>JADLSH010000164.1:0-1200000 GCA_016169945.1 Trachythela sp. YZ-2020 | reverse complement strand
GATGCAGGTAAAAGAAAAGTCACTGAAAACTTTGATCGAAAAAAATTCTCATTGTATGGAATAAGCGTAGAACAACATGACAATGATAAGTCTGATAACGAAGAAATTGATTCAAATTAAGCTAAAAGGATTTATGGTACTATATATTATGCAATCTCTGCTGTTCCATCATATTGGTACTTTGGCCACTTTTCTTATAAGAGAAAACAACGCATTTTACAACTGTCAATATGACCATTTATTATTATAAAGAGGATGATTTATGTATCAGTCATTTGAAACAACGGTCGTATGACTACCGGGACTATCTAGGGTTTTATTTTTGACGTGAATTTTGCAGGACAAATACATGTCAGGTTGGAACTATCAATATATCGCACATTTTCGTGGAATATCTTTGTTTCAAGAATATTAAAGTTAAAAATCGTTTATTATATCATTTGTTTTTGTCTAATTTCTACTGTGCACATAAACCTTTAATTTCATACCAAGGAGCCAGGTTTTTTAACCATTGCATGGTATTTTTAAGATGGGGTTTTCAAGTTTGTTAGATGTTAATATCCCTGCATACTGTAGTATGACGTTCAGAGGAACGGGGTTTCAAATTACTGGTATACTAGAATATGTACATGTACAACACAACTTACCCATACGTATATTTACAAACAAGAAGTTCTCCTTTTCTAAGTAAATCTTCTTTTTTACCACTGACTAGGTATGGAGTTGTGCTTATGTCCTTTGCATCTCTTAAGCATTCAACAATAACACTTTCAGAAATCAATAGCTGAATAAATTGTTTTAGTCCTGCATCTGAGAAGGTGTCCTTTCCCTTCCCAAACTCTGGAACAGTATTGTAGGCCTTGGCAACAACTTCTTTCCTTTTTGACCCTCTGTATGTCAGGGTTAGGTGTTGAAGAGTTACTTTAGGATGCAACCATTGCATATTTTCTAAGCAGCTTAGCACATGTAATGCATCATCTTGACGGTTGACTTTAGCTCCCCCAAGGCAAAAATCACATTTGCCATCACATGGATCTCTAGTTCCTTCACCAAAGTATTCAACCAGCTGAATTCTTCGACCATGTGGCATGATGCAAAACTTAACCATTTTGTTTAAGTTTTGGATCTTAAAGGATCTGTGCTCGCTATCTGGCAGGGAACTTATCATCTTGAGCTGCTTTGTTCGGTCTTCAAAACGAAACAAGAGACAACTGGTCGACTCTTCCCCATCTCTTCCAGCACGGCCGAATTCTTGTGCATAGCACTCTATTGACTGTGGAATGGGAAGGCGACAAAATTCGAAGGAAGAGCCTGCCAGATCCTGTGTCGAAACTGTGCAAATGTGATAAAAACTGCGAAAATAGGTTTTTTTTGAGGCGATGGAGGAGTCACTTGACGATAGTGGGCCGTTGATGAGTTTGGAAGACTTCCATTTTTATGATAGCGATGATTTATAAGCTTCTTTCAGCAATTTGTCAATAGCAGGTGAGTGATTTTTAAATTGGATTAAGTTGTTTATAAAAGGTTAGTCATTGTGATAGTATTCAAAGTAGTTTCTACAATCTATGGTATAAAACAAAAATATAATAACTGTCTGAACATATATTCATATCCTCAGATGATGAACCAAGAGCGAGTACACCAGATACCGACCTTTTCCCGAATGAATTTGCATCTCCAACAAATAGTCCCATTGGAGGAAAGCATCATTTTACACCTTCCTCAAAAGAAAGTGGGATGCCAAAACCAAAGCGATTTTCTATTGGTAAGCTAGATTATAAGTTCATTGTAGGACATTGATCATTGAAGGTTATTACTGTAAAGCCTTTACTTAAACCTATGAAGTTACCTCTTAATATAAATATATTATAGGGTCAACTAATAATAATATAGCCATTTAATAAGGCTTATAAACATGACTGATGACTATTTTATAGTAATCCTATATAAAATTTATATACAGGAGGAAAACCAAGTGGACGAGAAGTCGCAGAACGAAAGGTAAACCTGGAATTGCGTCTAAAGGAGGGGTTCATCTTGCAAGAAGGGCATGAATTGAGTGTTGACAGTGTGGCAGCATATGTTGGTTTCGAGCAAAGAAAGACATTTTGCTTGACTCTTGCTGTAAAAAACGTTTTCCCAGGTGTTTACATGAAAAGGATCAACAAGGATGGAAATAAACAGTATCCTTACATTGCTTCTATTTCTGCCTTATATAATTATATATTTCTGATGTTTTAATGTGTAAAGGTCACTTCATCATAGAGGTTGATATTACTTAATTAAGGTCATTTGGGAGAAATTGGCCACAGACCACATGCACTAACTATAGTTCGAATTCGTCTGTAGTTAACCATTAAGTCACAATTAATTGCGACCTACATTATTACTTACTACATTATTTTATGTCTAACACCAGACCATTTTACTTTGTCAAAGGGAGAGTGCAATTGCTCAATGGGTTTGTATGCATGGTCATTAACAAATAAATGTCTACTGTGATTCCCAACAACACAACCAATTATAGTATTGCCAATGCCAATTATAATCTTTAATTATGAACAATTATGGTTGGGCATTTCCTTTAACTTTGTTTATAACGTATTATGTTAACCTGGCACTGAAATTCATAACATCTGAATGTTTATCTCATGATGGACATGGTTATTTAAATGGTAATTTTTTTATATTTCTTTTTTATATATATTTATGCATGTGTTGTTATTTACTGTATGTTAACAATATAATGTTTTAAGTTCCTCTCTCATTGTTACGCAGGGAACTTTATAATTATACACTTTGTTTGTATGTTGGTACTGTTGTACAGAGCTATATGATGTATGAATATAACATATATTAAGCTTTATAGGTTTTACAATAACTACGAATATATAAATGGCATATAATTTGTGAAGTGAAAGCTGTCATGGGCTATAATTACCTTCAAGTTCCCCAAGTAGATTTGACTCATATCCTGCTTAGTTTTTAGTAAATAACATAACCCTTCTTGGTATCATCAGGCCAAGAAATCAACAATTTTACTTTTTATATCAACAGATGAGATGCTTAACCTCTTACAAAATGTACAAGCCTCTGACGAAATTCTCAAACAAATTTGGTCTACAATTGTATCAACTAACAATGACGGAGGCGATGTCTCAACAATGCTCATGGACTATACACGTGAGAATCAGAAAAGAGAAAATCACATGAGTATACTTATAAAATTGTATGAAGCCGAAATTATAAGATTAAATTCTGAGTATACTAAGAGCCACTTATCTGCACAACAAAAGTTAACCATTAAAGAAGAAATGAAAGTACTCGAGTGTGTCTGTGACAAGAATATACGCAGTACTGGAACTTCGTCACTTCACTCTCTAGAAAACATAAGTCCATCAATATTTATGGAAATTTTGGAAGAAATTAATGGAAAATGCCCTATGGTCCATGATATGATAGACGCCCTGGTTATATCAAATCAAGTTAATCGAAATATATTGAAAACTAATGCTCATAAAATGCTTTGTGGATTGCAAACTCTTGGTTTTATTAGCAAGCATAAGGAGTTCAAAAACAAGAAATTGCTTCCTGCTTATGCACATATCATTGGCTTCCCCGTGGGGTTAACCCCCGGGCTGACCAGGGAGAAAATCGAGAAAATGCAGGGAGATTGTAGTGAATTTTCCCCTTGGGGGGAAGGGAAATTTGCAACTTTGCTTCGAAATTTCTAAAATTGGGGAGGGAGATTTCGTGAGATTGCATTCCGCGTTTAGCTAATTTTAGCTAAGCACGAAGTTACAGGAGACTGTG
Source organism: Trachythela sp. YZ-2020 (assembly GCA_016169945.1). Lineage (NCBI taxonomy): Eukaryota > Metazoa > Cnidaria > Anthozoa > Malacalcyonacea > Clavulariidae > Trachythela > Trachythela sp. YZ-2020. The sequence goes on along the minus strand of JADLSH010000164.1, from coordinate 1,196,187 downwards.
CCAAGTCCAAGCGGGTATTGAGGAAACAATATGGCGGAGCATAGGCGGAGCAGGCATAGAAACGGGAAAAGAGTCAAAGAAGGTAAATAATCCGTTGTTTTTTAGAAGCAAACATGAACATCAGCTGAATTAAATCCAACCTTACTTTGATATATGATACAAAGAATGTGAATGTGCATATATTTTGTGTAAAGTAATTTAAAATTTAAATTAATGTTGTATATATTTTCTACTTGAATGAACCGTCGTGCATAGCATGTGTTAAAATTATTCATTTATATTAATTTACCTGTTGCAGATTATTGTACAATTTGGTGAAAGACGGAAAGTATTAGAGATCATGCCGAAAAGTTAAAACATTCTGTTTGAGCAATGGTTTTTGTTTGGCAAAGTCAGGCCAAGGATATATTTTCGATTTAACTTCATTTAGAAAGAAGAAATCACATATTTATTAATTAAAGCACTTGGTTTCAATATTGTGCAGCAATAGTTTTGTTATTAATAAGGTTCTCTTGGACATCAATTGGCAATCTATATATACATCCTACGGCTACAAACTACGGGAAACCTCGATGAACAATTGTAAACATTTTCCATGGGGAAACAAAAAGTTGATTTGTTTTTAATTATACAATGTTTACACCACCAGATACAGTAGCTGGAACTGAGTAACAAATGGTCTTTCCTGCACCTGTGGGTAAGACAATGAGGCAGTTTCTTCCTTGTAATATAGCATCAACAACTTCTTCCTGTTTCCCTCTGAAGCTATTGTGGTTGAATATAGTCCTTAGTACAGACAATTTCCTGTCTGACTCTTCATCTGACACAGCTGATTGGTTGGTTTCAAACACATCAGCCAATGTTTCTTTCTGTGGAACAGGCATTGCATACAAATGCTATGTAAAGAAAGTATAGGTTAGTTTAGTTTAGTTATAAGGAAGATTCTTTACAATATAATGAGATTTTTCATAATTGAACTAAACTAGTGATTAATTTAAAGTTAACTAAACTAGTACTAGTGCTTTTTTATAATTGAATTATAAAAACGTCTTATAATAAATAGACAATAATTAAAAATACATACTTTTTTGATAAAACAACACTCAATAATAACAGCAGCCCCTTGTATATCTCCTTCCAATGTTTGCTGCAAATACCACGCATTGAAATGAGCTTCGCCTATTAGCCACCGAACCAAGATTTTACACGGTTTGTTCTTTTCTGCATAGTTCTTTAATCGATTGTCTAAGGAACATTCCATATACTTTGGCGACTTCCTTCTCGTCTTTACCAAATAATTTGGTTGCATTGCATTTCTCACAATCGACGTCGAACCAAGTGCCGTTTGAAACCTTCGAATAATATATGAATATAAACATATTTAATCATTAGCATATCACAATATGATAATATGGTCCAAATATTAATTATTCAAGTAGAATATATGAATAATTCACCCCCGTACCTTCGATTTCATTTCGGATAGCAAAGAAATATATTTTAGCGTTTCTTGACCATATAAATCCTTCATTATCTGAGCAGACTTTGACGAGTCTTTCGCAATGGCTTCCTTCTTATGAATTATTCGAAAGTGTTGCAAAGTGTAACAACTTCTCAACACATTCAGTCTCTGGACAAATGACTTTCCGTGTCTGAGAAGCATCATGGAACGGCCTGTGGAAATTTCCAATCTATCACCTTCGTCCGCCATTGCAGCGGACGCCATCTTGGATGCAGGATTTGCCAGTCGCTCCGCAACTCGTCCCCTTCCCATCTTTCGCGCGCCCTCATTAATTATTATAATTATTCGTTTTCCTCGTTAATTATTCGTTTTCCTCATTAATTATTTGTTAGCAAGTTATTCGTTTTTTCCTCATTAGTTATTTTTTAGCAAGCGACTGGGGACGAGGCAGCTTCCCTCACACCAAGCATCGACATTCTCCTTTTTTTTATACGGGTCAAGGGAACCATGGAAATATGTTGCATTTACACCTTTCGTTTGCAAACAATAGGCCATGTATGGTTGTTGCTCTTTCTGTACAGTACACAATGCCACATTGATCTTTATGTTCATTGACAATCATACTGGTAGCCTGCTCTTTCCCATCACCTTTTTTGGGCTTAACCATCAGTGAAATGTTTGGCCTGTCACATGTTTGTCTTATTGTTGTAACACTGGTAAGATTAAGCGACGACAATATTATTTCTTCTGTCCTTGGAGTACAAGTTGCTGTCAAAGCAATGACCTGACAGTTTAAACCTGCAAGTATACCTGGTCTAAAATCAAATCCCCACATGTCAATACAATGACATTCATCAATGACGTTGTAAGTTAAAGTACCATTTGATTTCATCTTTGACAATACGTCTACAATATCTGATGATGTTGCAGTCTCTGGTGCCTCTGACAACATATTATGCATGATAACATCTCGATCGTTTTGTGTGACTGATGAGTTTAAGTAGCATACATGAAGTCCTTTTGATCTTAGCATAATTTACTTTAATGGACAGATGACAACAGTAACACCACCAGAAATAATTGCTGGTACTGAATAACAAACTGATTTTCCCCCACCAGTGGGCAGTACAATCAAGCAATTTTTCCCATCCAATATTGCATTTATGGCCTCCTCTTGATTGCCTCTAAAACTGTCATGTCCAAAGACTGTTTTTAAAACAGAAAGGTTAGGATTGTTTGATGCATCAGTTAAGTCCACATTGACAAATCGCTCTTCAAGATCTCCAAACGATGGTGGATCTGTCAGTGCTGGTATTGAATGGATGTGCTATTAAAGAATGATATTAAATAAGATGGCCAGGTCAACTTATTCTAGTATTCTAATCCTTGTTCTATGATTTAATTAAAGTAGATTAACATATAATGCTGCAGATCTATCAACCCTATAACACCTGTGATATCATGTTATTGTTTTACACTGGCTATGCCAGAGTGTTTTGCTCTGTCTAACACCAGACAATTTTACTAGTCAAAGGGAGACTTCCTGTCATTATAGTGTTAAATACTATATCCTTAGGCCTATAATGCCTGGTATCACTTTAGTGTATTACTCTAGCAAATGCCAGGCAATTTGACTCCTCAAAGGAGAGTTCCAGGAGTTATATGGTTAAATGGGGTAGTTGCTATTAAATATAGAAAAACCTTCAATTAATTTGAATTGGTGTACTAGCAAAATAGAAACTGTATTGATGGTTAGATTTTTCATAATTTGTATACAATATAATTATTATCTGTGTCAAAGATAAACTGAGTACCATGTAAAGTTGTATAACAACAATATACAGTGTGTCCCAAAATAGTGTCCCTCTATTAAAATCACTCTTTTGTTATAACACCTTATACATTAAGGCAAGTTGTAAATACTTCTGTTCATGTACAATTCAATTAAATTCCCAAAGGTATAATAACACATATAAAGAATGATACCTTCTTGATGAAACAGCAGTGCCCTTTTCTCTTCCCGCCCTCTCCCCCAAAGCGTCTGGGGACGAGGCAGGTCCAGAGATACAGACAGTTCTGAACCCAAGCAAAAGAAGAGAAATCAGCTAGATCTTATTACAGATGAGCCCAGGATACCTCACCAGGACATTCCTCCACCGTTAGAGCAATTTCAACAAGGGGAACCTGTCCCTCTATGTCGATCAGCGCACAATCACGACCACAAGCGAGATACCAAGACTGACTTAGCTGACATGGAGATCGAGGACTTTCTCCGCTAAAGGGGGGAATAGTGTAATATAAGTGACATGAGTTTACTGACAAAATGAAATATCACCATGTAGGTTCGTTTAGTGTAGAATTAGTACAACAATTAGTAGAGAATTGTTGGTTGTATTGGTGATTTTATAAAGAGAAAGTATATAGTTGTAGCATTGTTGTTTGTTCTTTTTATTACACTGCTAATGATGGCAACATCAGCAAATTTAAACCAGTGGATTGACTTAAAAGCTGGAAAGAGAAACCAAATTGGCGGTATCATTCAGCTTTTATATGTTGTATGAAAGTCTTCAAACACATATTGAACAGAAGAGGACTAAGGCAACCACATTGTAGTATGCCACGGCCAACTGATATGAAAGGAGTACGAAATTTAGATGTGATTGTTACAATTGGGCGTGGCGACTGGGGGGGGGGGGGTAGGGTGTGGAAATAATTCGAAATACTAAACCTTTATCAGAACCTTTGTTGTTGGTTAAAAGACATTAAAAAACAATATGTTCTAACTTCAGTGACTGGCCTGGAGGGCCTTAGCACCCCCCCTGCCAATAATTTGCCATACAAACTGTGATTTGTAGTAGACTACACATAAGTTAAATATACTATAATTTTCACAACATAAAGAAGTTAAACTAAAGAAAATATTATATACACACCAGCTTAGCTAAGTTAGCTAACATCACTTCAAGAAGTCATTCTTGACCGAATTTTTTTCAAAACCGACCGGGTTTGCAGACTAATAATTAACCTTATAAATGTAAACATCAATAAATCAGCTTCAAAATTTTCATCGCATATACGATTTGCTACTTGCAACGCTCACTTGCTTAATAAAAAGTATGCAACGGTTTGTGACTTAATAATTTCTAAACAACTGGATATCTTGACCATCACTGAATCTTGGTTATCTGGTGATTGTCATAACAATAACACTATTGCTGAGATTTTAAATACTGTAAAGGACTTTGATTTTCATCATGTCCCCAGGGTAAACAGAGGTCTAGCCGTATTGTGGTCTAGCCGTATACCTACATAAGGGTTTTCAAGTTCTGAAAAATGAATGGCAGCCGTTCTCGTCGATAGAGTGCATGGACTTATCCATTAGCACTGGTGGTTCAGCTATCAGACTAGTTACTGTTTACAGACCTCCTCAATCTAAGAAAAACTGAGCGACTCCTTCCAACTTTTTCCAAGAGTTTTCATTCCTTCTGAAAACTGTTTCACTAACTCCTGGGTATTTGCTACTGAATGGCGACTTCAATTTTCACACGGAATTACTCAATGACAGATATGCACCAACATTCAGAGATCTGTTGGAATCTGTGGGGCTTAGGCATCATGTCACGACCCCAACCCATCGCAGCGGACACACCTTAGATCTTATTATTGATTGTCAAGAAGATAAAGTAATATCTAATGTAACTACAATGTCTGATCTCCCGTCTGACTATAATGTGCTGTGTTTGATTGCGTTCGAAAGGCCTAAGGTCTCAAAGTCACATTTCAAGTACAGAAAACTCAAAGATATTGACATATGAATGCATTAAAAGCTGATATTTCGAACTCCTCACTTCACTCACAGGCATCTGACACTGCCCAAGCCGATGCGGATTATCTAACGAGTCAATATAATTCTGTTTTACAGGAAGTTATCAATAAACATGCGCCTGAAGGTGATGCAACCTGTTATTTGGGTCATTGACAATTTTTTCGAAAAGTTTAGTTGTCTGGTTCTGTCTTCGGTCGGCCAGCGACACAAGGCCCAGTTCATTAAGTGCATCTTCATACCGATGTTCAGGAAGAATTATCCTGCAAGCTCGTTTTTTAAGTGTTTCGAGGTCCTCCGACATATATTTTGGAAGTGAGTTGTGACACTTCACACGCATATTCAATAACTGGCTGAATACAAGTAACGTAGAACAGAAGAAGATCTGTTGGTGGTAATTTAGCTCGTTTCAATTGTCTCAAAAAGTATAAACGAGATGAAGCCTTTTTGCATACATTCTCGACATGTGTGTTCCATTTAAGATTGTCTGAAATGGATAGGCCTAGAAGTTTTGCACATGGAACCACATCAATATCTTTATTGTTGATAACGACAGGGTCGAAATCTGCTTTCACAGTTGAAAAGCCAATTCGCAGTTCTTTGCACTTAGATTCCTTTAGTTGTATACGGTCAAGCGTAGATTTCGAGGCAAACTAATCAACATGAACCTGCATTGCGCTAGGTTGATCTTTGTTTACGACTTCGGACATGGTTGAGTCGTCAACGTATTTCCAAAGGCCCACGTCACCACCAATGTCGAGGTCATTCATCATAACAAGGAAGAGCCAGGGTCCTAGCTTTGTCCCCTGCGGAACACCTGCCGGTACGGTTTTCCATTCAGAAAAACATTCATCGCTCAATTTGACTCTTTGACTACAGTCTGTAAGGAAAGTTAAAATCCAGTGCAATACAGGTTTTAGAATATCGTATTTTAACAGTTTAGCCGACAGAATATAATGGTCTATCATGTCGAAGGCTTTACGAAAATCGAAGAGGATTACTCGATTTGTGGAGCCATTGCTGTCAGTGCTTTTGTTCCAAGAGTGCAGCATGCTAATCAGGGCATACGTTGTGTTTGAGTTAGGGATGGATCCAAATTGCCTTGTATCGATCTTAGCCAATACTGCAGGTTTTAAGTGTCGTTCAACTACAAAGTCTTAGGCCAGTTTTGAGAGAATAGCCGTCAGAGATATCGGACGCAAATGATTGTTAATATCGGTTATGGGTTTCTGTTTGGGGATAGCGACAACATCGGCCTTCTTCCATGCTTGTGGGACCCAACATTCCCGATATGAGCGGTTTAAAATCTCTTTGACAGGAAGCTCGAGGAGATCTGCATTTTCTTTTAGTACCCATGTTGGTATCCTGTCGGGACCGTGGGCTTTCTTTGGATTTAGCTTTGAGAGTTTTTCAAAAACATCCCCTGTAGTTAGTGTTATGATGAGATCGTTTGGTACATTAAGTACCAGATCATGATAGTTGTCCGGAGTCAGTGGTTCAAACTCCGCCATTAGAGACAGAAAGGTGTTATTGATCTCATTCGCTACGTCAATATTTTCTGTTTTAGTATGACATTCGCTGGGTCTTAAGGCCTTAAGGATTTCCTCGTTATTTCCACCAGTAGGTCTCACTCCGCTAAGCTTCTTAACCTCATTCCACCAAGAAGATGGTTTACATTGTTTTAGATGTTGTACACTGTTCACGCAATACTTTGTATGGCAGATTTTTCTCTCGCGATTGACCCTATTTCTCAGACGTTTGAATTGGGGTACATTCCCCCGATTGAGGGCCTTCTGGCATTTTGTGATTAGGGTCGAAAGTTCTGGATTCATCTAGGGAGGTTCATTGCACCGAACTGTACTAGAACGCAAAGGAAGAACAAAGTCCAAGCCAGTTGATACAATAGTTTCCAAGAGGGATATTTTTCCTGCGCAAAAAGATACCTTACCAAACATATTGGAGATGACCAACAGTTCTAAATATTTATGAAATGCAAGGTGGGAACTCGGCCGCAAATCTCTTTTCCTCACCACTAACTTCCGTTCCTTTTGAAGCAGGCTTTGTTCTTTCGGCTTAAACTCAACAGACATATGGTCGGAAAGGCCGAAAGGTGCGTATTTTACCGGTTGATCGTAAAACTCGTAAAGATTAGTCAGGACAAGGTCAAGAGTGTTTCTACCTCGCGTGGGGAAGTTGATAAGTTGACGTAAATTATAGTTATATTTTAATCGTGAAATATTTAGTTTATTAAAGTCGCCCAAGATAATAAAACCACAGTTGGAAAAGCGTAATTCCAACATAGTCAGGCAACTTGATAGTAATCTAACATTCCAGGACCGTCCACGCTAGGGGGATGGTAAACAGTTCCGATAATGAAGTTATTGAATCCTCTCGGTAGTCTAGGCATGCCCAAATTAATCCAAAGTACTTCAAACAAGTCATTAGATATGTCTTCTATCATCTCGAAATCTTTTATGTCTTCGATATAAATGCAAACACTGCCGTGTTGACCGTTAATTCTGTCTTGACGGATAAGGTTATATCCCTGTCGTGTATATGGTTCTGCAACCAAGACTCTACTATACTGATAAATTGATAATTTTCACGTCGAACAACTTCTCGAACTTCATCGATTTTGGGGGCTAGGGACATTACATTAGATAAAAAGAAGGAAGGGACGTGGGCAAATTTTGGGGTTTTACATGACTCGTTCTCGGAGGAGGTGGTAGGGATTTCAACAAGATTTTGCAGGTTCCTTACGATGCTGGCCCTACTCATACCAATGTCGACCGTCTCCGAGTAGGTGTTATCCGAAAAAACCCATCTCTCAATTTGTTATTTTGGTTGGGATTACGTAACTGATCATAGTAGGGGATTGGTAACTTACTGTTGGGACATTCACTATTGTGGTAATGGCTATTGATGTTTCTTTTACGTTTTGGGAAAGCTTTCGTTCGATTCGTCTGTTGATGATTTCTTCTAGTGATACGGACGGGAATACTTTAACAAACGGGAAAATTTTTACTGTTTTTACTGGTCACGGCGCTTCTCAACTGTTGATAATTATTTTGCGCATATTTTCCTTTTTCCACATCAGTATCACTGATCTGAGAGTACACTGGATAGAGCAACCTTACCTATGAAAAGTGAAGCCAGTTCTCGACGTGCAAATTTACTTCCGGAGCCCCTTCCGGAGCCCCTTCCGGAGCCCCTTCCGGAGCCCCTTCCGGAGCCCCTTCCGGAGCGTGAATCAATATGCCATTCTATGGGGAAATATATTTTCGAAGCCGATATCTCGCAATTGCTAGCAATTCACAAAGGCTATACAAGCTTGTTCACACTAATTTTGAAAGAACACAATGTGACTATAGTTTTGTAACAAGAAATTTCAAGAGTACGCTTATACATCTCAGTAAAATTGGTTTCAAGAGTGGCATATTCTGTGTCCACTATGGCAACTGTGACTTAAAATTCTGGAACTTTGCCTTGTAAATACGACATCGTGATACGATGTACCACAGAACATTTTAAGCAAACGGTAAGGAATCAATCGCCTGTTGACATTCGCTGTTTATTAAAACAAACGGAGCTTACTAGTATATAAAATATAGAAGATACAGTTTTTATCTTAGGAAATTTATTTCATGTCATCTTGGTATGTTTTGTTTGTCATGTTGGTATGATGTTGTGTAGCGAAAAGTGTATAAGTAACCGAAAACTATGAGAATTAATGATGTGCATGGCTATTAAAAGGTTGTTTTATTCTTAGATCTTTCTGTGATATCAAAGTCAAAGACTAGAAGAAATTTCATGGATTAATCTATTAATAAACCCTACATTTCTTGTGATATTAACTCTTTCTAAACGGTAGCGTCGAATATCATCCGCCAACGCATGATGATTTTGAGCGCTTGTATCTTTGGCGCCCCTCACCCAAAACGGACGAAAATTCCACCAATCGATCACCAATCGATTCAGCAAACACACCTGTTCTTGACTAAATCCAAACAAATCGCTAAATACATTGTTTTACAGATCTCCGTGAGTTTTAACACCTTTGTAATCTGATATTTATTATTATCGTAAACTAATTATATATTCAGTACCTTTGGTCGATTATAACTTCTGTTTTAAAATCTGTGTGATCTTCGCTAATACACCGTTTTATAGAGCTTTAAAAACAGTACATACTGACCAACTTTCAAAGAAACACAATAAAAATTGACAAAGTTACGGCGAAATTTGACATGTAGCGTACGGGTCAAACCGGAATTTCAGACAAACAAAGACTGTTGCTATGGTTTTTTAAGTGGCCGGAATGAATTCCCCAGGGTACAATACCCTATATAAGATCTTTTTGTCGGGACTGAAGCGCGTTGGCAAACCATATATAGTCAAACTACGACAAGCGCGTGCATGTTGGAAAATTTCCGATAAATAAAAAAAAAATCAAAATAAATATTTCTAAAAGCCGTATCGAACGCACGTTTTACAGCCTAAAGAAACAGATAAAAAGCTAAATTTCGACCATTAGAAGTCTTTCAAGATATTAAAGATATTAAAAGATATTAAAGATTGTTTCAGTTGAACTGAAGTATGACTGGAGGTATGTTTGGGACTAAACTTTTAGTATTTTTGATTCTGTAATGTTTAGTCGGCAAAATAGCCCACTGTTAAAAAGCTTATTTTGTAAGGATTCCAATGGTGTTAATTTCATTGCCAGGGGGTAAATATTTTGCAAAGGAGATCGTACTCAAAGTGCTCTTGCGACAACTTGCGACAACATAATTAAAATGCGAACGACCAGAAAGAGTTAAACAGGCTATAACTACTCTGTCTAACACCAGACAATATTATCTTGTCAAAGGGAGAGACACCAGCACTGTAGCATTAGCTGTTCTGTATCAACATTAATGTTCTCTACCAACATTACAGTTATGTATTAATTGTACACTTTCATTGTACAATTGCATATACATTTTTAAAGTATACTTGTTGTGATGTCTCATTGGACTGTCAAAAGAAATAGATCATATATATTATACCTCACAATAAGTTTGTCCAATCAGAGAACTAGGCTTGTACCACATGACCGTGGTATTTTTGAGCGAATACCATGCCCCTGCAACTTGTACCCTGAGTCGTTTCCCCGGGGCATGGTATTCAAGTCGAATACCACGCTTGAGTGGGGAATTCGACTTTTGAATACCCAGCTCGTACCCAGTTCGTACAAGTTTCGGTATAATATATCATTTATAGACCTTTCACTTGGGGTATTCCACAGGTCTATAACTGATAAATATGTGCTTACATTTCCCTAAATATAGGAGCAATAAGCTCCTGTAAAGGAGCCTGTCATTTTTGACAAAGCATGTAAATATAATAAATAATACATTGTATATATAGCATGCAAAAAATGTGCCTCTTATTAAAAAAAGGCTTTTATTACCCATTTTCCAGTTGATCTTGTCACTGATGAGATAGTCAGTGACAAGCCCATCTGGGGAATGACTAACTAATGGTTTGAACCATATATACTGAATTTATTTGTTTGCAAAATGTAGGCAAGATTGCTACAATTACAAAATGTTCAACTGTTCCATCACAAAGATTAAATCAGGAAAACTAAAACATTAGTTTCCCACAGAAGAGACTAATTCTGCATGTTATTGGTTACTTATTTAGATACAATAATTTTCTTGCAGTAATAAATTTAAATGGTAAGAGGGCACTTAGCATGTTGGTCTAATTACTTAAGGGATGATTATTTTTTATGTGGACCAGGCTAGCACAGTCTGTATGCTAGCATGCCTTCTTGCCAGTTATCTATACACCAGCAATTCACATGCCTGTGGAGCACTGATCTATTATAATTAAGGGCAGTGATTAAGGGGCTGTGGAAGAATGTTGCTTATTTAAATCTCTACACTGTAAATTTTACTAAATTGAATAAACAAGTGGAACAAACTGTTTTATTTCATTTTACTTCATGAGGTGTAAGGTGAAGATATTCATTGTATTTTGTTACTAGAAAATCATTGCAGAAATGATTAAACAATAGATTGAGATCAGTTTGTAAAATAGGTGCGAAAGATGCAAAACTGGCGCCTTTTTCAGTTTCACTGCTTTGAATTCGCATGTTTTGTATTTCTGTCTGAGGGTTTCAAAAAGTGTTTTTATCAAAACAAGCAATAAATAAGAAACCCATGACAGGCCCCTTTACAGGAGCTTATTGCTCCTATATTTAGGGAAATATAAGCACATATATATGATATATTTCTTTTGACAGCCCATTGAGACATTATCACAACACGTATACTTTAAAAACTTCAGTCAGAAATCAACAATGAAAGAGTACAATTAATACATAACTATAATGTTGGTAGAGAACATTTTAATGTTGATACAGAACAGCTAATGCTACAGTGCTGGTGTCCCTCCCTTTGACAAGTTAATATTGTCTGGTGTTCGACAGAGTAGTTTAATATAGCCTGTTTGATATCACAAGAAATGTAGGGTTTATTAATAGATTCATCCATGAAATTTCTTCTAGTCTTTGACTTTGATATCACAGAAAGATCTAAGAATAAAACAACCTTTTAATAGCCATGCACATCATTAATTCTCATAGTTTTCGGTTACTTATACACTTTTCGCTACACAACATTATACCAACATGACAAACAAAACATACCAAAATGACATGAAATAAATTTCCTAAGATAAAAACTGTATCTTCTATATTTTATATACTAGTAAGCTCCCGTTTGTTTTAATAAACAGCGAATGTCAACAGGCGATTGATTCCTTACCGTTTGCTTAAAATGTTCTGTAGTACATCGTATCACGACGTCATATTTACAAGGCAAAGTTCCAGAATTTTAAGTCACAGTTGCCATAATGGACACAGAATATGCCACTCTTGAAACCAATTTTACTGCGATGTATAAGCGTAGTCTTGAAATTTCTTGCTACAAAACTATAGTCACATTGTGTTCTTTCAAAATTAGTGCGAACAAGCTTGTATAGCCTTTGTGAATTGCTAGCAATTGCGAGATTTCGGCTTCGAAAATATATTTCCCCATAGAACGCCATATTGATTCACGCTGCTTTGGGGCTCTGGAAGTAAATTTGCACTTCGAAAACTGGCTTCACTTTTCATAGGTAAGGTTGCTCTATCCAGTGTACTCTCAGATCAGTGATCAGTATATATACCAACAGTAGACCTATTAGATAGCTTAAGATCTACGATGTCAAGAATCTAGAACGGCGACCGGAAGTAAATTTGCAATATTTTTTGAAGTGCGCATGCGTGGCTCTCAAGTTGCTTGTTGTCCACAGCGTCGAGAACTTCAAAACAAGAGTTTTGGCGTCGTAGATAAAACGTGAAGCAAAAGTGAGGATTTTGAAGAGGTAAATAAATTATTTTAAGTGGTAAATATATGGTGTACGTTTCTTTAATATGTCATTGACGTGCCAGCATAGTCTTTAAGGTCATTTTTTCGTAAATTTGTTTTATTTGGCACTTGGGATTTGTGTATTTGTTTTGTTTTGTTTTAACAACTTTATTGGATGACAACATCCAAGCGGCAAGAGTGCGAATGGGTCTCTAAGACCCATGCGAGGCACTCTCCCGTAACTAATAGTGATAAGTAAGAAAAAGATATATAAACATAGACCAATTGCCCAAACTACAATGATAACCACTTAGTGCATGTATATACAGGGTGTCTCAAAAAAAAGTGAACCCTTTGAAATTAAATACAATAGGGTACAATAGATTCTTTGAAAGAAAATGCAAATATGAAGTTCAATTTCAAAAGGTTCACTATTGTATTAAATTTCAAAGGGTTCACTTTTTTTTGAGACACCCTGTAGTGTACATGTATATACTTTTATATAGAAACTTTAAATGCTTGGTTGGCTTTAACTTTGCTTTATTGACCACTCCTGACCTATATTTTGTATACATTTTTATATATAGATGGAGTGGACAAACCTTCATGATGTTATGTATGTCGAGAGATACTTGTGGTGGAGCCTTATACAGCAAAGCCTAGAACAAGCCATAAAGGACAGTTGTGGAATACGATTGCTGAAAACTTGAACAAGTTGGCAGAACCAAAGTTTTCAGTTATACAGCGCTCTGTTCGTGACCGGTTCAAGCTATTGAAAGAAAAATGCAAGAAAAGAATAGCTTAAGAGGAACGTGGCTCAGGAATTTCACCAGAAATGTCTGAACTGGATACACTTTTGGAGGAAATTCTTGAGTCTGAAGATTCATACACTGACGAGCACTTGAACGAGACAGTTGAGAAGAAGAGAAAAGAACAAGTGGATAAAGAAAATGCAATGGATATGAGACTGAAGGCAATGGAAACACTGAAGGAAACCCAGTGGGGATAACAAGAACAAGAAAGTAAAACACAGAAGTAAAGGGTCCGAGGCAATAAACTATCTAAGAGAGAGAATGGAAAATGAGAGGCAATTGCGGGAAAGCGAGCTGGAATTAAGAAGAATAGAGCGCAACAGAATGAAGCCAAGAAGCAAGGAAATGAAGAAACGCGACACAATGATTTAAAGCAGATGATGCAGTTGCAAAATCAACGAATGCAGCAAATGCAAATGAACTTCGTCCAAAGCCAAGCTCAACAGGGCCAATTGTTCATGACCCTGATTGAGAAACTGTCGAAATAAATACTATATTTATAAGTAATACCATGATATGAGGGAAATTACTGATTAAATGTCCCCGAAAGCCGAGGGAGGTTTGTGGAATTCCCAACGGAATTCCACAAACCTCCCGAGGGTTAGGGACATTTAATCAGTAATTTCCCGACATATCATCGTATTAGTTGGCAAAACCATGATTAATGAGGAAACGTCATTTCAATTGTAAGAAATCGCTTGGGAATAAATTCATCAAGAATTGATGAGTACATGTGTGTATAAATATGAGGCACATTGGCATCATTGATTCAAAGTGAGTACGGTAAGGTGAAATCATGGCAGAGAACCGTTTTGCATTTGTGTGAGGTGTTAATTTGTTTGGATACTACTGATGCATATTAGAGTAATTTTCCCTATTCTGGAGAATTTAGCGATTAAATCACCTGGTGAGAACAATAGAAACCGAGTTGATCATGGTATTACTTAATATATACTATATGTTGTTCTTATATTCGTTTTTAACAAGTTGAATCAAAATATATTTTGTAACATACATAATTATTTAAATCTATTATATTACTGTAATATACAATTCAATATTTATTAAAATATACATTCATAATGCAGCTATCATTGTTAAGCCCCAGAGGGGGGCTCGGCCATATGTGGGGATTTTCCAATCAAATGCCCCACAGTCGGGCTATAAATATCAGTCAAATATCCCGACAATGGGTCATGGGGGTAACCAAAAAGCAAATTATATGTGATTGTGATCCGTTAGGTGAAATCCACTGTGTTATTTATTTGATAAAGTCAAATGTCCCTACCCTTGGGCCAAAAATGGCAATCAAATTCCTGACCATGGGGTTAAAAAATATAATCAAATCCTCCACATATGCCTGAGCCCCCTCTGGGGCTTAACATTGATAGGTGCATAACCAACAGTGTAATATTTTTAATTGTTAATATATTCCTGAATTGTTGGAGGGTCCAGCCCAAAGTATTTTGAAGTTAAATTACCATACATGCATGTTGAACAATTTTGCAAAAAGCCAGAA
This sequence comes from Trachythela sp. YZ-2020, assembly GCA_016169945.1. Taxonomy (NCBI): domain Eukaryota; kingdom Metazoa; phylum Cnidaria; class Anthozoa; order Malacalcyonacea; family Clavulariidae; genus Trachythela; species Trachythela sp. YZ-2020. Next base: position 1,181,174 of record JADLSH010000164.1, on the reverse strand, counting down.
ACTATGTACATCTTTCCAACAGCACTCAGTCCCACTTTCAGGTCTTTCTTAAAATCAATTAACTTAAAGTTTCGCACTATGTCACCAAACAACCATTCAACCAACACCCGCACACTACTCATAGATTTGTTAAAAGCTTCCATGTTAGGATTGGGTACCACCATCCTAAAAGGTGCCTGCAAGTGGACTCGAAGGGGGTAAGCTGGATCTCCGTACAGGCACATTGGTTGGCCATCAAGGTTAAATGTGTGTTCTTCAAGCATACCAACCATATTTGAATCTCGTAGCATGCTTGAGTCATGCTTTTTCCCCTCTACAAAACAAACAGAATTGATATTCCAGGTTATACCATTGTTGACTATGTTTAACTGTAGATAATCCTGAAAACAGCAGTTCATAAATATGTAATAATGAAAAAATAATAGTGAAAAGATATATAACAAATTCTCTGATTTGTCAAAAGACTGAAAAAAACAAATCACCTTGAGTGTCCCTGAAACATTTTAGATGCAGAGTGTAAACAGCCACAGTTCGAAAACAAAATTGACTAATAGCTAAGTGGGTATTTAACACATGGAGGGGGGCAAGCCTGTGGACCCAACCCAGTTACCGATATTGTGCTTGGGTCTCAATCTCATATAGAGTATAAACACAAGCTTTAAAGTAATAGAAAATAGCTAGGGTATATACCTGGGGAGGCTCACCTCCACTTTAAACACTGGCAACAAATGTCTAAACCATACAAATGTGCAAAATAATTTTACCTACTGGTCCATATAGGTTGGCTATCATTCCATTTGGTAGTGCAACAGATTGAAATTTCAGGGCATGAAATCTTTTATGACCATTGTAAACAATCCTCTGGTGCTTCTTTGGTCTGCATATTGCTCTAACGGTACTGTTGATAAAGCCAAAGCAGTTATTTAATGCTGCTCCCTTGGTTGAAATTGCTGCTGCATAGCTTTCCAATTTGCCAGGACTCAGCAGTGCCTGCAAAAGATGGCAATGTCGGTTGTAAATAAAAGCCATCGCTTCTGCAATTATAAGTGACAGCTCTGGCACTGGCCTTCGAAACGCGGTACCAAATCGCCAAGGCGGCAAGGATATGCCGCCAACCTTCTCAAAAGCAAACATAAAGCTTCTAGCCCATTACAAATTGTACCTTGAGGACACTTGATAACGTCAGGAATGCCTAAAGCTTCGGCGAGTTCAGGAATGTCCAGCTTCATGAACCTAAACTCAGCCAAACATTTGTCCTCGTCCATTTTGTTCAAGCTAAATTTTTCATAGCTCTTGTACGGAAAATCAGGGTTTCGTGACTTGAACGTTTCGCTTAATATGGCATATTCTTCTTCGTCTATATCTCCAAGAGCATAACAGACGGTAATGAACTCACGCGTCTCTTTAAAGTTCATTTTATTTCAAAATATAATGTGTATTAACAATGTTTACAAATTTAAAGGTAGACGTCGTGAATCTTAAGTAGATGTTTGTTTATTTACGACGACGTCCTAGTCACAGTCTTCTGCTCGGCCCTGACGTCCTAGCATGACGTCGACGTCGTAGATCTTAAGCTATCTATTAATCGTTATGTCGTTGGCATTTATGTTGTGGTCTTTACTTAGAGGTACATTATTTAAAGATTTGTGTAAGTCAGCTAGCTGTTCTTAACTCGGGTTTGTTCATGCGTAAAATTGTTTCCTCAAGGGCCTGAATTTTATGGCTGAATTTTGAGTCCAGGATAACCAAGTCCAATTTCAAGCCCTCCAACTCCGGTGAAAGACCTGAACACTCACAAGCCAAAGCCAAATAATAGCATTAGTCAAATAATTAGCAATTCTGGTTGCATCTTTCCCCTCAAACGCAAGAAATTTCTTGTTCTTCAGCCAAGTAATCTTTAGATTCTCTGTTACAAATAATTTATTTTCGTTTGCTGGCGATGTCCAAGTTCCATGTAGATTAAGGTTAACTTCTACGAACTCTTTTAAACTATTAAGGTCGCCAGCCCAGGATAGTCTTAAATTTCCAAACATTTCTTGATATACAGCGCACAGAGTTGTCCTTTATTTTGTTTAGTCAAAGCTTGAACTTTACAATTTGCGAGTGAATTTCAATATTTTAGCGACAGTCAACACTCAGTCAATATAGCAAAGTAAAATGGTTTTATAAGATAAGTTTACTAAAATTTGTCGGAGCTCACAAAGGCACGTGTGCACAGCACTGAGCAAAGAGCACCCAATCTCTTCGCACAGCACTGAGCGAAGAGCACCCAATAAAATCAACTTATCTGCTACCTAGTCTTCTTGCAAATGCATCTCTGCAGTCCATGGCGGAAGGTTTTCGCAACTTTTTCTCCTCCAAGATTTTGACATTGAGGGATAATTTACAGAAGTCTGGTTTGTCTTCAATGAACATGTCTATAAATATGAACTCTTCCCAATGCGAAGCCTCATTCAGTGAATTCTCTGCAGTTTCCGAGCATTACGTTAAAATTATTTTTGAGCAATCTAAACCTAAGTCCTGCACACTTGATCCAGCACCTACTACTGTTGTAAAGCAATCGGTTGATGTTCTAGTGGGTCTGCTCACTAGAATTATAAACACGTCACTGTCATCTGGAGTCTTACCAACATCCTTAAAGAAAGGTGTTACACATCCATCTGTCAAGAGACAAAAACTAGATTTTGATGTGTATTCGAACTACCGTCCAATCACCAATATAGCTTTCCTTTCTAAAACTCTTGAACAAGTAGCATCCACTCAAATGATGAGCTGCCTCATCGATAATCATTTTCTCGCTAAGTGACAATCTGCATACCGAAGTTTTGGTTCTTTTAGATCTATCCTCTGCTTTTGATCATATGTTGCTATTGGATAGACTTAGTCATCGCTATGGAATTGATGGCACAGTGCTCAAATGGTTAATGTCCTATCTTTCGGATCGTACTCAGTCAGTCGGTAAGAATCAAAGATATTTCATTTTGATCCCAAGCAAGATTGAGAAGCCATGCTTTCTAAGATTGAATTATGTATAAACGATATTTTCATCTGGTGTGCCAAGAATGGTCTGGCTTGTGATCCCGATAAGACCAAAGTTATCCATCTTACATCACGGTTTCCCAAGCATCACGACAAACTAAAAATGTTAATAATGTCGCCATTGCCCCTATATTGGAAGTACGAGATCTTGGAGTTAGTGTTGATTCCCACCTCCAGATGACAAGTCATGTGAATAACGTTTGCAAGTCTGCATATTTTGCATTAAAAAACATTGGCAAGATCCGAAAAATATACTAACAAGAGTGAATGTGAAAAACTGGTACATGCTTTTATCACGTCGAAGCTTGATCCATGCAATAGCAATTTGGTCGGACTGCCAGCAGCAGTTTTTAAGTGTTTATAGACAGAAACACACTGACATCACAGAACTTACTTGATCTAAAACCAAAATGATTGCAAGTTGAAAATAGCGTCTAAATGCGATTTATTTCTTACAATGAGGAGACAAAATTACACAGATGTTTTAGGCTTCTTAGCAACTGGTGGGTGTGCACAGTCGGCAGAACCATTCATTTGATAGTCTTAAATTTCCAAACATTTCTTGATATACAGCGCACAGAGTTGTCCTTTATTTTGTTTAGTCAAAGCTTGAACTTTACAATTTGCGAGTGAATTTCAATATTTTAGTGAGCACACTTTGCATTTCGTAAACCAAAACCTACACATATATATATATTAATATACATGTATATATTAATTTGGTTTTATGACACATCAGGTATATCTGGATATGAAGGTGTTTCAGTGTTTACCACAATCATGTGGTGAGAGCATATGTATGTGTTTAAATACTGTGGCATTTCATATCTAGACAGCATTCCAAACTGAACTGACGTGCCTAGCCTCCTTCATTTGTAAAACGGCAAATTTTATTAAAAGGAGAATTATAAATGAGTTTAAAGTTAGGGATTAATAGAGATCACTGGGGATAAAGGGTAAAAAAATATTAATAATATTTTTGCCAAAGAGTTGCCTGCAGAGGAGGCTATGACAAGCCATTAAACAGCGAAACATGTCTGCAGATTAAACTATAATTTATATATACCTATCGATGATGATGTAATCCAATGGTATGCTCCAGTGTTATGGATCTGTATTCCTTCATTCTGTGTGGTCACAAATGAGGTTTGGGATAAGATGATGTCCTGAAGGCACTGACATGTGGAAACGTTTTCTTCAGTAGTTTTCGTGCAGCATTCATGTGATGATCATTCAGCATTCTTGGACATTTTAGTATCGTCTTCTCTTCGTTCTTTAAACTGACAAGAACCTCTGTTTAGCGGACACCCCTATTAAGCGGATACTAACCTATTCCCCGAGGGTGTCCGTTTAATACAAGTTGGACGTGTACCATCATTTAACTCTTAAACGGCGGATGGGGTCTTATACGACCCCAAAGCAGCCCTCTCACATTTTTGCCGTTTTTCAGCGGGTTTGCGAGTACATGAGATTTTGAAACCTGCAATGCATTACTGGGAGAGTAATGGCGCATATTCATATAAATACAAATATGGTTGTTTTTATTGAGATTTTGTGAAGTTATTCTGCTTTTGTTCATTGCAAATTTCGTGTTGATGAAATCTAATATGGTGGAAATGTTAAGAAACAGTTTCAGGGTTATTTGCATGGATTTTAGAGAAGAAATCTGTTATAAATGACAAGGAGTTAGTTGCTCATGTTGACAGTGAACTTGGATCTGCAGAAAAAATTAAACTGTCTTATATTAGGACAAGTATTTCTGCACAGTTGTACTTGGGAATATGTAGTAAGTGTTACAATTAGATTGTATTGAATATCATACAATAGGGCAAGTAGATGTATGAATTTTTAGTATACTATCATACAAGAGGTAACTATATGAGTAATATGACCCCTGTACGTCTTGTATGATTATATATACCATATATATTGTAAACACAAAGTGTCAGTTGTAAAAATTACTGCATTTCAGAAATCCAAGATGGTCGCCATGGATTTTTGTACAAATATTTATTTTTCTAAATGTGAAATTTCTGCAAAATGAAAATGTGGATCGAATCGAAAAGTCCCAAATGTTTTTACAAGGTCCTCTAGTACGACTTTGTGCTACTTGTGAAATAAACAAGTTTTTTCTTGACTTACTGCAATAATCCTAAATTGTGCAATTACAAAATTTATCATAATTCATGGAAAGTCATCATTCATCCCCCCTCCCCCTGGATACAACGAACCGCCAAAAATATTTCAAAACTATTTTTTTCATAAACTTTATTCTATAAGCTTTCCAAAAATGTATGGTTTGCCCTAGTTATTGCCATTTACTTCATTTTTTCCATGGTGGAAAGTAAAGGTTGCTAAATTCAACAAAAAGGCCCAAAATATTCAGTAATTTAAGAGTTAAGATAAAATCTGCAGCTCTTTTCTGAGATCTCGCTTCTGTTGCTTCATGTAATTCTCTGGATAGTTTTGCCGATCAAGATAAGTCAAAATATCTTCCATTGTTTCTTGTAGTTTGGTGTTAGCATCTTTCAGTAAAGACTAAAGGCAAGTGATTTCTGTTAATATCTTTGGCACTTTTATAGCTAGTGCATGTATACATCACTTATTATAACAATATCAATAACTATAAAAACAATTGCTTGCAAATTTTATCAATAGCAATGTTAACAATAGCTGCCAAGGTTATCACTTGTTAACAATAAACTAGGATGAATAAAAAACCCATGGAATGTGTTGCAAAGCATAATTAGTCCTTCACTTTACTCTTTAGTCAGTTTTAATAGAGTCATCATCTTTTAATGACAGTGATGTAATCTTGATTCTTGGCTTATTACTATTAGTGCCTTACAGGCTTGAGAGTGTAACTCTGTAAAACGAAGTCTTGTAAACGAACAAGTAAAAAACAGTTTCATACACGCATTCACTAATGACAATTGTAAGCAATAATTTTATGCCATCCAATGTAGCACAAATATTTGTCAGTTTTCGGTAAATTATCAGGGTCCTAAATTATTTAATACGTTGAATCCCGATGTACGTAACTCTTCATCTGTATTTAGATTTCAGTATATGTTAAAATTGCTTCTCTTTTCTCATTACATATAATTTCAATTGATGTATTTATTTCAAATACGTCACATGATGCTTTTTTTTTGTAAAATTTGTATTTAATATCAGTATAACATGAGGTAGCCCAAATTCCAATAAGCCTTTTGGTTTCTATTTGGGCTTCCTCACCACTTTTTGTTCAAAATTATTGTTTCTTCTACTAACTTATATACCTTTCTAATAACATTTTATTATTATACATTTACTTATATATTAGTTAACTATTACCCATTTGTATTGTGGTAAACCAAATAAATCATTAATTTATAATTCGATATGTGATGGTGGAGATTCCAACAGACAGTGTATAAAGCTGCACTTCTGGCAACCAACATGATGACAGAAGAGCCTGTGGTGTTTATAATGGACTGCAAGGTATTCCATCAGTTGCAGTTTGAGGTCCACATGCAATGCCCACATGGGAAAAGTGCTCTTTTCTAATAGAAGTGATGCATTAAGACGTGCCCCTCCATCTACACCTATGGTATAAATAGTATCCAAAATCAATGTAGCATAATCTCAAGAAACTGCGAAACAACTTGGAGAAAAGTTCGTTGAGTGGGACTGTAAAGTGTTTCACAAAAGCAGGGAAATATATACTATGGGCATATTGGAAAGAAGCTTACGAATGAGATCAGAGAGCCAACACTTGCCCAATTCATGAGAGGCTTACAGAAGACCACTTTGCTTTAATGCCAAGCTCCGTATGAGGAACAGCCTTGCAGAAGATTTGTTGGAGAAGAGAATGTATCATTTAATGAAGTTATAAACGTGGTAAAGTTAATGATATTAATTGACAGATCTATTTTTTCTGTTGAAATTGGCAGTGTGAAAATACCCTTTTCCTATTTTTAGTCATTTAACTGAAAATCTTGAATCTCCTCATCTGAAATAAAGCAATTTTCGATTTTAGGCCTATCAAGCTTATCTGCACATGATAGAGGATGGCAACCCATGCAAACTAGAACAATCGATCTTGTTTTTAAAGCACTCAAGTCGCATGGTCGAATTATTTGCAAACAAACATGTCATTTATCAAATGAATGGCATTCGGCTGCACTATTTACGCGAAGTGTAGCGTGCGTGGGTTGAATCTTTGCGGTTGCGCTGATAATGTTAATTAGGGTGTAGTTTCCTTTAGGGTGTAGACGCACGTCATATTACGTAAATAACTAATTGTAAGATAAGCTAACGTCACACAAACCTGTACTATAAATTAACCTACTTTAACCAAATATATGGTTCTTCACTCTGACTCTGTTGTGAGTATGATAGTCTAAGAAGTAGAGTGCTCGGCACGTTACAATTGGTGCTCAGCGGTGGGATGATCATGCCTGTTTGAGAGTCTGTTGATTAAACAACTATGTTGATGTTACAGAAGACGAGTTGCCGTAGTAGAGACGAAACATCAGCGAAAACTATCTTAATCAACACCATGGAATGACTGTGCAGAAGACGTGTAGAAGATGTTATCGATTTGGCGTGTTGAAACAGAGTTGGGAGTGAAGTTCCAGATCGTCGGCTTGGTCGACCGGCGTTCTTAAAAGACCCAAGAAAACCCCAACAGGATTTGACGTGATGAAGAGAAGGAAAGAAGACGGAGTGCATTGGGTGTAGCGAGAGAAGTGAAATAAAGGGTGGACGGACGAGATACGTTTTATATGAGAGGATGAGGACATGACCGAAAAAACAATAATTACGAGTGAGAACTAAGTGAGTACAGTATTATGTGTGTTATACATATATCGTGACCTTTGACATTGCTAGAGAATATAAAGATCAGATTCTGAAATCGTTACCAAAGATCGCCTGTGAATTGAATTGAACTGTGGTAAAGTCTTTAGGACATGAATAAGAACGTTCTTAGTTACTTTAAATTTTGAACTTCCTATAGTTTTTGTAATGATTTATACTATTGTACTTAATTATTATTTTGGTAAGCATAGCATGCGCGCGAGACAAGACAGAAATTTGATATTTAGTGTATTATCAGTGTTAGCTTTGGTATATATAACAGCGTTAGGTATAACAAAAAAAATAATAGAGAATTAGGCAGTTATGTTGGCAGAATGAGCGTAAGTCCGGAAGTAACGGCAGACCAGCGAAAAAGTAAGTGTGAGAGTTAGTAAGAGAAGAAGTATAGGCTAGCGTTAGGTCTAGCATAGAGATACCCTGTAAGAGACAGGACGAGATACCCTATAAGAGATAGGAGGAGTATTTGCATGCGAAGAGAAATAGCCGATTAAGAATAATCATTAGTTGTTTTCAGCGGTACATAAATCATGACGGAAGGGCAGTAGTCCATTGTTAATCTTGGCGCTCTGGTTGTGTAGTACGTAAAGTCAAATTTGATTAATTTAGAAAATATTTATACCTTACCTGTAATAGATAGATTGAGCTAACGTCTAAGCTAACTAGAGGATGTAAGATCGGCATAGCGTGCGGTTAATTTTACGTTAATGTCATCATAGGTTTATTTACTATATTTTTATTATTTTAAGTGTAATTCAGTTTTCAGGACGAAAACTTAAGAGGGGAAATAGTGTAGCGTGCGTGGGTTGAATATTTGCGGTTGCGCTGATAATGTTAATTAGGGTGTAGTTTCCTTTAGGGTGTAGACGCACGTCATATTACGTAAATAACTAATTGTAAGATAAGCTAACGTCACGTAAACCTGTACTATAAATTAACCTACTTTAACCAAATATATTGTTCTTCACTCTGACTCTGTTGTGAGTATGATAGTCTAAGAAGTAGAGAACTCGGCGCGTTACAGAAGCACTGCAATTCTTCCGGGATTGGTATGAGGAAACCCAGACCTCAAAGTCAAAGCAACACTTAACAGTTAAACCATCAATAATTAACCAAGATGTTGTGGAAAATCATTTCTCCCAGATGTGCTAGAACTCATGCTTTTACTGAGTGCCGGAAAGAGAAAGTATTCAGTAAGAGAGGGTAACATACTATAAACATTAGTTATTACTGCGCTACTTACTCGAGCTTGGAACACACTTCTTAAACTATATTCGGCTTGTGAAAATGATGTCACAAATTGTAATTTTTTGGCTTCCATCACACTGGCTGCCAAATTCCACTGGGTAAATTTAAATTAATTGAAATGAAATCCAACATCGCTGACATTAAACATATGCCAACTTTCCTAACTTAAGTTCTAGACATGCTAAAGCAACAAACTACACACCAAAATATTCCTCGTTCAAGGATTCTAAGCAAGATACAGCTTGCCTTATAATAAGTTTCAGTATTTCGAAAACAACGGCACTTCAATGAAATCCACAGAATGCCACCCAAAATATTGAAATATTTAACATGACGTAATATTCTTGCGTGACTGGACGAGCCGAATATGCACATATATCATACACTCGAAGTGGTTAAGTTTAATACACCTCATTAAACATTGGGCGCCTAGCTGGGTTTTTCAAATCAATAAAATATACTTATTATATACTTCTTGTGTATGATGTATTATATGAACTATTTATTTGTATTAGGCTTATTAGGTGATTGATTAACAATTGTAACAAATCTGGTCACCGTAGCCATATGCATATGTATTATGAGCAACTAATGCTCTCAATGGTTGTTCAACTGTGATATTGTTCATTTAACATCATGTCATGTATCTTAAATATTTATATTAATTTAAACTTGTGTGTACATAGATTATCAATCATGTATAGCATTTAGTGAGCTAAGGCTGCTTTAGTACCGGTAAGCTCAAACAGGCTTCATCAATCTGAGCTACTAAGCATTTTTTCAATTATTCTTATAGTTTTGGTCAAAATGAACAGTTATGAACTATTGTTATATTACATGAATGGTGAATCTTGGGGTTAATGGGACAAGAGGTAGCTCAAGAAATGATATATACGGTGTACTCATGCACAAGTTTATATAAAATGGTTACATTACTTATACACAAGCTTGTTAATAAAGAACAATGCATGTCATTTAGTGTCACTTTTATGCATAAATACCGCAATTAAACTGACAGCTGGCATTTACGGTTCGTGTTTTCCTAGCTAAATGCGATGCAATCTTAAAATGAGAAGTTTGATCACATGATGTCCTTGTTGTATACGGTAACAGCATACAAGGATGTAACCTGATGTTGAGGCATGTTTTCACATTGTAGAATTTTCCCAGCAAGAGATGTAGACAGCTTTTGTTTGTTCCAATATGACAAGTACTGTACACCATATGCATCGCAAAGAGTGTACAGTTCCTTCTTCGTATATTGGCATATCAGCCCCTTGTCACCTATCTCATTAACAAGCGATAGCAAGCGAATGTGTGAACATCTCTTGCCAACACTTTTGTCTTGCTCGATTTGTTTAAGGAGGACTTTCATCTTTCTCTCTTTCACCATCTCTTGGCATTGTAAGACAGCCTTACGATGCGCCAGGGACTTTTGGATATGATAATCCTATCTATAGTCACAAATTAATTGTCCAGCGCCCATTTTCATATACCATTTGACGATATCCATGTAAATTTCTCTCACCAAAGTTTTCTGAAATAATATACTTTATAGACTGCAGTAACTGTAAATAGTGGCCATACAGTTCATACAAACCAAAAATACAGTGTCAATATACTGTATACAGTAATTCTGCATGATATATATCTACTTTGTCATAACACTAGTGTAGGGTTTATTTACATAATTTACAAAATGTATTTTTCATATACGTGTAAAGTTCGCTTTCCATTCCATTTCATTATTTTAAATGCCATTTTGGTAGATTTATTGAACAATAGTCCCTTAACTACAAATTTTATATTTAAGGAACCAATGGATCCTTGAAAAATTAAACGTATAAGTCAGGCGTAACTAATTCACTGTTAAAATTGTATTGAATGCATGTTCTACTTTCTTATTCTCACAAACTTAATCTATCGAAACCTGCACCACGTTCTCCTTCAAACAATCCAGCCTTCTCTTGTTGATCTTCTCGACCCTTCTTTGCTCCAGTGAGATAAAAAACCTGTACCTCATTGCTGATGTGCAGCAAACCCCTTTCCTGAAACTGCCGACGTTCAACTATGTTGAGCGTCTGAGGATCGGATGTTGATGATTGCAGGACTGACAGGGGAACTATTACGTGATCTTCAAGAAGTTGTGCTTTGTTCAACTCTTTCTTTACTTTATACATGAGGTCAGCTGAACCACAAGTCTTGTGATCTGTTACATATTTTCTCGACTTCTCTAATGACTTTCTTATCGCACAACCTCTGATGTACCTAATTTTCCCTTGTCCTCCTGGTCTCATCATGGCTACCTGAAAAGGGAGTGGGTCCGTCTCCTATCTACGCACAAGCCTCGCAACTTCTGATGTGAAAAGATGATGCAGGTAAAAAACAATTTCATACCTACCAGTCCTCTGACCATCGGTGATATCCTGCCATCTACGAACATTACACGATTTCATTAAATAACTTTGATATGCGCTGGTAAAGAACAGTTCATTAACTTTAGCTGTTGTAAATGTGAAACTTGCATTGGTCATGTGCGTTTCCTCCACGTTTTTTACCAAATAATTCTGAATATGTCAGAAATTCTACACCAAATTATTCCTGATAACAAACGGAATGTATCTAAATTATCAGGAACACAGTTAAGGTCAGCTATAGTTGGATGAACAATGTCAAGTCCATAATCACTAGGCACAATGCACGCATAATTAGGAAAAACCAGCCACAGACACTTAGCAATGATGCAATCAGTTGCAATCGCAGAGATGAGAACACGTGCCCACTTCAGAAACAATGCACGACCAAGGACATAGTATACAAGGCAACTGTCACCACAAGCAGCACGAACAACACTAAACACTACATTGGCATGACTGAAAGCACATTAAAGAGCGACACTGTAACCACATTAAATCTTTTCAACACAAAAAGTACTCAAATGACACCGAACTTTCAAAATATAATTGGAAATTGAAAGAAAACAAAAAGATTTCACCATAACGTGGTCAATCATAAAGCATGCAGTGTTGTATATGGGAGGATACAAAATATGCAATTTATGTTTGGAGGAAAAACTATGTATCATTTTTACTGAACATGCAGACACTTTACTGACTTTACAAACAATTTTTACTTAACATGCAGACACGAAAGCAGATTTAAAATAAAAAACCTACAGAAGTAAAGGCATGCATGGAATGTTTGAACACCCACATTTCGACCAATACTATTTAAGAATGGAAAATCTTTTCGAAATCCCTCACCACTTGATAATCGCTTATTGCGTGAAACAGGCTGTAGTGGATACCTTGAGGTATTGTACAACAGCTTGTAACACAGTCTAGATGTGAGTGACTTCGTATTTAAACACCATAAGCTTGCTCTCAGCAAGCGCATGTGGTACAATACTCGGACACATGCGCATCCAGACATGCGTGAAGTTTCTTGGGGCCAGAGTGCTCATACATCCACATATATATATATATATATTTACGTGTTTCAGCTCTTTTGTTGAATAAACAATCCTTGTTTTTTTCTTTCAGAATACAAAATTTTTCTTCTAAACATAAATTGCATCGTTTTGATCCTCCCGTATACGAAATAGAATGTTTTAAAATTTGCCAATTAATACTGAAATCCTTATTGTTTTCTTTCAATGTCCAAATATATTTCGAAAGTTCCGTGTCATTTGCATGCTTTTTATGTTGAAAAGATTTAGTGTGGTTGGCCAATCGCTCTTTGAATGTGGTTGCAGTCATGCCAATGTAATTTTTGATCGTGTTTGTGTTGCTTACTGTGACTGTTGCTTTGTATACTATGTCCCTAGTCATGCATTGTTTTTGAAGCGGGCAAATGGTTTTTTCTACAACTGCAATTGGTAGTGTCCCTCTCCTGTGGCTTGTTATTTCTAGATATGCGTGCATTGTGTTTAGTGATTACTGACTTAATATTGTTCATGCAGCTATAGCTTACTTTAACTGTATTTCTGTTAAAAATTTTATGTAGCTTGTGGTGCGGTGGAAAATGCTTGTCAATTAGACTAAGGAAATTACGTCCCATGTTTGTGCCAACACTCTTGCTAAATGGTGGGTTGAACCAAATGATGTTGCGTTGCCTATTCCTGCGTTGTTTTTGCGGTGTGTGCTGAGTGTAGCTAAGTTCATGATTAAAGTTGCTATGCCTAAGTGCGTTCTGATATATGGGTGCAGATTCCTGAAAAGTTTGCTCATCTGATGAAAGAAGTGCAATGCGCTTGTTAATTGATGCAGGTAGTTGCCTTGTGATGCTCGGTGGGTGATTAGAGTGTATATTTATGTATAGTGGATCGTCATTGGGCTTCCTATAGGGCCTATGTTTTCCATTGTTAAGGTCGAAAGTTACATCTAAAAAGTTTACAATGCGTAAATTTGATTCGCACTCTAATCACTCTTATACGCTCTCTAATCTCTAATCACCCACGTCTCTAATGCACTCTAATCACCCACCGAGCATCACAAGGCAACTACCTGCATCAATTAAGAAGCGATGCAATTTATGTTTAGAAGACAAATTTTGTATTTTGAAAGAAAAAAACAAGGATTGTTTACTCAACAAAAGAGCTGAAATAATTTCACGATGTCGTCATCGTAACAAATTTCGCGTAAACAACGCAAACAAAGCCATGCATGCACACATTGTCTCCCACACACACCCCCACGCCCCGGCAGGAAGCATATAAGTGGTCATTTCTTTCGATACTTGTAAACTGCCTGATGATTCTTTTACAGATGAAACAGCCTGTTGCAGACAAGTTTTGAGGTAAGCGAAAATCTATATATATATTTATATACATACATAATTTATGTTCATACTATGTTCATAGGTTCATACTATGTACATGTAACCCTGACACAGTACTTGGGCATGAACAAACCCAATAGAATAATGCCGGAATGTTAACTTTTGAGGCAAGGCCTGTGATTGGGTATCGTTCCATGTACTCGCTTTATGAAGTACTGCTTTCAGATCAGTACCCATGCACTGTGTCACCTATGGTGCAAATATTACCTTGCACAATATCGTGTGCACTTGCACAATATCGTGTGTCTCGAATTTCTGGCCATGGATAGCCTGTTAATTCATAGTATGTGCATTTTGCGAGATGGTTAAGTGCATTATTATTAATTTTTTTAATTCAACTATTTGTAATTTGGTCTTTCACTTTAAATTATCTGTCAGAGCCTGAAATAATGTTATAATTTGTCCGGCAAAACGTCCGAGCAAAATGAAACTTGAGTGGAAATTTCAAATTTGGTCAGAAATTTTTTAGTTTAGTTTGACCCCCTCTGTTGAGTAAATTCTGTCAAGCATGCAGTAAATCACTCTACTTGTAATAATAAAACAAATGTTTAATTCTGAATTGCTTATTAGTTATAGTGAATAATAATTTAATTAAAATGGTAACTATGAAACAACTTTAAACTGAAAAGCTGGATTACACGATAAGTTTCTGTGATTACAATGGCGTCAATCGCAGTGTGACGCAATGGTTTTGAATTAAAAATCACAAATTGTCAACATCCGACAACCTGAAAGATAAAGAATACGTTTCCTCAACATTTTGAGCTCAGGACCTTCGTCAGAAGAGTCAAATAAGCCTATTTGATCAGCCTATATAACTGTCTTAATGAAGGGCCTTTGCTCGAAATGTCGAGGAAACATTATTAATTCTTTATCTTCCAGGTCGTCAAATGAACAACAATGAAAGCAGTCACTCTGACCTGTAACTCACAGCACTGTCACACACTTAAGTTAACTAAACTTTGTTTAAAGCATACTCTGATCGAAGAAACTTTGATAGTGCACTGTAAAGTGTAAAACCAACTTTAACTCAAAACTGACGGAAAACCCAATGGAAATTTAACAAGAAAAATGGAAGTGAATGTCAGTTCAAAGTAAAACAATTACCATTAAAACTGGTAACACATGGCAACTAATATAAACTTAGTCTGGCTTCAAACAATTGTTAGTGTTAGAGTTACTGTACTTTACAGCTATTCTTCATTACCATCTTTCATCCAGTCATCCAACAGACTCTGCTCTTCACCGCTATCACTATCAGTACCATCAACATTATTACTGCTAGTACTGCTACTGGTGGTAGATGCTGATGCCGACTTTCGACTTAAGTTTCTACGCCAGTATTGCTTTCGCACACTTTGGTTGGGTCTTCTTTGCTTTGTATGCCACCAAAGTCGTACAGCACAATCAGGTGAGAAGTCGGCAAGCTTCCTCTTTCTGGTACAAATGGTAAGGAGGTCATCTAGGCTGCTGCTACTAAGGGCAGCTCGCTTCTGGGTCTTGATAGAATTGAGTTGTGAAAATACTCTTTCAACTGTGCCAATTGATGCTGGTAGGGAAAAGGGCAGAGTGGCAAGGATCAGGATGTTGGACCACTCAGAACTGTTAGTTAGGTGCATGGAACAAGCACCACCAGACACTCTGATAGTCTAAAGTGGAAAAGGAGATAAACTGGACAGCATATGACAGCATGCAAATCTCTATGCGAATCTCATCGACTTCAGCACCTGCTCCTTCCAATGGCGCCTTGTATGCTTCTACCAGCCTGTCTATGGTATTCCAAGGATTCTCACTGTCTGTGTCAGTCTGAGGAATTGACTGACACTGCTGTTTCCTCCTGGAGATGGTCCAGCTTCTCCATTACTTTCTCCCACCACCCACCAGTTGCCAACACAAGGATAACCTGGACTTGATGCAAGTTGTCACAGCATTGCAATAGGCTTTTGAATTCTGGAGCAAGAAAGTCTTGACTCCTTCAAGATTCTTGAGAATCTGTGCCTAGAAATAAGAAAAATACAGCTATTAGACAGAGAAAACTATACTACTTTATTTATATAATGTTAATACAAAATTTTACAATCAAAATTAGGTATTTCGAAAGTGTCTAATTGTAGATATCACAAAATTCAGTATCATTTATTTAACACAGTCTTTTGAAAAACGAAGCAGTTTATATTATGACATATTTTGAGCAATTAATTGTTAATGCATATGTGTAAGGTAATTAGTGTAACTGTAAGGTTTCAAAATGGTCATGGGCCGACGGGCGTTCTAATGAAACATAAGTGTGATGATTTAAATTGCAAATAAATTAAGACTCACCTCACATTTTTCTCGACTACACACAGTTATTGAGCCTGTATTCTTTCCAGTTGATTACTCTAATACTCTATATAAGCCTGATATAGATAATCTAAGATTATAGATAGCTATAGCACTCACTGCGAGCGCCGACCCGATCATTTAAAAAAATGATTTCAGCATTTGGTTGGAAAAACTGGAATTTTTGGGGGGGGGGGCTCAAAAAAGTTACATTGAATGTACAATATGCTAAAGGGACTAATATTGTATGTGGGGTCAGACAGTATTTCCAATCAATCAATTACATTTAAAACAAGTGAAGAACAAACATTGCGGATCATGGCACATAATTGGTGCATAGGAGAATGAAGCTGATTCATCAATAATGGCTTCTATCCGCCACGTTTCGCTTCATATTTCGGGATCCAACATCATGCAATATATCACCATTTCTGGTCATGTGCCATTTGAAGGCAATGGAAATAATCTTTTTTGACATGTCTAGTATCAATACAAAACAGTGTATGTTTACTAGTATACTCAGTAATGGTCTAACTCATTAGTTATATGTGTAAATAAAAACATAACAATATAATTTTTTTCTTACCGCTTTTTCCTGCAGCAGTCCAACATGACTTTCAGCTTTGCCTTGCTTTGCTGTAAGACGTCCATGATGTCAGTAGGTAACCCCCCGCCCTCCCCCCCCCATCTGGCATGTAATTAGTAGTGATTTTTCAGTTTGAGAACATTAAAGTAATTTACTAAAATGTTTTTGAAGTCTTTTCTCCAAATAGTCTTTTTGATACGCTTTTTGATGATTCGTCTCGTGATATTCAATTTCTTCGCCTGTTCCTTTAACAAAGTATGTGTATTTCGGTGGAAAAACAAACTGACACTCAGCGTAAGACTCCAAATGATCGGTCTGAGGATTCAGTTTCCAGTGGAATAAATCGCATATGAAACATAGTAGTGGCTGCTTGTCTTCGTCCGAGTATATTTCGAATAACGAATCAACAAACTCTTGGTCTGAGTCTTTCTCTAAGCAAAATAAATGCTCTATGAATCTTTGCGGATGTTAAAGTCGTTTTTTTGACGGCCTCAAAATATACTTTGGCAAAGCAGGATCAGACAGTTTTTCTGAATTAACCCATCCATTTACTAAAAAAGAATTTTTAAGAATGTTCCTAAAATATTAAGAACACTTATTATCATGTGCACTTCACATGCGACATTGGTATTTACCTTAATTTTTAACCATGACCTAGCTTTTACAGATGATCTTGGATTTGAGGCCCACCTCGATCCTGTGCAACTTTGGCGCCACGATGAGACAAAAAAATTCATAATATATAAATAAGAGTTCCTTCGGATCATCTTACGAGAAGTAGAATTTTGCAGGGACGGACAGGAGACAACCGTATAATGAGAGGTATAGGAGATACAGAGTAAGGCGCAGGGAAGCTGACAGCAGGATAAGAGAAGAACTCAACAGGACAAGAGAAGAACTCAGCAGTCTCAGAGATTTTTATAACTATATGGTTGAGAATAATTTCCAGCTTGTCATGTTATACGAGATGCAGAGAAGATACAGACAGCTGTCAATTTAATGTGCTGACTAGTACTCAAGGTTTTTTAAATGAGCAGAGAAATTTGTGTGCTTTTTATGTTCAAGGTCACTGACCAAGGTTGAGTCTTGGTCAAGGTCGCACGTGATAGTACACATGATAGTACACATGATAGTACACATGATAGTACACATGATTTCCGTTATCGTTCGTTTCACTTTACACCACGTCTGCAAGGGCCGCTGTATGGAATGTTTGTTGTTCAGTGGAGAGAAAATAAGAACAGCAGATAGTTAGTTTTGTGTTTGATTTTATTTCACTTACTCAAATTACAAGTAGTATCACAACAATTTAAATGTTTCTTCTAATAAGAAAGCCAACTTTTTGCTTTCCCGTTTTTATTTTTTATAGCTTTAGGGTTCATTTTACTTTTTTCTCACTGTCTTGGTCATTGTTTTGGACCTTGGCTGTACATACATCCTGTCTTGCTGCTGCGATAAATTGTTTTCATTTGCTTTGTATACAACAAATTTTACTTTTGGCTGTAGTTTGGCTTCTTGTAGGTACTTTCTTCTTTGGTTAATATCTAGCAAATGCACATCCGCGAGATGGTTCGCCAGTCTTACAAGGTATTTTGCACCGCAATCGGGAACAGGACAGTCCCGACAAACTCGCTTAGCCATGTCTAAGAACAGATGAACAGGCCATATGGGCAAGAAAGGCCAAGCAGGCCATCATGCCACATAAAGGAATATATTTATGGTATTTTATGCTACATTATAATTATCCACACACCTATACACCACTACACCTATACACCCCAACACCCCTACACCTATACCCATACCTACACATATACACCTATACCTACACATGTACATCTACACCTATGCACCCACACCTACACACATACTCCTATACCTGCATCTATACATTTACATCTATATCTACACCTATACATCTATATCTATATATCTATACACCTACATCTAAAATACAAATGTGACGTCACTGTGAAAGGCGAGCTTGCATGTGAAAAACTGGTATAAATAGAGCGTCAATCGCCATTTTTTCATTCTTTGTCACAACTTTGTGCTGTGAACATCTCTCTTAAAAAATCTTCTACTTGTCTTGGCAATATGCAAGCTTTGGGCCTTTTTTCTGGACATGCTCCACTTGGTCGATCCAACAAGAGTACTGTGGTCTTACAGAAAATTGCAAAGGAGAATTCGCTTAATAGAACTGGTGCTGTTAACTTTAACAAGTATGGAAAGCAAGTTAACTTTACGTCTTGTAGAGGCAAGTTCGTGGATAATTTCTTACTGTATGTTCTTGTGCCAGATTATTTCGTGACGGCAAAGAAGACCTATACAGAAGTTGGTCAGGTCAACATGTACATTCGGGAAATACTTAAACACTGTGGTTTGCAGAAATGTAAAGTCAAGGCTATCGCCCTGTTGCCGTTCAAGGAACAACTGAAAGCAGAGGATTTGGATAAAGTGTATGGTTGCCTAAAATGGCTGTCTACTATGTGCAAGAATTTAAGTGTGCAGACGAGGAATACTCAACGTTCTCAAGTTCCTAAGAACAAATGAGTGCAAGATTCGAAATATCTTCCTAAAAGAAATCGACGTAACTATGGATTATGCTGGCAGTTTTAACAAGGAAGAAGTCATCCAATATCTCACAACAAAGAAAGGTTTTTGTGTCCAAGGCAGTGCGAAAGATGCACACAGAACGATTTTGGACAACATTGATCAAGTTGGTAATAACTGTCTTACGAATACGAACAATTTTAAGCACGGTTTTATGCACGGTTTAAGCAAAGACAAAATGTATATACAAGGTTTATACATTAAGCTCTATATACGAATATGCACGGTTTTACGCACGGTTTTATGCACGGTTTAAGTAAAGACAAAATGTATATACAAGGTAAATACATTAAGCTCTATACACGAATACGCACGGTTTTACGCACAGTTTTTACGCACAGTTTTACGCACAGTTTTATGCACGGTTTTACGCATGGTTTATGTATGTGCAATTACGTTTATACATCAAGTGTTGTATACAAATATGCAAGGTTTATACATTATAAGCTCTATATACAAATATATGTATACGTTTTATAGGCACTGTTTAAGCGGTATAAATAAAGACAAAATGTATGTGCAAATTTTATACATTAAGCTATATATAAAACTACGCACGGTTTATATAGATAAAGACAAAATGTATAATATACAAGTATATACATACGCACACTTTATGAATACAAAATGTATATGCTCAGAATGATCGGTCCCTTGCATGTTTTCAGTAATTTGTATAAATGCATGGCGTCCTATAAAATGTACTATATATAGTAGTCATCATCACAATTCAAAATTGTACTATGTGTGAAAATGTTAGCAATATGTAAATGGATATGTAAAATGCTAATGCGTCAAAAAGGTCAAACAAAGGTTATGAATACAGTTACGCAAAACAGTTTAACTGCGCAGGCCTAAGGCTTATTAATCTATACAAATTGCAAAAGTTAGAACTACCTTTTCCAAACAAGCATTGGACTGAATGCAATTCGATAATATATTTGGCATGTCTTTGCATGCATTTACTTTAAACCAGAGTAGCGAGCCGGAAAACATGTCTGATATGATTATCCAATGCTAATATCATTAATACAGGATATGCATTGCACATGACGAAGCTAGAAGCGCGATTCTGATATTCACATTCCCATGACCTTGAACAAGCTTTATAACATAATATATCAATAATAATTTGACCATGCAAATTTAGTAAAATGCGCAAAACACTACTTAATTATGAATTATCATCTAGTCACACATGTACGGTTCAAGCAGAGTTTGTTGCCTGGGGCATCATATATATATATATAGGCAGATTTGTATTTCCATGCTTGCATTGAATTTCTCGTTTAATACTATAGTTTGTTTTATAGTCATTCAAAAATAATTCTAGAAATATTAAAGAGTATATGAAGATTCATATAATAGTTTTATGCATAGGTAGGTTCATCGGCAAAACTTAGCGTACAATTTTAATGATGGGAAAAAGACAGGGATGACATAAATAGATCTCACGCATGCAGGAAGTGCCGTGTCACTATGATAACTGGATATATTTTGCGCAAAATGTTTCATGCTGTGGGTGTGGCAATGCCATAGGCGACTTTAGTCGACAAATATTAAAGCGAATTTTAACCAATCAAATGTAGTGTTCTATTGACCAATCAAAGCTAGTTTTTCATAACAATGCATGGTTACAAAGCCACTGAGCAACAAGAAAGAACATTCAAGCAAAGTTGAGGCGAATTTGTTGTAGTTTGGGGTATTTGTGAGTGAAATTGTTGTGGATTATTTGCACGTGTTGTCAAAGGGCATTTAAAAATGGCGTCGTTTACATGTGAGGAAGCAATAGCTCTCGTTTTTCATGATTCTGAGTCCGAATTTGACAGTGAAGCAGAAAAATCAAGTGATGAAAGTCTCAGCAACTCTGGCGATGGGTCATTTGATGAAATTGAGCAACCAACTCGCAATATAGCGGTTGATAACTCGCAATATAGCGGTCGATAAACAATACAAAGTGTGATAATGGGAAAGATGTATTTATATCCAATACATTGTTGTTCCACTATTGGATTTAAGTAAGTAGATGTTTTTTCCAAATATTCTACATTTTATGTAATAAAGAATCAATTTTCTCTAAGTTAAGTTGTCCAAACACTGATACATATTGCATGTATTATTTACCTAAATATGATGTACAGCGATAGCTGCCAGCTCAAATACTAGGTTTCAAAATAACTTGTTTTAATATTATCATAGTTCTACATTATGTGTTTTTCATGTTTTACACATTTTTGGGAAGTAATATTGAGATAATTGAATTTTTTTCGTATATTTTTACAATCTTCATATTTTCTCAGAATTTTGCCCAGAATTTTTAGAATTATGTGGTCAAATTTCTAAGAAAAATTACGTAATTTCAATCCTCATGTAACATCCTTTCTGAAAGTTTCAAGACAACATCTTAAATAGAGTAAAAGTTATTCAAATTTTATGATGCATAAACAAAAAATAGCTGTCAGCGAAAGAGTTAAATAGGTTAATTAAGTGCATTTTATACTATATGTTCTGATGCCATGTGCTGGTAATGCAGGTTATAAAATTTCGTTAGTTTTTAATGTTTTTCGTCATCCTTTTTGAATATATTAACTATAGTTTAAACCGACTATTATTGTAAGTTTAACGAACAGTTTTTCTCTTTTTAAATTGTGCCGGAATTGTAAAATTTGGTATAGAATATATAGTGTGAAGTAAAACTAAAACATTAAAAATATATACAAGGAGAAAATAGAAGTATATGTAGGACAAACTATTCTAAATTGGTATATTGCTACTAGTAACAGGTCACAGCACTATTTGTCTTTTGACTCATCCTGCTGCATGCAAAATTTGTTTACACATGTAGGTAAGATCGACTAGGTATGTGACACCGAACTATGCATGAATGACGTACATTATTTAGCTTCATCTCCTTAATACGCAGACATACGAAATTTGTGGTTACCGAAGATGCAGCCAATTCTATTTGGGTAGAGATAGGTGTTTCCTTCATGATCCAAAATGCATTTTGACGTTTGCATGCTAAAGTATATAAGCTCATACATATGGACTAATCTTTCAAATTGAGTCGTTGCTTCATCCTCAAATCATAAGTAGTTTTGATTTAACTTTAATAGTATAATTATATTAAACGGGAAAATTACAACACTACGACACCAAATGACTATTTTAAAACCAAAAAAGTATGGACTGTTCTTTCCTTTGGATAAATCAATGGAACCCCAGAAAACAGTGTATATCAAAGAAGGACCAATGCTTGAAGGGCAGATGGTGCGACTGTTTTGGGATAGGAAAAATCCTGACTAGCCAGCCGAAATGCTGTGCCTAGCAGGTATGCCGGTGTACTAAAGATTTTGCAATCAGTTGTTTTCTTTACTTCAGTATGTGATATCTCACTTTCCTCTCTTTTTTCTGATTTCTTGTATTATATTTTCATGACGTTTTAAGATTTTATCTTATTTAAAATGTACTTGCGACCAATTTCTCCATTATCTTATTGCTAATGATCCATTCTCTTGACTAGATACCTTAGATGAACTACACACGTAAAAATTGATCAGGTTGTTCGGCGTTGTTCATTGAACAATGTCTGAGCAATGTTGTTATCATGGCTGAACAACATTGTTCAAGCAACAATCGTTAACAACATTGTTCCAACAACTTGTTCACGCTTGATGAACAAACAGTAGTTGTTGCAACATGATGGAACAAGCGTCAACAAGGTTGATGAAACATGCTTGATAAATGTTGTCAGAACAATGTTGTTCAACGTTGTTCATTCATCAGGCGTCAACAATATTGTTTGAACAGGCGTGAACAACACTGACGAAAGAACAAGTTGTTTTTAGTTGTTCGAACAAATGTCAACAGTATTGTTGAATATTTATTCAGAATAACAAGTGATGAGAAGAGATTAAAGAGGATAATTGGGAACTTATAAAAGATTAGAAGGGATATTGTCATTGACAGAGTGACTTTCTTGCTTTTCCGGTCGCGGATTTTATAAATATCTTCGATCATTTGTTTCATACTTTCATTGTTTGTTATAAAGCAAATCACAGAGCAAATACAGCGCTTTCTAAAGCGAAGAGTACGTGGGAAGTATCTACGATCGTGTTCTTACATGCAACAGAAAGTATATAAAAGCAGATATCGCTTGATTTTTGATCAGGTCTTCTATAAAATATATTTCCCACTTGGTTGGAATTTTGAACAACTGTCAGCCTGCAAATTTATACTGTATCCGTTCGCATTTAATACTCCAGGTAAAGTTGGGTTTAATGATTACATAGCAGTATTTTTGATTTTGTGGAGATAAATTTAATATGTTTCAGATGACCGGATGGTGATCAAGAATTAGACATTCAGGCATTCTCACCTAAAACACTAGAAACAGGCTTTTAATTTATATATCTTATAGATCAATTTATACATATGGCCACACTGGAAAAAAGGTAGTGGTTTAATATGTACAACTTCTGTTCAGTCTACAAAGTTCAGTTATGCTGTTTTAGGAGTATCTGATTAAAGATTAAAGACGAAAAGCAAAATGTAAATGGATATATTAAATTTAATGTTTGGTAAGTTCTCAAAATATCAATTCACATAAAATATTAAAATTTACAGTCAAGAATAGGTACAGTATATACTGTATTTTAAATTATTCTTCTCCCAGAAGCTCATCCCATTCTGATGGGAAAGGTCCTCTGGCTCCATACGTGGATTCCTTCCATGTCTGGAAGTTGATCCAAAACTTTTCATCCTTTTGGGACGCTTCTCTGCCATTTTCAGCCACATAGGTTTTCTGGAAAAAGGAAGGATACTGGAAACTTAGCCCAACCTTTCTTTTGTTGTTGTTTGACTTTTTATATATAGTGTTTTTAGGACCTTTAAATACTGTATTATGGGAACAATTGAGTATTTTGATAAAATACTGAACAATGCTAACTTCAAAACATTTTGCATGATTATGTAGTCTTAGCTTTCGACTAATTTCAAATCATTATATCTTCACTAACTTATAAATATCCCGGTAATATGCAACCTATCAGTGCATGACTAGAACTTAGTTGAAATGTTAGAGAACATAGCTCTATAAATTGCATACCGTAAAACTCCGAATATAAGCTCATTTGTAAGCGTTTTTGGTGGGCGACTTATACAGGTCAGGCTTATACATGGACAAGCTTATATTTGGGAGGGCTTAGGGCACTTTCCATTCATTACAGTCAAACCGGCAGTTATTTTCCAAGCAACATTGCAATATTGCCCACAAAAATTGCAAGTTGAAATTCACAACAAGATTTGTAAACAAAGCTTCTGATTGGACTATAAGAAAAAGGGAAGCTCCAATCCAGTTGCTTAGACTATTTCATTGGCCAAGATTGGCTTCTGTTTTGCTAATAGTCCAATCAGAGGCTTTGTTTACAAATTTGGTTTTGAATATCAGCTTAGCAATTTGTTTGCATCGGTTGCAAATTGCTCAGAGCAATTTCCCTATAAAAATTCCAATATTGTGGGCAATATTGCAATGTTGCTCGGACAAGAACTACCGGTTTGACTGTAATACAGTTAGACCAGTCAGATCGATGAAATTATTGACCAAACGACAAAATTCTTGGGCTTAGATCCGAACCCAGGTATGAACAGGAAACTTGATTCAATTTAAAAGTAGGTCCAGTAATGTCATCTTGCAATTGAGAAACAGAATTGTGGTCAGACCGGTCTGGCCGTTAGATGGAAAGTGCCCCTATATTCAGGAGGGGAGGTGAGCATTGGTATATGGGGTGGGCTTATACACAGGGGGGGCTTATATTCGGAAGTTTACGGTATGATATTTGGGTAAATAAATTATATATAATCTATTTTTATGT
This sequence comes from Trachythela sp. YZ-2020, assembly GCA_016169945.1. NCBI lineage: Eukaryota > Metazoa > Cnidaria > Anthozoa > Malacalcyonacea > Clavulariidae > Trachythela > Trachythela sp. YZ-2020. Next base: position 1,155,794 of record JADLSH010000164.1, on the reverse strand, counting down.
AGAATTGGAATAATAACATGTCTCTGGCACGAGTGAAAAATATTTATGTTATTGACTACTATCGTACCACAAGAGCAGTTTGTCGAAGGACTGTTTGCTCCAGAATGCATTAAACTTTACACCAAGAAGCCCACATATTTTCGAAGCAAGCTCCTTGGTAGAAGCCTTCGCTAAGGATGACCAGTTTCCTATTCCAAGAATCTGAGGAGCAAAAGAGAGTAAGTACTATTATAAATATGCAAATATATGAGGAATTTGTTCTTATATTTTGGATTAACAAAGTTTTTACCCTTCTTCTCTCTTCAGCCCTCCAATAGGTGAACTTTGCCTTCTCAAACTGGTCTGACTTGGTCATCAGTTCTTCCATTTTCAAGCCATATGGTGAGTTCTGAAACTCGAGCTGCAGTTGATCCTAATTACAAACCAAACCATGATACTGTATAAAACAATAGTTTCTGCATTTTCAGACAACATAATATGGTAAATTATAGTATATTTACAAATGCTTACAGTTTTACTTTCATTAGACTTGGAAAACCGTCCAAGTTGTATATACGCCTTTGCCAGGATTTTTGTTACATTTGCCTGTTATAATAGTTTTAAACACATTGTAAAACCAAAATAAATTATAACATAGAAGAAATATATATCGTGTAACATGTCTCATTGCTTAATAATTCATTTTTGTAAAAACAGATACTTACTGCATGACTTGACTTGGCCAAGTCAAATTGTTGGGCACCAAGTCTGGAGGCTAAGTTCTTTATAGCCTTTTCCATGCTACCCTGACGCTTTTGGACGTCCCTGACTAGGTCTTTCAGCTCCCTTATTTCCTTTATATAAATCGCTTCTGAGGCGTAGGCGTCCTGCTCTCTCACTGGCCTCGCTCTAGTTACCGTCGGGTCTTGCGTTTCTGAGTCGTCTGGAAAATGTAAAACACAATGCCCACACAATTTTACATCAATTATTAAATACGAATTTTTTAATATTATGTACCTTCAAAAAAGCTTTCCAAGCAGGAAGGAAAATCTCCACGGGCATACGACCCTCTCGCCCTTTGGCTTTGCGTGTTTCGCCTATCGTTACTTAACATGACATCGTTCACCACAGTGTTTCGGCTATAAAAGAGTTTATGAAATTATACAATAAAAGTATTAAAAAAACTCCTGACAAAACATGTAAATTTTATATTTTATTCATTATTTAGAGGACATCGTATGAAAGAGCTTGCGACAACGACGCAAAATGTCCGGCTGGTTTCTGATGTATTTGACAGTTCAACCGGCCTATGAGACAGCCAAGATTATTTTTTGTTCATGCAAGAACCATTGTGCGATGATGACAGTAACTCTGACAGCGAATACGACGACGACGATGGTGACTTTGGTAGCAATGGCGACAGCGAAAATGTACAACAACCAACTGAGCGCGGGTTATACTTTCCCTTTCCGTCAGAGATTTTTTTCTTGCTATATAGCTATGCACATAACGTTTCCAGACCGAAGGTAAAACTTTTATTGTATGTTTTTAATTTATTTATTTATTTATATACTTATAATATGACTGGTAATCCCAACAGAGTCAATTAGCCTTTCTCACCAATCTCACGAAGGCCATTTTCGGGGTACTTTTTGTGAAAAATAATGTGAAAATCGGAAAAATCTAAGCGATGTGAAAACCATTGTCAAATAGTAAACTATAAATTAACTTATAAAGGTTTTATTCACAACAATAGTAATACAAAACCCAAATTCACTGATTACAATCTCAGATCTGGAAAAGCCCAGTACCCCAAAAATTGCGCCGTGAGAAAGGCTATTAAGGAGGCTCCCTACAGTTTTAATTCTGTAGCACGCAAATGTGCTCTAAGGTCCATTATTTGCCCATTTTGCAAGGTATGGTCACAAGACTTGGCCATCAGATTGCCACAATATTGCGGATTACGAAGAACAAAAAATGTTTCTAAATATTTACGTTGCCATGGTAACAACGCGATTTAAAGATTGTCGTATTTTTATCTTCTTTCTTAATTTTTTAGATTTTCCTTCGGTAAAGCTTTTTTATTTTTTGCACACGAGCACCTAAAGTACAAAGTATTGAAATATGCGATTTAAAAAAAATTCCTTGGAGCCGAATTTTTTTAAATCTCAAAAAAACGTTTTTTGCAATAAAAAAAATTCGGCTCCGATGAATTTTTTTTAAATCGCATATTTTATGCATTTTGTGATTTCTGTATCGTATGCAAATTTAAAAAAAATTACCGAAGGAAACAGGAGAAAAATGTATTTATAGTTTGTGTGTGACGTCAGAAAAATCAGGATTTCATTTTTCAAGCGAGACAAGCCCACGCGTGTGGACAACGAAATTTTGGCGCAATCGTGATTCGTGAACTCGTGATATAAACTATAAAAAGTTTGTTTATAACACATAAACTTCGTTTGTACTTTGTACACTTTGTACAGCTACAGATTTCAAACTAATCCCGCGCGTGAACAAAATCTTGCGAAACAGAATTAAAACTGTAGGGAGCCTCCTTAAATAGATCTTACCGATTATTCACTTTTCACCCAATGGCCTCGTTTCCATGTTTGCTTCTTTTAGTTTGGCTAGCGCACATCAAGGTTATGTTCCCACTTTTTCTGCATGAATTTGTCGTTGTTGAACTTAAAATGTGAACAAATACCCCCAACACGAAAACGAGGCCATTGGGTGAAAAGTGAATAACCTGGTCAGGTCTATTGCTCCTGTTTGTAGCTCGTATATACAGGATTACAAGGTGTATAAAAAATGAACAGATTTTGAAATCGCTCTCAATTTCGCAAAACAGCTCCTTGTATCACGATTTTTTATATATAGATTGTTGAGTACTTTATTTATATAATCAGAATAAACAAAAAAATTCACAATTTTGTAAAAGTTGTCCTTTCCAAAAAACTAAAATTGCTTGCGCACGAAATTTAAAAGCATTAACAGTATTTTGAGTTCATGGGCTGGTAAAAATTTCATACCATTTGGTTTAGTTTAATTAAGTCTTTCATTTTGCCAACTAATTCCAAAGAAAGACCTATTTTTGCAAACAAAGTTCTAATTGGAATTTTATGGAATCAAAATTTATTGGAATCAAAATTTATCAAAAATATGTCATGGTTTGGTTGGTTTAATCACGAGAACCCTATGATACGCCCAATTTATAGAAATAAATTAAAATAGTAAAGATATTTTACTATTGACTATTTTTAGTCACGTGCAGACCTAGATTTCTTGTGGATGATATTGAAGAAACTTGGAGTTGATATTCCATCTCTGAACTCCGTTCTGAATTTTAAAATTAAGGGAGTCGAAGAGTTGCTGCAGCCACAAAAGGTATACAAAATAATTTTCATATAGCCTGCGAAGCAGTCGCTTATTGTTTGGAGGGGAAATTTCGCCCGCGCGGTGGACTAAAAGATTGATATACGAAATTCATCATCAAAATCTTAACTTTTTAGGACTACTACAATAGTAATCCATACTATTGGTTGCGGCCTTCTGATATCGTGCGACTGCAGCTGGCTATACCAAACAAAGCCAGCGCTATAATGAGATACCCAGAAGAGACAGAAACATACATTTATGAAATGCCTCAGGTTAGAATAACTAAATATATGCGTACGGGGTACAAAAAATTTAGGGGGGGGGCAGGCTCCAGTGTGTCTGAATTTAAACCTATGATTTTACATTTACAGTCAATTTTCCTAATTTGAGAACAGAGGATTTACCCGATATGGCCACTCTTTTCCTACGCACATTTTCTCCGACTTTTCCAATTTGTAACTTTTTCTGGAGGGGCCAGTTGATCCATTTGCCCCCTGACTCGTAAGTCCATGTATTTCACTTAAACCTGAAAAAAAACCGTCTACGAACATGCATATAAGGGCAAAATCTTTATTACCAATTAACGCCTAATGATAGAATTTGAAGCATTGTAACATACTACAAACTAGCAGCTTCTGTATATCATATCTATATTATTCTCTAACACAGGGACGCAAATGGTTAGAACATGCAGATTTTCAAAGTTCATCAATTTCATTGCAAGGAGCAATTTGTTACTTGAAAGATATTGTGAAATTCATCTCGAACGGAGATATTTATACAGGAAAATTAATTAAATTTTACGCTAAGGTAACAGTTCAACCAAATAATATCAAGTATACAGCTAATTCAAAAAAGGTTGTCTTTTGCAAACATTAAACTCTAAACCTTACACTCTAAGCGCACAAAGCATAATGGCAGCACAAGTTTCAAGCTTAGTCCCCGAGCCGGCGCGAAGCGCCGTGCGAGGGTACTAATTCCGCTCGGATATTTACACCCGGGTATGTGAAAACATAGCGGAATCCAAAGTCGTCCGCCGTGATGCCATGGACGGTTCAGGGTTTTCTACGTTATACGCATGCGCGAGTCAGGTCGAGAGAAACATACGGATAAACATTTAACTAAAGATTTACGGATAAATATTTTGTTAATATATGCATCAAAAATGATTTTTAATACTCGGGCTATTGGAAAAACATACCGATGAATAAGAGCCTTCAAAAGAAGATAAACGAGAAACAGTCAAATGGCTGAAAAAAGCACACTTTTGAAGTGTTTTAAACGGGTAAGTGTCTATTTTACATATTTTAGTTCGTGGATTTGCAAAAGCGTATGTCACTCTGTTACTGAGGTTATTATAATATCGATTAAACCTAAAAGGTATTTTAGCAAGTTTAAATTTGAATTTTGAGGAAACAACGTAATCTCAGAAACTATTTTAAAGATAAATTTAAAAAATTATACTATCAAAAAACATGTTTTTATGCATGAAATGTCTATAAGGTTAAATTTTACAGCAAACCAAAGCTAAAAGAGTACGTAATAACATATCTACTTTATATAGTGGGGCAATTCATAAGTTTATAGCTAAAAGTACAAATATTATATTACTAGTTTATCATTTTGTACCAAAAGTAAAAAATTGCATGTTGCTATGGTTACAATGACTGACGGAATACTTCATGTTACAATACATTTTGGGAAGTATGTTCCTGAGTTCGAATAGGCGAGGGGATTCTGCACGAGTGTATTTCTAGTAGTTGAATATTGCAGCTTTTTGAGTGAATTGTTCCCATAGGAAGATATTTACCATGTTTCTAAGAATACATGATTTCTAAACTGTTTCAATCGTGCTACCATTATGCTTTGTGCGCTTAGAGTTTAAAGTTTAAGGTTTAGAGTTTAAGCTAGGTTTGCAAACGACAACCTTTAAGCCTGGTTTCTATATGGTCGTTATACTTGTCGCTGGCTGTCGCTACGGACTTTTCAACCAATCCAAACCCGTTGAAGACACCGGTAGCGACAGGTAACGACCAAATGGAAACCAGGCTTTATTGAATTAGCTGTACATGTAATACAGCAATGCAAAAATTTTATAGTTCGTTCACACGTTGAACTTTTCATGCGCAAAAGCCAATAGAAGTGGACACGGTTTTTAGATAAGATTTAACAAGAACCTCGACAAGAACGTCAACCAATCGAGACGTCACGCTTAATTTGGAGACACTATTTTGTTATATCGTATGCATTTTTAATGCTGGTACAGCATATATAAAAATCCAGACAAAAATATTGATTAATTAATGTAGACGCATGAAAAATTCAACGTTTATAGCACTATGTCTCTTTCCTTCGCAGAGGTTTCCATGTTTATAAAAAAATCTGTGTATTCCTTACTTTTGAATGAGGAACCGCAGATCAGTGTGTTTAATTTTTGATAAACATGGAAACCTCTGCGAAGGAGAGAAGAACTATGAGGAACCTGAATACTAATTCTCTACTTGTTTATAGGTCATTCATAATCAAACGGAAATAATGACCAAAATCGAATATCTGCACGATGAAGGAGATGGGAATTATTGCATATGTCCAGATGCGATAGTTACCATCCCAGCATCAAACATTCAGAATAAAGTCGATCTTCGCCCTTTTCAAATCAGACATAAATATGCCAACAAACAAACAACTGAAGTATCTGAACAGGTTGGAGCAACCAATTAATCCTTCAAATAGTTAAGTAAGACGTACAGTGTAACATATAACTAACTTTACAGTATCTCGTTCTTAAAAATAACGTTAAAATAACCAGGGTTTTTTTTAAGAAAAATTTAGAACTGCACATTTTGTCATACTGTCCCAACATGCCAGGGCCTTTTTCAAGAAATGGTTAGTGGGGGGGGGGGGCATCAACGAAAAGGGACCTAACAAGAATGTGGTATATTGAGGGTGTGTGGATGTGGTTGGGGGTCTGGGGGTCCTCCCCAGAAAATTTTTGTATTTTTGAGTTTCTGTGGCTTGATTTCCTGCATTTTCAGAGACATTTTTTGAAATATCCCATCTAAACAGACTGAGCTTTTGGTGTAAAAGCAATGCTTTGTTATGAGAATATCATAACTTTCTTCTGACCTATAAACTTAAGAACTTTTGGACAAAAGGGACCTTCACTGGGAGGATAGTTTACTGGGGCTAACATTGGGGCTGGGGGGGCTTTGGCCCCCCAGTATATTAATTAAAAAAGGCCCTGCGACATGTCATAGCATGAAATTCAACTCGCGCAAATGGCACCATTTTTTTCTTATTAAACTTTCATTAACTGATTCTCATCCCTTCAAATAGAAACGATGCTGAAAATTGTCAACAAAAATTATATTGTTGAGTTTTTTATGAGAAATTCTGGTACTGCTTTTGTTATTGAAGCTATATGTATTCCATTTATTCCTTCGATTACTTTAGTTTTCTACAATAAATATCCATATCCTGAAAGTTCGTATTTTTTTCAACTGCACAAAATATTTTTTAGAGTTGCACAAATTGATTTAGAACTGCACATTTTGTGTAGAACTGCACGTTAAAAAAAAACCTGAAAATAACCTTGCAGGAAGCAAACGACGTCCTTCAGCCACACGTGGACAAGACACTAACTGGTGGGAGAAAACCATCCACAACAGTTCCATTACTCGTCTTTAGCGACGAAACAAGCGGAAATACCACTAAAAAGTGGAATCGGTTGGAGAGCTATTCCATGAGCATGGCGGGTCTTCCAAGACACGAATTTCGAAAAACAGAGAACATCCACTTTTTGAGTACTTCGAATATAGTTCCATCCGTACCACTTGGTAAATCTATTGCCCGTAATCTACAAGGTATATATAAAAATAAACTAAAACAACTCTAACAACTAACATTAGTTTTGTTTCTAAATTTCAAATAATGTATATACAGTACCTTTTTATCTCGATTGATTCCAGAACTTGAAGATGGTAAAATTATGTTCGACGCACACGTTAATAAAGATGTTCTTGTAAAGTGCCCAGTTATATGCGTGTTGGCAGACAATCCATGCGCATCTGAATTTGAGCATCACTTGGGTAGCTGTGCAAACAAATTTTGTAGAAAGTGTAATGTGAGTATGTTAATGTCGTATCCAACTTTATCACGTAAAGCTATGGATCTGTTCAATATTTATTTAGGCAACATCTGTCAATGGTACTGAAATTCAGGAAGAACGCAGTGATGAACACGTACGACAAACGCTCCGTGAAATACAAAATTGTCCGTACGTGAATCTTAAACTATATATATTTCCCATAATCACAAAAGGTCGCAATAAGATACTGTTTACTTAATAAATATTTTGAACTTATCTTACTGTATTAATGTATGTATCCAATCTTAGATCTGAAAACCAGAAAAAAGAACTGAGCACGGCATAACAGAAAAGGGTGGAGCATTCGACATCCTTAAGTGCTTTTGTGGAAATAAGTAAGTAGTATGTATGCATTACTGATACATATATATGATTAATGTATTGTATATGCATGTACTATTTTCTTTTACTTAATTATGTAGCAAAACGCCGATTGAAATTCTCCACACAATACTGCTTGGACCTGTAAAATATTTGCTGTCAAGCACAATCAAATCGTCATCCCAGCAGAAGAAAGAACAACTTCATGCAAAGATTCAATCTATGGATATGAGTGCATTCCCAGCGAAGATTAGAGGAAACATCACAAGGAACTATGGTTCATATGTCGGGCGAGATTTTAAGTTATGAATGCAAGTAGCCGTGTTCATTCTCAAGGATATTGTTCCAGATGAACAACTTCTAGTTTGGGAATTGTTAAGTGAGGTATATAGCATCTGATGCACATTGAATGTCCAGTATTGATAAATAATGCAAGGAATTACCTGCTTTAGGAGTAGCATAGTCTACACATACAACAATCTTGTTTGTAACAAGCTGCTACAGGTTTGCCATTCAGAACTTGTAAACAAGGTTTGTTACAAGTTGTTTGTTTTTATGTGTGTAGCAATCTATTTCATTAATATGTGTATTTTATTATTATTTGTTTCAGATATTCACCTTAGCATATTCAACTGGCTTTGACAAAAGGAATTCAGAAGCAGCAAATCAGTTGTTCAGTTCATTCAACAATGCAATCAGAAGAACCTACCCTGAATTTTCAGCAAAAATCCATCTTCTTTTGCATCTTGTGGATGACATAGAAAATCTTGGACCAGCTAATGGTTTCTGCACTGAAAGGTACAAAACCGATAAGTAGTGGAATCAGGACACGTACAGTACGTACCATATGTACTTGGGCTGAAAGCAATAGATTTGATAATCTACTAAAAAACTTCTGGGTGAATGTGATAGACTACCTGAAAAATACAAAGAGAACTTTGACGTTTCGAGCAAAGGCCCTTCTTCGGGAAGTCCTGACGAAACGTTGTTCGAAACGTTGAAGTTTTCTTTGTATTTTTCAGGTAGTCTATCACATTCACCCAGAAGTTTTATCGATTACTCTACCTACACTGGCACCAAGCGTTCTTGATAATCTACTGCATATTGTTGGTTCCAGGTAAAATTATATTCAAGAGTAACTATAGTAAGAAAATCTTCCAGTACCTTAATTGTTAGAGCATAATTATATGAATTGATATTCTAGATTTGAAGCATTCAACCACTTCATCAGAGGTCTCAACATCAACAGCAATAGACATGCATCCAGTTTGGATATTTGCAACAAATTTGCTAAGATGGAAAAACTTAGGTTTGTCCTCAGCGGAGGAAAATGGGGAGAAAATCATAGGTACAATATTTGTTAATATTTTATGATTATTAGGAATACTATATAATTATACAGGATTGTGTATACATACATACATGTATGAAATGAACTGTATTTGAAAATTTGATTTCTTCGATCAGCTTACAGGCATCGGATATGATCATAAGTTTGGCTGCAGATCCGAAATTGCAGCAATTTCTTAACAACATTCCTAAAAAAGAAAGCATGGAAGATAAAGCAATTTACCAACCTGGATGCTTAAGAAAGGTGAATCAACTATTTTTACTTAGTTCATGTACAATCAATGAAACATCAAGGAATGAACTTCTAATTTTTCTTGAAAGCAAGGTTGTTTTTTAAATATTTGCTTATTTCTAGGGAAGCTATAAAAAAGGAAAATTACAGACACAGCCTCTGAATCAGTGTTTATCACAAAACACTATTGAAGCAGCTGGTCTCCTACTCACCCCGGAAGCAAGTTGCAGCACATTCAAAGCTGTCGTGAGCGAAAATCAAACTTTGGTAAATTGTGAGACACCAATTGTATATGTGGACAACCAGCATCAGGTGCAGTTAGTGAAAATTTCACAATACAGTTTGTTCACGGACTAGTAACATCTTGTTTTGCCAACTTGCAATTTGTGTAAAGTCATGCCCACAATGTAACCTGGCTGCAATCACAGTTAATTAGCCTTTCTCACACCGCCATTTTTGGGGTACTGAAACTATATATATTTCCCATAATCACAAAAGGTCGCAATAAGATACTGTTTACTTAATAAATATTTTGAACTTATCTTACTGTATTAATGTATGTATCCAATCTTAGATCTGAAAACCAGAAAAAAGGAAAAAGAACTGAGCACGGCATAACAGAAAAGGGTGGAGCATTCGACATCCTTAAGTGCTTTTGTGGAAATAAGTAAGTAGTATGTATGCATTACTGATACATATATATGATTAATGTATTGTATATGCATGTACTATTTTCTTTTACTTAATTATGTAGCAAAACGCCGATTGAAATTCTCCACACAATACTGCTTGGACCTGTAAAATATTTGCTGTCAAGCACAATCAAATCGTCATCCCAGCAGAAGAAAGAACAACTTCATGCAAAGATTCAATCTATGGATATGAGTGCATTCCCAGCGAAGATTAGAGGAAACATCACAAGGAACTATGGTTCATATGTCGGGCGAGATTTTAAGTTATGGATGCAAGTAGCCGTGTTCATTCTCAAGGATATTGTTCCAGATGAACAACTTCTAGTTTGGGAATTGTTAAGTGAGGTATATAGCATCTGATGCACATTGAATGTCCAGTATTGATAAATAATGCAAGGAATTACCTGCTTTAGGAGTAGCATAGTCTACACATACAACAATCTTGTTTGTAACAAGCTGCTACAGGTTTGCCATTCAGAACTTGTAAACAAGGTTTGTTACAAGTTGTTTGTTTTTATGTGTGTAGCAATCTATTTCATTAATATGTGTATTTTATTATTATTTGTTTCAGATATTCACCTTAGCATATTCAACTGGCTTTGACAAAAGGAATTCAGAAGCAGCAAATCAGTTGTTCAGTTCATTCAACAATGCAATCAGAAGAACCTACCCTGAATTTTCAGCAAAAATCCATCTTCTTTTGCATCTTGTGGATGACATAGAAAATCTTGGACCAGCTAATGGTTTCTGCACTGAAAGGTACAAAACCGATAAGTAGTGGAATCAGGACACGTACAGTACGTACCATATGTACTTGGGCTGAAAGCAATAGATTTGATAATCTACTAAAAAACTTCTGGGTGAATGTGATAGACTACCTGAAAAATACAAAGAGAACTTTGACGTTTCGAGCAAAGGCCCTTCTTTCGGGAAGTCCTGACGAAACGTTGTTCGAAACGTTGAAGTTTTCTTTGTATTTTTCAGGTAGTCTATCACATTCACCCAGAAGTTTTATCGATTACTCTACCTACACTGGCACCAAGCGTTCTTGATAATCTACTGCATATTGTTGGTTCCAGGTAAAATTATATTCAAGAGTAACTATAGTAAGAAAATCTTCCAGTACCTTAATTGTTAGAGCATAATTATATGAATTGATATTCTAGATTTGAAGCATTCAACCACTTCATCAGAGGTCTCAACATCAACAGCAATAGACATGCATCCAGTTTGGATATTTGCAACAAATTTGCTAAGATGGAAAAACTTAGGTTTGTCCTCAGCGGAGGAAAATGGGGAGAAAATCATAGGTACAATATTTGTTAATATTTTATGATTATTAGGAATACTATATAATTATACAGGATTGTGTATACATACATGTATGAAATGAACTGTATTTGAAAATTTGATTTCTTCGATCAGCTTACAGGCATCGGATATGATCATAAGTTTGGCTGCAGATCCGAAATTGCAGCAATTTCTTAACAACATTCCTAAAAAAGAAAGCATGGAAGATAAAGCAATTTACCAACCTGGATGCTTAAGAAAGGTGAATCAACTATTTTTACTTAGTTCATGTACAATCAATGAAACATCAAGGAATGAACTTCTAATTTTTCTTGAAAGCAAGGTTGTTTTTTAAATATTTGCTTATTTCTAGGGAAGCTATAAAAAAGGAAAATTACAGACACAGCCTCTGTATCAGTGTTTATCACAAAACACTATTGAATCAGCTGGTCTCCTAGTCACCCCGGAAGCAAGTTGCAGCACATTCAAAGCTGTCATGAGCGAAAATCAAACTTTGGTAAATTGTGAGACACCAATTGTATATGTGGACAACCAGCATCAGGTGCAGTTAGTGAAAATTTCACAATACAGTTTGTTCACGGACTAGTAACATCTTGTTTTGCCAACTTGCAATTTGTGTAAAGTCATGCCCACAATGTAACCTGGCTGCAATCACAGTTAATTAGCCTTTCTCACACCGCCATTTTTGGGGTACTGACCTTTTCCAGATCTAAGATTGTAATCAGTGAATTTGGGTTTTGTATTACTATTGTCATGAATAAAACCATTATAAGGTGATTTACAGTTTAATATTTGAACAATGGTTTTCATATTGCTTAGATTTTTCAGATTTTTCCAATATTTTTGACCAAAAAGTACCCCAAAAATGGCGAATTTGGCCTTCGTGAGAAAGGCTAATAGAATGGCATGGTTTGGAGACTTGATGTTGAAGAACAATACAACTCATTAACTATGTTGGACTACATTGGTCACATGTCTATTGTATTTTTCCCTTATCAACCACTACTAATGTTTGAATTAATAAATTGTTCAAGTCATGGATGAACAGCTAAGCCAAAACATTACTATTGGTTGATTTGGGGAAAATACAATAGACACGTGATGAATAAGGGGAAATTTTTTGCATAAGCCTGGACAATAACATAGATAATGATTTGTATTGTACTTCCATCTGGTCCCCAAACCATGTATTTTCTATTAACTGTGCTGCAATATAGCTGTAAAAATACACTAACCAGAAACTGTGCATAGTCTACCAAATCTGAAAGCATCCACCCTTTCTTTTCAGCATCACCTTGGTGTTCTTAAGAAAGGCATACGCATTGAAAGTGAAAACACAGAAATGGTGGCAGTTGAGGAGTTTACATTCTGCAAAGATGATTCAAATCATCAAGTCTTTGGCAGTTTTCAGTGTCCAAGAGTTCAAAGAACTGGCAATGTTGTGTTGACATCACCTCATCCTGTTATTGACCAGGTTTGCTTAGTCCACGACTGCTCCAGTGGAAGCTGCTGTTTCTCACAATCTGAGACAACAATCACAGTTGAAAGAGAACTTGTTAAAAAAGTACAGTATACATTTGTTCATGATGAAAATAATAAATATTATTTGATGAATAAATTTTATCTTGGGGAATCTCTCAAATACTTCAATGTTACTTCATAAACAATTATAACATTAACTTAGATTTACTTATTGAGCCAAGATAATTTTTCAAAGCGGATAAGTAAACCAAGACCTTGAGAAGTAGATCAAAACATTGTATGCATGTATAAAAGAACAATTTGACAATTTCTTTGGATATGCTTGGCACGACATCCGACACCACATTAGCAAGCCACACTGCCCGAAAATATAGCTGATCTTTTTCCAGAAGCTAGCCAATATTTCGTTACTCTGAATACAAATTGAAAGTATTGCTAGTTGTTTGTTTGATATATTTTCTATTCAACTTCTTTTCAGTGTATTCTTTGCTAATGTGGGCAGATATTTTCGCTTAATATAACTGAAGGGGAAAGTTGTTTTAATATAAAATGTGTACATAAACTTACAGTATAAATTGTGTTTTATATTGACAATGCTATTTTTGTACACGTATTTCTAAATATTGTATTTACCTTTGTATTTACTTGAATGAATTGCTTTCAAGGATGAAGAATTGTTTTCTTTTATCATGTGTGGCCATATCGATCACATGGCGCGTCGAGAATATTCCTACGACTGCTCCGCCCGGCAAATATCATTGTCGGAACAACATTGTTTTGAGCTGTTAAAACAACATATTGATGCCATGTCATCATGTTGTTTTATCCATTGTTGAATCAACATTGTTCGCATTTGTTGACATAATAAAACACAGATGATATCAGGTTGATTTGGACTGTTGCAACAATGTTGTTCAGGCCTTGTTCGTTCATCAACCGTAAACAATATTGTTCGAAAAGGAGTGAACAATATTGTTAACAAGCCTTGTTGACAGGGTGCAGCACAACATTGCTGCAACCTGTTCTGAACAATCGTGAACAAGTTGTTGACAACCTGCGACAACATGATGATTTTTACGCGTGTAGACAGTAAAAGAAGCCAATATTTAAAGAGAAACTTGGCCACTTTGCCAACAGTGGAAGATTGGAGAATTCGTGAAGCATGGGAAGAAAACAAACATGAGAGCAAAGACATACAAGATGTAACGGTTTCAGGAAGTATCAGCTCAAAACACATATTCGCAGGAAAGTAAAATATTTCCCTCTACTGTTGCTACACTCTCCGTCTCGGATTTAGAACCATTAACAGTTCTTACAACCATCGCATTTACTCTATCCACAATTTCTAAGTTCGATTTCCAACTTTTGACTGATCATATAACCACAGAATCGACATGAGCAGAAACTCCACTCTCGTCGGAACATTTGAAGTTTTTGTGCCAGCACATGTTACTTCTGGCGTCTTGGCCGCCATGTTGAGAGCAACCAACTCTGGTCCAAAACATTAACTAATATGGCAAAACTTGCTATGTGCTATTTTGGGACCCGAAAAGGCCGAAAGTCACCCGATGGATATATATGTTATTATTCTGAGTGTAGCTTGAATTGCAACTATTATTCGACTTAGCTTGAACAAAAATACGTCATGTCTTGTTTTTAGATGGCAGTAGGTTGAACTTTTTAAATTTAGGCGCATATTTGTACTGTATCGTAGCGTTATACCAGTCGTACTACTAAACACAATAATCATATACCTGATCAGTGAAAGGGGATGTCTTTGGGCTTCTTTTCTTCATTAACAAAAACGTTTTTGGACTAAACTCGGTGAACTGCGCGAGTTGAATCCATTTTCACCAGAACTGGCTTATAATTTTTAACTTTGATAACTTTGATTGCTGGATAATGGTAAGATATTTGTTCACATCTATCAAGCAATTGATGGAGCAGACTAACTTGCTAGAAGTTACAGTTGATGACCCAAAATTGCAACACACTAATCTCATGTAGATTTACTCAGTGTAGCACCATCTTAATGATTTCACCTGTTTTCATTTACCATCAGCATCATTAGGTTTACCGTCTTAGAGATAAGATTATTGAAGGAGCTAGACTAAACACAGTTTGAATGTGTAATATTTTGGAGCTGGCTGTGTAGCTCAGTCTGGAATGCATTGGTCTTTGTAAACCAGAGGTTGTGGGTTGCATTCTCACTGTGGTCAAGCTGATTTTTCAGCTTGCCTGGTGTAGATTTACTCAGTGTAGCAACATCTTAGTAATTTCACCTGTGTATGAGTACCATCAACATTAGATTTAACACCAGTCTATCTTACAGTTCAGTTCTTCTGTACTCTGGTGTAAAAGATTTTAAGCAATATAGCTTGTAGAAGTTACTGTTAAGTAAAATGTTTTGGCAACGTAGCATATTGTATAGTGTGCATGGTTAAAGATGTGCTACCTTCAAATATTTCTGTCCTTTTTAGTGCTGGAAAGTTCACGATTGGCAAATTTCAAGTTGTAGTAAATGTGCAACCTCAAAAACGTTTGTACAAATTCCAATGGAAATTCATCACAGCACTTAAATGGTAGGGGTATTTTCTTGAGCAGCATGAGAATATCTTTTCCAACAGTCAAGCTTTTTGTGTAAGTTGAAAAGTTTTTGAAAAATACATTTCATGATGTAGTTCAGAAAGCAATTTGTTGGAGCATGAAGACCTCCAAATGTGTTTTCTGTTTGATCAAAGGCTTTGAAAAAACAAAACAGCTTCCTGTTATCATCTAGGTCATTACATTGGATGGCATTTGTACATGTGGGGCAGGTGTGGATCTTCATAACCGGCAACATATGCAGTGACATTGTCCTTAACAATGTCAGAGTTAACATTGCATTGATCCCTATAGTCAGTTGGTACAATTTGTAATGTGTGAGGCATGTTGGGCTTGGTGACAAGTGGCTTTGCTTTTGGCTTCTTTTCAAAATTTGCAAGGAGCTCATCAAAATCAGCTGCACAACTTCCTTCTGACGATGTAAGGAAGGAGCTAAAAAGTTTCCTGAAGGCACTGGTGAATTGTGATGGCGTTGGGTTGTCACTGTTTCCTCCTTGCTGCCTTATGGTACCAAAGAAATTCTCTATAGTGTCAGTGTTGAGATTGTTGAACTTTTTGGATTGTTGGACTTTTTGTACTGTTGTACTGAATTTTTGTGGATGAAAGTTTTGCACAAGGACTTTGCTCATTTTTTTGTGAGTTTTCAACTTGGTATTCTGGAACTAATTGGACGAAGAAATAATAAAGTCGTTTCGCACAAAAAAATTGCTAATGGAAAATCTGTGTAGATATCAGCTAGTAAGAAGTATAGGTATGAAAAGAGTAAAATATTTATAAATACATTGATATTGATTCTCCAATAATTGAACGATTAAATCATTTGTTAGATTTATGTCATTACACCTAGTTTCCCTTTGAGTACGACATTGGTTGTACAGGTCCAGTACTCAATAGAGGTTTGGAAGTTTCTAATTGATTCTGATTTTATGGAAAAATAGTCAACAAGTCAATGCAGCAATTTGAAACAGTAAAAAAATCAACTGCCATATTTTAAAGCAAACAATAAGTATGTTGGTAGGTATGTTGCACAAATATAAATGAACTTGAATATATAATAAATTTCAAACATATAATTCGCATAAGAGTCTGTGAAACGAGATTGAGATCTTGCATTCCAGTTTGAACCATACCAAACTAAAATAGAATTAAAATGTTTTTTTACATTTTTGGACTTGTACAACTTGTACACAATAGAAAAAAACTAGATGTCAAAGTTTCATTTACTAGTGTCAGTGTTGAGATTGTTGAACTTTTTGGATTGTTGGACTTTTTGTACTGTTGTACTGAATTTTTGTGGATGAAAGTTTTGCACAAGGACTTTGCTCATTTTTTTGTGAGTTTTCAACTTGGTATTCTGGAACTAATTGGACGAAGAAATAATAAAGTCGTTTCGCACAAAAAAATTGCTAATGGAAAATCTGTGTAGATATCAGCTAGTAAGAAGTATAGGTATGAAAAGAGTAAAATATTTATAAATACATTGATATTGATTCTCCAATAATTGAACGATTAAATCATTTGTTAGATTTATGTCATTACACCTAGTTTCCCTTTGAGTACGACATTGGTTGTACAGGTCCAGTACTCAATAGAGGTTTGGAAGTTTCTAATTGATTCTGATTTTATGGAAAAATAGTCAACAAGTCAATGCAGCAATTTGAAACAGTAAAAAAATCAACTGCCATATTTTAAAGCAAACAATAAGTATGTTGGTAGGTATGTTGCACAAATATAAATGAACTTGAATATATAATAAATTTCAAACATATAATTCGCATAAGAGTCTGTGAAACGAGATTGAGATCTTGCATTCCAGTTTGAACCATACCAAACTAAAATAGAATTAAAATGTTTTTTTACATTTTTGGACTTGTACAACTTGTACACAATAGAAAAAAACTAGATGTCAAAGTTTCATTTACTTGATTTCCTTTGTAAAAAAATGATTTGCAGGCACCAAATTCAGATTTTGTTGCAAGTTGAAACCAGTTTTATTGCCTGATATATTACTCTGCCAACAACTCTTAATAACTAAGGTGATAGCAACAATAATATACTTGGTGCTAAATGTAACATAAACTTGAGTAACAGAAAAAAAATCTCATCTTCAGATTATTTTCCCCTTCATTGTAGAGTAAACTGTTAACACAATCTTAAAAACTAGAGTGTATATTATAATCTTCTCATAGATTTATAATTAAAACTGTCATAAAAATAAATCAGGTCTTTCATTGTCTGTTTTGTAAATTAGGTCCCTTGATTGATCCAAGCATTGATCTTTAAAACTATTTTTCCAATATCAATGAACAGTCATAAGGGACCGGTCATTAATAATGGGAGGGGGGATGGTGGGTGAGAAAAGGGGGTGGTCTCTATTATTTTTAGCCTGAATGGGGGTGGCCTCAAACCCAAAAATATGTCCCAGGGGGCTACTTGAAGTGTTTTGCTGAAACCATATGACAAGAAATTGACCATGTAGTATACATCAATAGATGCAATATGGATGACTTCATACTCATATACATACAATATACATGCACTATACATACTTCACACTGTCCATAATTCTTGTGGATGTAACATGTTCCTGTTTAGTATTACCCATATTATGGTATTTTAGACTTGGTGGTTATTAAGGTTTAAGACAGAATAAAATAATAAAAGGACCGCTTTGGGCTTGATGGGTAAAGAGAGCTCACTGCTGTTCACCCAGAGGGGTCTCTTCGACAAGTAAAATTGTCTTGTGTGTATAGAGTAAAATCGTCTGGCACGAGGTAGAGTAAAAAATAAAAGTGCAATTTTTTTCTGCTTTGCAGGTTAATCTGAAACATTGGGTCGCAACAGGCAAACTATGCTCGGAGCATATGATTGGCTTCTTTTTTGTTAGTGGCCAATCAGAGGCTTTGTTTACAAAGCTGGTCATGAATTTAACTTTGCAATTTGTTTGCATCGGTTCCAAATTGCTCAGAACAATCTCCCAATCTAATGTGTGACAATATTGACTGTAATATGTTTATTAAAAAAATAGCTTGTGTAAAGCTTGAAATGGGGGGTCTGAAATATTCGATATGGAATTTGGAGGTGTCTTGAAAATAAATAGAGAGTTTGGCAACCGAGAAGGGCAACGACAACGATGTTGTTTTATTTGAGCCAAAGTATATGTTACCACACTTAATTTGCCTCTTTAAATATTCCTCTTTCTCATAAACAACCCTTAAATAGCAAGCAATCACATCGAATACCCCATATGATATCGAACGAATTAACTGTTGCTGTGGTCATACCCCGTGAAAATGATGCAAATAACGTAGCAGTTTCAACATCTACAGCATTTTACAATGCTCAAGACCATGTAATTTACATTCGCCTTTGTCTTTGAGGATCAATGCTATTGCTGACGAGCACTTTGCCATTGTCGTTGCTGTTGCCGTTCTCGGTTGCCAAACTCTCTAATATCTTGCTGGTGGTGGCAGTCTCTAGAAAAAGAGTTTTCTCACCCACCGCCCCCCCCCCTCATATTATGATACCAAATTCGTAAAGCCACAGCCAAAGGATTTTAATAGGTTCAAGTCAAGATATTATCCCCCAAATTTATTTTTGAAGACAAAGTAGACAGTAATTTCTTTCATATCGCAGTATTCTTTTATATTAAACCATTGCAGGCCAATATGGCAAGTTAATATTTAATTGCTCTTGGTGAGTACCATCAAAGCTTTATCACAGATTCACAGAAGGTTCTATGAACTAGTTTATTTCCTTCATTGCTCATGGCGTGTACGTTCTTAATCCTTTTCTACACCGTGAAATATCACTCAAAACATATTGTATGGTGATGACTAAGCTCACAGAAGCTATATAACTTGTATGACAATGTATGACAATGGCCAAATTCCACAATTAATATTTCACAGTATCCTGAGTTTCGCTTGGATACATAAAAAGCTAGAGCACTTTTAGTGGCTCTATTTCGTATTCCGCCATACTGACCCCTATAAAATTTCCTCTGGCTTGGTTGCTTTCAACATGGCGGCCACACCGGAAGTCGGCTGACATTCTGGCACACTTTTTACCACAGAGTGAAGTTTCTGCCCATGTCTATTCTGTGATATAACTGCAACATCTTGTGTTAACTCTGAGACTGATTTCCAACTTCTGACCAGTTCTACTGCTACCAGTGCCTGATAGTTTCATGGATGTTGTATTTGCTACATGTCTTTTGATTCACATACCCCAAACATGTCATTGCCTTTCACCACCTACGGTGGCACAACGACGCCACAGCCTACCACATATGCTTCTTCAGTTAATATGTCCTCTTTCAGCCCTATGTCTAACCCTGCAGCTGACATTTCTTCTCTAACTTGTGAAATTCCAAACCTTTTACCTGGTCAGGCAATGCCAACGAATTCTTCTGCAAGTGTTGAGATCTTACAAGACGAATATCTCAAAAGATCAACAAAGTTTTGAAAAACCAAATTAGTATTATCGAGTATCTCAAAAATAATGGCCTAATCAACACACCTTCCATAAGCGTTACAAGTGTTCCAGTTTCCATTAGCGCTGTACAATTGCCTTCACTAATTCAGTCTTCCAGAAACGTCGAGATATCTGGCAGTAGCACGTTTTTAGGTGTCAAAGAATTTTCCATGGAGCAGCTCCAAGAGATGCAGAAAAAAAGAAGGCGAACACAACGAATGATTACTTTGCCATTATGCTCTTAAAAGAACTGACAACAGCTGAGCAGCGAAACGACTGCACTGTTTTTGGGGAAGGCGAAAAGGATTGGATTGAGTCATTTAAAAAAAATTAAGCACCCTCGTCCCTCATGTTTTTGTTCGCGAACCTAGTAGTTCTTAGTCGCTCTATCTCATTGTGGTTTGATGTATATGCAACATGCCATATATCATTTTAAAGCTTATAACATGGTCTACACAAATATCAGCACAGGTGACTTCCCAGGAAAAAACTTATATGTATAAGAAGCTTGCGAATCCAAAAAGTTAATTTTTAATTAGTCCATATTTGAAGTCTATCTGGTAAAAAACTAAGCATCAAAACTTGATATATTTAAGTTGTATAATAGATTACATCCCAATCAACAAAATAATGGATGCTTTTGGTGTAACACTCTATTTTGTTGCCATGGCAACAAATATTAGGTAAGGATCTTATTCAATAATAACAATTTTGGTATACAACATTCAATTTTTAGCAGAGAGTAAACAGCAACCATTAATTTGTGCAAAAGTACCTAAAGAACAATCTCAGAAAAAATCAGCAAGATTGGTTAAATACTTTTCAAGTTTTTAGGATTTAAGTGATGGCCGCTAACCAAAATACGGTTTTTGAGAAAACGCCATTTAAAATTATAGCACAAGCGTTTTCTGATGTATTACTATAATATACCTGTCCAAAACCAACATATATCAGTGTAAGGATATTGTAATGTCACATTTATTGTCCTTTGCTGATGTAATGTGCCAATGGGACATCATCACTGTCCTCGGAATCAATGTTCTCCAAAAGTCTGGCTAATGGAAAATCATCATCATCAGAAGATGTAACAAAATCAAGCGGATCAACATCATTGAATTTCCCACTGGCATAAGAGGATTCACCTTTCTCTTGGTTTGCTGCCAGCTTGGCCTCTCTGATTTTCCTTCTTCTTACCTTTTCTTTTGAGTTTGCCTTCTTGATGGAGTGCCTCATCCTAGTCGCATCTTTGTTCTTGCAGCCTTCCAGCGTGAACTCACCACCACGGATGTTAGCAGCCTTCATGACATCTTGTCTTGATGCAGACCCACAATTGAAAGCCAGTATAGCTGACATGGCTGCAATTTCAATAACATGAGGCCCTTTGAACCGGTGTTTCGGCGTGGTTCCATACAAGACCGTTCAAGCTTTCGTTGACATTCTGTGAATAACCCGGAAGGCACCGAAACAAAAGAGAATACTGGCTGAGACGCTTGAATTCAGGAAGCAGAAACTCCAAGAAAACTGGATCTAAATTATGGTCCTTTCTCTGAAGCTTTCCTTCTTTTTTGTAAGAGCGACATAAATTTTGTCCGTCAAGACCAGATAGTTGGTGCTCTTATAAAAAATAAGGAAAGCTTCAGAGAAAGGACCATCATTTAGATCCAGTTTTTTTGGAGTTTCTGGTTCCTATGCTTGTTATCAGGAATAGAACTGCCATTATAGCCTGTTGCATCATGGATATTTGATCCTTTTGTTCTTATGCAGTTAATTTCCCAGGCTTGACATTTGCTCTGATTGCATTGCCATAGTATGTTTGGAGCTTATCTATCACTTTGTCCGTTAGTCTATGCTTGCTCCTCTTCACCGATTTCCCATCCTTCAGTTTGCTTGCTTTCTTCCCAATTCCAGTAAATGTGTCCCCATTCTCTTCTGGACATGCCCAACACAATCCAACTTTGTCACCCTTGAACAATCCGCCTTTCCACTCTCATGACTTTCCTTCCATTCTTCATAGCTCTTCGATTCACGCCATTTCTTATACTCTGCTGAACGCTTGTCGGTGTTTTCCCATTTCTCACAATCGGCACAGCTACCATATGTATCCCAGATACTACCATACGCCTTACTGTCACCATCACTGATCATAAACGTATAGTGCAGATTGCTGTCCTTCGACCGCTCCCATATCTTCTTGGCGATAGAGCACTTCCATTGATCCACTTGAACCAGTGTGAGTTTGGGTACATTGATCCTGGTGACCACGGAACCAGATATCAAATTCAGGGGAATCTTCACCCAGATCATTCTTAGCTATCAAACATTCTCTGCATATCTTGGATTCAAAGTCGTAATCAAGTACCTCACCAGTTTCAGCAGAAATAACAAAACCGATTCCAAAGTTTGCTGTGTACCCTCGTTTGGACCATTTGCCGTCATAACTGACAGCAATGTCTGCAACATCCGACTCATTTTCATTGTGGTGTGAGAAGACTTTATCCCTTGCTTTCTGTAACTGCTCAGAAACAGCTTTCTTGTGGGCTTCATAAAGTGCTGTCACATGGTTGTTCCAAGCATTACTCTGGCAAGGCGGAGGCATGTTGAAAATATCACACATAACCGACATTCCATCTCTCCCCATTCCCATTTCCAGTGCAGAGTAAACCATTCGTCGATTGATGTCCATGGAATGTTTGGGGTTCCATCCCTGGTTGTGGCTTCCAGAAGTTTGGAGTTCAATTTTGGTGTCACACTTAGAGCACTCAATGATTATAACAGCACTATTTCCATATCTTTGAGCCTCATCATCAGTGACTTTCAACTCTCCCCCTGATTCACAATTATGCAAAGACATTCTAAATTTGAAAGTTCAATCAGCCTATAACCATACTCTCCATCGAAATCTTCTCTTCTATCGTTCTTTTGGCTCGTTATCTTTCGTACAGACGCAGTTGCATTGACTGGTGTTGAGCCACATGGCGTCGATGTTGAGGATGAAGCAGGTTCAGAAGAGCTGCTAGGGCTCAAAGTATTCCAGCGATTTTCACCACAACATCGCTTCTTTGAGGACACTTTCGGCATTGCCAAGAAAGAATAATCTCTAAGAGACTATTTGCCGTTACAAATAACCAAGAAAATAAAGTAAAGCCCAGTCAACATATATACCTTTGATGTATTCTCAGTGTTGATAGCTATTTTCTCAAACAAGAAAGAAAATGTGGTGTTCTATGGCTTAGTGACATATGGTCTTAACATCGTTACCAGTCCCTTATGTTGTGGGCTATCATAAATAGCTAAAAAAATTAAAACGCCCACAAACAACCAAGAAAACCGACAAAACAAACAGTAAATATAAATGCGTTTCCATGGCAACGGTAAAGATAGTTGTGTAACCTTTCAAAAAAATGCAATTTTGAGAGAAAGGAATGTCGTTTCAGCTGCAATTTTGTTTTCACAACATTCTACACATACTAATGATGATTTCTATGCAAAAAAATGTTTATGAATTTTTCAAACCTCTTAAGGTAACGGGCCCCCTGCCCGATAATGCGCAATTTTGTCACGATCAGGTAATATTTTGTCACGATCAGGTAATACTTTGTCACGATTAGATCCCTGGTCATATTTTATGCCCTAGTTATTAAAAACAACTTTTCCTTTCGTTCTACTGTTTATACATTACTCATTCTGATGCTCGAACTTTGCTGTTAATGTGTTAGTTTACTCTGGCAACGAACAGTGTTTCTTGCCTCTGTATCACTGAATCGATACTGAGCTTCACAAATCACCCCTTTTTGTTACCATATACAGAGCAGCTGGTGTTTTAATTAATCTCAAGAAATGCAAACACTATCCGTATTCCTGGTATAAAAGTCGAACGTCTACAGATACCATGCAGCCTACTGACTCTGAAGGTTCACTTTAGCTTTTTGCCGTTTATGGCTACAAAATATATAGGATAAAATTACAAAAACGAGACAGATGTTATGTATCTGTCAACACAACATTATAAGCCATTTGAACGCTTAATTCCATCATGGTTAATGAATATGAAAATCTTTTTTCGAAAAGTAGGTAACGTATATATCGAGTAGGGAATGTGAGTATATAAAGGTCGCAAGAAGTAATTTTCTTGCAAATCTCAAATTTATTAGTGTGCAAAATCTTGCTAAAGTATTATGTGAATTTGATTATTCCAGTTTTGACATAGTATATATGATGGCTGCATGCATGCTGGCTGGAAGCCAGGGTAAAAAACTTAAACCTAATGGCGTTCAATGGCCATTATATTTCACCCTCATTTCACAGCCCACTATAAAGCTGTGCTCACTAAACCACCAGCCCAAACGAACACTGAAACCAGCAAAGAGTGCAATTGCCGCCAGAAAAATTCCTGTCCCCTCTCTGGTAAATGCCTAACAGAAAGCGTAGCATACCAAGCTACTGTAACGAGAGAAGACACAAACGAGATAAAGACTTATGTCGGACACACCGGGGGCGAATTTAAGACGAGATACAATAATCATACAAATTCATTCCGAAACGTAAAACACAAACGCGCTACCGAACTTAGCAAATACATCTGGAATTTGAAAGAATCTGACACTCCCTATT
Source organism: Trachythela sp. YZ-2020 (assembly GCA_016169945.1). NCBI lineage: Eukaryota > Metazoa > Cnidaria > Anthozoa > Malacalcyonacea > Clavulariidae > Trachythela > Trachythela sp. YZ-2020. Next base: position 1,131,214 of record JADLSH010000164.1, on the reverse strand, counting down.
CAATTCAGTGGAAAATCATGAAGAAATGTAACAGTTACTCGAATAAAACCAAAAGATGCAACCTATGCTTACATGAAAAATTCATAATTATATACTACCCAGAGCTAAGTTCATTGAACTCTAGAAACGAACTATTGTCGACCTGTAGACACCGAAATAAATTTATACTTAGTAATAATTAACAAGCTTGTATATATATAACACTGTAATTGTAGGTATCCTATCCTTTTAATGACGTCAAACATGTATATAGTATTCCTAAGCATAACAACAAACGCGACATTCACCTGACATGGTAAGCGAAGCTTACCACACGAAACAATTTTGTAGTGAATAAAAGTTTAAATGAAGTAACCTAGTTTGTCTTTTATGTTATATTCCCTCTACCTCGGTATTGAGCACTCTGTTCATACATGATTCTAAACTTGATACTTGTCTATATATATATATATATTTATATTATCTTAAAACAGTATAATTTTTGCTACTTAACTCATTAACTGGCAGACTGTTGCAACATTTCTACCCCTTTAACTGGCAAGCAATATGGCGAAATCTTCATTGAATTTGTGGGCAATCATAAAATTGGCAATATCTCAAAAACATTTCTATAAAACTTTCTGATTTTTCGAATCAGACAAGAGTGATATATAATTGACCTAATTTAGTTTAAATGAGCTTGCATTCGTAAATAGATAATTAATATTTTTGAGTGAGAATTTTTGGTTTGGGTAAATTTTATACTACTAACATTTTGCCCCTCATGACACCTAATATCTGAAGGGCAATATCTCCATAACCCTATATAAATGGCAAAAAAAAATTAAATTGCTGGGTTGGTACATATTTTTATTAAAACTAATTTTCATCTTTTAGGATATAAATTAGAAAATGATCAAAAATTAAAATAAATTATCTTGAGCCTAGTCCAGGACCTCATGTTTACAACATAAAATGGAGAAGAGTAGGTTGTTGTTCACAACATCTATAAGCCAAAACGCAGTGATTGTACCTCCCCGAAGTTTTAAATTCACACAAATATATTTGATAAAACAAATAGTACAAGAATTTATCTGTTTTAATATAAACAAAGGATGAAAAGAGTGAGAAAAGCGGGCATTTGGGGAGGTGTTTTTAAACCAGACTTCGACAACCGACATATTCAAACGCAATTTGCGGTGACAAAACAAAAAGCTGTTCATTTCTCTACTCAAAGCACTAAAAGTCATCCACAAAGTGAAAAATATCTTAACTTTACACCAGGTAAGAACTTTAGCTCAATTTTCTTGTGTTTATGTTGAGAAAACAGCGATTTTTTTGTGCCCAAAAATTTTTGCGCATCTGTAGTCTACCCATAAGACAAGATAATGGCAGACAGCCGGCTTCTTTTTGAAATCTGGCTCTAAAAGCAAGCACATTTTTCAGTTTGAAATAGGTCGTAAAAGAGAACAATCGTGTAAAAATACAATCTTCATACTCCCAAAAAAAACTGGACAGTGTTTGATTTAATGTGACGTAAAAACTATAAAAGGTATTGCACTGAAATAAAGACCATTCTATGCAGAAAGGGCTAACGTAGATTTTTATATATAACACTTGAATTTACGTACAATATCGACTGCGCTATTGATGTTTGAACGCTGAACTACCGTTTTTGAAAATGCCAAAAATTAGCATAAAACAGCCTTATAATTACCGATGTAGTTATACCTGTTAAATAATAAATATTTATTTTTGGTAAAAGGAATGCATGAACCAATTTTTGATATCAACATGAATTATTGTACAGTATTACTTAATTTTTATTCACACGTATTTAATTAACAAGACCAACAAAAGAGTAAATTTGCTAGAAAATAATCTCAGAGGCAATGTTTCAAATTAGTTTAATTAGCCACTTTTTACCGGGTTTTTACCAATTCCTAAAACGCATTCCAAATTCAAACAGTTGTATCTCGCTCAATTTTGCATGTAAATTCAAGTGTTATATACTAAAATCTAAGTTAGCCCTTTCTGAATAGAATGATTTTTAGTTCAGTGCAATACCTTTTATAGTTTTTACGTTACATGAAATCAAACACTGTCCAGTTTTTTTTGGGACACCCGGTATATTGCTGTAAAATGATGAAATAAGGTCCTCAATATCTGGTTGCTTTTCAGACGGGAGTAAACACGTAGCTTCCATATTTTCGCATGTGTACTTTTGAAAAGATAAACACCTCAAAGATATAGCTTTTATTTCACAAAATAACGAAATATCCCATGAGTATTATTAAAAGTCTTCTATTAAAACGATTTCATGATAAATAAGTGAACATTGGGTCCGAAATAGCTGCTAAATACCGATTTTGGAAAGGGCATGAATTAATTCGGCTCAAAAGCTCGCGAATGGATTTCGACAAGAACTGGACCAAAAACGCCGAGACATTCCCTTTCGTTTTGGACCAAATTTTCTGTGTTGAACTCTTGAAAATCCTCTTCTTTTTTGCCCTTAAAACTTGCTGTAAATTCCCTTCTTGTAACATATAGCCATTGCGTAAAGTTTTTGTAAAAAAATAGAATTTTAAACTTTCAAATCTTTGCGAGTTTTCGATCAATTTCCTTGCCCAATGTGTCGTTGGAGCTAGGGGTATTACAATTACAGTTGTTACTTTTGCTTTCATGTGCGTCTGGTTTGGCTTTGGATAGGATACATTTGTTGTGACTGGAAATCGCATTTTTTACGTTGTCCATGCAGCTATAGCTAACTTTGATGGTGTTTCGATTAAAGATCTTATGATGAGCGTTTGTTTCTGGAAAATACTTATCAACAAGTCGCAGGAAATCTCGGCCAATGTTTGAACGTACGTTTTTGCTAAATGGTGGATTAAACCAGATTATATTTCTTTGCCGTTTTCTCTTCTGGCTGGTTGTGTTGGGTGTTTGGTCAGGAGAGTGTTCAAGTTTGGTATGGTAGTTGCTTTGAAGGAGAGCTGTTTGGTAGGTGTCTGCAACGGAGTCAAAAACTGCTTTATCGGATGATAGGGACGTAATTCGTCGATTAATCGAAGCTGGTAGTTGTTTGATGATAGAGGGCGGATGGTTGGAGCGATCCAACAATGGATCGTTGTTTGGTTTTCTATAAGGAAGGTACTTCTCGTCGCGCAGATTGAAGGTTACATCATGAAAGTCAATCAGTGGAAGAATTCCCAATCAGTTATCAAGTGGTTTAATGACATCCCAAACAAGCCCGGGCACACGTTTGTTTCGTTCGATGTTGTAGAGTTTTACCCCTCAATTAGTGAAGACCTGCTTGATAAAGCAATTCTCTGGGCGAAGTCTTTTGATCATATCCATGACGAACATGTTTCGATTATTAAACATGCACAAAAGTCCTTGTTGTTCAACACAAATAAACCATGGGTGAAAAGAAACACCAACTCTATGTTCGATGTGACTATGGGTAGCAAGACAGCACCGATGTGTGTGATCTTATTGGCTTATTTGCGTTGAATACACTTGTTAAGAAATTCGGCAGAGAAAATATTGGTTTATATCGTGACGATGGTTTGGCACTGCTAAAAGGCACCAGCGGTAGATTAACAGATGAGGCAAGAAAAGATCTATGCGACCAAACAACGATCCATTGTTGGATCACTCCAACCATCCGCCCTCTATCATCAAACAACTACCAGCTTCGATTAATCAACGAATTTCGTCCCTATCATCCGATAAAGCAGTTTTTGACTCCGTTGCAGACACCTACCAAACAGCCTCCTTCAAAGCAACTACCATACCAAACTTGAATACTCTCCTGACCAAACACCCAACACAACATCCTATCCAAAGCCAAACCAGACTCACATGAAAGCAAAAGTAACAACTGTAATTGTAATACCCCCGTGGAATGTCCTCTGGAAAAAATTGTTTGGCGGCAAATACAAAAATGAGACGGAATTGTCCAAATATATTTGGAAATTGAAACAAGATAAGGATTATAATATAATGGTCAATTAAAAAGCATACGCCTTCATATGCGGCCGGCGGAAAGAAATGTGTTCTTTGTCTGGAAGAAAAATTGTGCTTGCTAAAGGCAAAAAGGAATATAACATTGAACAAACGATCTGAACTGTTTGCGAAATGCCATCACGCGGATAAATTCCTCGCGGGAAAAGTATCACAAAAGTATCACGCAAGAACAACCGTCAACGAGTGACGTAAGCAAACATCAAACTGAATTAGTAAGAACGTTGCCTGAAGATTGCATAACGCATGAAACTTTAAGTAGCAACAATTATACTGTTTTAAGATTAAATAAATATATTTAGCTCTACAATAATTTTTGTGTTGAGCACTCTTCTGTCTACAACAGTTACAATCAAATCTGCAGACATGCATGTTTCGCCGTTCAACGGCTCGTCAGTGCAGCTTGTAACGCAATCTAGATGTGAGTGACTTCGTATTTATACACCATACTCTTGCCCTCACCAAGCGCATGTGATAACATACTCGGGCGCATGTGATAACATACTCAGACACATGCGCATCCAGACATGTGTGAAGTGTCTTGGGGCCAGAGTGCTCAAACGACCACAAGGGAAGTGAGCTTTTGCATTATAGCTTATTAGCCATATATATATATATACAACTAATATCTTCAATTACTAATAGGCATGTCCGTCCTTTATATAACACTAACAGATTATTACAGATATAGAATATAGACAGTACAGTATTTGTCAATGATTAGCCAGCCCAGCCTTGGGTACGAGCATAGTATGAGTTGATTTCTGGCGCTACTGTGACAATAGGGAATTCTGACGCTTTTCGAGAGAATTATGGTATGTTCAGACAGTGGTCAGAGAGCATTATATTTGTCTGACGTAAGCGTTCACTCAAAGTCGGAATCTTATATCCTATATATCCTATATATAATTTAAAAAATAGAACGCTCTATAGCTAGAAAACTTGTACCAGAACTTGAACGCTTCATATCGCGATCAGTCAACATATTAAATATATAGCCTTTTATAGGGAAGCGTGCTGTACTGGCGATTTATCAATAGTTATACGCTATATAATAGGTAATATTCTCATGTTTCACACACAAATATTTCTGTTTGATTCTTAACTCATATTGTGCGCGAAACACGAGGATACAACTTTATAATAATCAGTGCAATTAGGTCAGTAAGACTTATATTAATCATACATTTATTCTTTAATTCTGTCTCTGCTTTTTACCCCTTTTGAAAGCAAGACACAGATTTTCCATATCTCGGTGGTTATTTAGTTGGTATGTTCCACGATTAACATAGTCTACGTCTAGATTTGCCGAAATTAGTTGGTCGAAGGCAAAGCTCTCAACTCCTTTATCTTTAGCTTTGCTCTCCTTATATTTATTTCCAACATGCTTTTTCAAGAACATGGTGTGGGCAGTTTTCGATTCAGGATCAACTTTTGACACTTTTCCAATATAAAATATATTTGTTCCAAAATCAATTGCAACCCAATCACCAATCGGAATGGGCACATCCTATAAACAGACAGAATAAAAATAAAATATAATGTCAATGTCAACAATCGTTGACAGTTACGAATTACATACATATGCATGCTGCATGTCAAAATTCTATACATTACTTGTGTCTGAATTTGTGTGGTACTAATTTTCGTGCGGTCTAAAATTCACGCGATTTAATTTTGTGCACCCAGAATGCGATATGTTTGTGCGCAGTTTTAATTTGGAGCACATTGAATCGGTACAAAACTAGAAAATTACACTTAAAACAAGGTTTTTCAGTGTTAAAATTACATTGGGATACTTGAAACTTTCACCAATGTCATGCACCGGAACAGAATAATCCGACCTAATGGCTAATACATATCATAAGGCCAATTAAAATTTTTTTTCATCGCCGCCCGCCCCTGAAAAATTGGCCGCCCGAAACCTTTTTTTTATTATTATTAAATCGGAAGTAGTCGGAAACCGAACGTTGGCGGCCATTGTGTTTCGACATGCCTTTCGTTGTCGTGCAACTACGAAGAGGCACACAAGTCTTGAAGCCCTGGATAGGCGTACGAGTTCCGTTTAGGCATCGAAGTTAAAATGGCTTTTAACTGTGAATATTTCTTACGCAGACAAAATGTGTGAAATGGACAACAACCTTTTAACCCGTTTTTGAAAGGAGAAATATACTACATACGCTAATAAAAAATAAATAATAAAAAAAATAAAAATCCGCCCGCCCGCCCCATGTTTTTCAAAAAATCTGATGAAAAACTAAAAATTTATTTTAATTGGCCTAATATATAACAATGTCATATATAATAATTTCTAATTTGTTTGTCTAACTTTGAAAATTTTGTGTTACGGTGGCAAACATTTACACTCGGATTATTTTTCGCGCATTTAAGTTTTACAAAGTTTATTAAAAGCAAACCTTTTCGCACGGATTATTTTTCGCTGCGTTTTAATTTCGTGCACCTATGGTCTGCGCAAATTCTAATATTGCGTGAATTTAAATACAAGAAAATTATTCAAAATACTGTTTCATTATCTTGCTCTTGAGTTTTATCACCCTCTGGCTCTGTATCTAAACTCTGGATAATCTATATAAAATATATATGAAGGAATAATACTATTGTGAAAGGTGGATGTATATATATAATTGTGAAAGGTGGATGTATATATATATAAGTGCTCCATGCAATACGCCAGTAGACTGAAAATATATTAGCTCCAAAATTTGTCCCAATCTAATCATCATGCAGTTATATTCTAACCACAGACAGAACTCAAACGCTATGCCGATGACCGCTTTACATTACAATACGACATGAACTCAGTGAGCTATAGAAACTATAATACTTTAATAACTAGTTTACATAATATACTGAAACCATGCAATGACTAAGACCTCTGTTAAATACTTTGTTTGCATGTCCGTCCGTCCAATCTATATCCATCTCAAGCGTTTAGTTTGTACACGTCGTATATAGGTTCTATAAATATATGTATATATATATATAGTATAGATTTTCGCTTACCTCAAAACTTGTCTGCAACAGGCTGTTTCATCTGTAAAAGAATCATCAGAAACTGCCTGATGATTCTTTTACAGATGAAACAGCCTGTTGCAGACAAGTTTTGAGGTAAGCGAAAATCTATAATTTGCTCTAACTATATGTTGTCGAGCACTCTTTGCGTTTCGTAGACCTAAACCTACACATATATATATAGAATATATATCATAATTTCAAATTACCATTTCATTATCTTGCTCGGCTTCAATAACAGTGTCTACAGGCACTGAACTTTGGGTAATCTAAAAATATAAATGAGCTAGTAAGAAGTGTTTCGAAGATCTTCAATTACAGAGTAATTATATAAGGTAACTAATAGTATATTAATATGTCTATGCATATGTTTTAATCCACTTTTCGAGGAACATCTTGTGTATTAAAACTTTTTTCTATAATGATTAAGTGTTTGTGGGCAATGTTGCATGGGTTTTTTATTATACCTCATTTCCATTGTTTGCAGATTGCACCACTTCTGTCAAATTAGCACGCTCATCTTTTTCAACTGATCGATGCTGGCGTATCTCTTCACTCTCGGACGACTTTCGTTTGTGGCTAGATCTTAATGCACTAATTGCAGCTGTCTAAATTGATATCAATTAAAATGCAGGTCAATAACTTCGAAAATAAGGTAATAACTTAGATGACTAATCAAACCTTACCAGGCTATCACTGTTATTGCTATCTATTGATGTCTCATTCTCGGCTGCAGGATTTGCCATAGGCATGACCTCGTTGCTCCGACTCTTCAGCAAACGCTCGTTTTCCTATTGAATATTGGACTTCTTGTTACACTATGTCTATGGCACTTTTACGAACGTGTTGTATTAGGAAAACGCCAAGCGAAATGGTTTTCGTGTATAATATTATTGTTGGTGCCCCGAGTGCATTTTAGATATGCCGTTAGATATAATCGTTTATTAAATAACCTTGTTACAGCTGAAAACTGAACTGTTAAGGTATAAGTTTTAAAAGTATATGTATAAGTTTTAAAAGTATATGTACAAGTACTATAATAAGTATGACTATGAATACAAGAAATATTTAATCTTTTAAACTTTGAAGTTATTAAGAATTTACTAAATTTTATCTAATTCAAATCATTGATACATTCTGGAGGGTTACAAATGCCTTTCGATTATTGGTCAATTTCTGTAGAAATGCAAAACAAATATTTACTTTGTTACTTGTCCGGCAGGCTTGCACACGTTGCGACTCAAATTGTATTAAATTTAAAATTGTATAAGCAAAACATCATTTGGCGATTTATAACACAATCATTAATCATAATTTGAACAATACAATACAATACAACCTTTGATTCTGTCACCAGCGAAGAAGCTAAAAATTGGTTATCCTCTTTGGTTTTACGCAGCTCCTATATATTATAACATAAAATACTGAATAAGTATGTTTGCTTTAGCTTATTTAAACACGTGATGGAAAACGATTTGCAATGATATCGGCTATATATGTATCAATGAATATATAAATTATATGATATATACCATTTTTGTCTCTTGTAACTGGACATTCGTAGAAAATAGAATTCTTCCTTTGTCAATAAGATCTTGTGTTTTAGCAAAATATCAGTTAATTCAACTAAATTTAATGTTAATACTGATTATACTGTCTATACTGTATATAGAGTCTAACAAGGCATGCGTCTCACAGAAACTGTGCCACACTTGTGAAGTTACAATTGTCTATATTTTACCTTTCTTAACGAAATAATATTCCGTTCTAATTCTTCGTTTGTTTCTTGAGTTGTTTTCAATTCCTTGTATAAAGTTAAAATCAATTGATCAGAAGATAGGGAAGGTTGAGTATATAGTCATGTTCACTCGTATTAAATTTAAGTGATATTCATTTGAGTATTTCACTTCTTTAACCAGCTGTAAAGCATTTTTAGCTTTTGTTAATTCGTCCCGTTTACTTTCACCAGGCTGCAATGCAATAAAAAGATTAAATAAATTTCGTGTATTTTCTCTAAAGGCATTGCCATTGGGGCCATATATTTCACGGGTAACAAATTATTGTCGAGTCGCGTTTTTCAGCCTTTTTATATCACTGATAAATGAGGCATACCTGTATATGCATACGAGAGGAAGAAAATTATGGAGCATGCAAAAATGTCCAGCATATGGCACCAGTTGCACCAGTTGGTAACATCTGGGGGACATTGTTGCAACTTTCATGTGTAATGTTAATACTGATGGGTTTTTCATCTAAAATAGAAAGTAAATAAATAATGGCAGTGTAATTTATATAATAGAAAAGGTCTAATACGCCCTTGCGACTTTAATTTTAACCGTCTGCAGAGACGACTTGTTTTCCATGACCATGCATGTTGCGCCTGTATTGTATCTATAACGACGTAGTGTATCTCTTTGTTCCCGAGCACTCGGATATAACTAATAAAGGCTGATAAACTTCGACACAAAAGAAAATGCTACGGTAAGTTATACAATATGCTTGAAGGGAAAAACGGCCTTCACTGGCTTCAGTCGTCTAATGTATAATTACAAAATATAGGAAACGCTTAAAAATGTCAAGGCAAGGACATGCAACAGTCTAGCAAGTTCCATCTGCATTGTACCTGTACTACAGAAACTATATTTCCAAAGTATAGCCACATTGTAATCCAAAAGATAAAAAGGGCATATTGCAAAATTATCAACCTCCACTTAACTGGAATTTTATACTTCAGGTAGAAATATTTTCGTAGCATATTCGCATCCTCTTTATCCCAATTTTCCTGCAGGCCAGTCTTGTTAAAGAGAAAATCTCGCAATTTTTGTACCAGGGGTCTGAACGGTGGTGGCCAACCTTCGCCTCCAAACACTATACTGTCATCAATCACTCCCTTATTTTCCTCCCAGTCGTAGGCCAATATTCCTCTTTGACGCCCTGACACGTTGCTTTTAATTTTTCTCCTTTTGGTTTTGCTTGTTGATACCTCCAATTCATCTGCGCTAGTTCCTTCGCTGTGGTATTTTTTAACGGGAGTCGAAGTTCTTGCCGTTGGAGGTAAAGAATCAAACAAATCCCAATCACTTGCATTATACGATTCATTTTCAATCTCAGCCTCCGGATCATTTTCACTCCTTGTATCGTCGTTCAGTCGTTGCCAAATTGATTTTCAAGACTCTTCCAGCGGGCTACAAAGTCATGGGAACTGCAACAATCGACGTCGTGGAATATTTCTGACACCTCTGGATTTTCATTGTCAAAGTTATGCAGTGATAACATTTTATCGTTGTGTTTTGAAAACACCATCTGCGGGTGTATAAAAAATCCAAGTTTATTAACTAGTCAAGACTCAAGTATTAAGTTGCAAAGATAAATGCAAGTATATAATTATTGGCATTAGTCACAAAAGCGGTGCATGTGGAGTAAATGGCTCTATCAAGCATCATAATCTCTATAATCAATTATCAAAGTCCCCTGGAAGAGATATTAAAGATCACAATTTCTGTTCACCAGAAAAGCTGATACAACAATTTAGCTTTATTTAACTCACCTGAACGTACTCATCTTCATATTCTTCCTCAGTAGGAACAGAAACATTAAGAATTTTCCCATAGTTCGGTTCCGCAACCTTGCCATTTATAACTAAAACAGGTTCTCCATCTTCTCTCTTTTTAATGCTCCAAGACATCATATAGTTCTGTACGCATGCACAAAATAAGAGGAATGAACGTGATTGTTTACAGGGCAACTAATTAATACTGATAATAGCTCATTTTATACTTAGGAAATGTCAAAACATGTCTCACAAGAGGTAACATAAGGCAGATTTAAGAACAGGAAGACATCTTGCTTTTGCGACACCTTGGAGTTATTAAATATACACTGACTCTGGAGTATCATTTCACGAAGTATTTCATGCCGCTCTATCGGGGGCACATGATATATTATGAATTGTACGATACTCATTCGAACAAAGCAAATCTATGACTATGTATATGATCAAACAGTCACACAGAACAATATTAAAAAGTATGTTAATCAACTTTTTGCATTTCCGTTTGTCGCCTTTTGACGACTGACGCCTTTTCGGCAAAGAAAGGGCTTAGAAACGTGGCGCCGTAAAAACTTGGCAATGATTGTGGCAATGCTACTGATGATGTGTCGGACAAAGTCCAATGCAATAGCGCTTGCAGTGCTGTTGACTGTTGTATTTGTGAGGTGGGAAGAATTCCTTTCATTCTTTCTCTGTGAATGCAGCGACAGTACAAAATAATTATTCTGAGAGGAATAATTATTCTGTGGTATAGGCTATAGCAGCTTAATCCTGATTCCTGATAGTAGGATGTACGCGAAGACAGCTATCGCTAGCAAACCCATTGGCAAAATGCTGTCATGCGATTGGCTAAGCGGGAAAGGTGTATGATCTACCCATTGGCTAAAAACGCTGTCATGCGATTGGCTAAGTGAGAAAGGTGTATGATGTACCTTAATTAATCCTTAGAACATACTGTACTTTTTTAACACAATGTGAAATGCCAAATGATTTTATATTGATTTTAAAAGGAGAAACAATATTTCCAAATAACTATATGAAGTAGTCTTTTTGTTTATAGAAGCTAAACATGTCTCTATTTTGTAACATATATAATACGTTGCATTTGTTGGCACATATTTGATATTCTCCAGATATGTCCTTCACAGAGTGATTAGGTATAAAACGTGTTGAATCGGAGGGAAATTCAAACATTGCAGACACACATTGAACCACATCGCGAAGAGCTGAAAATGTTCTGCAGGAAGGCATGTTGCTCATTACCAATATTCATGCTTTTGTCAGTATTGATAAATGTTGTGATCGATCCAACGATTTCAAGTGAGAATCAGGTACTCGTATAGTGACTGTGTAATATATTTATAGCTTCTATTATTGTATTATTTAGTATTAATAGTCATTTGATGTTGATTCTACTTTACCATATTATATAGGGTGAGCAAAGTAGAAATATCCTGTTTGATGAAAACCGCTTTCGACGAGAGAAACTCAAACCTCCAGTATGTTTAAAAGTTAAAATTATAGAATTTAAAGTATAAACGTAATAAGGGCTTCTACAAATGATACTACACGTTTACTATTTAGGGTCCAGATGGTGATGATCTAAGGTAAGTCGACTTGCGTACAATTTATACACATTAATACAGCTACTGTATTGTTTCTGGCGAATTTTATAGATAGTAGAAGTTGCTATACTCTGTCCGTAGACTCGTAGAGTGTAATTTGTTGAGTCAATATAGAGTAGTAGAGTGTAGTATGAACTGCATAATTTTTACATTTGTTATGCAATATTAATAGAACACATCTCTGTTGTTTACAAATGCGAATGGCATTTTGGTGAGGATGCGTTTGTACATATAACTATGATGTATGATGCATTCTATATACTTTCTAGTTTCGCTGAGCCTTTATTTTAGTAGTCTGTGTACAACTGTACTCTCGAAATTATATATACACGATGAAATAATAAATAAATAAGTAAAATTTGAAATAATCGAAGTTGAGTTGACATATTTGTAATTAGTTGAATAAAACTAATCAAATATTGCAACCGTAAACAAAAGACAATTTTATCTGCTTACTATAATATATTGGCAAAGCATAAATCACTGATCGCGAATTTAGAATTACGAATGATGAAATATTACAAGCTTTTCATTGACAAGTATACTTGTTGAAAAAGACTGGCATGCTAGCTTTTCAAAAGCTTGTCACATGTCATCAATTTTCAAGGGCAAATAAAAATAGTAAAGGTAAAAATAAAAATTGCTCGTGTAAATACGTAATATGCAAATATCAACACAACACAACATGGATGCACAACAATTACGTACGCACTATAAACCATGTAACATAGCATTTGTCTTTTAAAACTTTGCACTATTCTTGGATCACTAGTTGGTCTAGACGTGCTTGCTGTTCTGCAAACGGGCTTTGGGAAAAGCTTAATCTTTCAATTAACATCATTTTCCGGAACGTTAGTGCTCAATCATCACTAATCATCACTAATTTCATTGGTTATTTGAAGAGGTGTTACCATAATTTCCAGTCGTATTTGTTTTAGCCTTGTCTCGTTTATGAATAGGATTTGGGCAGGCGTTCATTTCACCTCTCCCTTCCTTTTCCTTCTCCCCCCACCCCTAACTTCTCACTCGAGCTCAGTCAGGGAGCAGTTGTATAAACGTGACTTCTATAATCTATATTAGCTATCAGTTTTGTAGTTAAAGAGCAGTTAAAACTAAAATATGCGATTACGATTGGTAAATGTTCGCGTTACTACGGAAAACTTTATAAACTAGTTCTACACGCCATACCCTGTGGCTATATATACTGATGCGTTCCATATATACATTATAACAATTTCGTTTCCTTTTAAAGCTTTTTTGAAAACCGAAAAGCTCTTAATGAAGACGCAGAATTTTATACAACTGCCAAACTCAGTCGAAGATCTGTAACCTACAAAATGGCAAAATTGTGGTTCGGTAAATTTAGCAAGTTTGCAGATTCAATGCCAAACAGCGACGTCAAGTGCCTCCCATCGTGTCTAACAAAGCTGTCAGTACATCATTTGTATGTGGATCAAATGAAAGACCAGCTGAAGTTGTCTCGTACACGGTTTATATACGATATGTGGAAAACAAATTTTCCAAATGTGTATATACCATATACATGTTTGAACAATATAACTTTTATCACTAAACATGCACGATTTCCATGCCATTGCCATTGGAATACACAGAATTTCCGTCTTAATTAGTATTACATACAAATATTTTTCTGTGAGGGCAAGTACTAACTTTTCTGCAACTCATCCCTTCCGGCTTCCCCGTACACCATGTCAATGTTCTACTATATGTGATATTTTTCATTTTGTCATGTAGCAAAGCTTGTTTTACGAAGTGCTCTATATGCGTTCTTATAAAGGAAAAGTTGCAGAGTTCAAAGTTGACGATCGACTTACGGCAGCGGTTCACACTGATGCGAAAAGTTCATATAACACAAAAAATGTGAGTTTTTGTCAATAACAAGTAATTCATAACAATTCTTAACAGTTCTTATAAGCAGCAACTCGCAGCTTGCATGCACTGAAAAGTCAAAATGAAAGTAGTCTTCTTGATGAGGTGCAAGTGATCGGAGCGAACTGCACGATTTGCTACTTGAAAATATTGTAAAATGGTGTAACAAGATGGCTCAATGTACTCTCGATTTTTATTGGATTTTTCTTTATACTAACACAGGGCTGAAAGAGAGAAGTACTATAAACACGGATTCAAGGCGAAACATGAACCAAAAAAGTATTTATCGATTATTATTGATGGGATGGACCAATCGAAACATAATCTGCCTCATTTCCAAGTAACAACAAAGGTATATAATAGAGGTTTTTTCACGACCAAGTGACAAAATGCTAAAATGGATGTCATCCAACATGGCCGCCAGAAAACAAATGCTCAAGGAAGGATGTATTTTATTACACACGTCTATATTGTATTTACTATGATACTATATATTGTTTTTAAAAGCTAACAATATCATGCTGCATTTGAAAATGATGCTGACATCAGCAAAATAATTATTCAAACCTTCTGAAACTCACGAGGGAATAATTTGTTCTGAATACTTGTTATGACATGCAAAACATGTTAAACAGCCAGCTTTATAGATTCAACGTTAATAATTATAAAATTTAGTCACGTGATGGTGCAAACATGGTTCTATTCGCATTTAACTAAGCTTGTACTTTGCAACTTTAGTAATTCATTACTTATAGATTTTTTACCAAATCACAAATATACTGTAGGTATATAGTTTCTGCCTGTATAATGTTTTAAGATTTTGCCTGTACCTTTTTAAATGAAGGTTGATAGCACCGCCACAAGATTAAAAACACACGTAACTGGTGTTTTGGCAAATTGTCATTCAATGGCTTGTGCCTTTCTGGACAACTGCAAATGGCCTCATGATTCAAACCTTACAATAAACATCTTAATGCGAACATTGGTACTCTTTCAAAGGAAGGTATCTCCCTTATATATTATAAGTTATTTGACTATGTACGTTAATTTGCATGGCAATCATTGCATGTATAACTGCTTTCTTTTGGAAATATCCATGTTTATCGCTTTTGCAGCTTTCAATCTGTTACCGTTACCCTGCACGCTTACCTATAAGCTAAAGTTTGAAATTTTGCGTAGCGAACAGGCTATCATGCGGTATGCGTGATATAAGGATTCTTTGCCCAATACCCGCATATATAACAAATTGACCATTTGTCATATATAAATTGTATATAGAACAATATTCAATAAAGGCATATGACAATATACAATAATGATGATTCGCCTTGCAAAATTTATTGAATATATCAAATAATTGCTTCACGGTATTATAATTACTTTAGGTAAAAGCGCAGACTTGGTTGATTTTCAAAACACACGTATCAACCATAAACTATATATTCTTCGTTCCCGTTCGTATCGTTCCAGGGACCGTAAAACTAACCATAATATGGTGAGCTATTTTTAAAACAAACCAGACAATATTAAATTAACTCAACTGCTCTAGTTCGCTCTAACGGCTAAAGTAAATTTTTAAATCAATTGTTTACAATGACATGTAGTGACGTCTTATGGAAACGACCTATATAGCCACCATTTTTCTGCATGGTGGATTGACAGAACAAACATGTACAACTGAAATAATATAAACGCAAATATAAAACGCGCATTAAATTACGGAGTTAAGTTAAAATTCTGCCGTAATATGTTTTATGCTCTATTGTATTCAAACCGGAAATAACAATATGCTAATATTGTTCAATAACAATATGCTAAGTAGCGTATTTAAGCAGCAACTGCAATAATATATTTTGGATCTTCTAATCAAACTTCAACGAATAAGTATGACTAAGCTCTGCTGAACAATCTAAAGAAATCTATAAGTTACTTCTACCCGGACAGTGAACTAAATTTGTAAGTTAATGTTATGTGCATGCTGTTTCTTGTGATTTGCATCTACCATTATTTAGTGTATATATGTAGACGTATTTGTATTTATTTGTCAATGTAGTTGAACCGTATTAAAGAATCAAAATATCAACGCGTTCAAAATCGTGTCCGGAATCTCGAGTCTAACAATAAGTTCAAAAATTTACTCACTGATAATGCTGTACTAGTCTATCGTCGGGAAAGAATTTGTCGATATGGCTTCAGACGATGAAGAATTTACCGACCAGAATGAAACAGAGTTAAACGCTACGCTTGATTTGCAGCAATTGAGACGAAAACGGTCAGCCGCTAAAGCGAATATTACTAAGAAAATTAAAGAGCTTACTGAGTGGGTAAACAGCTCTCGCACGGCGCTTGAGATTCAAACTAAAATTGAAGAATTTGCAGACGTGTCAAGAGGTTTCTTCGTCGCCCATTCAACTTACCATTCGACGATTAGCAACGAGTATGATAAGAACGATTCAGAAGAATATTTACAAAGCGAGACAAAGCGAATAGAAAACTTTAATCGAACATTACAAGAATGGCTAACTAATTTGGAAGGCAAATTACGAAGCTCTGTCGTTGAAACAGATGTGAAATCAAGCGACTCGGTCAGCAATGTTGGGGTCAAAGTACAAACATCAATTGCAAATTCGCGTATTTCCAACTCCAGTTATCGTTCCAAATCCAGTTATCGTTCCAACTCAAGTTCTACAATGGGCGCCCGCCTTGCAGTGATGGCAAGAAAAGCCGCGATAGAAGCAGAGAAGGATTCATTTGTCAAACAACAAGCATTAGAACGCGAAGAACTTCGTCAACAACGTCAACTACAAGAAGAAAGGTTAAAGTTAGAACACATGAAACGTGAATTACAACTTGAAACACAACTCGCAAAAGCCGAGGCCGAGGAAAAGATATACCATGAAGCAATGATTATTAACGAAGCCCGAGATACCTCTACAAACAAACCCGCATGTCCGCCATTACCAACTGAAGGCAAGGACCAACAGAACAGACCATTGAGAACAAACTTAGAGCCACAATCGAGAAGTTTACTGCAAACAACTCTTAACCCTGATGTACCAGAGTGGACAACACAGCCGACTAGAACTAAACCATACCCAAGTAGATATGAAAGACGAAGCGAAGCAAGTTCAGAAGTTGCGGATAACTTTTTACGCAATGTTGTTGACCTACAACAGCAACAACAACACCAAGCACAGCAAATGTTCCAGATGCAGCAATTCCGTGACCAACAGTTCCAGCATTTGATAAGCCATCACCAAGAAATGTCGTTGTCGATGTCCTTGCCTGACGTTCAAATCCCAACGTTTAATGGTGACCCAATAGATTACTGTTACTTCGTGCGATCTTTCCAGAACTTGATCGAAACTAAAACATCGAGTGACAGTGCAAGACTTTTCTATTTGGTTCAATACACTTCGGGAGAAGTTCAAGATCTAATGCGTAGCTGCCTATTGATGAAACCACAGGAAGGATATAAAGAAGCGAAAAGACTACTTAAAGAAAAATACGGACAAAATTACAAGATCGCAACCACCTATGTCGATCGACTTGCTCAATTTCCTCCCATCAAAGCAGAAGATGGTCATGCGCTTCAACAATTCTCGGTTTTGTTGATCAGTTGCAAGAACACCTTGAATGAAATCGGATATCTTGGCAAAGTTGAGAATCCCGATTGCCTACTAAAGA
Organism: Trachythela sp. YZ-2020; assembly: GCA_016169945.1. Classification (NCBI taxonomy): domain Eukaryota; kingdom Metazoa; phylum Cnidaria; class Anthozoa; order Malacalcyonacea; family Clavulariidae; genus Trachythela; species Trachythela sp. YZ-2020. The sequence continues at coordinate 1,113,424 of JADLSH010000164.1, read as the reverse complement.
TTATCAAGAAGTTACCATTTGCATTGAGGCTAAAGTGGCGTGATCTTGCAGATGATATTACCAGTTGCAAATCGAGAGAAATTACCTTTGATGACGTCGTAAAGTTCGTGGAAAGAAGAGCAAGAGCGTTAAACCATCCAATATTTGGGAATTTAAGCAACAATTCAACTCGAAGTAAATTGTACAAGCCTCAAGATCCAAAACCTCAAGATCCCAAGCGAAGATTCAACTTCGGGGTTGATTACAAGCCAAATGAATCCAAAGTTAACAAGTGTATGATGTGCGAAGGTGATCATATTCTACCGAGATGCAACCGTTTCAAGAGCGAATCTCTCAGTCTAAACATTCTACATTCCTACATCCAAGAAGCTACACTCCTGACAGAAGAAATTTCCCGTCAAATGAAAGATATGAAAACAGTTCGCCTATTCATCGGAGAGAAGATGAGAACGACAATACGAACAGTGCCAACGACAACGCACAAAGTGGATGCGTGAATGCGACCAAGATAAGCTCTGACGTCACCGGGGTCGGTGTGATTACAACTGGATTGCCGATTGTGCCGGTCAAGGTTAAGTGTGCTGGATCCTTCCGAGTGGTTACGACCTATGCATTTTTGGATGCTGGGTCCAACACTACGTTTTGTACAGAAGAATTGTTGAATCGACTTGGTGTTAAAGGGAAAAAGACGATAGTATCATTAACAACCTTGCAGAACGAAGATAATCCGATCGAATGTAGCACCATTGGTTTGAATGTTTTTGACCTGAATGAAGATCATATGGTTGAAATACCGACAGTCTTTTCAACTACTCGATTACCAGTTAGCAAATCTAGTATTCCTCTACAAGAAGATGTCGATAAATGGGATCATCTCGAGGGAATAAACTTACCTAACTTGAATGCTGAAATTAGCCTCCTTATTGGGAATGACGTGCCTAGAGCATTGGAGCCAAAGCAAGTCAAGGAATGTCAAGGAAACAGACCGTACGCAGTGAAAACAATATTTGGTTCGACAATTAACGGACCACTGGTCAATTTCATTCGTTCAGATCATGGATTGAATCAACAATTCCAGAAGTTTTACAACATGGAATTCAACGACACATTCATCGACAACAAGCTCGAAATGTCCATTGAAGATTCTTGTGCTCTTAAAATGATGGAAAGCTCAGTACAACTAAAGAGTGGTCACAATGAAATAGCTCTACTGTGGAAAACATCATCTCCTCGTTTACCAAACAACCGATCGATAGCAGAACACCGCTTGGATCTCTTGAAAAGAAGATTCGTCAGAAACCCTGCCCTCTACTCCAAATACTCCGACTTCATGGATGACCTTTTGGATAAAGGCTATGCTCGCAACGTTCCCACCACATCAATTGATTATCCTCAACATCCTTTGTGGTACTTACCTAACCATCCTGTTTTGAATCCAAACAAACCTGATAAAGTCCGAGTTGTATTCGACTGCGCATCAGTTTTCCATGGATCGTCACTCAACACTGAACTATTGCAAGGTCCAGATTTAACAAGCAACCTAGTTGGAGTTTTAATCCGTTTCAGAGAGGAAGCCGTGGCAATGATGGCGGATGTCGAGTCCATGTTCCACCAAGTCAACGTGAGTCCTCGAGATTATGATGCACTGCGATTCCTTTGGTGGCCTGGCAACGATCTCAACAAAGAACCACAAGAGTTTCAAATGTTAGTCCATCTCTTTGGTGCAACCTCATCACCATGTTGTGCAAATTTTGCGCTGCGAAGGACTGCGCATGACAACCCTGACGACTTTGACATTTCTGTATTAGAAACAGTGAAGCGAAACTTTTACGTTGATGATTGTTTAAAGTCAGTTGCAGATGAAGAGAAAGGCATTACAACGGCTAGTGATGTAACTCAATTGCTTGCTCATGGAGGATTCCGTCTGACAAAATGGATTTCCAACTCAACAAAGGTCTTGGAGTCAATTCCAGAAAGTGAAAGATCTGGATCCGTTAAGAATCTGAATTTCGACCAGCCAGCCGTGGAACGAGCTCTTGGAGTCAAATGGAATATCGTGACAGACGAATTTGGTTTCAAAGTAACCGTCAAAGAGAAGCCGTTGACAAGACGAGGAATACTATCCATCGTAAGCTCGGTGTACGACCCCCTCGGATTTACAGCTCCCTTTCTACTACCAGCAAAGATAGTGATGCAAGCTTTGTGTAGAAGCAACCTCGCCTGGGATGACTCACTCGAAAGTAAACATGCTGCGCATTGGAATACCTGGCTGAACGAGTTACCCAAAATTCAATAGATGCGTTAAACCACCTAGCATGAAAATAATTGTATCGACACAGCTTCACAACTTTGCCGACGCTTCACAGAGTGGTTATGGCTCAGTTAGTTACCTACGATTCAAGGATGCTAATGACAACATTCATTGTTCATTCGTAATGGGAAAGTCAAGAGTGGCTCCTATTAAAGAGACAACAATCCCACGTCTTGAGTTATCCGCTCCTGTAGTAGCAACGCGACTCGAAAGAATGATTCGCAACGAAAGCGACATCAAGATTGATCGCTCTATATTCTGGACAGACAGTACCTGCGTACTAAGTTACCTAACCAGTACAAGTAAGAGATTCAAAACATTCGTCGCGAATCGAGTGGCTACGATACGAGAAACCAGTTCACCCTCTCAATGGAGATATGTCAATAGTGCCCAGAATCCTGCTGACGACGCATCGCGAGGACTTTCTGCTGAAGCTTTACTAAAGAATAAAAGGTGGCTGAGAGGTCCTGAGTTCCTGTGGAAATCTGAAGGTTATTGGCCATGTCATGTTGATGCACTTCCTACAGTTGGTGATAATGATCCAGAAGTGAAGACGAACGTTCAAAATTTTGCTGTCGTGAATTCTAGCCATATTACAATGGACGGAATCATTGAGCGATTTTCATCGTGGATGAAACTAAAGAAATTTGTTGCTTGGTTACTTCGCCTCCGTAGAAATCTACGAAAGAAGATTGGTAGAGATGAAAACACAATTGTTACCAAACCTGACTCAATCCAAACTATCAAACCCCTTACTGTAGACGAGATAGAATGTGGAGAAAAGGAAATCGTCAAATTCGTTCAAAGAAGGAATTTTCAAGAAGAAATCGATAGTCTTGCCAGTCCCGAAGCTCCTAATACGATGACAAAGTCTACAATTAAGAAATCAAGTGTGATCTACAAACTCGATCCTAGAATGACAAATGGAGTATTATGCGTCGGCGGACGACTAACGAACGCTCCTATTATAGAAGAAAGCTAACACCCTGTAATTATCCCAAAGAACAGTGGTATTTCTGATTTGATTGCAAGGCATTTCCACCAGGTGGCAGGACACAGCGGTTTGGAACACGTACTTTCTTTGATAAGAGAACGCTTTTGGTTGATTGGAGCAAGAGTTATTCTAAAGAAGATGTTAAACAACTGTGAGTTGCAAGAAAAGGCAAGCAGCCGCAGCAGCTAAACAGAAAATGGCAGCCCTACCCTATCATCGAGTTACACCTGACAAGCCCCCATTCACCTTCGTTGGAGTGGACTGTTTTGGCCCATTTACAATCAAACGAGGGAGAAGTCTTGTTAAACGTTATGGAGTCCTGTTCACGTGTTTGACTATGCGAGCAGTTCATATTGAAGTCGTGCACAGTCTTGATACTAGTTCATTAATTAATGCACTTCGTCGCTTCATTGCCAGAAGAGGTCAACCTGAAGTAATTAGATCAGACAATGGTACAAATTTTGTAAGCGCAGAAAAGGAGATCAACAACGCAATTGATGATTGGAACCAAGAAAAGATCCACCAGTTTCTTCTGCAGCAAAACGTGAAATGGCTCTTTAATCCTCCTGCAGGTTCGCACCATGGAGGAATTTGGGAAAGATGTATACGGACTGCTCGAAAAATTCTGATGGTACTCCTTAAACAGCAAGTGATTGATGATGAATGCTTAGCAACCGTTATGTGTGAAGTAGAATCTATTATGAATAGTAGACCGCTGACTAAAGTTTCAGATGATCCGAAAGATTTAGCAGCTTTAACACCTAACCATTTGCTCTTGTTACGCCCTGGACCATCGTTACCACCAGGAACTTTCAGTGGATCTGACATGTATTGCCGACGGAGATGGAGACAAGCACAGTATTTATCCAACGTATTTTGGCGAAGATGGATAAAAGAATATCTACCAGAACTTCAGCAAAGACAGAAATGGATCAAACCTCAACGAAATTTTGCTGTCGGGGACATTGTATTGATGGTCGATCATAACTCTCCGAGATCTTCATGGCCGCTTGGAAGAATAATAGAAGTATTTCCTAATCCAAAAGATGGTTATGTGCGAAAAGTTCTTCTGAAAACAAAGAGCAACATCCTGGAACGACCGATTACCAAAATAGTGCTTTTCGATAATAGTGATTACCAAAATAGAGGCTTCAGAATAAAGCTAAGTGACAATCGAACTGTTGAGACATATAAATGTTTATAAAGTGATTATTTGTGTAAATGTCCGTTTACGGAACACTTCGGGGCCGGTATATTGTATTCAAACCGGAAATAACAATAACAATATGCTAATATTGTTCAATAACAATATGCTAAGTAGCATATTTAAGCAGCAACTGCAATAATATATTTTGGATCTTCTAATCAAACTTCAACGAATAAGTATGACTAAGCTCTGCTGAACAATCTAAAGAAATCTATAAGTTACTTCTACCCGGACAGAGAACTAAATTTGTAAGTTAATGTTATGTGCATGCTATTTCTTGTGATTTGTATCTACCATTATGTAGTGTATATATGTAGACGTATTTGTATTTATTTGTCAATGTAGTTGAACCGTATTAAAGAATCAAAATATCAACGCGTTCAAAATCGTGTCCGGAATCTCGAGTCTAACATGCTCTATTAAGAGAGTTACTCGCAATGACGTTAATACTTGACTGGAAGTCCAAGTTTTTCCGCGTGCAGTTAATATCAGCATAATATGTGTTTGTATTTTTAATCAATTTTTCTGCATGACGGAATAACTGAAACAACATGAACCAATCATAGCTTACGGAGTAATGTCAAAATGTTGTCGTAGATACGTACTATGTTCCTTTTTAAGAGAGTTTTTCACATCTGTTGAGATGACAAGCATATTTGATTGGAAGTCCGGGTTGTTCTTCTGTATACAGCTGACATCAGCGTGATAATACGTATTTTGTGGCGAAGGACTACGTTGGATGTTGCCATTTGCCTTCCACTGGCGAATCTCGCGATGACGAACGACAATGTCATATGGTGGAGAAGATCTAATACCGTTCACTCTGAATTTATTATTTGGACGTACGCATCCTGCACACACTTTCACGTTTTCTTCCAAAAGCTTAAGAAAGAAAGGATTAGAGTTCATCGCTTGGCTAGCAGGTAGATAACAAGGCTCATTGCTTGCCGATGAGGAGATACTGTTTTGACTGCCCCGCTCTCGACTTGTAGTACCCGTACTGGTCCCGTACATTCTTGTTTCTTCAGATGATGACTTTTTTAGCATCTGCCTCACTTCATCTGCAGTAAGGTAGACCTGTTGAAGCAAAGGGTTCGATTCGTCCACACCAAGAACAAACATGTAAATCCATAGAACATGTTTGCAAACATTCTTTTTTAGCTTCAGACCTTCTGGACAAGAGCAAGAGGGTTGGGTGCAGATATTGACCTCGTACGTGACTGAATGATCCTGCACTTGTGCTGAGGTGACGTTGTAGATGCGATGGCAGTCATTGGAACTTTGTGACGACGCTACTGAGATTCGCGTTCTCTGACTTTTAGCTTTGCTCAAGTTTTTGAGAAACTGTTTGCTTCTGTTCTTTCTGTATCTCCCTCCTCTGTCTGACTGTGTACTTTCTTTGCTTGCATGTTGGGGATCGTCTTCATCGGAACTGCTCTGTGATAAACTAGATGGGCTTGACGCGCTGTCATCATATGCACTCGTAGACTTTGCTTTTCTTTTCCCAAAATCTCCTTTCATCGCCCTTCTATCATGCCTGTGAGTACAAAGCGGATCCACTGTGAAAGAGTTGGATTGAAGAGATTCATCATGAAGAATAGGGATCTCACCATTTGCCAAATCATGGGCATAAGACTCTGCTTTGCGACGCTGACTCTCTCTCTCTCTTGCTAGCCTGGTAGGCTCAGTAGGTACACCTGGCGGTGGAAGCGATCCGTTGCCTAACAGTTTTTCATAAGCTGCGAACTTCAAAGAGTCTGCCACGTCATCATAAATCGCGTCAATTAGGGTTAGTTTGGATGCATTGGTGGTTTCCCAAGACGAATGGAGACATTCACTGAGGTTTGTTGTAGGCGTGAATGGGAGAGTACGGAAGGCGTTGAACACATGCTGTTTTCTCTCATCCCACCAATCCAGCCATGTTTTCAATAAACCTCTCTTTGTTGGTTTATCTTTGATGAATGTTACCATCTTTCCGTAAGCTTTGTCATAAGCAGCATGAGAGCTTGCGATAAGCATGCTATTCGCAATCTTCTTGAATTCAAACTTGGATTTTGAACTATTTAGCTTTCCAGCTTCTCTGTTAACTGCTTGCTTGTAATGGAATTGGCAGCTTTTAGCGACGGTAACTTCTTGCTCACCACACTCTTTCTGTAGACCAGCCCATTCTGCCCCGCCTTCATCCATCATGTAACCATATGGTTGGAATGTTATCATTGGATTGTTTGTAGCAGCTTGAAGAGCTTTATTAAAAAGATGCCAAAAAAGTGCCACGTTGGTAGCATCCTAATATTCGCAGTGCATTACCGCTAATCGCACCATTTTCCCTAGCAATGGATGGAAGACACTGGCAGTCAAAGTCTTCAGTCCCCGAACTCTAGCATGCTTTCCATTGAAATGACAATATTCCTTCTCAAGAAGAAGCTGGCTATTCCGTTGCATCTTGGAAGCAACAACCATCTTCTCTTGACTGGTGCTGAAAACAAACGTAGGCTTGTCACTTTGAAAACGGCTATCGTTTATGTCAAAGATGTAGAGAGGATCCTTTGTGTCGAGCTTTGTTTTCAGTAACTGAACGACCTCAAAGCTATGGCCTTCAGGGTGTAGTTCCTTTCGAACCTTCTGCTTTAAGTCTTTAAGTTTTTTGGATCAATAAGGCTCTCCGTCAAGCTATTGATATCATCCCAAGCACGGCCCTCTTTAACAGCGTCAGTTATAATAGACGATACTGCCTTACGAGGCTTCATTTCTGGATTAGCGACAAACTTTTTCAACGCATCAGAAGCCTCTTTTGCATCTGGTTTAATAACAACTGGACATGTGTGTAATCCATAATGATACACTGTAACCGATTGGCGATGATCATTAAACTCCCAAACTTTACTAGCGGAGCATGGTATGAAATCAGCAGTTTTGCCACAAAATTTACAAGCGCTCGCCTTGTCAAAATGCGTCAAGTTAGGTCCGCACTGTTTGCGGAAGTTACAAAGACTGTTTGAGCACTTGAAAGAGCCAGCACACCTTGCAAGACCCTAATTCCCTTGAAGCCGCTGCGAATAGATGTCATGTATCTCTTCCATTTCCGTCCATCTTTAGAAGAAGCCATTCGGTCATCACGGTCAAACGGAAGTTCATAGACAACGTTACCATCTATGTCGTTAGGTAGTGCATTACATTTCGAAACAGGAATGTCACTCCACACCTCAGGTGTTAACTTCAAAGGATTGCTGCTTGAAAGAGAATGATTTAAGTCCGAGTCACTTGAGCTGTCATGAAATGAACTACTGTTACCATTTTCATCATCAAACTCCGCTTTTACTTTTGGCTTCTTAGCCAATGGCTCCGAGTCGGACTCAGATTCAACAATAACTCGATCATACATTTCTGCATTTGACTTTGAGATGACGTCCCTCCCCTTCAGTTGTGTTTTCTTCGGTGTGTTATCGCTGTCGGAAATAACAATGACTGGCACGCCAGAAGACTTCGAGATGTTAGTTGTTTTGTCCTTGGATGCTTCCATGGATACCACTGCTTCGTAATGTTCTCCCATTCGAACCGTGACAATTCGTTGGGAAACAAAACCTTCTCGTGCAGGTGGTATTTCGAATCTTTTAACGCAGTTTTCATGGATATAAATGACGACAACTGTTGACTTAGTGCAATTAGCAAGGGCGTACACAATCAAGTCCACAATATCTTTACTGTATACTTTTTCTACTTGGTATTCGTAAAGTTCTTGGGCTATGTTAGTATTTGAGGTGATTTTACATCCATAAAAAGAGAGATTTTCCTTTATCTCTGCACAAGCATCCTGCAAAAGTTCAGTGTAACTGATGTCACATGAATCTTCAGTACTCAAGGCTTTGTGAAAAGCCCGAACAATACAGTGGCCATCTGCAGGGACTGGTAGTCTAACCTGGTTACACTTAGTCAACTCGTTGTCAATGATTTGATATTCAAGATGGCTACAGTCGATGGTATTTCTGAAAGGTTTTCCGTGTTTGCCATGCCTACAGTACCAAGAAGCAGAAAATAACAGAGGTAGTAATATAATACTGGGAATATGTTAATGAAACAACCCAACCATGTTCAACTGGGGGCTTGATACAAGGTGGGCGCTTTCATTACCGTTTTAACTGGCAGAGTTGCCATATGGCAACTTTTGGAAGCCGGAAGACCACATTGAAAATTACCAAAGGTTAAACCATTTCAGAATAGGTAACCCACACGGTGCATGGACACTAAATTTAGGCAATGTTTAGATTGTCGTGGCACTGTGTTCATTCTCTGGTACTAATAGCTATACAAACTTAGTAAAGATCACTTGTCTAGATACATGCAAACGTGCTGAAATAGTTACTCATTTATAGAAATGAGCGAGAGTATTTTTCATCGGTCAAATATTACTAGTTTTTGCACACATGAAAATAGAAGTGTTGAAGGTGCAATAGTAGTAAGGGAAGTGGGGGTCCTACGACGAGCGGAGCGCCTTGCAACACCCATGACGTCATCCTATGAATAATGAGGTGGCGTAACCCGCTGACGTACCCTATGAGGTGACGTAACCCGGTGACGTACCCTTTGAGGTGACGTAACCGTTGTATTTAGTGAATTCTTTTTTCTTTCTAAAATCCCAGGTGCGTTTAGCTGCGTACTGTTTTTTATCCATGACAGCTGTCAATTTAATGTGCTGACTAGTACTCAAGGTTTTTTAAATGAGCAGAGAAATTTGCACGCTTTGTTCAAGGTCACTGACCAAGGTCGAGTCTCGGTCAAAGTCGCACATGATAGTACACGTGATAGTACACATGATTCCCGTTATCGTTCGTTTCACTTTACACCATGTCTGCAAGGGCCGCTGTACGGAATGTTTGTCGTTCAGTAGAGAGAAAATAAAGAACAGCAGAGAGTTAGTTTTGTGTTTGATTTTATTTCAAAACGAATACGAAAATGTATACATTTTTAGAACAACATATTGTTGCTAGGACATCGCTTTGATCATCCTCGTACCCAGGCTTTTCCCTCTGTGGAGATAAAACCCTGGATGGAGCTGGTCACGTGACTCATACAAAATGTATTGCCTCAGGGGGTGAGGGGAAAGTGTCATATTACATGTTTCCACTTCGTATAGTAGGCCAGCCATCTTTCCCGTTTCCGCCATGTTGGACTACATAACCTTTTTAACTTGTTTAGAGTTTGCGGTTTTAAATAGTTTATACCAAGAGACTATTTTGAAACCAAAGCAAGTTCTTTGTCTGGAGAGTGTATATTTACAGAAAGATGTGATGTGTGTTTTACCAACGGGCTATGGGAAGTCTTTGATTTTCCATCTGCTACCAATGCTATTGTTTGCCAAATACAAGCTGCGCGACAAAGTTCAATATTTGCAAGGTGTTTCTACGGCAGCTGTAAATTCTATAGTTGTCGTTGTATCACCTCTTAATTCATTGATGAGTAACCAAATATCTCGGCTAAGAATCAGTGGTATCAGAGCTTCTGTTATCGATGTGAAGGAATCGAGAACGCCGAGAAGAGAACATGCCGACGAACAGGACATATTTATAGACGAAAATATGGAGGTCGAGATTGATTTCTGTCTTTGCGAGGAAAGAAAGCTACGCGATGGTCACTACCATATTGTTTTTGCTCATCCAGAAACTTTGGTTTCTAGTAAATATGGACGGGAGTTATTGTTGAGCAAAACTTATCAAGAAAATGTGATTGCAATTGTGGTTGATGAAGCTCATTGTATTGTTGAATGGTTAGTATCAAATTTTCCCTATCTTTGATCTTTCACATCAGCTTAAATTCAGCAGCTTTATATTCCTGACTGGAATTAGAGTACTATTGATATTTATTGGAATATTCCTCAGGTGCCTAGCTTTTACTGTCCAGATAATATTTGGTTTGTAAGGTGTATGTGAGGGTCAATATTCATATATATTGCATGATCTAGTTTTTCAGAGATGCGATGTGCCATACTTTAACAAATGATTTCCTTCACAGAGAGAGCATACTGCATACATGTATTTATAGTGTGCTCACTGGTCAGTTCAGTAAACTATATATTTGTATCCTATTACACCTATCTTATATTTTGTTTTGACATGTTGCAGGGGTACCGACTTCAGAAAAGATTATGGCAGATTAGGAGTGCTGTGTGCACTTTTTCCAGATGTTCCTTGTCTTGCCATGACAGCAACAGCAAGTCGGACTGACATGAATGCTATCCAGGAGTCGCTAGGTTTGAAGAAGTGTAAATTCATTGTTGCCAACCCTGACAGGAAAAATATTTTTTACAAAAAAGTATTTAGACATGGACAAGATGCTGATGCCATTAAATCTATACTAATGCCAATTGCCAAAGGTCTTTTGGAGGAAAAGACTGAATATCAACTTACCATTGTGTATGTGCCTTTAAGGTTATGTGGATTTGCCTACAAGCTATTTGAATATGTTCTTGGTGTTGAACAATATTTCCCTCCTGGTTCTGCTGCAATTCCTGCAAACCGACTTTTCGCACAGTTTCATGCTCCACAAACCACCGAGATGAAGGACGAAATTTTAAAACAACTTTGCTCAAGAACAAGCATTATCCGGGTGGTATTTGCTACTATAGCTATAGGGATGGGTGTGGACATTCCAGACATACGCCAGGTCATACATATTGGACCGCCATGTAATGTGAAAGCCTACTTTCAAGAGACCGGACGTGCTGGCAGGGATGGCAAGCTATCATCAGCTTGCTTAAACTATAATAACCGAGACATTGGTAAAAATAGAGTAGTAATGCAAGATGATATGCGAAACTTTTGTTCGAGTGAGGATGTATGCCTGAGAAACTTACTACTGAAGTCATTGGATTTTGAGCAAAATAATTTTGTGAAACCATTACACCTTTGTTGCAGTGTATGCGAGGAACGGTGCAAGTGTCCCATGTGTCTACACCTTCTTTTGCAGAAACTGTAAGTTACGATTTGGGGGAAACGTATATTATATTATCTTACAAGTATCTACAGCTTAACACATAGGGCATGTTCATATGCGCCTTTATTTTTAACCACACAAGTTTGGCAAATGTGAATATAATAATAACTACATCCAATTCTATTGCAAAAGTTGGAATGAAAATTATTATATGCACACAGATACATTCAATATTTGTCTCATTAGCCCTTACATTATAAGCAAGCTCATATGAACATGAACTACTAGTTAATAAAACCTACTGTACATAATCTACATATTAGTTAAATATCAATACTGTAGATACATCTGTTCTTTGTGTTACATGCAATAATCATTCCTTTACATATTATTGAATTGTTAATGTGCATCCTCTTATTCGTCCCAGTGCCATGTGCAAATATTAATACAAACAATCCCAAAAAGTTTAATTAAACTAACTGCACATATGCAAGCAGTTAATAGGTGTATAATGTGCAGTATATTCCTTCAGAAGCATTGTATAATGCTCAAAATGGCCTAATAGTGTTATAAACACTAGCTTATTTCTAATTTACATTAAAGTATGATTTCCATTTAGCCAATACAGTCATGAATATATCAATTAGGACTAAATGGAAACCAGACTGAAGCTATTGTCTGTGAGGATTAACTGAAAAGTTGTTTCCAAGCAATATCCTTCTTAAATGGGAAACCTAGACCATTGAATTAACTGCCAGTACCCTACCACTGATGCGTAAAATCATCTGGCGTTAGACAGAGTAAACTAGTGAGCAACGTCTAATCGAGTATGGGGATGTAACGAATAAACAGTCGTTATTTTCTCGAAAAACCGGTAGTCCTAGTTTTTGCCATTATAGCAAAATATATTATTTTAAACTGTTTTTTTGTCACATCCCATACTAGATTTTAGCATTGCTTAAGTTTGCTAATACTCATGTAGGGCACATTGCCAGCTAATGGGTTTAATTAATATTGGATTTGACATGCTGGCAATTCAACAAACACTAGTTAGCTTATTGTATGTAGATCTGGATTTAATTATTCAATCGGTTCTTCTGAATTATCAGGGTAATGCATCAGAATATTGTTCTTATGCCTATCAGTCCATTCTTTAAATTTTTCTTTGTTGAAGGCATGTACAGGGTTGTATGAAATGCCAACAAATGTTTCAAACATCCTGCCATCTTCCTTCCTAAAAGGCCTTAAGGCCCTTAAGTCCTTACCGATCAACTTTTCATCTTCACTTGATGATTTGTGAGAATGTGTTGATGACTTCTTGTGCATCTTTATCTGACTCTCGAATGCCTCAACAATCTTTGTCACCCCTCCTGATGCCTTGCTTGCTCTGCCGATTGCCTTTTCCGTCTTGTTTGCTCCCATAGACCTAATCAGCTTCTTCATCTCACAGTTTCGGTTTTCCTGGAACAGGTCAATCTCTATGTTCTTGTGAGCACCACCTTTCCAATTCACGGTAGCAGCCCATTTGCAGCGGTGAGCTTCGGCTTCTGATAAAAGCACTTGACACTGTAAAATGTTGATAAACATCTCGATAGCGAACTCATTGAATCCAGGAGTAGAAAAGAAATGCTCCAATAGCTGTTTCCTCAGGACGGACAAGTACTCACCATTACCTGAGGCAACAGCATCCTTAATATCTGCAAGCAGCAGGAATGACTTGAGGATGTTGATGCCATAACACCAAACACCATCGACTGTTGTGTTCTCCTTATTTTCACCAACAAAAACATACTCGTTGAGGAATTTGTCCAGAGTGTTGATGAGATAAGTCTTCTGGTATGCTTCAGTTAGAACATGAACACTATGAGGACCATTTGCTGTTGGTTTGTGTTTTGTATCAACCATTTGGAAAAACTCTGTGAGGGCTTCAATAATAAAACACTTACCAACACTGAAAAACAGCTGCTCACAATCCTCATAGTGTTTTACGTCGACTGTGACATTTCTCCGGTTCAATTTCTCCCTGAAGAACCGAAGGGTACCCTTCTCTCTTCCGGAATTCTTGTACAGGTGCTTGAATACAGTCTGAACAAAAAACACTATATTAGCAATCATAAAGGCTGATTTCCATTCAGTGCAAAATGTCGCACGATCGACTTTCTGCAATCGTTTTCTTTTGAATTATGAGCCCTCGACTGGAACGGATCCAGTCGAGGGCTCACAATTCAAAAGAAAACGATCGCAAAAGGTTGATCGCACGACATTTTGCACTGAATGGAAATCAGCCTTAATATCTTTATTTTGACCCGTTTCAAATAGATTTTCAATAGAAGCTGGAAGACCAGTTGTATACCAATCCATTATCATCTGCTTTTAAGTCAGTGTGAGATCAAACCGTCTACTAATAATATTGAATGTTTTACCATACAAAGTAAGATATTTTGTAAGATGTTACTTATAAAAGCATATTGTAGCTGGCAAAGTGGAGTTGAGACATGAAATATTGACCGGCACCTCATTTTGACTCTTATAATAGTGTCAACAACCTTCTGATGAAAATTCTATTAGAAACCCTGAATAAGCCCCTCTCCAATAACCCCCATTTTAGGTAGTATCCTCATGTTTTGGGCACAAATATATTTCTCTTGACCCAAATCCCAAACCAATTCCTAACCTTATTGTGCCTGAAACATGAGGATATAACCCCATTTTAGATTAAGAACTTAATTATAAGACCCCCCTACTCACACAAAGCATGTGTACTATGATGAGATTTAACAATTTTCATTACACCATAAACATACATTGTAACAACGTCATAGCATTTTATGGTTAACTAATTAGGTCCCCACTCTCTTTTATGCCCCCCCCCCAATATAGTGCATGGCCTTTACAATAGTCTGCTGTACATAAGGGCATAAACCCATTAACTGGCAACACCCTAACACTGACAAGTAAAATTGTTGGTGTTAGAAAAAGCAAAATACTCTGGTGTTAGACAGAGTAAAATACTAAAGTAGGTTGCATCTGGGTGCATTGCCAGCTAATGAGTTAACATACCTATGGATATAAACCATGTAATGTGACAGTAGCTGTACAGTACCTTCAAGTAACTTCTTTTTGTATGCCAGTCAACTATACAGAATGGGTACAGATGATCCAACCTTTGCTTTGCGGAATGGCACCCAGCACGTAGATCTTTCGCCCCAGCAAATCTGACACGGGTGAGTTGATCTCCAAAGCATGGTATTTTCACACCATGCAATGGATCACTCTCAGTTGAAGGAGGTGGGACATGTGAGGCAGGTTGATCAGGTCTCGAATGGGCTGCAATCACAGGGGTGGTTTTCTTACAGGGTTCATTCTCAGGGGAACACAGACCAGCAGCTGCATAGATTTCACGGGTCCACTTCTCCAGCTGATCCAAAACATCAACACATTCAGCGTATTTCTTCTCATCTTTCATTACGACTGGCATTGTGACGACTTCTGACTGTGTTGACATTTCTTTGGCATAGACACACTCTGTTACTTGAGGGATATGCGGTTTAAACATTTCAAATGCAGGAAAATGTTCAAACAATAGTTTTGCAATAATTATACGGTAGCGAGCTCTAATTTCTTGCAAATCTACATCATTCACAGTCACCAGATCATCAACATTGCATTGATGGAGATTCTTTTGTGGACCAGAGTCAGGTAAATCTTTATCAGGAACTCTGTTGAACACAATGCTGGTAGCAACTGCATGCACACTTCGGTTTTGTACATCCTGTCTCATATCATGGGCTTTTTCTTCCCAATCAATGTTGTCCAGGACATACACAAACTTGTACCCAGACTTCACCAACTCTGCAGCACGGTCAATAAAATGATTGCCAATGTCATCAAGGATCTTGTATTTCATGGTTGGCTCAAGACAGATACCATACTTATTCAACTCAGCAACCACCTAGAAATAACACAATTTCCAAACAAACTTGTCAAACAGGTAATGACTACATGTTGGACCAACAGCCCACACAAGGCACACTTTATGCATCAGTTAATTCCAAACATGCCCACCCCATTGGCTAAACCCTAGGAATTTAACAAATTTTGTTAAAGTAGCACTCAATGACGAGGCCACATATCAGTGGCAAATAAAACTCCTCACCCCAGGGAGCCTTATTCCACTTTTGAAAGAACATGTTATTACAAAATAGAAACACTTTAACCCAATAACTGGTAGTACCCTACCACTGATGAGTAAAATCGTCTGGCATTAGACAGAGTAAAATACTACAGTACGGTGTATCTTTGCAAATTGCCAGCTATTAAATGGGTTAACAAGGACCACTGGCTGATAGTTTTGTTAACCTATTAACTGGCAGTACCATACCCACTGATAAATAAAATACTCTGCCGTCAGACATAGTAGGGTGCATCTTTGCACATTGCCAGCTATTAAATGGGTTAACAAGAGACACTGGCAAATCGTTTTGTTTATCCATTAACTGGCAGTACCGACAGGGTCGTAGAGATATGCTTTGGGTCTATCTCCATGACAGTTTCATGACAGTTACGACCAAATGGAAACCAGGCTTTGCAGCCAATGCTGCTCCAACCCCCACCGGTGTGTGCCGGGGGGGGTTATTGCCCCACCTCAGCAAATATTAAATTTAGATCCCTCACTCCAGGGAGGAGCCAGTATATCCAATGTCCAACAGGGGACAGCACATTTGGTTTTGACTGATGTATTAGCTGTGGCACCACCCATCCTCTGAATTATCAGCCTGATACTATACAGCATGATATGACACTATCAGTTAGAACTCAGAGACATACATACATAACTGTTAAGAATAACTTACATTAACAGATGCTTGGCCTTGTATGAGCAAAACAGAATTTATTCTCTGTATTTTGCTTAATTCATGGCATCTCAAGAACATTATGATGCCATAAATCAAGCACAAAGCAGGATTCCTCTTCTCTGGATAAATGCTGCTTTCCAACAGCCCAGAAAGGATTTTATGAGCCATTGGACATCTTGTTGTCATCTCATTTATAAGTTCTGCCATCCAACTTTCAGAACTTAACCCAACAAATGATCTCTGCCTCAGGACTGATGGATCACCCCTCCTTGCAACTTCAATCAGTTCTTTGTTCGCCTGATTTAGAACATATGATGATGCATCAACCAAGTACACTGGGGCACCCTTAAAAACATGAAATACAGTCAAGAGTTTTAATCGAATAATTTGCAAACAATCTAATACAAAATTTTCTGAGACGTAAAGCGAAACCATGATACACAACTACAACAAAGGATCAATGTTTTGTTTACTATATGCATGAATGAATTCATTCATGATCATGAATGCACGTATTCATTGATGGCGCAAAATATTCAATGACAATATTTAAGCATGTAATAACTCATGAAGGACAATAATTAAATAATATATACGACAGGAGAACAGTTATTGACTACTTACTACTACTGGAGATCCACTTTGAGTTTCATCGGCTGCCACATTAAAATTGATACTTCGTCGACGTGAAGTTCCAGTTGCTCGCACTTTCGCGGCCGGTTTAACAGTTGGCGATATTTCCACACAACGTTTTGTGCGAAGATCTTCTCGTAACAATCGCTGGGTTTCAGTAATTGTATTCTTGAACTGACTGAAATTATTTAGCCTCCTTACACATGGCGTGCATATCAAGTGAGGAAGGGTACTGTCTTGTCGCAACGCATCACCATAAACAATCTCCGCGTTGCGTAAAATAGCCTGATTCTGCTCCCGAAATAGATTCTTACTGTGACCTGGGTCAGTAACACAGTTACAAAGTCTGCAACGTGAAATTAAAGTCGATTCCGTTCGTTTTCTGTAAAGTTTTTTCGGCGTGCCTTTGCTAGCCATCGACGCGATTGAATGAATAAGCGTTTGAAATTTGACCAGAACTCCTCGCTTGAAATGTAATTTAATACCATATCTTTGACAACAGGATGTAGTTAATTTTAATTGAAGATTTATTAAGCATACTGGGCGCCATATAAAGATTTTATAATACGAACAAAACCAAAATATATATATAAAATAATATACAATTTTAAAATTTTCCTAACGCGACAAAGCACTCCTCAACCACCCCTTCCTCAGTAAAATGTCAATTTATCACGCGAAATCCGCGTGACACGTGACCAGCTCCATCCAGGGTATTATCTCCCCAAGAGATAAGAGCCTGGGAACGAGGTTGCGCTTTGATTGGCTGCATGCATAAATTTACAACGGATTAACGTTTTATAAAATTTATTTCTTTAAGTATAACAATTTACACAAATAAACCATTATTAAACATATTGTCCAGCTTTTACACTGTTTTCCAGCTTAGATCACTTACGTTTTGTATATTTCTGTTAAAAAGAAAGCCACATTCTCTAGGGGTTCCCTCGGGGTTCCTTGGGGATTCCCTGGGAGTTCCCTAGGGAAATAAAATCAAACACAAAAGTAACTCCCTGCTGTTCTTTATTTTCTCTCTTCTGAACGACAAACATTCCGTACAGCGGCCCTTGCAGACGTGGTGTAAAGTGAAACGAACGATAACGCAAATCATGTGTACTATCACGTGCGACCTTGACCGAGACTCAACCTTGGTCAGTGACCTTGAACCATTGAGTTAACTGCCTTGAAAATAAAAGCACGCGAATTTCTCTGCGAATTTAAAAAACCTTGTACCAGTCAGCACATTAAATTGAAAGCTGTCATGGATAAAAAACAGTACACAGCTAAGAAGAATTCACTAAATACAACGGTTACGTCACCTCATAGGGTACGTCACCGGGCTATGTCACCGGGTTACGGCACCTCATTATTCATAGGATGACGTCATGGGCAGAGCAAGGCGCTCCGCCGGTCGTAGGACCCCCACTTCCCTTACTACTTGTAATATATTTTATTAAATTATTATAAAGACCAACAAAAAATATTAGTTATTATTCACAATGGCAATTTTAAAAATTCAACCCTACATCAAATTTGTTTTGGTATTTCAAATTTCAGTATCAGTGTATTCCCAAAGTGAAAGTACTAGTTGTGAAATATAAATACCTGAGAACAAATATTAACATCAATACTGACAACAGTAGAATATGGAAATAATAAATTGTTTTGAAATAAGAAGTACAATAAACCTTAAACAAAGCAATCACAAAATGTCCTGGATAATTAATGACAAGATTGAAACAGGCTCCACAATATTAAAGAGCTCTAGCTCTTAGTATAAAGTACTTTACTTACATCTAGTTCATCTTCACTTGACGTGGTTCTTGTTGATGCATCTAGCAAAGAAATAAGTACATTGAAACACAGACTTCCTTCCAGGAATATATGCGAACGTGACGCTAGCCTCGATCGATTATTATTAAAGATTAATGTAAAAATTAGAGATAAAATGTTTTAAATACCTTCACTTTGCAGCTCATCCGCCGCTTTCTGGCAAGAAGCCATTCGGGCGTTTGATATTCAAAATGGCGGAAGGTTGTAAAATTTTAAACTCTGCAAACGAATCTACTTTCCCACCACAAAACGAAAAGTCGTTGACCGAAAACATATCTATAATATGTGTAAACGACAGCCAAACAGAGAAACCACCGAATGAAGTCAGTACAAGTGACAATGAGCAAGATATCGCGTGTGAAGAGAAACTCGAGCTGGCGAAGGACGACCATGAGGTCGAGGAGTTGAATACTATGTTAAATGGAAAGGATTTGTCCTCGTATAAATCCGAAATGCTGAAAGCTGAATTAGGAAAAAGAGGTCTAAAGAAAAGTGGAAACAAATCTATACTTGTAGAGCGACTTAAAGCCGCCATTGAGAAGTCAGTTGCCGAAGGAAAGCCCGAAGTTGATGGAAATGTAATTGTTGACGAAGCCAATACTGTGACAGTGACTAGTGACAGTGACGCAGAACGACCAAACAGATGCCAGTCGAAAAGCAGTATAGACCAAAATAATGACGATATTTACTATTACATTGAAGCAAAAATCAAAGAAATAATGAACAGTGAAATGAAAACTTTCAAAGCTGAATTCTCTAAGAACCGAAAGCCTCAAAATCTCGACGATGAAGAGTTGATATCTTCGCTTCAGCACGATAATAATCAGCTCAAATCGAGGGTAGAAGAGTTAGAGTCGCATTACTGTAACCTGAAACAAGAAGCTAGAATTATCAACGAAGAAAAGAATAGTTTACTAACTGCACTGCGACTGTTAAACAATGAACGCCTAGATATAAAAGATAATGATATAGACCATGGTACAAGCGATGATAATAGAGCCAATCCAACCAAAGAAATCAAATCAATGGTTAACACTGATCAAGTTAAGCATGATGGAAACCAGGAAGATCCTCAGAAAAAGAAGAGAGTTGACAAAAAGATGAAACCGCCACAATCCAGTCCTACTGAATTTGCGAAGAAGCAAAACCAAACCAGTCCTTCTGGATCTACCACCCAAGTACCAACAACTGTTATCATTGGAGACTCCATGATTAAAAAAGTTCAAGGCTGGAACATTGGCAAAAGAGTTAAAGGTAAGGTTGTGGTAAAATCATTTTCAGGTGCCAATACATCTGATATGAAGCACTACCTGAAACCAACTATAGAGAGAGCACCAGAACAAGTGGTTCTCCATATCGGAACAAATGACCTTCGAAATGCTGAACCAGCCAAGGTTGCGGACAACATTGTGGATCTTGCAAGACAAATTGAGAACAAGACCAAGACCAACACCAATGTCATAATCTCGGAACTAATTACAAGATCTGACAGGGACAACCTAAACGAGGCTGTGAAAGAGGTCAACAAGAGGCTAAAGAAATCCTGCAAAGAAAATGGTTGGAATTTAATCGAACACAAGAACATTAGAGGTAACAATCTAAATAAGAGTGGATTACACTTAAACGAGACAGGTAATAATATTATTTGTAATAATTTTGTTAACTGTTTAGGTATGTTTGCTTGATCTCATGTCAACCTCAACAGGGTGGGAAATAATACTAACCATGATCATCCAGTGATTACTGATACTCCCACCCCTACCACGTATGAATCACATCATACGTCAACACCATCCTTTGGTATTCCTAATACCAGAGGCTTTAAACTAGCCTCCATTAACCTGGTTAGTCTGTATAAGCATATTGATCAACTTAGAATTTATATGCTGGACAAATCTATTGATATTTTAACTGTAAATGAGACACGTCTTGACCAAACTATTTCAAATGGTGAAATTAATATTGCTGGCTATGACTTTGAGAGAAAAGATCGTAACAGATTTGGTGGTGGTGTAGGACTCTATATTAGAAGTTCCATAAACTACAAACGTCTGACAAATCTCAAAGAAAATAATCTTGAGATGGTTTTTATTCAGGTAACAAAACCTAAAACCAAACCCTTCATTGTTGGGACTTGGTATAGACCACCAGGTTCAACAATTGATACTATAAATAATTTTGAAACGATTCTAGAAAATTTAGAAGTTTATAATATGGAAGTAAATATTATTGGTTATCTAAATTGTAATGTGGGAGCCTCACCACCAGATCATAAAACAAAAAGATTATTGGATATTTGCGATATGTATCAATATAGCCAATTAATTGAACAACCTACTCGTGTTACTAAGGACACTTCTTCCATAATTGACTTGTTTTTAACGAATGATCCCCTGAAATACTCTCATATTGGGGTGTCAAATATTGGATTGAGTCATCATAGTCTTATATATGCAATAAGAAATATTTGTATTCCAAAATCAAGTCCTAAACTAGTAAAAGCTAGATGTTTTAAAAGATTTGATCCTTTGAAATTCAGAAATGATCTCGCTATAGCCCCCTGGCACCTTGTAGAGATTGAAAATGATCCAGATAAAGCATGGAACATATGGCAGCAGATGTTTTTGGACACTGCTGATAAACATGCACCATGCAAGAAAAAGAGAATTCGGGGAAAACCCTCACCATGGATCACGCCAGAACTAAAAAAACAAATGTTTGAAAGAGACAAATCTAAAAAAATAGCTTTGAAATTTTCTTCTGATACAAATTGGGTAAACTACAAGTTCCTGAAAAACAAAGTAAACTATGATATTAAAACAGCAAAAACTGACTATTATGACAATTATTTTAAAGATAACTATGGTGATATCAGGAAAACGTGGAAGGGAATAAACAAAATAATAGGAAATGAATCCAAGACCACCAACATAAATAAACTTGATATTGAAAATGTTACATATAATACCCCTAGTAGCATTAGTGCAAGTTTAAACAAACATTTCTCTGAAGTTGGACCTTCTCTAGCTTCAAAGATACCTCATACTTCTTCTAATTTTAGAGATTATATCACTCCTTCAAATCATACATTTACTTTAGAACAAACTTCATGTGAAGTGATATTACATTTAATCAACAAATTGTCCAACAATAAAGCTACTGGGCTTGATAATATATCTACTCGCTTATTAAAGGAAGCAGCACCAGTAGTCTTACAGTCATTAACATATATAATTAATCTATCAATCACCACTGGAATTTTCCCCAATAAATGGAAACTGGCAAGAGTCTTGCCAATTTTCAAAGAAGACAACCGGGCTGATCCTAATAACTATAGACCAATCTCTGTCCTTCCTATTGTAAGTAAACTGATTGAAAAGATTGTATTCAATCAGCTTTATGCTTATTTAAATGAAAATAATCTTTTAACTGAATCTCAATCAGGTTTCAGGCCTATGTTTTCCACTGAAACAACATTACTTGAAATTACCAATGAGTGGTACAGAAATATTTATGAAAACCTTCTAAATGGTGTGATATTTCTGGACCTTAAAAAAGCTTTTGACACCATGGACCACTCTATTATCATAAAAAAGCTAGAACTTTATGGAGTAAAATTTAAATCTCTTGATTGGTTTAAATCTTATCTTACTGAAAGAAAGCAAAAAACCTTGGTTAATGGAGTGCTGTCAGATGTTTGTTCATTAAATTGTGGAATACCACAAGGCTCTATTTTAGGACCACTACTATTTATTCTGTATATAAATGATCTCCCTTCATGTAATTTGTTTTCCAAACCAAGAATGTATGCTGATGATACCACCATGACTTCAGCAAGTGCGGATGCAAATATCCTTAATGCTCAAATGAATCATGATATCAATGTGATTCATGAATGGTTAATAGCTAATAAATTAACCTTAAATGTTAGGAAAACAAAATACATGATAATAGGGAGTCAGTTTATGATTTCCCAAGTACCAAAAGACTTTAAAATACAGGTTAACAATGTATCCCTTATCAGAGAAAGAGAAACAACATATAAATCTCTTGGGGTCCATATTGATGAAAATCTAACCTGGAACAAACATATTGACATAGTTTCCAAGAAAATTTCTGCTGGACTTGCAGTTTTGAAATGTGTAAGCCCAACAATACCTTTTCAAACACGAGTAAATATGTACAAGGCACTGATCTTGCCATATTTTGATTATTGCAGCCCTGTATGGGGAAACATTGGGAAAGGTCTATCTGAAAGACTCCAAAAATTACAAAATAGGGCTGCAAGGATAGTGACACTCTCAAGTTATGAGATGAATAAGCACTCTAGTGAATTACTGGATGATCTGGGCTGGGAAAAACTAGAACACAGAAGAAATATGCAACTTTCTGTGCTATTGTTTAAAATCTTCAACAACCTTTCTCCATTGTACTTGAGAAAGATTTTTACAAAAACGTCAAATGTTCATTCTTACAATGTGAGAAATTCAGAAAAAAACCTACACGTTCCTAGATATAAATCTGAAAGAGGAAAATGTAGCGTTCATTATAGGGGCTCCGTCCTTTGGAATAAAATCCCTGTTGAGGTTAGAGATCAGACAAACCTAAGCTCATTTAAACTGTGTTTGTCAAATATTGTAAATAATCTGTAAAATATTCTTCACTTTAAATTTATTAAAGTACTTTATACCTATTTTATAATAATTATGTAACACGGCTCCCTGGAAGACCATTGATGTAAATGAAGCGATACCGTGTTTTAAATAAAGAGTATGATGATGATGATGATGCCATGTGCAGTGCACTCACTTCCATTGACGAGCACTTCCTTAGATTCTAGAGTAAAATTTCCTTAGATTTGTTCAAATTTCCTCTAAACCGTAATGGAATCACGTGCACTTTTGTTTGTAGACAGTGCTCCCGATGAGTTCAAAGTAAGAACGCTGGCCATGTGGTATAGCGGGCTAATGTTCGTGTGCAGGCTATTCCTTCCCGAGCATTACCTGTTCAAATCACAGCTCGCAACTCGCAGCTCGCACTTTAGTTAGTCTCAATCGACCATTCTTCCATTCTACAAGCAAAATGTATCACTATGAGCCCTTTCTTAGTTTACAAACGTTTTGAAGGATGGTAACATTACAGTGCGATTATATTTATATAAATACAATTATTACTTTAATAAGATTAAATGAGACACCCGCATACAAGGTCACTACGCATTCTTTACTTTAAAAATTGATCGATAAATGCATAAATCATTTCAATACTATACATAACATCAAAATCGTTTCTCTGTTATCCCATGCATGCAAAGCCGGACCACGGACGGAGCGTGTAAATATATGGATCCCATTAATAAATTTATTTACGGAAATTAAGTATACATTAACTTGCATCTTTATAGCTTGGTAAACTTCCACCTGTCCTGTACCTACAAATGGATAATTGCTACAGGGAGTGCAAGAACAAATTTGTCCTTGGATTCTTAGCTATATAGGTGAAAATGGGTCTGTTCCGAAAGGTATATAGCCGTATAGGACAGAATGATTCATCTATATACCTGTATAGTATAGAACGGGGTCTGACAAGGAACTAACGTACTATCCGCCAAGGGCTTCAAGGTTATTGAGTTTGTCTTGAGTCATGAAGACAACCACGCTTAATTTAAAACACATTGTGTCCGACTTACTTCTTTCAACACTCTAAAAAATAGACAACATTAAAATCCTACTATATATAGTATACATGACCAATTTTTTGCACCATTACAATTTGTACATGGTAGTACCATGTATAAAAATGATGGTAGGATATTAATGTTTTAGCTCAGGTTTTCGAAGTTTTTCATTTTTATAAAGAGTGTGTTGAATTCGAAAGAGTATTAAGACAGACACAATATCTTTGAAACCGAGACTTTGCTAGTCGACCAAGATACTTTCATGCACATATAATTATGTAGACAGCTGGCTAGTATACGCGAAAAGGCAAAAATCATCTAGTTTTTATACTTAATTTAAACCAAAATGTTACAAAATCTGACCGATTGCCTTTTATATACCTCTTTACTGAAGTGTATAATCCATGGTTATCTAATCCTCTCTTTTACCTTTTATCCAGATAAAATTATCATTTCTAATGGTTGGGCATACACATGAGGACATTGACCAAATGTTCTCATGTTTTTCTCAACATTTAGCCAAACACGACGCAAGGACCATCCCGGAGTTGTTTTCCGAGATGGAAAAGGCATATACCCCCAAGCCCATTTGCGAGCAATTATTGCACATGTTTGATGTGAAACAGTGGATGAACGATCAGAGCAAAACATAAGTGGTCATGTCCATCAGCAACAATTTAAGCTTGAAAAGAATGGTGAAACCGTTCTTACGTTTTACAAAAAGTGGTCGACTTCAAAAGACTGTATTCTTGTGAAACCTAAATATAACCCAGACCCACATTATTCAATTATCCGCAGTATCCCCGCAGGATCACCCAATTTTATCAAGCCATCTCTTGATGCATTAATTTTGACAAAGATCAATCGTGACCTGGCCAAATTTAATGCAAAGTTTGATAATGGAACGACAAACTGGTGGAAAACCCTTCTCCAAAATCTTGAATCTGGAACCTACACGCACCTCCCTTGGTGTTTAGAGAATCTTCTACACATCAATAGCACAGCACCTTTAGTGCCAAATTGTGATGAAAACGAAGTAGAATTGAAAGCAACAGAAGAGATCGAAAAGTTGCTTGTGAAGGAAACAAGCAATACCGAGGTAATTGTATACATACAATATGTCTATCGGTAGAATTGCGGTATAAAACAGATTGGTGCCAAAATGACCAATTTAAATTGGTTGTCTCAGTCAGATGCACATGCATATGTTTGACCAAATAATATTTGTAAAAATAGAATACATCCGAGACAACCAGTTATACATTGGTTATTTAAACCAATCTGAGTGAGTATAGTGCGGTATTATTTTACAGATGGCATCCAATTATATCTGTAGTTCTGACTATAGTATATTTTTCCTATATATCTAGATGAAAGTAACTGGAAAAGCAAAAACCAAAGCCCGAACAAAAACCAAAGCACAAACAAAAGCCGCATCTACTGCAAGAAAGCGAAAAAGAACAAAGAAAACGAACCCACTGCAGGGAAACGTGCAAAAACAACTGCAACGACCTAGAACACTCCTAAGCTTTTACGGATGTAGTTAGATATACTTGGGTTGACCTTTAGACTTAATTTTGTTTTCAGTCTTAATGTATACATGACCGGTCTTAGGCCTATACTCTAGTTGTGCTGCATGGCCATCACACTCGACTAACATATTGCTAAGAGTTTTGCCTGCGTCTTGCGTTCAAAAGGGGTAAAAAGCAGAGACAGAATTAAAGAATAAATGTATGATTGATATAAGTCTTACTGACCTAATTGCACTGATTATTATAAAGTTGTATCCTCGTGTTTCGTGCACAATATGGATTAAGAATCAAACAGAAATATTCGTGTGTGAAACATGAGAATATTACCCATTATATAGGGTATAAATATTGATAAATCGCCAGTACAGCACGCTTCCCTATAAAATGCTATATATTTAATATGTTGACTGATCGCGATATGAAGTGTTCTAAAGTCTCATGGGAAAATCTGGTACAAGTTTTCTAGCTATAGAGTGTTGTATTTTTTAAATTGTATATACCGCATTGCAATCACCAGTTGCGGGCGATGAGGGATGTAGGATATAAGATTCCGACTTTTCGAGTGAACGCTTACGTCAGACAAATATAATTCTCTCTGACTCTGACCACTGTCTGAACATACCATAATTCTCTCGAAACGTCAGAATTCCCTATTGTCACAGTACCCAAGGCTGGGCTGGCTAATCATTGACAAAGACTGTACTGTCTATATCTGTCTATATCTGTAATAATCTGTTAGTGTTATATAAAGGACGGACATGCCTATTAGTAAGGTCTTGAAAATAGGTAATTGAAGATTAGTTGTAAATAGTACATATATATTTGTATATAGAAGCGGTTTTATTCTTTATCGCACTGAAGCATATATTGGGGAAATAGACAAAGTTTCTATTTTTTAATAAACACTGAATATATTTCATCGTTTAAATTGTGTTCTGTATACATGCAACACTATGATACATCAGAGTGCTGGTTTAACCTGACGCAGTATAATAGTAAATTGAGTGTTGAGAATATCTCATGAAACTGGGGCAGATAATTTATCACATATAATGGCCATTGACCGCCATTAGGTTTAACTTCCAGACGAAGGGCCTTCGCTCGAAACGTCGAAGTTCTCATTGTATTTTTCAGGTAGTTTTACACAACAGTCAACCGCCTTCGAAAAAAGCTTTTCATATTCATCAACCATGACGGAATTAAGCGTTCAAATGGCTTATAATGTTGTGTTGACAGATACATAACATCTGTCTCATTTCTGTAATTTTATCTTAGCATTCGTAAGTATCCTGCTAATGACCAAGCGTTGATATATTGAAATTAAATTATCTGGAGTTTCCTATATTTTGTAGCCATAAACGGCAAAAAGCTAAAATGAACCTTCAGAGTCAGTAGGCTGCATGGTATCTGTAGACTTTCGACTTTTATACCAGGAATACGGATAGTGTTTGCATTTCTTGAGATTAATTAAAACGCCAGCTGCTCTGTATATGGTAACAAAAAGGCGTGATTTGTGAAGCTCAGTATCGATTCAGTGATACAGAGGCAAGAAACACTGTTCGTTGCCAGAGTAAACTAACACAGTAACAGTTAATCAATTTTGCTTAATTTCCTTTAGTGCAAAAAATTGGGACTCACGGCCAGGCATACATGATTGATAACAAGGATTTTAAGTGTAAACACTGTATAGTTTAAGGACACCCCTTCAAACAATATAATCTCATAAAACCCGCGGAGCGAAAGCCCACAACGAGGGGAATGATATTACTGTTTATGATATGATTTATTCATGGTAGGATAATATATTGTTTTTATACATGATTGATAGTCTTGTCTGCATAACCCTTGTGATTTCCTATAAGTTGAAATTTATAAAGTCTCAATGAAGTATTCAATTTGTGAAAATTTACGATTCTTATAGCCTTAGGTTGCTATTTCCAATCTGTTTCTTGGTGTAAAAATCAACTCACAAATGTTTATGCATCGTATTTCAATAAAAAATGTCATGAGTTTGGTTCCAGCTTTAACGAAAGGCTACTGGCGGATAAGGAAAAAGAGGAACAGGCCCTGAGGAATCATTATTATGAAGACCTTGGGAATGGTGATTTTGGACCTGGTTGGAAAGTAGTTTTTTGATAATTTTGATATGTATCAAAGAGTTCATGATATGACTGAAGATAATCAAAATAAGGACATTCATTGGGTGAATCATGTCAAAGTTTCAAACCGAGTATATGGAAATGAGTTACCAGATGACAAACCAATCAAAACTTGTCTTTCTGATCTCGATAACTCTAAGGTTGTACCATCTGCAATAGAACATATCTGTCAACGTGCAAACTGTGTAAATCTTGTTTCCAGGGTATTAGTTGAAGAAATTCCATGTTTGCAATTCTGTAAAGACATCATCTTATACCATATTCCTCATAAGCATTCGATTGAAGCAGCAACAAAGTCAGAAAAGGTAAATTATTCACTATACAGTGTCAGGTTGCAATTACTGGCACATAATAATACTGGCACGTAATAATACTCGCACACAATAATTGGCACATTGAGATATATTTTAACTACACTTCAATCATAAGGTAAAACTGGTAATTACCTAAAATTTGCAAACCATTGAATATATTAAAGTACATTCAACCATTCAAAATAGATTAAGGGCAATGAGAATATATGCCAATTGTGTCATTCTGTCTAACACCAGGTGATTGTTTTTCAAAGAGGTCTAGATATTTCCTCCTGCATCAGTGGTATTGGGACTAACTGGGATACAAAACATTTTTTCTCTATTATACTTAGGAATGCCTGGGAATTATTCAAGAAAATGAGAATACAACCGAAGGAATGCTTGAAACCCTGAAGTTAATGCATGCTAATGTTCCAAACTGGACGTCAGAAGAAAATGTTACCCATTTTACAGAAATTGGGCATGTTGGAGACCAACTTGCAGTTGAAAGGGCAATTAATTGTCTTCTGGCAGTATCAAATGGGTTTACTGCCACTGAAAGGCTTGAAGGCATCCACTTCGAGATTGCAGATTGGCATGCTGACTTAAAATTCCTAGATGTATATCTAATGGTTTTACACATTATATCAATTGAAATATTCATAAACAAGGTCAATGCAGTATTAAAAGTGGGAGTGGCAAAATTTCAACAACCCCCAACTTCCTGACTTCCGTATTCAGCCCCTATTTTCGGAAATTGTTTTCTTTGCTTTGCGAGTGGAACCCCATTATACAGTACAAGTTTCATTGTGATGGCCTTGTACATAGTGTTCTGTTGCTTATTATATCAATTATAGTCCATTATTTAATTTTTTTACTTTCTATTTATGGTTGATATACAAGTGGTTCTACTCCACCGCACACTGTTTGCTGAAAGAAACCTGATTAACAGGCGAAATGTCAAGACTGATACCCATCATTCTTACGCTGCTAAACAAACAAATGTTACTGTTGGCTATACGATATCGTATTGTTGTTGCAGCCATGCAAGTTCTGAGATTGGAAACGCTCGATGGAACTACAACAACATTCCATTTTCCAAAGGACACACCAAAGAACGTTTTGAACAAGCAAAATTACATTAAACAGATTGCTGCTCTCATTGTTGATAAGTTTTTTATAGACAAGGAAACCAATACTGCTATTATCAACTATGTCCTAGATGAAAGAGACAAAGATCAGTTATCAAAGAACCAGACGACAGTTGATGGCCGTTTTTCATGCAGACATCCTGATTGTTCCAAGACATTCAAGTAATAATTATTATATTTTTTCTGGGCAGTTATAGAGCAGGGTGCCGTTCATGATAAGTGCACATCCCCCAAAAAAGTCAAACTGGTGCCAGTGTGGGTAGATTATTTACAAAGATGCTGTGGTTGATAAGATAGTCTACCTGAAAAATATAACGAGAACGTCAACGTTTCCAGACGAAGGACCTTTGCTCAAATGTCAAAGTTCTCATTATATTTTTTCAGGTTGACTATCTTATCAACAACAAAGTCAGTATCTCCCAGTTCATACTGACATCTTAATCATTTGTGACATATTTGACATAGTTTTACATGTTTACTTTTACATGTCGAAGGGTACACCCAACCTGAAAGTATGCATCACCCCCTATCAGACAAGTATAGATCTTCCCCTGATTTTTACAGAAAGAACTTCTTACTAAATTATACTTAATTGAAGTGGGCACTTTTCCTGGCAACTACTAATGCCTACATAATGTTACAATCTAGATATAATGGAAAGCACAGACAAAATCATGAGGTACAGTCTCATGGTTTGGTAATAGAAGAGCCCAAACCTAGAAGGTCTTCAAGAATTACTGAGGTTCCAATGCCAATGGACACAGATGATCCTCAAGACGACATATACAACTATCAATGTAACTTTTTGCAACACGGATTGCTGTATATGAATTTCATCGACTCAATATCAGAAGGTGATGGAGATAGAATAATGTTGTGCTGGAAATTCCTTCTCTTAAATTTTCATGCTGACAAAGGGAACACAAAGTATGCTTTGGATGCTCTGTTCTTACAGTTCCAGCAACATGCTCTGTTGACCCCACGGCAAGCTTATAAGCAGAGATGGAACAGAAGTGTTAACAACAAAGGGGATAAAGGTAAGAATGTACCTCTTGATCTTGAAGTTGAACATAACAACAATATGTTAAAGGAGGCTGTGAGAAAGATGGGACCAAATGTATCCTTTAATGCTGTTAACTGGTCAGCAAAAATGGTTAAAATCGCTGCTGAAACTGTTGACAAAGTTGCTTGTAAATGTGACATAATGAAGCGATCTGGGAAACATTTTACGAAATCCACAAAAAAAAGATTTGGAAAAGGTTGTACAAGTACTGCTTAAGCAGAAGGCATTATTTGAAACTCCAGGGAGAAGTTACAAACATTTTGAAAATTTCAAAATATCTCATCTAATTAATAATTTGGGTGGGTTATTATGTAAATGGATAAACAAGCACAAGCATGAAATGGAAATGCATTTAAAGGCTAGATAATCTTTTTGTGAAGTTATATACAGTAGAGTGACATAAAATTGCGGCAGCTGCATCCTCTAACATACAATTGTATGGCCAATAAAATGTATGTGCATTTGCTCTGCAGTGAAATAGCTGACTTATTAGCTAATTAATATTGTTTGATATGGTTGTGCATTGTATTGGACATGACATTCACCATCGAAGTGGGTGCAATGAGTAAAATGCATTTTAACTGCAGTGTACATATCCACCAGTCAATGGAAACCCTGGCCCCCGGCATATGTGAGGTTTTAATGAGACTGCTAGAGAAATACAGAGTTTTAACAAAATGTTGCCATTCAGAACACAAGTTGGAAAGCTAGATTTTGGAATATGGTATATGTTTGGCCTGACCAGCCATGAAGTTTGACACATTAAAGAGAGCCCGAATGTGCATGCTTTAGTATTTTACTATATGTAACACTAGAGTATTTTCTTCTGTCTAACACCAGACAATTTTATTTGTCAGTTGAAGAGCACTGCAGTTGATGGGTTAACAAATGGACAACATTTTTAGGCCAGGTTCAACACTTGAGAAATGTTAAAATCTCCACATATGCTTTGGGGACCATGGTTTTAATTGACTAGTGCAATGGCATATATTGTGGTAAAATAATTCTAACCAAGTGTAAACCAATTTAAAAACAAAGACATTAAAACAGTATAGCATGTGTTACGTTCTGACTGCTGAGGAATGTAAGAGGCAGAAAATGTTTTCAAGTCAACCACGAAAGAAAAAGATTGAGAAGCAAGTATTTTCCACTAAAAGTAAACCACCTCAAACACACCAAACCATCTGCCTGGTGGAATGAAGTGAAGCGAATATCTGGCATGCAGCCTACTTCCAATTCAGAAAACATCCTCTCAAATACACACTGACCATGTTGATACAAGAAACCCCTTGTCTGTCGCTAACAAGATAAATGCAGCATTCGTAGAACCCATGCAGGAATATCAGCCACTTACCAATAACCTAGTTTCTGCTGAGTACAACCATCCCGATAATGAAGTTTTCGAACTTACTGAACATATAACTTGCAAAGTTCTCCAAAAACTGAATCCCCGCAAAGCATGCGGACAGGACGAAATCCCAAACTGGGTACTAAAGCAATACGCAGAAATCCTATCTGAACCAATTTGTTCTATCCTAAATAGTTCATACAAAGAGCAGAAACTACCACCTGCCTGGAAATTTGCAAACATTATCCCCATTCCAAAGACGAAACCTGTTACGGATATAAACAAAAATCTTCGACCAATTTCCTTGACACCTACCATCTCAAAAGTTGCTGAAGAATTCATTGTTAAGACGTACATAGCACCAGCTGTTCTTAAAGTGATTAACCCCAACCAATACTGTGCCATACCTAAATCCTCCACAATTCAAGCACTAATTTCCATGATTCACCAATGGTCACAAGCTACGGATAGCACCGGTGCAGCAGTAAGGATCACCCTGTTTGACTATAGAAAAGCCTTTGATCTCATAGACCATCAAATCCTAGTTAAGAAGATCCAAAGTCTACTGATACCACACAACATCTGTTGTTGGGTTATCGATTTCCTGACAAACAGATATCAAAGAGTAAAACTCTCCAACACTTACTCACAGTGGAAACATGTCCGGTCAGGCGTGCCTCAAGGGACGAAGCTAGGGCCCTGGTTATTTTTGCTAATGATCAACGACCTACGCGTTAATGACATTCATGGTAACTGGAAATACGTTGATGACACCACAATATCGGAAGTCGTTCTCAAAGGCTCTCACAGTCGTACTCAACAAGCAGCATCTTCCGTTGATAACTGGTCACTGCTTAATAAACTGCAGCTAAATCCGGATAAATGTAAAGAACTCCGGATTGACTTTAAGCAGCAAAAGGATCAGTTTGACCCAATAACAATCAACAACTGCAAGTTGTTGACCATGCAAAGATTTTAGGGTTAACAATCTCAGAGACTCTACAGTGGACCCACCATATCAGCGAGACTGTTAAAAAAGCCAACAAATGGTTGTATTGTCTCACCCAACTAAAACGAGCTGGTGTCCCCATATCCGATATTGTCAACTTTTATTCCACCTGCATAAGACCAACACTCGAGTACGGAGCCGAAGTCTTCCACCATTCACTACCAAAATATTTAGAGAACGAACTAGAACGAGTCCAGAAACGATCATTGGCAATCATATTCCCAGGAGAAGAATATAACCAAAGATTAAAACTATCAGGCCTGACCTCTTTATACGACCGACTACAAGAACTGTGTAAAAGACTATTTAAATTGGTTACATTAGATGATACTCATAAACTACATAATCTATTACCTCATAAGAACGAACCAAAGTACAATTTAAGACACAAGCGTAGTTACACTCTCCCAATAATTCATACCAAACGTTTTCAAAACACTTTCATTCCATCGATGTCGAACTGCATGTTAATCCTTGTATATACATATTGTAAATAGTAGTGCATTAATGCCATAGCTTTTGTAATTGTAAAATCTAGGCAATTCAGCCTTTTAGGCTGCCACGTAGTTTTATTAAATATCTATCTATCTCTACACACTGCTGGGGGACTAGGCCAAGGGAAGGCTTCAGGGTCACTTTTTTGTCAGTGTGGCCTGCTCTGTTTTCTGGCACACCCAATCATTGAGGAACACGAGTAAAATTATTTAGCATTAATTGTTTATTGGTTGAATGTGAAATGTATTTGCAAAAAGTAGTTGTGGGTTTGTCCATTATTAAAAGGTCAGGCTGTTTGCATTTGTACCATTCCTTCAGCAGTGTATTAGAAGCTAAAATGTTCACAAAGTTGTCAAATTTACATGACTTTAATTGTACAACACTACATACGTGCTTGATCAAGCCATATTGTTACACTTTATTATTTCTAAATGGTACCTTCATTCAACACAGAATCTTGCTCATAGTTTAAGGAAAAAGATTCCAGTGCCCATTCAGTTTGATTTAGCAATTCCAAAAACCATGGATCCTTCATAATTTCAGAAATCTCTTCATTAAGACAATCTTCATCAGACTCTTCATCAATATTTTGTACAGGTACATCAATATCTGCAAACACTTTACCAAAAATTTCAAGTACATCATTTGCATGTGATTTTTTCCAAATATCTACCCTTCCATATACAGTAAATATTGTGTCTGCATGATCTATTTGATCTTTTCCAAATTCCAACAAAACATTAGGGTAACATACAGTTATAGCTGTGTTATTTTCATCAGTAACAACTGCTTTCATCAGTAACAACTGCTTTCATAAGTAACTTTTTTTGTAGTAAACTTAGTTCAAGGATAAGTGTATTTTTCTGATCTTCTGATACTTTTCGGCTTTGTTGATTTATGCACAATGAAACAAGTTCTCTATCACATGGCAAGTGTAGATCAATATTACAGTATTCATCTTCACCTTGGCAACTTTGCATCGAAATGTTGCAACAGCAGCGTTCTCCTACAAGATTCTGTTTTCACATAATCTTTCAGGGTCACACCATTAAATAACAATAAAGCAATACTACTCTCACCTGCCCTACCACAGCGACCACTTTCCTGTATATATGCTTGAATTGATTTGGATGGGCCAAAGTGAATAACACGGGTCACCCCTTGACAATTAACCCCCATGCCATAGGCAATGGTAGCAATGAGAATTCTTAAGTGTGAAAATTCAGATGAAAATTGTTTCATTACATGTTCCTTTACACTCTTTGGTGTTCCAGAATGTAGCATTTCAACAAAACGATACATTGGATTGACGTTCATGTCTATATAAAATTACTTCTAATTCCATTTCAAATATTTTGTATAATAGAGAACACTGTTTAATTGTTTGGCAATGGATAATAGTTCTTTTTTAATTTTTTCCTTTACAACAAATTTCTTCAATAACACATCGAAATTGGTCAGCAAGAGAGAGATGCTTATCAAGAGCTTGAACACAATAAGAAATGTTATTCCTATTAGGGCTTTCTATAATTTCTACAGGGCATTTAAACTCTAAAGTTCAAAAATCCTTTCCTTTGTTGTCTTCGTAGCAGTAGCAGTAAGTGCCATAAATGGCACATACATCTGTCAAAGATCTTGCCTCATTGATTTTACTATACCATGATGAAGAAATACCCCAAACGGTCATGCAGTGTACCTCGTCTACAACAATACCCACCAGTTTGTCTTGATAGACTTTAGACGAAAGCATATTTCGCCATCTTTCATTTGAAAGAGCAGATTCTGGCGACATGAAAATGTAAGTATATATACCATCTTCAATACCTCTAAGTGTATTCTCACATTGATCGCCACCGATATATGCAGCCTTTAGTCCATAGCTTGTCAGTATCTTGACTTGATCCAGTCAAATTTCAGGTGAGGCACAGTTATTGCCTACAAGTAGTTGTTTAGCTAGTACTGTAGCTCCGGCTCAATTATTTAATTCTGCAAGTTTGCCGATCGACTCTTGGGTTTCGGCCAAACTTAAAGGAAAAATTTGGAACGAGGAGTTAATCGATTTCGGTAGTTTGTTAAGCAATCCGGACAGGAAAAATATCAAATTTCCTTTCAGAATTCAGACGCTGGTCTCCCGGCTTCTTTTTTCCTTGAACCTGCTTCGCGCCCAAAAAAGATACAAACTATGGATGTTTGGCTGCAAGCTTTCCATATTTTTGTCGGCGTCTAAACACAAAAATACCCGCCCTCATAAAATACAGGCAAACTATTCGGGACTTGGCTGCTAGATATTTACAGCTGGGAGTGGGAATGTGATGGAAATACGATCAAATTTATAAATAAACGTTTTCATTTTGGCCTTTTGGATTAGTAGTGAGTTTTGTCATTTATATATTCAATAGACAATACTGAATGGGTCGAATATACATTATTGCAATATTTTTATAAATTCTGAAGCGTATGTTTCGCCTCAAACATGTCACATATTTTGAACTTGGTAGTTGGTGCTGGTTATATATAAAAAAATTCAAATACAAGATTCAAGACCCGATCCCTTTGGCCTTACCGTAAATATCAATTATGTTATTATAGTATACAGCATTGGATTTTACCAGCGATCTAAGGTAAGTCGACTTGCGTACAATTTATACACATTAATAGGGCTACTGTATTGCCTCTGGCGAATTTTATAGATAGTAGAAGTTGCTATACTCTGTCCGTAGACTCATAGAGTGTAATTTGTAGACTCGTAGAGTGTAATTTGTGAAATTGGCAAAAACATAAATCACTCATCACGAATTACGAATGAGGAAATATTACAAGCTTTTCATTGACAAGTGTACTTGTTTAAAAACTGGCATGCTAGCTTGTCACATTTCATCAATTTTCAAGGGCAAATAAAAATAGTAAAGGTAAAAATAATTGCCAAATAAAAATTGCTCATGTAAATACGTAATATGCAAATATCAACACAACATGGATGCACAACAATTACGTACGCACTATAAACCATGTAACATATAGCATTTGTCTTTTAAAACTTTGCACTATCCTTGGATCACTAGTTCGAACTGTGTGCTGTTTATAATACCATATTCGGTTCGATATTCACAACTTTCGTTTTTACACTTGTGAGAGCCTTGACAATCTGCGTAACGAACGTTTCTGTAGCTTTTCCAAAGCGGCTATCTTTCTTCCATTTTCTTCCGTCCTTTAACATCTTCTGCTTATTTGAAAATGTCAGTGCAGTAGTTTTCAACTCGTAAATCTTAAGACTGTTTATTCCATTCTCAGGGAGGCGAGAAACTCTTTCAATATTAACCCCTTCCCAAGTGCTAGGTGTTATCTTTCTCTGACGCTTCTCTTCAAACGATCCCTCAGAATCACTCTTCTCTTCACTAAAAAACGAGAATAGACGTCATCATATATTTGGGTAGTAATATGAATTGTCTGAATATTAGACCACTGTATGCCCTTAAGGTAAATACAACAAAAGTCTAATTACAAACCATGGATAATTATATGCCATTATATGACGGAGGGTCGAGACCATAGAAAATCTTATAACGAAAGGTAGGATGCTTTACTTAGACAATTTATTGTGGTCTTATTAACATAAATTGGCAATGATTGACCTTTGTATATCGCGGTACAGTATATCGGATGTTATTAAAATATGATTTCATGGTTCATTTCTTCTCATTTGTATGCATGTTTCCATCTTGACTATATTAAAATAATGGTATTTTTTATTTAAATACTGTCACAAAAGTTACGATTTTCTAGCATGTTAGTTTACGGTTTAATTTGGACTTCAAAGCTGTGTTTGTGTGGGAAATACTGAGAATCCGATGTTCTTGTATTATAAACGACAGATCTTTGCTAACAAAGTATAAACCTTCATTATTTGAATCGTATTTTATAACTGAAAATCAACTTACTGAAATTCAATATAATTATATATATATTTATAAAATAGGTGGTGTATTTATATCAGGTTATGTAAACACTGCTTAATATGTCATGGAACATGGGTACATTAATTCATCAGATTCAAATAAGTGATGAAGGGCTCTGCTTGAAACGTTTTCAAAATTCTTGGCAGTTTACCACCTTTTCGATTTGTTGTATTTCGCAAACACTGCCTACACAGCACTCTACTTTTGGTATATATATTCCTTTCTTCTCAGGAAAAGTTAAGCTTGGAATGCAACAAGAAAATGTGACCATATTTTCTTGAAGATGGCACAGAAATCGATTATGACGAAACATTGCTCGCTTGTGAAAGCAGTACTGTGTTCAATTCACTATTCATGTGTAGAACAATGTATTAAACCATTACTGGTGTGACTGGCCCAGCTCCTCTCTACTGTTCAATAAAATTGTCTGACATTAGCCAGAATAAAGGCTGTCTCAGGTAGGAATTGGGAGCTATTGCCATTTTTGCTGAGTAACATAATTTCAATTCTCTCTCTATTATGTCAAGCCTGCTCGACACAGCAGCTTACAATAAGTACTGGTGGTGATGGAAGCCTAAAATTGGGACCTCCAGTGACAGTAAGTAAATATTACTAAGTTTGTCATTCTGATCAATGTTTATATCATAGTTGAATGGATATTGTAAGTGATGTACATGTGGTGCATGTACAAGCTTGCATTAATATTTAACTAAGTGATGTTTGGTGATGTTTGTCAAGCGGAAACAATCAGAAAATAAGTTTGAGCCCCAGACACCCTTAGGAGCTCAGAAATATTTGATGAGTATTTAAGCTTAGTTTATATCATACATGATGTAGCTTACACATTCGGAAACAAAATGACTAAATTATTAAACATATTTTTAATGTTCGATTGTCCTATTTTATTGTCCTCGCAAAATATTATTAAACTTTCAACCCTCAGGTGCCTGGCACTAGCTGGAATAAAATCCAAGAGGTACTATGAGGGTGAATGAATTAGTAAACATTTGTCTGTATTAGTTAACTGCAACATGTTGCCCTCTGCTGTATTGCTTTCACTGTTTATTAACGCTGTGTATACCGCAGGCTTAATGAAGCAGCTTTCGAAGTCGCTCTTGAAAATCCTACTTTGGTAGCCAGTAAGGGTGTACTTCTTGAACTAGCAAAACAAAAAGTGGACAAGGATGGCTATATTTACAGAAAGAAAAGATCCGCTCATCAACCATTGCACCACTGCCTGAAAATATGGTCAAGATGAGGCCTGACATATGATCTCGACAAATGAAACAGATTAGTGAAGATCTTGAGGAAGTTAAGAAGGAAGTCTTTAACTTGGAAAAATCAAGAGAAAAGGCAAGGAATATCAATGCTGATGAACGAGCCCTTTGTATAACCCAAGAGATGGGTCCTCTTAGGCAAAAAAGATGACGTCTGCAAGAAGAATTGCAACTTCTGCAACAAAAAGGAAAGTGTCAAGCACAACTGCAAGCAGCAGGCAAGCTCATGCAGTAAAGGCAGGTTGGAAACCTTACTGAATCGCACTGGAAGTGGAAGAGAACAGCGCAACCAGAGTACTGCCAATACTGTACAGTTAGCACAAGAGGTGAATTCTGCTGATCTGCACATCTATGATGAACCCATGCAAATGGGACCATTTGAGGATGAACCCATCCAATTGGAACCATTCCAAGAAGAACCCAAGCAACCAGAAACATCCCAGGATGAACCCAAGCAACCGGAACCATACCAGGGTGAAGCCAAGCAATCGGAACCATACCAGGATGAAGCCAAGCAACCAGAAACATCCCAGGATGAACCCAAGCAACCGGAACCATACAAGGATGAAGCCAAGCAATCGGAACCATACCAGGATGAAGCCAAGCAACCAGAGCCATCAACCTCCCTGGCCGAGCATGAACAGTTGCCAAGTATTCTGAGTCTCTTTAAGCGAGAGTCTGGGCAGTCACTACATTGTCCAGAACTTCAGGTCTACCTAACTTTGAAGAAGGAAGCTTCATGTGACATTTATAGTTGCTGTAAGGGTGAAGGG
The DNA here is from genome assembly GCA_016169945.1 of Trachythela sp. YZ-2020. Lineage (NCBI taxonomy): Eukaryota > Metazoa > Cnidaria > Anthozoa > Malacalcyonacea > Clavulariidae > Trachythela > Trachythela sp. YZ-2020. Next base: position 1,073,930 of record JADLSH010000164.1, on the reverse strand, counting down.
ATTTACCAGTCTTATTTCGGTGGTATAACATTGCTACAGTTTTTTAAAGCAAGAGCTGCATATTGTTCACAGAATCACGATGTTGGTTGCCTTGAGTGTGACCTGCTAATACTGGTAGCCAAAGGCATAATTGCTGCTGGTGCAGTTGATGTTGCTGCGACATTTCGTAAGTACTATCCTTCTCTGAAGTACAAAAGTTATAATGCTAAAAGACGATTTATGCAGTTACCTGTTGTTGTGTTTGAAATCTCAGCACAAGGAAAGGTTCACAGAGATTGGTTATGATTGAACAGCAAGCTGGCGTGGACTATATAACATTTGTGTCTTTGTTTCATAAGATTATTCCTTCTGACAATGTATCCCTGGGTTTAAACAAGGAGATCCTCAATACTATTTGCCAATTAGCATCTTCGGAATCGGACAGGAAATTAATAAAATATGCAGCTTGTGCATCAAGGAATGTTTCTGCCAAGGAGGCGTCTGGCATTTATGGGATCTCAAGCTACAATCGACTAAAATCTGAAGTTGAGGGAGCCTTGCAAAAAGCATGCGAGATTAGAAATGAAGTCTTAGATATGGCGGCTGTTGAGAAACAGGTTTTTTGGAGAAACAGGTTGATCTTGAAGTCTCAAGCTCATGCGAGTGGACTAGCCACAGTGAAGAATTTGACACAAACAATGGAGACATCAGCAAAGGGCATTTGGATGGAAAGCCTTTCGATGCCTTAACTATCTACAGGCGTACCGAAGAGACGACAGCTGAGGATACTGGCCTACAATTAGATCCAGATACTGGTCCCAACAAAGAAGTTGTCCCATCACAAGTCTTCACCCCACCTAGTTATGACCATATTTCACTTTTGCTTCGGGAACATATCAGATGGACGTAAAAATGGTTTGCTCAACAGAGACGACCAAGCTGGCTTCAGATTGGATACAACATACACTCACAAGGGTCGGGGAGTGTTGTGTGAAGAGGCTGAAATGACAACGAGGGTTGATTATGTGAACAAATATAGTTCCATCCTTCAAACAACTTCATATCATGTCATGGAATCTAACACCACACCTCAAGCCTGTATAGGAGTCGTCAAAGAACAGTATAGTTTTCCAAAAAATCCAGCACAACATGCTGCAGACTTGAGAATGTTAGAAAACAAAGCCGAGTTTTGAGAGATCTGAAAGATAAATACTTTGATTGCATTTGTGTCGACAGGGCCAATGATGAAAATCCAGCAGGACTCGAGGCTCAGTTTCTATGGACAGAAAGGCATGTTACAGAGGAGGTATCGTCAGTATACCGTGATGCATTGCGGTTTTAGTACATATTATCAATTCCCCGGAGCTCGCTCGCTCATTTTTCGTTTGGCCGTCGCAGTGCAAACATAAACACAGAAGCGAACAGCAGTCGTATTATGGTGAAATTTCCAACTTTTGTCACAAGAAAACTTTGATTTTAGGACCATATTGACTTCTTATTGTTCATGTCCACTGTGAAACGACGTTTAGTGGTAATTCCAAGCCATTTTGCGTAGAATTTAAATGGTTCAAGGCTTCAAGCTTTCGAAGAGTCCTGATTCATTCGGGGTTTCGTATAAAATGCATTTTTGCCTTACGTAAAAGTCCAGAAAATATGATATTAAACACATTTCGTGTATATCAAGGTAAGGCAGTTAAATGTTTACTGGTAATATTGGATTCTATTTTCAATTGCAATTAATAATTATTTGTCATATAAAACATTTTAGTACATAATTTGACATTGTTGTATGAATATGTTGGTGTATGTCATGTTCTGTTTCAGCAATTTCTAATTGCTTTTACAATCATCAGACAAACGATATCTTCTGTGTTTGGACTGGTGAAATGTCAGTAAATAAGGGAATAAGGAATATAATAAAGTCACAGATAAAATATTACTTTATATGCCAACAACTGTACTAAACTACTACACTATTCAATTGTATTATTGTATTTCAAAATTGAGAGTGATATTCAGGTTGTTACATAGATAAATGTATTCTACCAAGTATGCTAATTATAGAATTGTTTTTACTTTTAGAAAGAAATATCGTAGAAATGTGTTCCTAATGGCAATCTGACATACTGGCTACTGTAATATCAATATTGTAACTACATGCTTAAAGTTCATCCATTGCTGTCCTGCTTACAAAACCTTTGACTGGCACACCACCACCTTCGATGCGATGCTTGGAGAAATTGGTTTACTGTCATTACTCTTATGCAGATTAATCAACATCTTTGGTTACTTAACTTGACAAACTCATCCCCAGCCAAAATAAACCTCTATTTTAACAACTTGAAAAGCTGATAAGGAATTCCATCTCAGGAGATGAAATCTCACTTGAATAGAACAAAAAATTAAACCTTAAACTACAATCCAATATAGCTATTAAGTGTCTTATATTGTGTTACATATGGTGGTCAACTTCAAAATGTATTCACCCTTTTGAGAGCGGAAAATAATGTCTTGGCTAATGGTCTTTCCTTTTAGACTTGGCCACCATATGCTGCACTATCACACTTAATGAATGCACCTATATATTATATACATACAATAATAACAGGTTACTATTTAATTATTTATCTATTATCAAAAGAGAAATAATCAAAGTACAAAATGGTGCAATTGAAATCTAAAAATTACATCATAGAAGCAAATATATAATTCTGAAAGTACTACCTTATTCAAATTATAAATATGCCAACTAAAATACAGGTTTCAAAATGTTCCCGAAAATCATAATTGGATTGATGATACCTTTGCATGCCAATCTCACTAGCTTTGCCAGCCAAGAATAATCTTGTTCAAAAATTGTGGTATTTATGTGAGATCTCATTTTCTCAAAAGATTTCTAGATCTATTTGCCTGAGATTTGCACTAACTTGAAAGAGTTATTTACAAATTATCATTGTTGTATTTAGTCAACTCAAGGTGTTTGAATAAGGGAGTCAACAACTCTACTTAAATTAAACTCAAATCAATTGCTTCAATTGAGCATGGCACTCTGAGTCAATGACTGGACTTGTTGCAACACTGAAGATTGTAATAGGTGCATAAAGCAGGCAAGTAATAAAGCAGGCAAGTTTGTGAACCTGGGTCAGCCATATCTCTATCTCGATGTAAATATTCCTATATTATTTCCTATTAAAATTGGGTTCAATGCTATTTATACAAAAAGTTAAGGATTGTTATGAAATGGCTCTATTTTGTATACTACATAGTAAGTTAATAGTATCATAATAATCCAAAGGTGGTGCAGCAAATGAGACTCAGTCCATGAACTTGACCATAACATGTCATTCCCATTGACACTTTCCCTAGAATATGTAATATAAAAGTTAGAACATGGAGAAATAAATTCACTGCATGTCACTGTATTTTTACTTGGAACCAAACACAGCTGAAATCTCACTTTTCTTGACTCAGAAAAGCAGTTCGAGGAAGGTCTGGCCTGCCTGGCCATATTTCCCAATGCGAAGAAAACACTGAAACTTGCTCAGTTATTAAAGATCAATCATGAATGATTATTACACCTACTCTGAACCATTAATAATGTAAGTGCTTAATCTGAAATTTATGGTCATTTTGGAAATGTATATACAAAGTAATATCTAATAAGACAGTGGAGTTAATCTTACAAATTTGTTGTTTATTTTTGTGGCGCTATATGAACATGGAATAAAAGACCATCCAAAGCCTTTAGCCTTCTGACTTGAAGCCCATTTTAAAATGCCTGTGGTATCTTCCCGCCACATGGCGCCATTACCGACAGAACATAGCCAAAAACACCCGATATTCCAACAGCAATATCTCGCTTATTTCAGGAGTTAATTTGGGGTGTTTGGTATTAGTAAAAAGAAAAACTTTCCCTGATTTCAGTGATATGATTTTCATTGAGTTTTCTTTTGAATTACCCATTTAATCTCCTACATGTTTACATGCCATTTTCGAGGCTTGCGTACTGACCCAACACAATGGTAAATATAATGCGTGATTGGGATACCTAAAGCGTGATACATCAACTAAACAAGTCAAAATTCGTTGAAATACATTCACATATAAAACAGGTATAAAAAATAGATTCAAAAATTCAAAGTTTTGGGAGCGAAAAATCGCAATATAAATCAAAAATATTTTAGAATATAGCAAAGATACCCAATTTTCAAACCGCGATTACTCGTCGGTTTTAGGAGATTATTCGTGTTTTAATGGACCAATAGAAAGAATAACTCTTCCTGAATTCGATTCTGTGACTTTTTTCTACTTTTGAAATTGATAAATATAATTATCTCCTGCATATATGAAAGCCACTTTTGTGGCGTGTCCACTGACCCGAAACAAGGGTAAATACAATGCGTGATTGCATAGCTAAAACGTGATGCATAAAGTACCTAAGTAAAAAATCGTGAAATAAGATGCACAAATAAAACAAATATAAAAACATACCTTCAAAAATACCAGATTTTCTGAGAGAAAATTCAAGGATTTACCGTAATTTTTCACCACACATCATCGGAAATTTTCGAATGTGAATAAAACTGAATATTAATGAGACGCAATGCATTGTGGTATACTGACGATTCCTCCTCTGGGCATGTTATAAATGGTAAGACATGCTCAATTGTGACTACTCGTCAGTGGTGGTAGCGGTGTCGAGCTTCAGAATGGCTGTCTCGCCTTGGCACATAGCCACCTTTTTATACCTTCGACACTCAATGGGAACAACTTCAATGAGGCCACACTACGTGACAATTTGAGTTCTGCATGTGATGTCTACATTAACAGAGTGGATGGTGCATCATGTGATGATACCCAGATCAGATTGCTTAGAGGAGCATGTGATGAGCATTCTTCCTATCTTCAAGAATGCAGACCACAACTGCTGACCTTCCTAAATGGCTCAATCAAAGCTAAGAAACAATTACAGAAGACAAAACCCACTCAGTTCAAGTACTTTAGTGAAATATGGGAGGTGAGAAACGAGCACATGGTCAAATCTGTTGCAGAAAAGTATGTGTTCCTTTTGGTGCCTTGCTATAAGGAAGACTGCGTTCACCCTGTTTGCAAGAGGGGAAAGCTGCAAAGTGAGATTGTTTGGTGTGAGAACAGTCCTCCCATCTCAGTGCTACCCCTACCGGTTCCATATGAATCAAGACCATGGGGTGGAAGTTGCACTAAGTGTGCTGACTTCTGTGCTAGTCATTTTCTACCACCACAACAGTGCTTTCAATACATCAAGGAGAACGGAACAAAAGACTGCATGGCCCCTCCATCTGTAGTGCTGAAAAAGGCTTTTCAAGATGCAGACAACAATAATCAAGATCCAGATGAAGTGGTCCAAAAATTGGCTAAGAAAACCCTACTTCTGACGGATGAAGTGAAGGTATGGTTTTCAACACTTGCAGCTGGTAAAAGAAAGGCGCAAAGGAGCGAAAAAAGCAAAAGCCACTAAAGCTAAGAAGAAAGGAGAGAAATGTTTACTGAGACTGTTTTCGATTATGCTCCAAAAGTCATTGTAACAGTGTAAAATGAAAAAAAGAAAGTTTTCATGTTCTGCATGTTTTTCTGCTTTAATTTTTCTAACACCAGAAGCAAGACAAAGTGCTATAAATGACAGTGACGATGGTGATAATGAAGAGGTGCCTTCATACTGCCCATGTGGAGCAGAGAACAATTAAACGATGATTTGGTGTGATGGGAACGATAGCTGTCTGCACAAGTGGTTTCACTATGAATGTGTAGGCCTCACATGAAGAAACATTCCTCTTGGAAAATGGTTTTGTTCAGGTGAGTGATTCATCACATGGGTTTATACCAGCTAGTACTTGTACCAGCTGATCCATTATTGCAGGATAAATCAAGTTTTTATTATTATTATTAGATATATATTTATTTAATATATATTTACCAAACATTTGTCTGTTTCTCCTTTCTTCAGATTGCAAACAGGTGCAACACAAGAAGAAGAAGAAGAAGCAGCAGTAGACATTATACAGGACAAGAAATAAAAGACAAAACAATTCCCGAAGAACAACATCTTGCAAAACCAAAGATTTGAGTTAATAACAAGAGACAACAGTCAACGTGATATTTCAACTCACAATAAAAATATTACCTTCTCTTCTGGTCTTAACTCAAATGTTGGGAATCCAAGATGATGTTCTTTGGGATGTTTCTTCTCTAACAGACCAGTAAAGAGATTTTGTAGAAAATTTGATGTAAAACGTTCATAATGAAAAATAATTAATTTAATTAGAGCTTTCCGCTGCCAGACTGCACCCTTCCACAGGATAGTGAAAATGAAATATAAAACCTAAAATACATACAAATATTGTGGAATGGCAATAACCTAGTAATCCGATGTTATTAAACTGACCCTAATCCTGGCAACCGAAAGCTCAAATTAATTAAATATTTGATCAGAGAACGTTTGTCTTTTCATTACGACTTTATGTATAATCCTGGCAGTGCTTCACCAATTTTTTTCGTAACAAGTTCAGTTGAATGTCCTGGGACGGCAGGGCTGGGGAGTTCACCATGCCTTTTTGCCCCTGTGACTGTGACTTCACTGAATTTCACACACATACAAAGTGAATTCCCCCAGTATGCCCGAGGTGGAGGGGGGGGGGGACAGGGGTTTCAAATGACTGGTGCATAAATGTCAGTAAATTGTAAAATGTAAGTTACTATAGGCATTTTTACCCTAATTCAGTTGACCATAATTTATCTGAATCCGATTCAAGAGGTTCCTCCTAGAGAAGGTAATATGCAGAATATATCATTGCGTCCCGAGAGTACATTCTATGAACAATTTCAGTGATGATTGCCATTGGTTGGTGACATGCGCATTAGATGAAACTCTCCAATTGATAGAGACTTGAGCAGTTGAAAGATTCATTTACTGTAAATCCTCTATTAAGCATCCTTAGTTAATCATTTGAGCCACGGCCCACAAGGGTGCATACTGGAGGGGGTAGTGTGCATTAATATGTGCATTTATCAAATCCTGCACCAATGGGTTCAGTACTCATGTGATGACTATATATGATATAATTGCTTTGTTTTTCGAGTTTTGTAGTATATTTCAGTATGATCATTTTGTTTTTCTTTCTAATATTTCGAAATTTTATAAGAACTTCTATTTAATGAAGTAGGACAACTTTATTTTTCTTACAAATATATCATACACTACTAACAATATCATAGTGCCAGCAAAGCAAGAGTTTAATACAAACATGATTCTAAACAGATACAACAGTTGATAGTGTACTTCTGTTACAAATTCATACAAATTCATATATCAAATGAGTTGGGCCGCATGTGATGGCATTAACCAGCTTAACATTGATCGATGCAGTTGTTTATACTGTATGACTAAATAATGACCTTTCAGTAGCCAATAGACACTTGGCTGTGTATTAAACTGACACTGTGTTCCTGTGTTACATTTTCATTAACTATATAAAAGTAGGACTGAAATTATCTTTCACGATGACAATTCGGCCTACGGAACAACTTGCTATTGTATAAATATACATAAATAATTAACCTTGTCTTGTCCATCTTCGGTGTGCTCCAAAGCTTCACATAACAATGGATTTTCGTCCTGTTCATTAGAAGGAAATAGTTATTTAATTAGTAAGATATCCGCTGTTGTTATGAACTTACTTGAGAGTACACCATCATTCCACGCTGTGAGCTCAAGCCTCAAAGCAACATGTGTGTCAATCTCCTTTTTGATTATGGTCATATGACATTGTGGCGGGAAAAATACATACCAAATGAGGATGGGGTCTATGCAAGCGAATCTGCGATCAACCTCGTACCCAGGACTCGCTGAAGTGTGGGCGGAACATTGGAATGAGGTTGATCTGTGATTATTTTAGCCATTTTTTTCAATGTGATTTGTGAAAATTTCAGCATTGTCCCAAGTCGGCGCAAAGCGTTGTGCGAGGGTACTAATTCTGCTCGGATATATTTACGCCCGGGTATGCGAAAACATTGTGGAATGCAAAGTCGTCCACCATTTTTTTTTGTCATGGACAGGACAGGACTGGACCTTTTCGTAAGTTATGCGCATGCGCAAGTTAAAAACTGGTAACTAGCAACATCATGATTGGCTAAGACAACGATTTTGTTTTTATATGTATACTGCCATATTGGCATTTTATTTTTGGCATTGATATGAAAACGTTTTTCAAGTCTGGACATATTAATTCAGACAAATATTAAGTTTCCAAAACAAGATAAATGAAAATTTTTTAGAGGGCTTTCACTTACTAAAGTCAATAGGAAAAGAAATCAGTCGAAAGGCTGAGAAAGGAGAGGACTTTCGAGTTTTAAAGCATTTTAAACGGCTAAGTGTTTATTTTGCATACTTGCTTTTCCAGTTTTGCCATCAATTGGCATGCACTAGAGTTTGTGGTTTTGAAAATGTGTAGTTCATCCTGTGGTCAATAACAACATTGACTAATCTTAAACATTGTTTTAGTATTAATTCAAATGCGTTATATAGAATAAGAAATAACATATTTTATCTCAAAAAGTTCATAGTTGAAGTTTTATGGCAATTGCGAAACGTTTTGTGAGAGGTCTAAGATTTAATTTTACAGTAAATCAAAGCTAAAAGAGTACAAAATAACATACCTACTTTATATAGTTGGGCAATTGGTAATTTTATACTTAAAAGTAAAAATCTTATCACTATTTTACCAGTTTGTACAGAAAAGAAAATGAAATATACAGTATTACAGTGTTTGCTTGCGTGTTACCATGGTTACAGTAATCGATTTAGTACTTCATGTTACAATAAGTTTTTGGGGTGTTCGGGGAGAATAATTGTTTGGTTCTAATGGCGATTGGTGAGGGGATTCTGCATGAATGTATTTCTAGTAGTACTAATATTATATACTGAAAGGCATTTATGTTTCAGCTTTTAAATACATTTGATATATGTTTTATACATTGAAGCATGACCTAAGCCGCACAACGCACAGCCCAATACGCACAACCCACGATGCACACACATAGTGCACTTACCCCACTCGAAATAGCAATCTCCAATAACACACATTGGCAACAGAAACACTATTTACCTGGTAAATTCACATGAATTTGTGGTTAGCCTTTGGCAACTGTAATGGACAGCATTGCACTGGAATTGCAGGGCATAAATTTTCATTTTTTACAACTGCCTCTGTGTATATATACACAATTTTCACTAAAAATTTAGACCTACAAAAGCGCAATAACCAAACTTGCCGGTTAATGGTATAATCGTGTCTGGTTAACATTTGTATTAAGCATAATATACCATATTTACAGATTAGTAATTCATTATATTGTATATCCCAACAGGGAATTTTCTACCAAATCACTGTGCCACAACAAAAGACAAATTGTCCCAAGGCAGGGGGTTTGAGAAACAAACAACATGTAAACTGCAAACAGTATAAAAATTCTGTGCTCTTGCAGGAAATTGTTACTTCAAAACATTTCATATTGCAATATTATTTGGGTTAACCATTATAATGCAATGTGCCTCAATGCACCTTACTAATTTACTCTGTCTAACACCAGGCAATTATACTTGTCAAATGCAAAGTATTTCATGTCAATGGTTGACCAGATTATGTGCTCTTGTTAACAGGAAACAATTTTTCCAAACAATTCATTTATGATTCAAATCGGATTGCTTCGATCTATAGAAGTATAAAGGAAAGTTTAGAAGAAAATGGAATTTTGGATTGAAGAGATTTGAAAGGAAATTACTATTTTGGAAGTGGAATATATCTACCACTTTACTAGAATACCAGCTATTCCCCCCCGTGAGAAAATACTCAGACAACAATTCCTTCCCCCGGCGGTACAGCCAACATGTTGATCCCCCTGGTGCCATGAACTGATCAAAATCTATTCTCTCCCTTCTTGATATAAAACACATGCCAAACTTGAATTATTATTACACAGGAAATACTTGATGTAAAACACAATGAACTTGATATAAAACACAAACGACTTAATTGTTAAAACACAACACTTCATATAGAACACGAACGACTTGATGTATAACAATCAAACTTTATATTCTTTCATATTTGGACTAGTATAAATAACATTAAATATTAGCAACATAAAAAGAATACACCTTGGATGCTATTTTAAATTAAACTAAGTGTATACCAACATTATTTCAGAATAATCAATTGGTTTCTGAAAAACAACAAATAGCCCCCTTAAGTTAAGATGTCAGACACACATGAAACTAATGTAACATTTAAAGAGAATCCAGGCAAGTATTTTTCTTGGTTGACCAGCTCTATAAGTAAATTGAAACCAAAGTTACTATGCAACACCTGTTCAATTAGAAAAAATGGACTTTAGCATAATTGACTATAAGCCCACAGTTGAAAAACACCATGTAACTAATAAACTGCTCAGTCAACATTAACAGCATAAAACGAATAACCCTTGGATGCTGTTTTAACTCAAACTAAGTGTATAATGTGTTGAGTATGCTCGTTTATTGGAAACTGCCAAAGTAGACTATTATACAACCAAAGTACAGAGGTGTAATAAAAAACAGCTGTTTAACTTTACTTTGTCGATGAAATGCTGAATGTGAAGAAAACTACTCCAATTCTACCAAAACATGAATCCACCGAGGAACTAGTTGAACAGTTCGGTGCACATTTTGAATAAAAAATTCTTATTTTAAGGCGGGAACTATCTGAATTACATTTGAACTGTTAATCTGGTTGAGAATGTTGCAGTTCTCTAACACATCTTGAGCGAGTTTCAATGAGTACAGTGCAAGATATTATCATGGTGTCAAAACCTAAATCTTGCCAATTAGACCCAATTCCAACATGGCTGCTCAAAAGTTGTATTGATGGCCTTATACCAACTATAACAACCATCATGAACGCATCTTTGGAACAAGGAATTTTTCCAATGAAATGGAGAGAATCTCTTCTACGGCCTCTTATCAAGAAAATGTCATTAGATCGAGATGAGTTTAATAATTTTAGGCCAATCTCAAATTTAGTATTTCTTTCCAAAACACTCGAAAAGATTGTTGCACAAAACATAAACTATATGCCAAGATGCAGTCAGCGTACAGAATCCATCACAGTACAGAGACTTGCTGTTGTGTTGACATTGATCACAACATTTTGCTTCCATCGTCCCATCAAAGATGTACACCCCGTAAACAAAGTAAAGGATCTGGGAGTTACACTTGATTTCTGTATTACTTTCAAAGCGCATATTAATAACATATGTCATTCAGCTTCATAATCAATACATCAAATTGGAAAAATAAGAAAATAAATTGGAAAAATAAGAAAATAAAGGATACCGAAAGTCTTGTTCGTGCCTTTATCTCATCCAAACTCGATTTTTTGCAACGGCGTGCTCTACGGCCTTCCTTCTTGTGAATTACAGAAGCTGCAAAGGTTACAAAACTGCTTCCAGATTAGTCGTCAAAGAAAGGAAATCTACGTATATTAGGGTGCATCAGCTGCCCCAATATTTTGCAAACGTTATGCAATTAAGCCTACCTTTTTTTTAGAGGTGAGCTTCATCCTAATTAACAAAATTGTGAAGTTTGGGGACAATCAGACAAATCCTAGGGGTAGCAGATTGCGATTAAAGGTTGCGGCATGTTGTGCGCCACCAAAATAGCCTGGGCGTCCTGTATCTCAGCCCAGGAAGGTCGTGAAGACTTCAGTTTAGTTTCAAATGAAGCAGAAATAGCAATTTTATATGCAACTTGTTAATATTCTATATGTCTAAATCCATTATTTTGCAAGTTATCGCCAAAAAACTGATTTTTAGGTTGTTTTCCTAATATTTCATCATAATTTGGTTAACAATTTATTTTATATTGTATTGTTTCATGTTGCAGACTATACTTCTCTTATTATCTTGGTACATGTACTTCATGTTATTTCAATATAAAATCTTTAATGCAAAACAAAGATGGCGGTTATTAAAACATTGAAAACAAAGATGTGATATTACAAAGATAAAAAAGCAAGTTTCATTAAATAATATTGGTATGTTTTTAAGTCTGACTTTATGCACATGATACTTGCTTTTACCATTCCTGATTTTGTCAATTAAGAAACACAGTTTATGTAAATTTTTAACCATAATTTTTGTCTATTATACTTAGTTAGTGATGTAAATATTTTGGCTTTCCAATTCGGAATGGCTAAAAATTCCCACAGAAGCACTGATCCTCGATTTTTCCTTCTGAGTACCATTCCGTCAGATGATGACAAGACAATAGCAGGTAGTCGATTGCCAACTGCACGCCAGGTCCTGCTTTGCTTCTTGGCCCATAATCAAACTGCAAGTAGCAAACGTGATGCAGCAAATAAAACTGTTAAAATTGTGATACCTTTTTATAATCGTGCAAGAATCCCAACTATTCTCCCACATAAAATGGCTGAAGAAGTGGAAAAACTTTTTGATGATATGAAGAAAATCCTTAAAATTCAACCTAAGGACAGGGATTCAGGAAAGCCAAAAGATAGAGTGGAGAGCTTCAAAAGCCATCTTAAAACCACTATGAAGTTTTGGCCAAGGAATTCTTTACAGAAATTAAGCAATGAAGATGATAAAGCATTTCTACAATCTATGATGACAGACAGGCAGGCTACAATGTCTGGGATTGATAGCAAATTAAGTTCTACTGAAAAGAAAGTTAGACAAAGAAAAGACAAAGAATTGAAGAGGATTGAAAGAAGCAATCAAATTAAAGAAAGTGACATTGGTGCTTCATGTTCAACAACCACTACAATGAGCGATAGTGATGACGAGGATGATGATGATAATATACCCGAGACTGTTCATACTTGTGCTAAAAGATCTCACAAGAGATGTGTGAAAACGGGTGTATCAGTTTTTATTCCTCCAAACATATTGCAATCACCCAGAGTTGTCCAATCCATTGTTAGAAACAACATTTCATCTGCTGCAATATCTTCTGTCATGCATAACATTGTTACAGCGGTTGAAGGAGATCCATCTAAACTTAATCTTAGCTACGCAACATCTCAAAGATATAGAGTTGAAACTGTCACGACAATTGCAGAGAAGATTAAAGAAAATTGGACTCCTCCTTCTGTTGCAAACCTCCACTGGGACGGTTCTAAGAAAGGTTACCAGTTCTTTTATCAGGAGTTGGTGGGACGAAGCTGTTAGGAGTGCCAGCAATTCCTCACAAGTCTACAGAAACGGCTGGGGATCTGATTTCAGAAGTAAGCATGAAATTGATAGAGGAATGGAACTGTGCAGAGTGTCTGGCTGGTATGGTGTTTGACACTACAAGCTCTAATACAGGTTCTCGAACTGCTGCCTGTGTGGCATTGCAAGGTAGACTAAACCGCCCTCTTCTCTGGTATGCGTGTCATCATCATGTTGGTGAAGTCATTCTGACCCACACGTGGGATGCCTTGAAAATCGAAGTTTCGAAAAGTCCCGAAATTCTCGTATTTAAAAGGTTTAAAGAAAACTTTTCCAGCATTACACATGAAAACAAAGCAGATCTTGATTTTCCAGAAATCCCGTTTGATTTGTTAGGAAGGATAAGTGAACTTAAAGCATTGTGCAATGCCTACCTTAAAAAGTCATTCAGCAGAGGAGATTACAAGGAACTTGTCACTTTAGTCCTTCAGTATCTAAGTGAAGGCAATGATATTGAAGGGTTTTCATTCAGCAGACTTGGATGGCACGTTGGATGGCAAAACTTCTTTACGCCATAAAAATGGATCTTTTGGGTACAAAAATGATCAATGAACTTCCAAAAGGTGCCGTATTTGCAAGTCATCAGCTGCAGAAGATACGTCGCTTTGTACAGTTTGTGGTCTTCTGTTATGTTCCATGGTGGCTCACATCTCCTGTCCCCTCAGCTGCACCAATAAATGATCAACTTCTCATCAACTCTTTCATCAACTATAAGCTTATAGACGGTGTAATGGCTACAGCAGCTATCAAGAGTTTTGGTAACCACATGTGGTATCTCACAGAAGAACTTGTTCCACTCGCTCTATTCAGCAACTCACTAGATGCTAACATTAAGCAGAAAATGGTGACCAAAATGTTGGGGCTTAAAGGAGATGGTTTGTGTTTGAAGCGGCATGGTAATGGGTTTGGAAAACCAACTTTTCCTGAGATGCCGACCGAGATAACAGAAGATCTTTCCAGATATGTTTGGATGGATTCTTGGTCATTTTTCAAAATAATGAAGATAAGCCAGGAATTCCTTTACAAACCTGTTACGGAGTGGGCCAGTGATGAAGGGTTTGAAAGTGCTAAGTTAGTTGTGAATAGCATAAGTGTAGTAAATGATGCTGCTGAGAGAGGTGTCAAGCTTGGTCACGACTTTCTTGGAACAGCTGTCAAGGAAGAACGCTACCAGAGAGTCTTGCAGGTGGTTGAAAACTCTAGACATGCCGAACCAAACACGAGAAAGAGAAAACTTTATTCCTCCTCGTGGTACCTCACTCTGTAAAATATTGGAACTTATAACAGTGTCTATGTACTTATAAGCTATACTTTTATAGCTTTGATGTTAAGGCTGGATTATGTACATTAAACATATATTTATAACAATACAAGCATCTATAGCTCTGTTATGTCATACAATAACAGAATTATGAGCAAATGCTAGCATAAGACTATCAGAATAGCATAGAATGACTCTAAAAACTCGTTTTTTGACAATAACATGCAAAATAAAGGTTGTATACCTATAGACTACTAACAAGTTGTATATAAATGTGATGATTCTGCATCTTTTGGCACCAAAATAAAGTCTGTACCATCTTCCGGAGTTGAGATACAGGACACCCAGGCTATTTCGGTGTCGCATGACATTTCGCAATCTTTGATCGCAATCTGCTACCCCTAGGATTTATCTGATTGTCCCCAAACTTCACAATTTTGTTAGTTAGGCTGAACCTCACCTCTAAAAAAAGGTAGGCTTGATAGTGAAAAGTTGGGGCGGATGATGCACCCTAACGTATATAACACCAGTACTTTTCAATCTTCACTGGCTTCCAGTGCAACAACAAGTAACTTTCAAACTCCCTTTGGTGACCTATAATAAAGCTCTTAACTGCCTCGCCCCTTCATACATCACTGATCTACTTCGTTGTCATATCCCTGTTCATACTTTGCGCTCCAGCAGTCTAAATCTGTTAACTGTGCCTAGAGTGCAAACAGAGACATATGGCAAGAAGTCATTTTCCTGCGCTGCTTAGGAGTTGAGGACTTAGACCGAATACTTGATCTAATGCTGTATAAATCTCTTCAAAGTATGGATTCGTTCACATACCTTAAGTCTACATTGATCATATTCTCTATTTCTAGTGTCAAATCATTGGTAGGATTGATCCCTGTCGTCTGTCATCATCATCATCATCATCATCAACTTTATTTGAATACGGAAATCATCAGTAACAAAATATTAAAATCCTGTTTTAAAAGCAGTAAGATTAGACATTAAAGACCTTTAGATTTCTGC
Source organism: Trachythela sp. YZ-2020 (assembly GCA_016169945.1). Taxonomy (NCBI): domain Eukaryota; kingdom Metazoa; phylum Cnidaria; class Anthozoa; order Malacalcyonacea; family Clavulariidae; genus Trachythela; species Trachythela sp. YZ-2020. The sequence continues at coordinate 1,058,371 of JADLSH010000164.1, read as the reverse complement.
TTGGACGGCTAACCGTGAACCGCGGTTAGCCATTTAACACGTCGTTTGCATTTAGTTTTTAGACCTCTTCAGTTTTTGCGCTTTTTTCAATATCTTTTTGTACAAGCAATGGCAGGTGTTAGAAGGTTAGTTTTATAGGCATTATTTATAGGCATTTGTGTTAACAAAAATATAACCTTTTCAGACGTGATTTAAATGATATATTGGAAATAATGGCATATGATTCGGAGAGAGCAGCACTTCCAGTTCAAGTGAAGAAGATGTGGACATGTTGTTTTTGGACACACTATGTAACCCGACACTGAAAATTGGACATATACTGGATTTTCAAGCTCTGTGACGGCGAGTGCGTAGAAATGTTCAGGTGTGTTAACAATACTTAAACTGTGAGGTTATTTTGCCACTGGCATTGCTCTATAAACTTATACATGGTGTTTTTAATCTTTATATACTAACAGGTTTGAGAAGAATGACATCGAGCATCTATTCACGTCGTTATGCTTACCAAACAAGTACATGTGTAGACAAGGCACAACAGCGACTGGGCTAGAAGCTCTAATGATAATGTTAAGAAGGTTGACATATCCTAATAGATGGTCTGATCTTGTGCCTCTGTTTGGAAGAAGTGACTCCCAATTGAGCCTGATTTTCAAAACGGTTAATATATAATAGTTAAATTCTTAGAACCACCGAATATTTTAATAAAATACAAAACAAGGGTAACTCCAAAAATTGATAACATTTTAATATTTATCTACGTTTCGACTATGTTTCAGTCATCATCAGGATAAACTAACTAGATTATATATCAAAAGCAGTATTTATATGAAGAAATATGATACATTAGGTTAATTATTAATGAATTAGTTAAATATGAGAAGTTCTTTAGAAGCTTTAATTCCATGATTAAGTTCAGGTTTATATCTTTTAATAGCGAGGGATTCTTGAAAAAGCAAAAGGGACCAATGGTTAGATTTATCTATGATTTTAGTATTGTGAAAAACATGTTCAGCCATTATACATCTGGTTTGATTAGACCCTGCGTCATCGTTGAGATTCATTTCTAAAAGAGCTTGAATTTACTTGCCCTGGATGTAATAGTAGGTACTGCTGCTTATACACCAGAACTAAGGAACATTCACACCATACAAAATCTGAAATCCACCAGCACCTCTCCACTTGCGAACAGTTTGATCATATTAAAGCTCTTTAGAACTGAAACATAGTCGAAACGTAGATAAATATTCAAATGTTATCAATTTTTGGAGTTACCCTTGTTTTGTATTATATAATAGTTAGTTATGTCATTAAATAATTTCTAGTATTGGGCTTTCTTTTCCTGTTTTAGTATTTTCCTTATGGTACAATTTTATTTACAGATTATTGAAGCACAATCATTTGCTGGAGTCATTGGACTTGCCTGGCTAGATCTCCAACAATTCTCAGATACAATTTATGCAAAAGGTGCTCCCCTCCAAACCTGCTGGGGATTCATTGATGGTACTGTCAGGCCTATAGCAAGACCAGTGCGCAATCGGAGGATTATGTTCAGTGGTCATAAAAGAGCACACTGCATAACATTCCAGGTATAACGTTTAAATTGTGTATCATATCGATCTCAAATACGCAATGTGTCCATCCCAATAAGTGCAATTTACTTTCTTTTTAGTCAATTCATGTGCCTACTGGCCTCATTTCCCATATGTATGGTCCCATTGAGGGTAGAAGGCATGATGCCTTTATGCTGGCAGCAAGCGGTGTGTGTGCAAAGTTACAGGAACTGGAGGATGGTAGAGGCAGGGGAGAAGGCTACGTCATTTATGGTGACCCAGCTTATGGCATTACCAGATCCATCTCGGCACCATTCCGTTGTGCCAATTTGACAGAAGACCAGAAGCAGTTTAACAAAAGAATGAGCAAAGTCAGAGTTAGCGTTGAGTGGGGTTTTGGAAAAATCACCACTTATTTCACGTATTTAGATTTTAAGAAAAATTTGAGGGTCCTCTTGCAACCAGTGGCCAAATACTACATAGTAGGTGCTCTTATGACAAATTACCATACATGTTTATATGGGTCCCTATCAAGTAAATTCTTTGAGGTTGATCCACCATGCCTGGAAACATATCTACTAAATGAGTAAAACATTGTAAAATTTCAAAAAGCATTGTAAGTAACAACTTTTAATTAATGAACAACCTTGTTAAAATATGAACATGAATAACATAAGAATAATATAAGACAAACGTTAGTGAATAAACTGTTAAATGTTACATCTTATTTTGTAATAATTCTAGCATCATTCTTCTTTCTGCCATTTCCATCGTGAAACGCATTTTCCTTTCTTCAGTCTCTTCTTCAAATTTTCGTTTTTGTAGGTCTAACTCCGATTTTCTGTTTTAATTCTACTTTCTTTTCATGTTTGTCACTTAACATCTGCACTGCAGATAACTTGCTAGCTCTTTGTTTAACCTTTTTTCCTAGACAGGATGCAAAAAATGATAAGTTATAATACAATAATTCCTCATGAAGAAATGCTGTAAAAGCACTTTAGTAAATAATTGAAATTAATACAAAGTACTATACCTGTTTTCTTCTTCTCTTGAGGAGAATTGTCCATTCTCTGCAACAAATAGACAATGTGAATATAAAGCAAAAAACAACTCTGTATGCAAATAAAGTAATTAATCCCTTCCACTGACCAAGGATATAGCATACAAATTGTAAATCTAATCAGCCCTCTCTGACAAACCCCCTTTCTAAGACAAATAAATTTATAAAGCCTCTGCATTAAGCCTAAGCTTGTTATTGAAACTAAGCATTAGTTTAAACCAGATAAAACAATTATCCCCTTCTCTATCTAGCCCCCCCCCCCCCCACCCCAACCCCTCCCAGTTATCCCTTCCCCATTGCAAAGGGCACCTGAAATACATAAGTTCAGATGTGGCTAATCAGTGGTTTTATGGTATGTATGTTACATAAATACCACATTGTCTCATGTAACGCCCTCTATTTTCATCTTCAATCTTTTTTCTTTTCACTTCCTTTTGTAACTCTTTAGCCTCTTCCAAATCACGACGAAAAACTGTTATGTCCTCAAGAAGAGCATTTAACTCAGTGAAATCCTCCTCAGTGCCAGATCTGTCAGAGATATAGCAAATATTTCCCCCCATTATACAGGTAGTCACTAGAAAGCTATGAAATTAATATCTTCATACACTGGGAGAGTAATAAAGTTACGACTTGTGTTATACCTTCAACTTAATGTTGTTCATATACTAAACTTCCACCCCAGGAAGTATCCCTACAGGAACTTTTTTATGCTACTCCAAATAAGCAATCATGTTGTAATATGTTATACCTCTTAAGGGCTGCAGAGTCATCCGCTTTATATTTTTTTATAAGTCTTTCCAGTCTTTCTCTACAGCTTCTGCCCTTTATAACTACTGCTTTTCCAATTGTTAAAGAAAATATTGGATTAAGGCGACTGGCGATGTTATCCCAATCGCTAGGTTTTTCGGGTCTGGTTGCCACAACTTCCTTTGCTAAATCAACATCGTGTTGCAACATAGGCCATCTGAATGGACCCATTCTGAATCTTTGTTATTACTATAAATAAAACAAACAATGAAATTCAATTGACATTTATTAACTGCTGAAATAGCATTTCAAATAACAAGATAGTGAAGCTATTCCTACACTTTTAGTGGCTAGAATATCTTCGTATTAAAATGCAATACAACACTATAAATATAATATATCTTGTCAATATATGGCAGCCATTTTTAATACACGATATTCCAGTGACCACTTCAATTTCGAGAAATCAACATGCTTAAAAGATTTAATCGACCCTCAATCATTATTTGTATTTAAAGACTAAAGGTATACCAACAAAAATAGACTATAATTACACGAGATAATTCGACTAAATAGGTATAAAAAGCTTGAGGGAAATGACTTACATGAAAAATCGTCCCTGGCGTTGAAAACCTCAAGAATATACGCAAATGAAGCCGCTGGGATGTAGTCACCAAAATCTAAATGTCTCTATTGATCTGAGAGATCCCGGTAAACCATTCCACAACATATCATTATACTTGCCACATGCCTCTACAAAATCTTCCATTTCATGATCTAAAGCATCTCTGGCTTGTTCTAGTTTTTCCATGCTGGAACTGTCATTAAGAAGATGCTTTACTTTCTTAACATGCAACAATAATTTGCCATGAGCCATCGATCTTTACCCCTTTCAGTCAATTTTGTTTGTTGTTTTGGATGCAATTCACCATCAACGGCTGATTCAGGTAATTTTCCACTTTCGGTAATATTTAAAGACAAATCTGAATTCAGTCCACTGTTATTTACAGCCATAGTCACCAAAATTTCAAAAAAGTTCTATTATATTGATATAACATGAAGTATTGCAATTCTCGAATATAATATATAAATACAACAAATTTCCGATATCATTAGACCACTTTTACCACAAATTTTCGAATGTTGATCGCAAATAATCCAACCACACGTTTACTCTTGAGCGGCTTTCTAGAACTATTTTCCGTTCTTAATTTATTCCGATTATTCGTTCTTTCAATGTATGCAAATTATGCATGCAGCTACCTTACTTATTAACTCCTTCTGGTCGGTCGCATTTTAATTATGTTGTCGCAAGTTGTCGCAAGAGCACTTTGAGTACCTTCGATACGGCTTTTAGAAATATTTATTTTGAATTTTTTTTTATTTATCGGGAATTTTCCAGCATGCACGCGCTTGCCGTAGTTTGACTATATATGGTTTGCCCACGCGCTTCAGTCCCGACAAAAAGATCTTATATAGGGTATTGTACCCTGGGGAATTCATTCCGGCCACTTAAAAAACCATAGCAACAGTCTTTGTTTGTGTTTGGGCCTTTTCCGGTTGTTTTTGTCTGAAATTCCGGTTTGACTTTGTCGTAACTTTGTCAATTTTTATTGTGTTTCTTTGCAAGTTGGTCAGTATGTCCTGTTTTTAAAACTCTATAAAACGGTGTATTAGCGAAGATCACATGGTTTTTAAAACAGAAATTATAATCGACCAAAGGTACTGAATATATAATTAGTTTACGATATAATAAATATCAGATTACAAAGGTGTTAAAACTAATGGAGATCTGTAAAACAATGTGTTTAGCGATTTGTTTGGCATTAGTCAAGAACAGGTGTGTTTGCTGAATCGATTGGTGATCGATTGGTGGTATTTTCGTCCGTTTTGGGTGAGGGGCGCCAAAGATACAAGCGCTCAAAATCATCATCCTTTGGCGGTTGATATTCAACGCTACCATTTAGAAAGAGTTAAAGAGAAACCAGGCAAGTATTTTCCTGGGTTGACCAGCTCTATAAGTAAATCGAAACCAATTGTTTTCTCTCTGCATTTATACCAGCGAATGCAGAGTGCGCTTGCTGACACGCAGCATTATTAAAAATAATGCAGCCTCCACACAGCATTATTAAGAATACAGCATGGTGCATTAAGGTGGCAGTGCTCTCTTCGAGCAAGCTAAAGGCCCCTCAACCACTGCCTGACATTTGTCAGGAAGAAGTGCCTATCATCGGGTGCCTGAAGCTTTGCCACCTGAAGGTGAACTGAATCCCTCATTTAAATCTGTTGAATTTATTACAGCAATAGTCTGGCTTGTGCTTGTGGTATTTTATCAGGGTTGGCAAATCTTCTTATATTATTTCTTCTTATATCTTCTTATATTAATATAAGAAGATTTATTTTTTGGGGGAAAATCTTCTTATATCTTCTTATATTATTTTCGATAATTTTGTACTTTGAAGTTGTGAATTTGATGCTTTGAACCATTGACAGAAGTTTTTCAGTTTTTGAATGATACAAAATCGCCATATTGAATTTGAACACAAAAGCCTGCGCCCTGCGAACAGGTGTCAGCATATCCCAGCATGCGGGCCTACATGTCATGGCAGCCATTGCGCAACCACGGGCACATGTTTTTGGAAAAATGTATGTGAATGTCATCGTTATAAAAGGTACGTACAATTCATAAATAAAATTAAATAGATGGTCTTTTAAGTATATTTGCTGGAATATTTCTTTGTCGTGCGAATTTATTTATCATTTTAATGATTTTATCAGTATTAACAAATTAACAAAACAATGTAAAAGTGTAAAACAGAAAAAGATAAATATCTTTGTCTTTGTAGCTGTGTAGCACTGTAGCATCACTGAAAAGTTCGATGACTAACAGACTAAGGCAAAACTAAAATATTTGTTAAATATTGTGGACACTACCAAGTATCTATCGTAAAAATTATGCATTAAAACGTATTTTGGAAGTAATTATAAAACCATTAGCTATATTTTAAAGTTTCGTTTTTCAGTTAGGTATCATGAACAATAGTACACTCGTTCAACCTGCAACTGCAGAAACCAATCAAAGTGAGAGTGAGAATAATGAAGGGGAAGTTGTCCGAAAAGTTGGAAAGCCAAAGCATCCTATCTGGAAGGACGCCTTTGATGAATCAGGTGTTCAATCCATGGATAAACCCAACCACGCCATCTGCAAACATTGCAAAGAGACCATTCGACACCACCATAAAACGTTGTCCGTTGAGACTCATCTTCGAAAATGCAGACCATTCAAAAAATTGATGTTGGATATGCCAGTTATTGATCGTCCCGACTGGTGGAAGAACGGCAATAATAAGAGCGCAGCCCAAAAATCGAAAATGACCGACTTCACCAGTGCCAGTGCCAAAAGCAACGCACCAATTCGACATTCTCAGCAGTCGTTAAGATCGTTTGCCATTCCTCACTTCAACACTACTGAGCAAAGAAAGTTCAATCAGGAAATGGCCATGTATTTCTATTCCACTGGAACAAGCTTCATGCGTATTGAAAATCCACATCTCCTTCGGGCTATGCAATTGGCCAGACCAGGTGCAAGATTACCATCCCGAAAGAAGTTAGCTGACGATAGCAAAGGTGGTTTACTTCAGGAATGTTACCAAAAGATAAAAACTGAAGTGGATAAGAAACTTTCCAGTAACACCCAATACGTTAGCATCACGAGTGATGCATGGTCTAGCGTGTTAAATGAGCCCATCGTTAACTACATGGCTGTCTGCCCCACATTTTCCTTGTTTCTTGAAGCTGTACACACTGAAGAGCAGGGCATAATGCTGAATGGATCGCCAGCGATTTAGCTCGCGTTATGGACAACCTTGGTGGTAAGGTGGTTGGTGCGATTACCGACAATACATCGGCAAATAAGAAGGCGTGGAAAGCACTTGAACAAAAGTATCCGCATCGTTTCTTTCATGGCTGTGTTGCGCATGGTCTGAATCTGCTGGTTAAAGATATTTTTGCAGCCACAAAGAATGCTGATGGGAACTATCCTGATGGGTATCCTTTCGAGGACTTGCTTAATTTTGCCACCAATTGCAAGGACATTGTCTCTTTTTATCACAACCATCACGAGCCCAGGCGGCCCTTAACAAGGCGTTGAAAGCGGAAAAGTTGAAAAACCTAGTTCAACCTGCGGCAACACGCTGGGGCACGATTCTTGGTTGTTTTAAATCGTTGCGAGATGCTGACAATATCCTGAATGGCCTTGTATCCCAACGTGATTTTGCGAGCAAAGGTAATGCGAAGCAACAAGAGAAACGCGCTGTTATCAAAGAGATAATCACTGATCCCGATTTTGTCCATTCACTCGATGAATGCATTAGAATTCTGCAGCCAATTGACAAATTTATCAAGATCTTTCAAAGTGATGCTGTTTCATGCTCCGATGTCTTCAATGCATTTCTAGAAATTGAGGATAAGATGCATGCCATGACCAGCATAGATGCTCACAAGAAGACGTACCTTGTGCAACTCGTGAAACAGCGTTTTCAATTTATGTATGGCGATGCACATGGGACAGCTTACCTACTCGACCCTCGCTACTTGGGAGACCGCATGACCCGCAAGCTACGAAAGGAGATTGAAGATTTTGTATTCGCTTTTCCAATGGCAGATGGAACAACAAGCCAAGAAAGAAAGGAGCAACTAGCCCAAGAGTATACCAGCTTTAGGATTGACGCACTCAACGAGAGAGAAGAAAACACATTTCGTTTCAAGATAATTGGCGAAACAAAATCATGCCTTGAGTGGTGGAAAGCAGACGGTACAGATTGGCCATTGTTACAAGATCTTGCCATCCGTGTCTTTTCAATGGCAGCATCGTCCGCTGCTTCCGAGCGTAATTTTTCCACTTTTGGTTTTATTCACAGCAAATTACGCAACCGTCTTGGAGCAGAAAAAGTAAAGAAACTTGTCTACATTAAAACCAACGCGAGTCAGCTTGAAGGTCCCTCGAGTTGGTGCTATGATAACAGTGACGATGATGATGATAATGTTGAATTGATGGGAATCAACGAAGAACTGATGGACATTGACGGGAATCAATGAACTCAGGAACAAAAACATAACCGCTAAGGTTGAACTGATTATTTAGTTCGTGTTTATAAACTTTTTCGAAGAGATGTATACTATTATAATGTAAGAAATCTTATTTGTAATGTTTAATTGTTTATATCTATTGCGGCATGAACTCAGGGACAATGACATAGCCTCCAAGCTTGAACTGATTAGTTCGTGTTTATAAACGTTTTCGATGAGATGTACAGCATTATTATGTGTGAAATCTTACTTATAATGTTGTTTAATTGTTTTATGTATATATAAAATGGTTGACAGTTATTTGAATTTTTTTTATTTTTTACTTATGACGTCATATTTCCTTGATGTTGAATGACGTCATATTTCCTTGATGTCGAATGACGTCATCGAAAATCTTCTTATATTGCTATAAAATCTTCTTATATTAATATAAGAAATAAGAAGATTTTACTTTTGAAAAAATCTTCTTATATCCAACCCTGTATTTTATCGAAACAAATACAAATGAACAAGTTTTTATTTGTGTCTTATTCTGTTTAATTATTTCTGCACTTAGAATTAGTGCATCTCTACATTGCTCTGTTGCTTTTCCGTTTTTGATGAAGATTGCATCATAACTTTAGTCTGGAGTTGCCATGCAAGAAGTTTTATTTTTTATATTGAATAAAGAGTGAAAATAAACACCACAAAAATAGCATTTTCACACAAATATAATGAGCACTACAAATCTTACAGAGATGAGAGTTATTACACACTAAATTGGTAAATACAACAACAGGTTTTTTATTGCTCTCTACATCTTGCGATTGTGCACCGTCGAAAAGAGTTGTTGTTTCAAACGAATGATCGTCGATGCCTGTCGTTGCGCTTCCCCTTCGCGGCAATGATTGTGTGATGTAAAAACTTTCATCATCTGAAGAATCATCCATGTTTGTTTCAATCAGTACAACTAGCTAAGCTAAACTGACTCGAATGAAAAAAATAGGCGTGTCTCCTGTATTATAATATGCAATCTTCCAAATTGGTCATCCAGTAAAAAGTTTTGACAAATAGACAATTAGGCCTTCACTTGTGATGCAAGCTAGCATGTAAGATCAGACAAATGGTCAGACAAAGAAATGTAATGAAGTGTGCCACATAAGTACCGACATAACTCCTTAGCGACACACTGCAACTAAAAGCTATAAAGCAGAACAAAAGCAAATTCGGAGCAAATTATTTATGCCGGTGCCTAAAATTGCTGCGATCGTAGAGAGCATTCTTGAATATCTTGCTGTAATATATTCAAGAATGCTGTTGGCCTCCGTAATTATCTATTAAATATAGATGCTGGTACTGCGGTTTGTGATAAGGTAAACTACAAAATGTTTGTTAACATCCTTTTTGTTAACAACAAATAGCCCCCTTAAGTTAAGATTAAGATGTCAGACCCACATGAAACTAATGTAACATTTAAAGAGGAACCAGGCAAGTATTTTGCTGCATTGACAAACTCTATAAGTAAATTGAAACCAAAGTTACTATACGAAAACCTGGTAGAAGGTTTAGGTGGATGGATATTTCGAGTGAAACAATATATACAATATTTTAGACCTGAACAGGAACGGCTGTGAAAAATGCAACTCTAAGTCCTGTGACAGGATGTTAACAAACATCTTCTAGTGTATGTTATCGCAACCCGCATCTATATATATATACATGAACTTGTGGTTAACGCTTGGCAACTGGACTCTGCAGCTCCGTGGTCAGAGCGCTGCACCGGAATCGCAGGGCTGCAGATTCAATTCTGGTCGGAGGACTTAGAGTTGCATTTTTCACAGCCGTTCCTGTTCAGGTCTAAAATATTGTATATATTGTTTCACTCAAAATATCCATCCACCTAAACCTTCTACCTTAATTTCAATCGAGTGAGATGCAGAGAAAAAATCTTGTAGTTATACAAAAACCTGTTAAACTTAGCAAAAATTGACTTTAGCATAATTAACTAAGCCCACAGCTGAAAAACACCACGTAACTAATAAACTGCTCAGTAAAATAACAAAAAACATTAGCAGCATAAAAATAATTCCCCTTGGATGCTATTTTAAATTAAACTAAGTGTATACCTACATTATTTCAAGCAGCACACCAGTTTACATTGCGTGTGATATGTTTCAGAATAAGTAATTAGTTTATGAAAACAACAAATAGCCCCCTTAAGTTAAGATGTCAGACACACATAAAACTAATGTAACATTTAAAGAGAAACCAGGCAAGTATTTTTCACTGTTGACGAGCTATATCAGTAAATTGAAACCAAAGTTACTATACAAAAACCTGTTCAACTTAACAAAAATGTACTTTAGCATAATTGACTAAGCCCACAGCTGAAAAACACCATGTAACTAATAAACTGCTCAGTCAAATAACATAAAACATTAGCAACATAAAACGAATACACCTTGGATGCTATTTTAAATTAAACTAAGTGTATACCTACATTATTTCAAGCAGCACACCAGTTTACATTGGGTGTGGTATGTTTCAGAATAAGTAATTAGCTTCTGAAAACGACAAATAGCCCCCTTAAGTTAAGATATCAGACCACTGATCTGAGAGTACACTGGATAGAGCAACCTTACCTATCAAAAGTGAAATTTTCGACCAGTTTTCGACGTGCAAATTTACTTCCGGAGCCCCAAAGCAGCGTGAATCAATATGGCGTTCTATGGGGAAATATATTTTCGAAGCCGATATCTCGCAATTGCTAGCAATTCACAAAGGCTATACAAGCTTGTTCACACTAATTTTGAAAGAACACAATGTGACTATAGTTTTGTAGCAAGAAATTTCAAGACTACGCTTATACATCGCATTGGTTTCAAGAGGCCAATATTCTGTGTCCATTATGGCAACTGTGACTTAAAATTCTGGAACTTTGGCTTGTAAATACGACATCGTGATACGATCTACTACAGAACATTTTAAGCAAACGGTAAGGAATCAATCGCCTGTTGACATTCGCTGTTTATTAAAACAAACGGGAGCTTACTAGTATATAAAATATAGAAGATACAGTTTTTATCTTAGGAAATTTATTTCATGTCATTTTGGTATGTTTTGTTTGTCATGTTGGTATAATGTTGTGTAGCGAAATGTGTATAAGTAACCGAAAACTATGAGAATTAATGATGTGCATGGCTATTAAAAGGTTGTTTTATTCTTAGATCTTTCTGTGATATCAAAGTCAAAGACTAGAAGAAATTTCATGGATTAATCTATTAATAAACCCTACATTTCTTGTGATATTAAACAGGCTAACTACTCTGTCTAACACCAGACAATATTATCTTGTCAAAGGGAGAGACACCAGCACTGTAGCATTAGCTGTTCTGTATCAACATTAAAATGTTCTCTACCAACATTATAGTTATGTATTAATTGTACTCTTTCATTGTTGATTTCTGACTGAAGTTTTTAAAGTATACTTGTGATAATGTCTCAATGGACTGTCAAAAGAAATATATCATATATATGTGCTTATATTTCCCTAAATATAGGAGCAATAAGCTCCTGTAAAGGGGCCTGTCATGGCATGTTTCTACACTATAGCTTTCTTATCTATCGGTGTACTTAACTCCTTCGTTTTGATAAAAACAGTTTTTGAAACCCTCAGACAGAAATACAAAACATGCAAAAGCAGTGAAACTGAAAAAGGCACAAGTTTTGCATCTTTTGCACCTATTTTACAAACTGATCTCAATCTATTGTTTAATCATTTCTGCAATGATTTTCTAGTAACAAAATACAATGAATATCTTAACCTCACACCTCATGAAGTTAAATGAAATAAAACAGTTTGTTCCACTTGTTTATTCAATTTAGTAAAATTTACAGCGTTACATCATTTATACACTATATTAGTTAAGTAGAGATTTAAATAAGCAACATTCTTCCACAGCCCCTTAATCACTGCCCTTAATTATAATAGATCAGTGCTCCACAGGCATGTGAATTGCTGGTGTATAGATAACTGGCAAGAAGGCATGCTAGCATACAGACTGTGCTAGCCTGGTCCACATAAAAAATAATCATCCCTTAAGTAATTAGACCAACATGCTAAGTGCCCTCTTACCATTTAAATTTATTACTGCAAGAAAATTATTGTATCTAAATAAGTAACCAATAACATGCAAAATTAGTCTCTTCTGTGGGAAACTAATGTTTTAGTTTTCCTGATTTAATATTTGTGATGGAACAGTTGAACATTTTGGTAAAACATTTTGTAATTGTAGCAATCTTGCCTACAATTTGCAAACAAAGAAATAAATTCAGTATATATGTTTCAAACCATTAGTTAGTCATTCCCCAGATGGGCTTGTCACTGGCTATCTCATCAGTGACAAGATCAACTGGAAAATGGGTAATAAAAGCCTTTTTTTAATAAGAGGCACAGTTTTTGCATGCTATATATACAATGTATTATTTATTATATTTACATGCTTTGTCAAAAATGACAGGCTCCTTTACAGGAGCTTATTGCTCCTATATTTAGGGAAATATAAGCACATATTTATCAGTTATAGACCTGGAGCGAGGGGTATTCCACAAAAATTACCCTAAATCATCCTGAAGGGTAATTTTTTGGGAATACCCCCGAGTGAAAAGTCTATAAATGATATATTATACCGAACCGTGTACGAACTGGGTACGAGCGGGGTATTCAAAAGTCGAATTCCCCACTCAAGCGTGGTATTCGACTTGAATACCATGCCCCGGGGAAACGACTCAGGGTACAAGTTGCCAGGGGCATGGTATTCGCTCAAAAATACCACAGTCATGTGGTACAAGCCTAGTTCTCTGATTGGACAAACTTATTGTGAGGTATAATATATATGATCTATTTCTTTTGACAGTCCAATGAGACATTATCACAACAAGTATACTTTAAAAACTTCAGTCAGAAATCAACAATGAAAGTGTACAATTAATACATAACTATAATGTTGGTAGAGAACATTAAATGTTGATACAGAACAGCTAATGCTACAGTGCTGGTGTCTCTCCCTTTGACAAGATAATATTGTCTGGTGTTAGACAGAGTAGTTAGCCTGTTTAATATCACAAGAAATGTAGGGTTTATTAATAGATTAATCCATGAAATTTCTTCTAGTCTTTGACTTTGATATCACAGAAAGATCTAAGAATAAAACAACCTTTTAATAGCCATGCACATCATTAATTCTCATAGTTTTCGGTTACTTATACACATTTCGCTACACAACATTATACCAACATGACAAGAAATAAATTTCCTAAGATAAAAACTGTATCTTCTATATTTTATATACTAGTAAGCTCCCGTTTGTGTTAATAAACAGCGAATGTCTACAGGCGATTGATTCCTTACCGTTTGCTTAAAATGTTCTGTAGTAGATCGTATCACAATGTCGTATTTACAAGGCAAAGTTCCAGAATTTTAAGTCACAGTTGCCATAATGGACACGCGGGCTATAATGGACACAGAATATGCCACTCTTGAAACCAATTTTACTGCGATGTATAAGCGTAGTCTTGAAATTTCTTGCTACAAAACTATAGTCACATTGTGTTCTTTCAAAATTAGTGTGAACAAGCTTGTATAGCCTTTGTGAATTGCTAGCAATTGCGAGATATCGGCTTCGAAAATATATTTCCCCATAGAACGCCATATTGATTCACGCTGCTTTGGGGCTCCGGAAGTAAATTTCCACGTCGAAAACTGGCTTCACTTTTGATAGGTAAGGTTGCTCTATCCAGTGTACTCTCAGATCAGTGTGTCAGACACACACGAAACTAATGTAATGTTTAAAGAGAAACCAGGCAAGTATTTTGCTGGGTTGACCAGCTCTATAAGTAAATTGAAACCAAAGTTACTATACAAAAACCTGTTCAACTTAGCAAAATGGACTTTAGCATAATTGACTATAAGCCCAGAGCTGAAAAACACCACGTAACTAATAAAGTGCTCAGTCAAATAACAAAACATTAGCAGCACAAAAAGAATACCCCTTGGATGCTATTTTAAATGAAATTAAGTGTATACCAACATTATTTCAAGCAGTACACAAGTTTACATTTGGTGTAATATGTTTCAGAATAAGTAATTAGTTTCTGAAAAAGGCAAATAACCCCCTTAAGTTAAGATTAAGATGTCAGACACACACAAAACTAATATAACATTTAAAGAGAAACCAGGCAAGTGGCGTCGCCAGACCTGGGAAAGTGGAGGGGGGGACAAAATGATGATGTCATCACCAGGCTTTTAGCCAGAAGGGCGTCCAGGGACTCCCTTCAACCAAAACGTGGACGGCTTTGGACGCCCAAAATTCAGGAGGAAATGGAAGTTATTAGTCTAAATATATAATTATAATTAAACTATTACCTTTAATTTTCAATATTATCACACATTTGATATTTTGGTCAATTTGATGGTGTATTACGGTTGAATGAAAATGTCGTAATTAAACAAAAACGCAAGGATGTTCGTAAAATCTCGCACGATCTCTAGCATGTTGCACATATGCTTACATGAAGTAGACCGCTACATTTTAATACCGCTCTACTAAATTAGTTGAGTCTTCGCCAACGTTTTTCGAACGATTTGAATTAATAAACAAGTCAACAACTCAAGGTAATTATCTTAATCCTTAGCAATTTTAAATATGTAAATATTAACTTTTAGAATGTTCATTAGCATTAGCCTCTTTTAGCGGTAGATTTATACTTACAGGCCCGTTTACACTTGCAATTTGTGCTGCGATTTTACATGCGATTTAATTTATAACTCATCCACTCGTTCACATACATCAGAAGAAGAAAATCGCACTACCAGTAGAAATAGCAGCAAAAATTGCAAGTGTAAACACACCTTAATATATGAATAACTGTTTACAAATTTAAATAAACACGTGTTACTGTAAAATTATGTTTCTGTAATGTTAATATTGCGTGGAATATTCCGTGACGTGATGGAATGTCTATCTATCCTTATATGATGTTGTTTACAACTTTCTTGCAACCTAAATTTAGACAATTACTAATTAGGTTTATATTTTACTTAAAAATATAAAATAATTCTACTAAGAACTTAAACGTTTGAAATACTGTTTTCCCAAAATAGCACATTCCGTGCTTTGAGATAAGATATTTGAAGACCAATTTGATCAATGGATGTGCTTTTCTACTGCTTCAGCAGTTTACATATGTAAATTTGAAAAATCCTTCACAATACCATATAAGGATAGACATTCCACATTTGGAAACCGAAAAGAGGAATTATGATTTCAACCAATTATAGCATTTCCCGGCCGCTATATACCAAATTTCCTGGAGATTATTGCAGGCTCTTTGCCTCTTTCTCCTCCCCCAGAGCCTTCACCTTACCGGCTTACCCTAAATACTCTGCCCTAAATATACACAGGCTAACCGCTAACGTATACCTTGAAGAGACGTTACAAGTTTTCTAACTCAAGTTTTTGCTCCTACAGAATACAGATGTCACTTTTAAAGCATTTAAAGCATTTAAGTTGTAATGCGCACAAAGATTCTGTGGCAGCTGAAAATCCAGGCCAAAAAACTCTTCCCCAAGCATTTACTGAGAATCAAGAAAAACGCAAGAATTCAATCGTTACAGCGTTAAGAACAGAAAATACTCAAGTTTGTTAAAACGTCAACGTTTACAAGGTGTGCAAGAAATAAAAAACCTTTGTGTTGGTGGTAATGCAACTTATGACAGCCCCGACATATTCAACCAATTGCTAGCAGCTATAAATTCCATTATTGAGATAGAAATTCACGAGAAGTCAAGAAGAAGCCCAGTAATAGGAGCCGGTATCGACGAAAGTACTGATCGGTCAAACGAAAAACACATCGCTCCTGTTGTTAGGTTCATCGACATATCAGCTAAACTAGAGACAGTTTTTCTCAAGTGCAAAGTGATCAATGACGGTACTGCCAAGGCTATATAAAGTTTTCAAGCAGATTCAGGTATAGAGATAACAAAAGTCTTAGGGATGGGAACAGATGGAGCTTCAGTTATGACGGGACATTTAAATGGTATAACAGCCCTTATCCAGGAAGATAATCCTTTTTTGTGTTTGTGTACACTGTGTGTGTCACCGTTTGAACCTAGCACTTTCACAGTCATGCAAAGACATTGATGAGATGCCATTTTTCAGGCCAAGTATATACCTGTATGCTTCATCAAGGAAGGGATCCCATGATTGTTTGTTGCTGGTACGAAGTGGTGCCTTGTAACCTTTTGCAAGTGGATTTCGGGAGTTGAGGATGTCGAAAATTTGATCAACAACACGTATAAACTTTACTGTTGCTTCACTTCCTTGGAATTGTGAGAGCTTCAAAACATTGGTGCAATATTCAATGGCATCAGCAACACTTGCACTGAAAGATTGGGCAGCCAAGTTGACTTTCATCTTTTGTTGCTTCCATTGAATATGAGCCATCTTCAACTTGTTGCCAAGTCGAAGTCCTTCTGTTTGTTGGAGCTTCTGCAGCTCAACCAAATATTGCCATTGGATCTTTTCTCCATCTTTGTCAATCAAAATCCCATACTCTGCCAGTGTATTTCGTAATAACTTTAACATGTGACAGACATCAAGCAAGACATAAATTTGTTGCTTTTTATCTTCAGGATGTGGGAAAGAGGTTACCAGGTTAGAAACTTTCAAGGTTGCTCCAAGGGCAGATAGCATGCTAAAATGGCAGGAAGGACCATCACAACTTAGCGAGATGACTTTAACACCGACATCATGTAATCGCTGAATGCAGACTTTCACAAGATTTGCCCGTTCTGCACCACTTAGACCATCTATAAAAAAGTAGCCACATGGTACTTTCCAGGCATCATTAACACTAACTGCCATGAAGACTAATGCATCCTTGGCTGCATGCAGTGAGTCATCATCGACACCAGCACCAAGATCAACATATCCATGGTACTTTTTACCATCCCAGGCATTATGTTTCATCCCAGGCAATATGTTTCTTGATGGCCATTTCATCGAGCATCAGGGAGCAAATGACCTCCTTCCCATTCTTCCGTGCATCTTCAACCTTTACTTTCAGGGCATTAAAAGCTGGTTTTGTGAATCCAGGGTCTGCTACAACTTTTCCATACCATCGTCGGATTTGAGATTGAATTGGTAGAGCGAAGGTTTTTCTCACAAACTCGTATGCTTTGGCTGAGTAGAATTGCAATGTCAATGCAAACGACTTCAATGCAGGTGAGTATTTCCTTCCTTTTCCAGACTTTTTCACTGTCATTCTCTTCATTAAGGCCAAAGGTACTCCCGTAAATGTCTGATTGAGCATTTCCTCACAGCTAGTTGAAATCAGATCTTGCTGCTTAAGGGTCTTCAATATCTTTCATAGAGGCTACCTTTTTTGTTAAACGCTGAGACTTTTGTTGGAAATGCTTTAATTTTCTCTTCAATGATTTAATTTTTCCATTCTTTTTTTCTAGTTTCGGTTGCATCTTGTCTTGTATGGTCTCAACAGATATTGGATCTTTATGAGGCTCAGATGTGGGATTTTCAGATGTTTGGTCTTCAGCTAACTTGCTACTCGGTGTTGTTGTGATTGTGCTATCATTATCCAAACGTGGCTTTTTTGATGGTGGACCTTCATCTTGGGCAATAGACATTGGAACTTCCCGATCACTACTGGGTGTTGTGGGTGTCAGTCTTAAAGCTGGTGGTTTGCGTCGTTTTGCCACCTGGAGATTAAATCCAAAAGGGGACTTATTTTTCATACAGTATCCAATTAGAATTGTATGCAATAACTAGTACTGTACAATATTCTGAAGGTTTTAATAACCTGGTGAAACATTTTCTGATGTCAAACAGAGAGAAATTTTAAGTGCACTCATTTTCAAACACTCGGATCAATGATTATAAACACAAATTTTCTATGACCAAGATTGTATTTCATTTAAATTTTCCTGCTGACAGCTGCAGTCTGGAAGCCAAAAGCTTGATTTGATAAATTATTTGAATGGACAAAGAATGTTTGTGTCTATCCAATATGTACTGTATATATAACCCTGGCTGCACTTATTTCTGGCCAGGCTACTTACACTGTACTGTATAATCTAAAGATTCTAAACAATAGCATTGTGAGCATGGTTTACTTGTAGCATCTTTCTGATACAAATACCTTTCTAAGGTGTGTTGGAAACTTCTTGAATCGTGTGGACACTGCAGTTTTCCTCAGTATGACTCTTTGTCTGCCCTCTGGGAAGCCCTGCCCTTTACCTTCTTATAAGACATCTAATAATTATATTAAACTTTTTCTCTATATCATTGCTCCAGAAATAAATAATGTGATGTACCATACTTCAAACCAGGGTTGGAAAATACTTGGCAGCAGTGCTTCAAGCAGCATCACTGCTGCCAGGAACTTTTTATAAAATCTCTATGCAGAGGATATTGTTTTTTTATGTACAATATTACACCTCTCTGAAGCCTATCCATATTTTTTGTTATTTTCCCTTTCCCTCATTCTAATAAGCCCAATTTTTGATAAAAAATATTTTCTTACACGTCTGAAATACATAATAAATGAATAATAATTCTCAGGCTATACTTTACTGCCTACAATTTTTTAAGCTTCTCTTTAGCATGCATGCTCAACTGCATTAGAATAATCATTGATAATTAATGCTTATAAAAGTCTGCCAAGAAGCTATGAATTATTCAACTTACATGTGAAATGTCCTGGGAAATTTTCGTTTAATAGCAGACTGTTCATCATCACTTCCTTCACTATCACTACGTAATTTAACCTCTCCACATTTCTTACGTTTTGAACAACCAAAACCACAGCAATTAGAACCATAAATTGTAGCCATTTTTCAATGCTGTGAACACTAATTTGGCGCCAGAATCGATCCAACCCGTCCCATTCTCTTATCAATAATTAAGAATATGTCTACTTTAAATAAAATTACTATATTTTGTTCATTGCAATGTAGAACACATTGAACTTAACTTTTTTATTTAATTTTAAGCCGGACATAATTATTTTATTCACGTTATAAAGTTTATTAACACAAATTTACAAGTATATTTATTACTCAGAATCAGTCAATAAAAACAAACTATTAAACGTTAAAGCTATAATATAAATGTTCATTTATATGGTGCACATATTTTTCAGTAAACCTTGTTTAGTTGATCAAATTTCCCGAATATAATCCATCCTTGAATTGCATATTCTGAGAAGATTCTGAATGAAAATGTCCTTCATCTGTTAAATTTGACAACAATGTGCATCAATAAATCAATCTTTCAATGGCAAGACAATCTATGTTGACTCCTTCAAACTTCAAATCCTGTTTCCTACTGTTCTTAAACCAAAATCACTGCAATTTTTCGCTACAAATACTCCTCGTATTATCCTATCTTCGTGATAAAAAATTGGCCCGATCTGCAATGTATAAACTGCCGAAAAATGCGAAAACTATGACTCTGTAATACAAACGTCTAATAACGTTGGAACGATGTTGTGTTGTCGCTCCTTGACTTCCGGTTAAAAAACTGGCTTCAATTTCCTAATATGAGATGCGCTATCCAGCCTATGTATAGATCAGTGCTCATAACGCATACACCAACTTCCAACCAGAGGTCCTAACCTAAAAATGGTACAGTACAGTACTAGAGTTGGACAACTTAATGGTTAACAAGAGACCTGTGCAGCGGGTTTGGTTAATCCATTAAGGCATAACGGTCTCCCCTGGGCAACTTAGTCAGAGGAAGATAGCCTGGCATTAGACAGAGTAAAATAGCAAATAAGGCACACCAAGGCACAGTGTGCCTGAATGGGTTAATGTCCAAAGCTTCCCCACTGACAAGATAAATTGTGTGGCATAACAAAATAACAAATGAGAGCATTAGGGCTTAATGGGTTTAGCAATAATACCGTATATCAAGAGGAAAACATATTTAAGTCAAGCTACTTACTGCAGTATAGTTCTTGGCATATGCACCATATAATGCATCTTTGGGATGATAGAACACTGAGGGAAAAGCTCTTTATTTTTCATGGAGCTCTTGGATTAGCATCTGCACATACGGTGCCTGATTTTTGGACAATATTGAAGAAAATACAATTCTCACCATTTGCAAAAGAGTACCCAAGAGCTCTCAGTGGTCATCATCTTCTGGAATATTCTCTCCAATGAGTAGGGGAAGATGTAAGGCAAGAGACCACATTTGGTTGGCTGGAAATAGAAAATGTGCTGTGATTAAAATACTGCTTTTCAGTTGCTAGTCAAAATTTTATGATCAAAGTTAAGACCCATGACCAATTATATGAATTCAGATAATGTATCATCAATATCCGTACTAAGTTCTTAACCCATTAAGGCGCAAGGGACTTCCCTTGATGAGTAAAATCGTCTGGCATTAGACAGAGTAACATAGTCTGGCGTTAGACAGACTAAAATAACAAAGTAGGGTACACCAGGGCACATTGCACCTTAATAGGTTCATGCTTTTTATTCATTGCTTTGGGGGATATAATGGGTTCATTGTAACTACAGTAACTTTTCCTTGAAATGCTTCTTATATTATCAATTAGCTACTGTAGATAGATAATCATGGTATGTATTTAATGTAACTAGGAATTTAGATGTATTGTCAGCTGTAAATAGAAATATACAGTAGAAATGCAAAACTCGCCATGTTGCTTAAGACTGTTGTCATTTGACAAAAGGCGCTTCCTTTGAATTGGTGCTGGTTTGTTGGTGTCATTATCGTAACCATAATCGAACGATACTATTATGCTGTTTAGAGAATCCAAACTGACAAACTGCTTTTCTAATATGTAGATCTTGAGTACCTCTTTGATTGCATGCTGGAGGATGCCTTCCAGGATGTTGTGCATGGCATCTGAGGACATGCCACCAACCACATGGTAATAACGAGATTTGTTGAGAATGGAGCAGTTGTTCAAACCATACATTGTCTTAAAATTATCACCCTGATCCAACCGTTGACATTGGTAATCATACCATTTACCCTATTAGACAGAAACCTCTTAATTCACACATTACATGTCTTAATGGACAAAAAGTGTCTGCTTAATATAGGTCCATATGTGAAAAGCTCATAGGTACTATATTTAGCAGTGGGAATAATAGGCAAACAAGTATTAAAATTTTACCTTTGTTTGTATTTCTTCATCTTTTGCCATGCACTTCTCTGCATTTTCCATGGGCTCTTGAGCCCTGCTTATAGCCACCAATATACTGTGCTCCAAGATTGTCTGCGGAAAGGTATGCAATTGTTCCTTGAATATTCTTCACTTCGCTTTTATATGGAATAAAAACCCTTCATCCTGCAGGTTAAAAGTAATTTTTATTGGCATATTTAATCTTACTGGACCACCTAACTATGAGAGCATTACTCTTTTTTTCTGTAACATTTTTGTTTGTGAGTAAAGTGCAAGTAAAATGTGATAAAATTTGCTCATTGGCTGCAATCTTGGATCAAATTCTCAAAAAATTATCATTGGGGTCATTGACCTTGGTGACGTCATTAGATGGGTTCGCTTCAAAACAACGTAGGGATCTATATTGTGTGAAGGTTTTGGTAACTAAATATATGTCGTTTTTGCGCATTATAATGAACAAAAATTCTCACAACCAGGCAAGGAAACTAAGGAAATGCTACACTATTGGGTAAAGCCATATTAAGAGGCTGTCTCCGTAAAATCGATTTCATTTGTGGAACGAAAAGAGCAACGAAACATTTCATCGTGTTGATTGACATGTTTACGCACAGCGAGTACATTTCTTTCGGCCAGGGGTTTCCCCAGAGATTTAATTAGTACATTCTAACGAAACTTTAACAGTTTAACGTAAGCAAACAGATGAAAACTCTGTATTATGACTAATTCTGAGTTTTCTAATTTGATTGAACATTGTCAATAAACCCCCAAGACACATAGACCTTTTATTTACAGGAGGTAAACAAAGCGAACAAAGCGAAGTTCGTATGTGACAATCAGGCCTCTAATGGCAATGATGCGCGCAGAAGACACTGGCATTAAATGACTATCCTTGAAGTCAAACTGTACTCAAACAATTTTTTTCAAGCGCAAAGCCAAAGAATAATGATGAACGACATATATTTACATAATCAAGCTTCATTCCGTGTAGTGTAAGGTGATTTTATCTGTTAATATCAATAATTAGGTTTACCGTTAAATATGCTCGATTTCGACACATTTTCAAATTTTGCAAAGTTTGAGCGCTTGTCATTTTTGTCAAATGCTAAAGCAGAAATATTTTATTAGCGATTTGTGTGGACTAATGTTAGTAGTTTATAGAAAAGCTAAGGCCATGTGCCAATCAAGTGTCACGATTTTGAAATAAACTTTGAAAGTTGGTATATTTTGAGACGATATCCGTTATCCGTGCAGGAGGGTCAATAACTGCGCTGTATTCTATTTTATACAAAAGAATAACTATCCAAGTCATATCACCAACGAAAATAGAAGGATAAGTCCATATTTCTGTGCAAAATTATTAAAATTTAGGTATGAATTTGATTTAAAAAAATAGCGGTGAACATGTGTCGATATTTTGCCTCATTCGGAGTTCCAAGTTGGTCACCAGCCGATCGAACAATAATCGCCCCCAAAAATAATTTAGCAGAAATTTGAGTCAAATGAAATCGATTTTAGTTGTTCCCAAGGATAAACCTTCAAAACACCAGAGTATGAGAGAAATCTATTTTTGAGCCACATATTGCCCAGGAGGTTTTTATGGAGACAGCCTCTTAAGCGTGTGAGAAGGAAAGGAATGGCAAATTTTACAAATTGAGTGGTTTAATTGTCTCACCCGTTTGTGAATGATTGGGGTATTATTGAAGATATACTATAGTATTTTATGTCAATTGAAATTTAATGAGAAAGGTAAATGGTTTCAAGAACCTTTAAGGTGCCGCAAAAGATACTTATTAAGGCACACTTTGTTATTTTACTCTGTCTAATGCCAGACGATTTTACTCATCAGGGGAAAACCCTTGTGCTAAGATGGGTTAATGGATGTGATATTCACAGCTAGATAGTTAACATTTGTTAACCCATTAAGGCCAATTTCCTCTTGACCTAAAGTTCTAAACCATCTGGAGTCAGACAGAGTGAAATAACAAAATACAGCACATTGTGGCTGCATGGAAAATCACAACCATTTCTAATATTTATCTGAGTAGACACGTGTTTTGTTAGGGTTCATCTATTCCCAAATTCCTAATGCATTTATCAGATAAATTTTAATAGGAAAACCCTTGGATAAATAAAAGCCCAATGCATACCTGCTCCAGTTTGAATAAATCCTCCATAAATGCTTCCAGCAAATGGTCAATTCCGTATGTCTTCAGATGCCGACTAGGCATCAAACCCAATAACTGAATTGCATTCAAATGAGACCGATTTAATGAGGCCCATTAAGGCACAACACACCCTACTTTGTTATTTTACTCTATCTAACGCTAGATGATCTTAATGGGTTAAAGGTGCATGCAGCTATATCTGGGGTATGCCTATATGCACAGGAACAGAGTATAATTTTCTAAGCTGTTTTCCAAACCAATAAATACACTTGTATAATACATACTTCTTCCCAAATTGATTCATCATTTAAAAGCTGTTGTAGACTGTCCAGTAAGGGTATATAAGTAGACTGTCCAGTAAGGGTATATAAATAGCCTCATCAGTTTTTCCACTTCTTTCAACTTACTCCCTCTTCTTACTTTGACATCCTATAATACATGAAAACAAATTATGTTATTCATGCAAGTTTTGTCTTAGTGTAAATAGTATCAGGGAACGAGTGCATCTTTAAAACTGCTATATGGTAGAGTAGTTAATGTCAAATCAGATACAATGTATTCAAAACTTGAACGGAAATAGGTTAAAATGTGGGCTTTTTTCTATCCAAGTAACAGGGGCTCATTAGGGTTTAAGGTATTGTGGTATTTGCCTATATTTTCTTATGGTATTTTCAGAAATTATCCTTGAAAACCTGCAGCATTACAGTATTCGGAGCCTTGCGGTACACAGTATTAAAGATTTTGGAGACAGTACTGTGGTCATCGTCAATATTTGCTCACAGTATTACCGGATACCTCCCAATGCCCCCCTCAAGTAACCAAATCATGGTGGCTGATGCGACTTTGTCTAGATTCACCAGTATGTTGTTTTTGTGTGCTATATTCAAAGCAGACTGTACTGATTGTAGACATACAATAACATCCTGTAGCGGTACTAGTATACTTGCTTCCCTAGGATGGTTGCAACCACCACAATCATGGAAATGGAAACCAGGCTAACTGGCTAAATAAGTCGTAGGCATGATCCAAAAATGTAAAAATATAAGCAGACATAAACAGTGGTCATGCACTGCTTTTTGCACACACATGGAGCTGTGTGTGAGAAACTGCATTAATATATAAACATAATATAGAATATGAACCCATTTGCCAACCTTTCATATAGACATAGAGGCCCTTTGCACATGCTACGTAATTCCCAAAATCCAATCGGATTTTTTGCTGGCAGAATATATTTGCTTAATTTTTTTTAGAATTATATGAACTTAAACCTTATATGCAACAATATTGGTATTTCTGTGTCAGCATAAGCATCTTAAGGAAGCAAAATAATCTAGATAATTTGCTCTGCGAAGACAGCTCATCGCTCATATTTATACTTAATGCTAACAAATATGGAAAATGAATTTTCCTCTCATTTTCTCCGTAAAACATGTGTGCTTTTCACTTAATTTCTTGGATAGAGTCACTTGGATATAGAACATTACCACAAGCATGTGGTATGTTTGGAAAGGTATATACACTGCTGACTATGATCCTTTTCACTAAAAATATGCACATTTGCTATTAAAGAATAAACCACATTATCAGACTGTTGCAAAAGCGCTCACCATATGCCCATATAAATTAAGGTTTGCGCAAACCAGATTGTTGTAACAGATTTGATAAATTTATCAGCTGCAAAAATGTAAACATAGAATACCTGATTATATGGTATTATGGCAACAACTGTCTGTCTTGTGCAGGGAATAATATACAAATTCTCTTTAACTATTAAGATGAGTAACTATACGTGAAATTTAGGCAATTTTAACCGCTTTATTTTACTATAGCAACTATAATTCACTAATTTTCACAGGATTTGCTATTTAGTTACCTTCATTGCTTGGGACTGTTGACTAAGTATTTAGTAATAGTCCTGAGGAGTTGTGTCCAAATTTTTAGACAAAAATACACATTAAAAGAACTAAATATGTAACTCAAAGCATGACTAGCATTCACGTCTTTCCGCGCACTTTTAGATATCATCTGGTACTGAGACAGGTTATAATTCCGATTGCTTTATATGAAGGAGGTGTCGAGGTGTCGAAATTCCGCTTCTCACGTTAGTAGTAGTATAGCTTGTCTGTCTTAAGGTAAATAAAGGCGATTGTTCCTGTAAACTATCCAGCAGTCTGTAGTTGTTGCATTTATCGCGATGTAAACATTTCTATGATCGTCTTTTACCGCAGTATATAAATGAGCTAGTATAGCACGCAAAGGAGGCGAAGTAATATGGCGCAACATGAAGGCCGCAAATATGCCAATGAATCAGGATTTTGAACTACGTTTCTTTCTTGTTTCAAGAGCTCTAGGTCCATCTCCAACTTTGATTTTAACTTTTCTCCCGAGTATCAGTTTGAACAGAATTATTGTAATTTATCGCGAAAAATGTGGCAAAAGTTCGGTTATTTGAGCTTTGCTCAGAATATAAGCGAACCATTAGAGATAAGTGCATTTGTGAGCTATATTTCTGCATTTGCAGATGCTTTGTGATGTTTGGTACTAACAAAATACACACAATTATATTACAAAAAACTCAATGAGAAAGTACTGTTGAGTTATGAAAGATAACGAGCATGCAATAAATGAAAAGGTATTTTGACAAGAGCATTTTTAGCCTAATAATTTTTAGAACTGCATAGAACATCAATGTTTCAATTTTGAAGCCAGAATATTCTTAATGAGATCTGATTTTAAATCTGTCAAATTCTTGACTAGTTCCAACTGTTAGCTGTTTAAAGTAGTTTTTACAATGCCAAGCAAATATCTTTTCCTTGTAACTTGAGAAATATAGGTTCCAACATCTTAAAGAAGTTCAGTCAGTAAACGTATGGTGGCCATATGGTGTGACCTTATTTTAGTTACTGCCCGGAAATTTAGAAAGAAAGAGAGGCCACTGATAATAATTTCTTATCTAGACAATACATGTCCTTTCCTACCAATAACTAGAAGTATCTTTAAACATGTCGCCACAACCACAGTAGATTTGTGGTGGTCACACCAATATGGCCGCCATGGGCTTCATTTATGCATAGCAGATGCACTATCTAGAGTCCTTGTTTTCAGATCAGTGACCATAACTCCTAAGACTAAAGACAAATAAATACTGAGATAAGTTTTAGTTCTTGCGTTCTTTGGTCGAAATATAGAAATTTGCACTAATATTCACCTTTTTATCAAACATGTCATGGGTTAAATTAAGAAACTGAAAGCATTGTTATTATATCGCTCAACAGGTTTGTTCACGCTAACGTATCAACATTTCCAAAGTCTTAATGCCATAAAAGAAATAACTAATAAAAGCGTTTTCAGAAACGTAGTACATCACAGAGATATAACCAAATTTGTCATATAAAAGAAATTTCCTCACAATTCTTAACTTTAGTTTGTGACTTTCACGTGGGGGACAATCTCCGCAGGAATATAATTAAAGGGAACACTATACGCTAGCGGATAATGTCCAGGGGGCACCATTCGTGGGGGGGGACACTATCTGCTGTGACACCGGCAAATTGTCCGCCTCTCATATCAACAGGTCAAATAAATACTGAGAGCTGATCTATACTAGGTTTATTGATAAGTCCATTTTTGGTGGAAAGTCTCTTTATTCATGAGCCTCCCCAGTATTAGTATGTCTATTTGGGAGTAAGCAGTTTCCAAGTTCCATAAACAAACCTTGTTTTCCATTGCTGGTTTTTTTTTGCGTTTGATTCGTTGGTTGGTGAACTAAATATGAACAAAATTGATAAAAATATTTTTACACGGTTATTGTTTAAAATATTTTGATAATGTTAACCAGCCTCAAAGATAATGAATCAGGTGTAATATTCTTTGGTAAACCAACTTTGGTTTTCCGCCTGGCTTTTATCTCTATACAAACATAGAAATAATTAGAACATAATAAATAGCATTTAAAATAGAATAAAGTTCAACCTTGACCTTGTGCATGAAAGGTTGCATTTTCCCTCCTCTACATTAATTGGATTTATACAAATTTGAAATTTCCTAAATTGTAAATCGGCCAACTAAAATTGGAACCTTCATTCTTTTTCTAAAACTTTCACCTTTGTTAATTTTTAAGTTTAAATCAAAATTAATTTCAGGATTTTGAAAGGTTTCACTTAATTTTTGTAAACATTAAATTAAATGAAACCTGAAATTAATTTTGATTTAACTTAAGATTGGAACGGTGCATAAATATTGTCAAGATGCAAGCTTCATTATCTTTTTTCCCCTACCTTTAAAAATTTATTGACCTTTTTTAGCATCCTCATTTGTAGATTACTGTTGGTCTTCTTACAGAAAAACGACAGGATGCTGCAACCAGGTTGATATTTGACCTGTACATATAATAAAATAACAATATAATTATACGATAATGATGGTGATGTTTCATGGAGGGGAGCTAGGGAGTCACTCAGTAACAGCGAGATCCCAGCTATTATGAAAACATGTAGTTTTCCCGGGTGACTGTTTACATGATGCAACCATAGCCCAACCTACAATCTTGGACATAACCCTTGAGGCCATTACTCGCAATATTGCAAATTTAATGTACACTGACAGAACAATTTTCGTGACCCCCTCTCCCCCAGTTCAATGTTGTCAACTACCCCGAAACAACTTTTGAGAATTTACCATGACCCAAGTTCAACATTGAGTTGGGGGAGCGGGGGCTTAAGAAGCACAACATGATTTTACAGGTAATTTATCACAAGAGTTATGCGAATTTTGCACAGAGGGAAAAGTAGTCTCAACCAGTTATGTCCCAGATTGTAGCCCTCAAAAGTAATTACAATGAACGTATAAATTACACTTGTTGTTCCGGCATGACGTGGTAACTTGCCTTGCTGGATAATTCACTGCCTATATAAAACAGGTCTGGGGGTGATAATTGTTCCAGTATTAAGCCCATTTCAGACGCCACTCCACATGTGCCCGAACGTGATTGGGTGTGTTCGGCTATTTCCTTTTGGACCATTTAATATTTAATGTTGCAGTAGTATCTTGAATTGTTATATGGTACCAATAAAGTTGTTAAAAAAACTAATCCTAATAGATTAAAGTAAATTTTGATTTAGCCAGGTTTGCCGGCACATGATCTACCTGGGCTAATGATACCCTGAAGTCTTCCGAGTTGATCCTCAGAAAGGTGGCCAACGTGCTTTTTTAATGCCTTGCCATTGCTAGACCACAGTAACCTATGGAAATAGCGGAACATTTACGGTCGACGTTTAAATGTCGTGTTGGTCCGACATGATATAGCCTTTGAACAAAAATGTAGATATTATAATCTGTTAAGTGCATGTGTAAAAGGAATGGGGCCAAAACATTGGGGTTAGGATAAAACGTAGAAACGGATAGGTAGTGTAGCGGATGGATGGAGCGGATATGGGGATAGAACGGGGAGCAGATATGTGAATAAAACACGGATATTAAATGCTTTTTGTGGTACAGCTATGTTATCTGTATCGAGACAGCAATGCCACCATTAGAATCCCTGTATCGAAATCTCGTTATATCCTAAATTTCATAAGATTACGAAATAAACAATGACTTTTTTGGGAATTTGCGTTTGTGTGTTGTGACGCGATCATAATCCACTGGCAATCTTCTGGCTCAAAAATATCCAGGATCCTCGCACCGTAGGGACTTAAAACCCTCAGCAATCGATTCCGTATGATGTAATCTTCTAGTATCGTGAATTTCATTGGTTTATGGCAAGATCCGAGCCTTTTTTGTATTATAAGTGACATGCACACCAATGGCCAAGATGCCATTTTACTGTTGAAAAATTTGTAAAATGGCTCTTTCGTTTCCAGAAGTATTAAGAGAGGCTTGTCTGTAAATATTGCCTATGTCGTGCAGAACGTAAAAATCAAAATCGCTCAAACTTTGTCAAAATGTAAGTTAGTTGGACCTGATAATATAAAAATGTGTTTAACTTTGATTCGAAAAATATTTTTAATGAGAAGTCGATATTTGTGTTCTCACGGCTGACGGACCTATTTTCAGGGCGATGCAAACTACTCATAAAATACAAACACTAACGTACAAGTAGCAGCCCTCCAAGTCTAATTTGATCAAGATTTGAATATTTTGTCGATTTTTCAACTTGTCGCTTGTTTTCGCAACTTTAGACTTTGTCCGATTAAAATCCATATATCGCCACTGATACCTCGAATTAGAACATGAACATACCCACGTTTTCAGCAAGGACTGATCTTTCGATATGTGAAATAAAATTTTTGGGCCATACTAAATTTCAAGAGTTTGAGTGAGTAACTGTTTACGCAGTGGCAAAATAAATTAATTGTCTTTAAAAATAGCCGATTATAATTAATTATCATCTTGTTAGCTAAATAGATAGCAAAGCAATGTGAAATAGTGTACATTTTAGCTGAAGTTTGTGTCGTTCTTCAGCTTTTAAGCATTAATCATAATATTATTTGAAGCCAAACGGCTGCAGAACACCAGTGATTTGTTTACCTTTCTATGGGGAAATCTTCTTTGAGCGCTCTCTGTGTAACCCAATGAACTTTGAAAATGTTCTTATGACTTACAGTCGATTTTACATTCCAGAAATTACAGAAAATCGCTTTAAGATTACACATTAAAAGATATGGTCACGGTTCCCCTCTACCTGAAAATAAGAGTCCCAGAATGAGAGTGGATGATGGTCAGCTGGACCATTTCTTGTCCTTTATTACAAGTAGTCACGTGGTACAAGACCTTCCCTTTGGTCAGAGATACATTCGCCTCTCTAATGGCGAGATATTGGAAACCCCAAACGTAATCAGGACTATGATTCCTCAGAGAATCATCGAGCAATACATCCAGTTTTGTGAGGAAAGTGGCATAAAGCCCCTGAGTCCTTCGACCATGCAGTGTATACTGTCTATTGCAGTATGCTACTGTCAGGAAGTCTTTGCAGGGACTTGATTATTTTGCAGCCGATGGTGGCAAGGCCTTTGATGACTTGGCTGAGATTGTCAATAAATTAACAGTACACGGTTGTGACCGTGAGTGGGTCCATTATTGTGAAAGCGCATTAAAGAAAGGAAAGTCATACATAAAATCAGATTATAAGGTAGCTATAGAGCGATTTGCTAACAATTGACAGCGTCTCGCTAAGTGTAAATATCTGAAATATAATTCCAGTCATAGCAATTGGTATGTATTGCACTATTTAAAGGTATTTTATCATCATCAGTCCATATCACTGAATCTGATCGAGTACCAGACCACTGTTGCAATCACGCACTAAGTGATCCCCAAAACAACCAGCTTAGCTGTACTTGCAACCATCAACATGACCTCTCCTGCCCATTGTGCGACAAGCTAAAATCTCTTCTAGTCGCAATTGAAAATGCTGTTGAAAAAGCAGCTCAAGAGCTTGGAAATGCCGAAGGAGATGATTTGCAATTCAGGCTATTCAGGCCATCAAGAATTGGAAAGCACACCAGTTGCGCTCCATTAGGCAAGATAAAGCAAGGCTAGACATACTGGGCTCACTGAATGAGGAAACAGTATTTATAACACAGGACTGGGCAATGAAATATTTGCCTCAAAAGTATCGAGAGACCCAAGCCGATTGGTTCGGCAAAAGGGGTATCTCTTGGCACATCAGCGTGGTGGTACGCCGATGCAAAGCAGGAAAACTTGAGACCCAGGCATTCATTCACATTGCTAAAAACTGCAGTCAGGACGGCAATGATATAGTTGCAATCATGGAGCACACCTTACGTTGCCTAAAGATGGAGCATCCAGAGATAAGGGATGCAATGTATAGACAGGACAATGCAACATGCGATCATGGTGCAATCATGTTGACTGCATGCCATAAAATGAAAACCCGTACCAGAATATCGGTAAAGATGTATCTTGACAAAAAATTCAACATTGGACAAGAAACTGGCCACAAGCTTGATGGAGTAACTGTTTCTCAGGATATGAGATACGCCAAATACGACAATGGAGATTGTTTATTTGATGTAGCAAGTTCTTAACAGCCCAACAAATCAGTTCCTATTTTTCGAGAATGGCATCAAAAATAAAGAAGAGTCAGCTACCTACTGAGAGAGCGGGACCGCCTGTAACTGATATCGAAGAAGACAACTTAGCTGCGAAAGATGAAGATGGCTTTGCCTCAGCACGTTTAGAAATAATCAAAGATTGTCAGCTGGTCCACCCTACTGTCTATGACACTTTCAATATTTGCAAACTAACCAAATCCAAAAGCTTGAAGGGGCTCAGCGTATCTATGCTTCGCACAATGTGCTAGTATTTTGATTTGGATTGTTCCAACGTAAAAGGACATCGGAAAGCTCCCTATGTCATGTTGTTAGAAGATGCTGTTAGGATGTGCAGCTGCAGTTATACTTGACTCTTCACACAGGCACTTTTGTGTCGCAAGTAATTTTTTCCACATCATCTGTGCAAAATATCTTTTGAGTTGAATCATATCACCTTTCATCATGCGCTTTCCTTTTACCTTAAATAGTCGACTTATAAAGAGGATCACAGAGGCTCTGGGGAATAAGGCAATAGAATATCATTTACGACCCAAAGGCTGCGGAAGCATCTCGAAAGTGGGGCGGCACTGACAAAAAATGACACTTTCTCATATAGTAATCACCAGGGCTTTCACGACCAAATTTAAGAATTCCTTAGATTGGCCCCTCAGATTTCCGTAAAATTCCTTAAACGAACCTAACATGAAATATTGCCATGAATATCGACATAGCTATTGGGCTTCCTGTCTTGTGGACTTGTGATAAGTCGTGTGAACCAGTGTTTGACTAAGCAGAGAAAGAGGAAAGCTTTTTACATTTGGCACAGTATGTAAGAATTATGTAGTTGAAACTTGGATTAAGTCATAAGAACATTTTCAAAGTTCATTCGCTTACACAGAAAACGCTCAAAGAAGATTTCCCATAGAAAGATAAACAAATACTGAATATTAACTCCACTTTCTTGAAAATTCCTCTTATTCACCTTTTATTTATTTATTATTGGGTAACATAATAGATATACCAGATAAATCTACGTATATTAAAAGAAGCCAATCAGCTTTGTTTACAAACTGGCTTGTGAATTTCATTATGAACTTTTGAACTTCGGAACGAATTAAGTCGAATTTGTGATGATTAACGCTTAAAAAGCTGAAGAACGACACACAATTTTCAGCTAATGTACAGTATTTCACATTGCTTTGCTATCTATTCAGCTAACAATATGATATTTTAATTATAATCGGCTATTTTTTAAGGCAATTCATTCATTTTGCTGCTTTGCATAAACAGACGTTTTGGGGCAATTTGACCCTTCCGTTACTCGCTCAAACTCTTGAAATTGTGTATGGCCCAAAAATTTTATTTCACTTATCGAAAGATCAGTCCTTGCTGAAAACGTGGGTATAATGTTCATGTTCTAATTCGAGGTATCAGTAGCGATATATGGATTTTAATCGGACATAGCGAGAAGTTGAAGCAAGCGAGAAGTTGAAAAATCGATAAAATATTCAAATCTTGATCAAATTCGACTTTGTGATGATTGTACGTTAGTGTTTGTATTTTATGAAAAATAAGTTTAAATGCGCAGTACTATTGATTTACCAGCGTAAACAAGGTCAATCTGAAGTAATTTGTATCGCCGTGAAAATACGCCCGTGAAAACACAAATATTGACTTCTCGTTAAAAATATTTTTCGAATCAAAGTTAAACACATTTTTATATTATCAGGTCCAACTAACTTACATTTTGACAAAGTTTGAGCGATTTTGATTTTTCACGTTCTGCAAGGCATAGACGATATTTACAGACAGCCTCTCTTAAATGCTCTTGAAGACCAAAATTTTATATTAGTGATGGTGCAATGTCAACAGATGAAGAAGATGACTTGGACAGACAGATGGAGACGTCTGATAGCGACCAAAGGCAAGTATTTATATGTTTTTAGTGAACAGATGTTGCCATGTCATGGTCGATCGACTCAAATGTCAATTTTGACTAACACTGGCCATGACAATTTGGTCTATAATCAAATATCTGGTTTGAAATATAACAAATATATACATAACCTATCTAATATGGCATTTATTTGAGAGTTCTATCATATATTGCCACAGAAATCAATGGTTTGAACCAAGGTCAAAATGTGCACATGGCATATATGTGGACATTTAAAAATTTATGCAGGCACTTAAAAATTAATTAGTGCATTTTTGTTTTATATAAAATAAAATTATACCATGTAACAGTATGTTTATACATATTTTTTGTTTTTATAGTGATGAAGAACCCGCTGATGAAGAACCTACTGATGAAGAACACCAACAGCTACTGTGACGTAGGCGAAGTTAATTTCGAACAGTTTGCTAGGGTTTGCTGTGCATAGTATTGTGATGGAGAAAATGGCGCGCTTAGACGTTGATTGCACATTAGATATATAGTTCAAGGGTTTATGTTGTATTGTTTGTAATAAATATTATATCCTAAGCGTGTTTGTGAACCATACAGTCCCCTAGTAAGAACATGGTCCTTTGCGAGTCGGATTACCGACATTTCTAAATAATTATTGAGGAAAATATTGGATTTGAGCCTGAAAACCTTTCGAGTTGGAGTCTGGAGTTGAACAGTAAAGTCAAAAGTGAGTTATATTTCTGGTTACTGTACATTTTGCTCTGTAATCTTGGACATACGAGCCTTGGAGAACTTCTGTTATTGTAATTCAAAGTTATTGGAGTTATTCTGTGCAAAATTATTGGTTATTCGTGGATTTTGGATGATTATTTGTCGAATTTTCTGTATTGAAACGTTTATAGTCTCTATATATATGTGGTACAAATATGAGCACGGATATATCAAGGAAAAGAAAACTACGAGGGGCTCATCGAGCTTCTGCTACACATATTCAAAATGACCCAAATAAGTTGGAAGAATTTGTGCCCAAATTAAAGCAACTTAAAACTAGCATGCTTAAAAAGCTTGAAGTTCTAGGGGTCTTAGATGAAGAAATTATTAATCTTGTTGATGAAGATAACATTGATGAAGAGATCGAACAATGTGATATTTGTAGAGAAGAATTGGAATTGGCTTTAGAAAATATTGAAAAAGCACTGAACACCCCCAGCATGCCTAGTCCAGTATCAGTTGTGACTGAACATTTGGTAAACAATACCCTGCATGTACCCACTCAAGTCCCCACTTCACCAAAATCTAGTCCCAGCATTGCAAGCATGTCATTAGAACAACACCAATATCCCAGTCAACCTAGTACATCGCAAGAGAATGAAACCCCAAATTTTGGCCAGTCTTCTGTGTCAACTATGAGTTATCCCCAACCTGTAGAGTATACCACTGCAGTACCTGCATTAGCCCCACAAAAGAATCCTGGAGAACAACCACCAGTCCAACCTACAAATCATGTAGCTAGAGTAAAATTGCCAAATTTAATCCTTAACAAGTTCTCTGGGGATCCTAGTCAATGGAATCCATTCTGGGACACATTTGAAGCATCTATCCACAATAATCCCTCCTTAGCACTGATTGATAAATTCAATTATCTTAAATCTTTAACGGGCGGATCTGCTGCTGAAGCCATTGCGGGATTGTCATTAACTAATGTCAATTATGAAGAGGCAATTGTCATTTTGAAATCGAGATTCGGAAACAAACAGCAAATTATAAGTCAACATATGGATATTCTATTAAATCTTCCACCTGTTAGTTCTGAAAACAACCTGAAGGGTTTGCGCCAACTTCATGATACGGTGCAATCACACATTAGAAGCTTGAAGTCTATGGGAGTGGCCCCTGAATCTTATGGTAGTCTGCTTTGTTCAATGTTGATGTCTAAGCTACCAACAAGTCTATAGCTAGTTGTTAGTAGAGTGGTTAAGGAAAATGAATGGAACTTAGACAAACTCTTAGACACTTTTCAGAAAGAACTAGAGGTAGAGAGAGAATCACAGGATCTGCAAACAATAGAGATCCTAAGAATTATCACGGTACAGCTGCAGCATTGACTACAGGTTCCTATCCAAGTTGTACTTACTGCAGAGGATCCCACCCATCGAAGGACTGTACAACTGTAACAAGTCCTGTTGCTCATCAAGATATTTTACGGAAAACGGGAGATGTTTTGTGTGTCTACGAAAGGATCATATAAGCCCAAATTGCAAGTCAGTAGTAAGATGCTATTTGTGCAAGGGACGACACCATGTTAGCATCTGCAAAGGCAAGAAGCCAACCGCAGATCCCCCTAGAGAGCAGGAGCGAGTAGCCAAGAAACCACTGGCATCAAAAGAGCCAGCTGGTCCAGGAGATCAGCACAACTCAACTGTCTGCCACACAACAACATCGAACTGTGTACTTCTCCAAACCGCAAGAGCAACAATATATAACCCAGATAATCCTAATGGTTCTAAGATTAAAGCTAGACTAATCTTAGATGGTGGTAGTCGGTGTTCATACGTCAGCAGTAAATTGAAAGGAAATCTCGGTCGGGAAGCAAAGAGGCAGAGTTCGGTAAACAAAAAAACATTTGGTTCCAATGAGTCAAATGCTCAAGTCATTGATGCGGTGAACCTTGGCATAGAATCAACCTACAGACCGAACATTGAAATTTCAGCATTCGCTGTTCAAATGCTAGCAAGGCATACCGTTATCTTGCTAACCTACACCTGGCTGATTACTTGCCTGGTCAACAAGATGCAGAAGTAGATATCCTAATTGGTTCAGATCATTACTGGAAGATCGTGACAGGGAAGACAAGAAAAGGAGATAGTGGTCCTACTGCCATCCAAACAAGGCTAGGTTGGGTTCTCTCTGGGCCAGTTGGAGAGGAAGCACAACAAGTAACCCACACCAACAACCTTGTTACTATCCATACCCTCAAGTGTACCACAGGAGAAGTCAAAGGTAAGAATGATGTCCTTGTACAAGAACGCAAGAGATTTTGGGACTTAGAAACTCTTGGTATCCAACCACAGTGTGTATATGAGGAATTCCTGGAAAGCATTACGTACGAAGATCATCATTACGAGGTTAATCTACCATGGAAACCTGATCATGCCGAACTGCCTGATAATTATGATCTCAGCAAGAAGCATCTGGACGGGTTGCTGAAGCGACTGCATAACGAGCCTGAAGTCCTTAAAGAATATGACAACGTAATAAGAGATCAGATTACTAAGGGAATCATGGAGCCTATACCTGAACCAAAACGAAGGAGCCGAGAGAGTGCACTATCTGCCTCATCACACTGTTATCCGCCAAGATAAAGCGATCACCAAATTACGAGTAGTGTACAATGCCTCGGCAAGGTCACGAGGGGCTTCACTCAGCGGTTGTTTGTACAGTGGTCCTTCGCTGACTCAGAACATTGTTGACATAATGCTAAGATTCCGGACCTACAAGGTGGCCTTGACTGGGGATATCGAAAAGGTCTTCCTGATGATCAATGTAGCTGAGTCCGATCGAGATGCATTAAGATTTCTGTGGGTCGATGACATTTACAGCCTAAATCCTAAGATTATCCTACTTCGATTTGCGAGAGTTGTGTTTGGCGTATCATCCAGTCCTTTCCTCCTGAATGCCACCATCAAACACCACATCGAGCGGTACATGGAAGATTATCCTAGTTTTGTGGAGGCTATTCTGAATTC
Organism: Trachythela sp. YZ-2020; assembly: GCA_016169945.1. Lineage (NCBI taxonomy): Eukaryota > Metazoa > Cnidaria > Anthozoa > Malacalcyonacea > Clavulariidae > Trachythela > Trachythela sp. YZ-2020. Next base: position 1,020,837 of record JADLSH010000164.1, on the reverse strand, counting down.
AATCTATGTGGATGATATAATTTCTGGAGGCGAGGATGTTGAGAAAACATTCAAACTCTATGAAGATTCGAAGAGCCGTCTGGCAGAGGCTAATTTCAACTTGCGAAAGATTGCGACAAATTCTGATGAACTCAGAGAAAGGATAAGTCAAGCTGAGCAACCAGTAGCAGTGAACAATGCACCAGATGCAAGAAGCCTGACCAAGCGAACTGATAGCAACGAGTGCCAACAATTGGTACAGGAAGAGCAGTCATCCTATACTGGAAGTACCTTGGGTCCTCCATTTCCAATAAGCAATGATAAGCAGAAAATTCTAGGAACTTTATGGGATTCGAGCGAGGACAACCTTATTATTGATAGCAAGGATGTAGCAGATCTGGTGCAAGAGGTTCAAGCTACAAAGAGAAATGTAATCAGTGTTTCTTCCAAGATTTACCATCCAATGGGTTTTATTACGCCATTAACAATCAACCTCAAGCTTTTGTTTCAGGAACTCTGTCTCGCGAAGGGTGACTGGGACCATCCACTTGAAGGAACACTGAAACAAAACTGGCAGAAATTGGTTGACAACCTGAAAGAAGTTCGGCCTGTTGTCATCCCGAGATGCTATTTCTCTGACGTACACAACCAAGTCATATCCTACAAGCTTCACAGGTTTTTCGATGCCTCTATTAAAGCGTATGCTGCCGTAATATACCTCAGGATCATCACACCACACGTCTTGTATGCCCGGTTAGTAATCTTGAAGGCAATAGTGGCACCATTAACGAAGCAGACAATTCCAAGATTGGAGTTGTTGTCAGCACTCATTCTTGAGAGGTTAATGAGTGTTACTGAGAAAGCCCTGAAGCCTGTGATTGAAATCGCAAAGATAAAATGCTGGACGGATTCTATGGTATCCCTATATTGGATAACCCAGCAAGAGAGAGTGGAAACAATACGTCCAGAGTCATGTTGAAGAGATTAGATTGCTTGTTCCCGTAGAGCATTGAAACCACTGTCCTGGAACAGAAAATCCATCAGTGGAATTGTGGTGGTCTGGTCCAAAATGGCTGATTTCCACAGAGACCCAGGCTAAAGAGAGCATAAGTATCGATGTTATGCCTGAGGAGTGTCGAAAAAAGATGAAGGTCAAGGACCAGAGAGCTTTAGACAAGGAGACACTATCGACGCTGGTAGTGCATGGATCGAAGAATTCCCTGAGCAAGTTATTAACTGTAAGGACTACAGTAACTTGAATCGTTTACTAAGAGTAACGGCTATTGTATTGAAATTTGTCAAGCTGCTGAAGGAAAGAGTTAAACAGAATGATTCTCTAACGACGCCTCAAGTAACAAGCACCGACATCAAACTTGCACAAGCTCTATGGATCAAGGAACTGCAAAGTGAAATGAAGGAGAACGAGAATGAGAACTTCAAATCTTGGAACCGTGACCTCAACCTGTTCACAGATGAAGATGGCATCGTTAGATGCAAAGGAAGATTGTCTAATTCGAATTTGCCATATTCAGCCAAGTACCCAATCCTTTTGGATACAGCTCATTACCTAACCACCTTGATCATATGGAATTGTCACAGATGGGTAATGCACAGGGGAGTGAAAGAAACGTTGACAGAGCTTCGGTCGAAATTCTGGTTAGTGCGCTGTCGTAACTTTGTACGAAAACTACTCTTTAGTTGTGTAACCTGCAAGAAGCAAGATCGAAGCTCGTACAAGGTATTTAAATCTCCTCCATTGCCAAAGTTCAGAGTTGAGGAAGCGCCACTGTTGGATTGGACTACGTCGGTCCTTTATATGTGACATCTTCAAACGAGTTAGACGAGAAAACATGGATTTGTTTGATTACATGCTGTGTTTCTAGAGCTGTACACTTTGAAGTTGTTCCCAACATGACGACACAAGCCTTCTTGAGAGCGTTTAGGAGATTTACAGCTCGCAGATCGACACCACTGCTGGTGATTTCAGACAACGCGAAAACCTTTAAGGCGGCGTCCAAAGAGTTAAAGGCACTAATGAACAAACCTCAAGTGAAGAAATATTTCTGGCAACAACGTACACAATGGTCATTTAGTCTAGAGAAGGCCCCATGGTGGGGAGGTGTTGGAGTCGCCATAACTTACTCGGACGGAGGATTGTTTTGGATTTAATTTAGACACAAACATAACATCTTATTGGGAAGAAACCCGAAGCATGTGCTCATATATTTATTTTCTCCAATTACATGACAGATAATTATTACATAAATTATAGTATAGTGTTCACATGATGATATCATGTTCAATTTATATTCAACACTCCCACTTAAATTGATGATCATATAACATAACAATAGCACAATCACTGTTTAATTATTACATTTTTTTCCTTATATGAATCAAAGTAACTAAAAACACAACTAATTACAACCTTGTGTAGTATCTAAATTTACATGGATTTGGACATGCAATGAATGTGAAAAAAATGCTCTAATGTCCTATAAGAGTTTTAATAAACTTACTTAAATTAATCCTAGTTACAGGCTTTGTGAAGATGTCTGACAAGTTTTCTTCGGAAGCTATGTATCTAATATCTACAATTCTAGACTGAACCTCTGATCTTATAAAATGGTACCTAATGTCTATGTGTTTTGATATTTGGTGCTGTACAGAATTCTTTGCTAAGAAAATGGCACTCTGATTGTCACAATATATAGTAGTTGGACTGTCATTAAGTGTACTGACAAGCTCTCCTAGAAATTGCCTTAGAAACCTAGCTTCTTGGATAGCTGATGCCAAAGCCATGTACTCAGCTTCGCAAGTTGACAATGCCACTGTTGGCTGTTTTCTGCTCTTCCAAGAGATAGCAGAACCGTTTTCGGATAATTTAAACACATATCCTGTGATGCTTTTGCGATCCTCAGATGACCCCCAATCTGCATCACAACCTACAAGTTTCAGGCCATTCTTTGATTTCCTAAATGTGAGCTTATTTCTTAAAGTTCCTTTAAGGTAGCAGAGTATGTGCTTAGCCATACAGAGATGGGCATTTGTAGGGTTAGTCACAATGAAAGATAAGTCAGGCCTAGTTGATGTAATTATGTATATCAAACTGCCTACAATTCCCTCATAGAGTTTCTTATCAGCAAATTCGTCCTGATTCTCAATACTAGTCTTATTCACTCCTAATTCACTTGGAGTTGCCCTTGGCTTGCAATCTTCCATTTGGAACCTATTCAAAATTATTTTAATGTATTTTGTTTGATCCATAGTTATAGTACTGCCATTAAAAGTGAAATTGATAGCAAGAAACCATGAAAGTCTACCTAGATCCTTCATCTTAAAGCTACAATTCAAACTCGTTTTTGCTTCATTTTGTAGGGGCATTGAATTTGAAGCAATGATAATATCATCTACCCATATCAGCACAATAATAATTGCATCATTATGTCGGCTGACATAGACACAGGGGTCGGAAACAAGTGTGAAAATCCATCACTGATCAAGAAAGTGTGCAACATATGATTCCAGTTGCGTCCACTTTGTTTCAGACCATAAAGACTCTTATTTAATTTATAAACTAGCTTTCCCCCTGTTTGACTGTATTTGGCAAACCCATCTGGTTGTTCAACATACAGGTCACAGTCTATTGGTGCATTTAGGTATGCAGTTTTTACATACATTTGATGCACTTGCATATCTAGAGCTAATTGCATTAACATACGGATTGAACTTATCTTTGCAGTAGGTGAAAAGGTTTCAAAATAATCGACTTCGGGTACTTGTGAATACCCTTTAGCTACGTAACATGCTTTATACCTTTGTTCACCATTATGACTTTCCTTCACCGTATACACCCAACAAGCTCCCACTACACTCTTACCTTCAGATAATTTTGCGAGTGTGTAGGTATGGTTTTCTCTTAAAGACTCCATCTCTTTACTCATAGCCTTATGCCATTTTTTGGAATCTTGTGACTTAATTGCCTCTTCATAGGTTTTAGGGTAGTCTGATGTAGCACAACAATAGTCTACACTATAGTTTATCAGATCATTGACATTTGGCTCATCGTCTACTACGTAATCATTTAAATGATCAGGTGGCCTTCTATTACGTCTAACAGGGTATCGTAAATTTAGGTGTACTTCATCTGGTAGAGGTGGCTGCGCAACAATATCAGGCTCAAGTGGGCCTACAATAGCATTTTGAGGTTGAGGAATAACAATTACTCCTCGGGCCCTGTTCTTCCTCAAACCCTACTGGAGGTGGGACATTTCCCTCCTCATGCTACACATGCCTATCAAGAAATTGGTCATTTTCATGCTTACCATAATCAGGCTTATTGCTTTGGCTCCTAAACTTATTGGTAAACTTAACATTTCGTACCTTTGTGATTTTTCCTCTTTCTGGGAAATATACTAAATAGGCCGGACTGCCCTTGTTGTACCCAAAGAATATACCCTTCTCACATCTTGCATCGAGTTTTGCCTTATTGGGAGTGTATGCAAAACAGTCAGTACCAAAGATAGCCATATTTGATATATTTGGCTTCTTTTTGGTTAGCGCCTGGTAAGGGGTTTGTTTTATGTGACTGTTGTAACACCTGTTACGAACATAAGTTGCCGTCAAAACTGCATATGGCCAAAATTTCTTGTCAAGATTTGCACTTATAAAAGCAGGCACCTAGCCATTTCAAAAAGTGTTCGCCAATTCCTTTCTGCAGTCCCATTTTGGTGTGGGGAGTAAGGAGCAGAAGTCTCATGTTTGAAGCGAGAAGAGACTTATATGCATGGCTTGTAAACTTTGTTCCATTATCGGATCTAATGCATTTTACATTTCCATAAGGAGAAGAATCTGCAAGAAATTTCTCAGTGGCACTTAGAGTATCAGACTTATTCTTCAAGAAATAGGTAAATGCAGTTCCTGAATAATCATCAGTTAGACCTAAAACATACTTAAAGCCTTCTTCAGATTCTGGGGTAATCGGTCCTGCTAAATCTGCATGCACTACCTCTAAAGGCGATTTTGCCTTACTGTCAGGATCCTTATTCCTGATGTTGGTCATTTTCCCCAAAGTACACACCTCACAATCTCCTAGCTTTGTCTTACCACTGATTGACATGCCCTCAACAACATTCTCCAGCTCTAAGGTATCCTTAACATTGCAGTGCCCTAAAATTTCATGTCATGTTTGTAAATAATGTTTCTTAAACTTAGCGGAGCATAAATAATATAAGCGACCTCTCTTATGAATATCAAAATCTGTACCATTGCATTGGGTTAAAACTGCTTTACCTGGCTTAAAAGAGATTGATGCACCATTATCAGATGCTGCCTGTACTGAAAAAATATCTTGGTTAAATGAAGGTATATATAATGCATTTTGTAAGGTTACATTATGTTGATTACCTACTCTATCATATAGTTGGACCTTTGCATCTCCTCTATTTAAAGCTATGTTATTAAGCCTAGTGCCATCTGCTAACTCGATAAAACGCACTTCTGGATTAAAATTTTCATCAAAATTTGTAAACTTGCCTTTATCGTTCACTATGTGGGTCGTAGCGGCACAATCTACAAGTAAACTTTCCTTCGCGTGGTCTACATTGTGGTCATTGTCTGCAGGTACATCACTAACTCTAAATACAAAAGAGTATTCCCGATCTTAACAGTCTTCACCGAGTTCCTGTCCATTTCTTGGTTGAGGTTCTTCTTTCGGCATTCCTTTGTATTGTGAGTCCTCGTCCTACGATTGTGACACCATTTCTTGGATCTTATGCATTGGTCTGCCTTGTGTCCTGGTAACTTGCACGTATAACACTTGATCTTCGCGTTATAAAAACCTGTCTTCATAATGTTGTCCCTCGATGTTGGTTTACCCATAACCTAACATGGCATTACCATCATATATATACATGAACTTGTGGTTAGAGCTCGACAGCTGGACTCTGTAGCTCAGTTGGTAAGAGCGCTGCACCGGAATCGCAGGGCCGCAGGTTCAATTCCTGCCAGGGACTTATAGTTGCATTTTTCGCAACTGTTCCTGGTTAGGTCTAATAAACGTATATAATTTACACTCGATAATTTCCATCTACAAAAACCCTTCAAATTAAATGATACTCTGCATTTGAATACATGGAAACAGTTTTGCGCTCTCAAAAATTTGTTGCCAGAATAGTGATTCTCTATCGGCTTCATGTTAGCACTAAAAATGGAATCAAAATGTCTAGTTTCTTTGATGATTTTTCAGAGCTTCTTTGACGTCTTACTATATTGAGTGGAAAACTCCTTCTTCTTGGAGATTTCAATTTTCACGTTAATGACCCTGAGAAGGATGCGGGAGCTGCCAAGCTATTAGATCTGCTAAATTTACATAACCTAAGACAACATGTGTCAGTGGCTACTCACAGAAACAAACACATACTCGATTTAGTGATAACAAGAGAAGAAGAACAAATTTTGTTAAATCATTGAGTTAAGGACACCAGACTTTCTGATCATTTCTTTATTCACTGTAACCTATCTTTTGATAAACCTCAGCCAGAAAAAATCGTAAAAGTGTATAGGAAAATTGGTGATGTGGATATTGATATTTTTCGCTGTCAATTAGCAGAGTCGCCTCTATTGTTACATCCAGCTGATACTGTATCAGACTTATCTTCTCAGTATCATAAAGAGCTGGCTCATCTGGTTGAAATCCATGCTCCCTTAAAAAGGCAAAAGGTATTGTCACGTCTGCCTACACCCTGGTATACAGAGGAGATTACATTGCAGAAGCGGAAGCGTCGCAAGCTTAAACGAAAGTGCGAAAAAATGGATGTCATATTGACTATGAGGTGTATATTGAGCAATGTAAAAATGTGAGGGAGTTGGTGAGACTTTCAAGAATGAATTATTTTTCTAAAATAATCTCTGAAAATGCTAGTAATGAAATACGCTATCCAAAGTGTGAGTCTGGAAATGAACTGTGCAACAAATTTTCTACCTTTTTTCGTGATAAGATCTCGACTATCAGAGCTGAAATGGGTACACTTTCTCAGGAAACTATTACTACCTTTAACTATCTGGATGAAGCAAATACTGAGAGTCAATTGGTATCCTTTGGGCCCACAAATGTTGATGAAGTTGCTGAGATAGTTAGAAAGTCCGTTGTTAAGTCTTGTTCCAAATCCTTCGGAATTGCTGAAATGCTGCTTTAATAACTTGCTACCGGTTATTGTAAGAATTATCAACATGTCGTTTGATGAAGCTATTGTGCCCTCTGGCTTGAAAAGTGCAGTCGTATTACCTGGGTTAAAGAAATTGGGCAGAAATTATTTGCTGGAAAAAAAAAATTTGTCGATGCCTGCCAAAACCTTTGGACCGGTCATGTTACCCCCACCCCCCACGGGATATATTGTTCATATATTAAAACTAAAGAGAAATGTCAAAAGCTGTGTCACCCTCACTCTCATGGGATAATTATTTGTTCATAAAAACAAATGCAAAATTATACTGATAAACGTTCGCCCGCTGACGTTCGCCAGAATACTGTAACATTTTATGTTACAAATATTAAAAAAGTATTTAGTATCTTGCGCTTTAAAAGCTACAGAATAGTTGCGGACATATTTAAAGTGTGCACATTTTAAATTTGGAGTTAGCCTTATAGACTATGGAGTATGGAGGTTGACGACTCCATGGCTCCCCAACTTCTGCCACCATGTGATGGTGGTGTTGTGATACAAAATTTGCCTAATATCAGGAAGTGTTCAATTGATGATTATAAATAGAGCCATTGTAATATATTAGAATGTTACAATCAAAATTATTCTATGGCATGTATAATCAAATGCATGTTTGGACTGGATGTGCCTACTTTCATAAAATAGCAAATAGTCTTCTGTTATAGATAAAACATGAGCAGTCGATCTTTATCTGATATAGAAACTCTAGTCAAAGGTGAGCGTTGGTATATCAGATAAAGATTGGATGCAAATGTTTTATCGAACTTAAAAAACGACCCATCTTGTGAGTTCATTGGCGAAGTAATTTTAAAAAGAAACATTGTATAGGCCGAGAAAATCAAAGCATGAAGTTTATGTAAATCAGGACAAACTTTATCTGATTTACAAAGTTACAAACATTGATTAAACATTCTTTTCTTTTGAATGTTCTTCATGAATTATTAATGAGTTTTTAAAGTCTATTATTGAACTCTGAACATGTGGTGCAATTAAGTGTTTATGAACAAACTACCTGAAAAATGCAACAAGAAATTCAACATTGCAAGGGAAGGCTGTTTGCATGGAAGTTAGTGACTATTAACTTCTAGATGAATTTCACTAACTTCCAGATAAATGGCTCAAGATTGGTAGTTTAATCCTAAAGACCCAATTAAAGCTTACTTAATACTATTAATTTAGTACTGCCTGTTGTAAGGTAGGTCATACAACTTTTATACCCAGCTAGCTGTTTATAATAGCTAGATCAATGTTTTCAATTTGAATGGTTGCATGCCCATGTGTTAAAATATGGTGCAGGCTATATGCTGAACAGAAAATTGAAACTGTACAGGCAGCAACAAGTTTGCCATACACATAATGACTGCTAAGATATTCCATAAACTATAAAGGATACATTATTATTTAATTATGGCCATGTTGGCAAAGATCTTGCTTCACTACTTGCCAGATTTAGCTATTTTGGCAACAAATACCAGACAAGGTTTTTCTTTGCTGGTATTATGGTTCTTGCCTTATTTGTTGTCAAAAGTATCTTTTTTATTTGAATAATTTTTCTTGTTATTAAAATTGACATGCTAGATAGCACAATTTTGTCCTCATTTCTTACATTTGGCATACATTATATTGAATACTGGGTTTGGTGGATAATCCAAGCGAGTATATATATACACACTTTAAGACCTAACCAGGAACAGTTGTGAAAAAATGCAACACTAGGTCCTTTGGCAGGAATTGAACACACAGCCCTGCGATGCCGGTGCAGCGCTCTAACCAACTGAGCTACAGAGGCCAGTTGCTGAGCTGCAACCGTAAGTTCTGTATATATAGGTTATCGGGTGTGTGGGTTGTGATAAGGTAAACTTCAAAGATTTTTTTGCACTATATTGACTTGTACAGTTGTACTATGATACTTTCATTTTAATAATGAATTAACCCACTTTCCATCTTCTTAGAAACCAAAAACTGTACATAGCAAATGATACTATATTAAGAAATTGTGCCTGCCATGCAAATAGAAAGAAAGAAAAATAGAAAATTCCCCTTGTGGTTTGAATTGGTTTCTATGTATATGAAGCAATCAGAGTAGACAGACTGCCACAGTAGAGTTTTTAATATATATGGCACAAACTATATAATTATGTGATTCATAAAAAAATTATAATTTAAAATTTAATGATTATCATTGTATAGAAATACCAAATCTACCTTTTAATATGCTTGTTAATAAAAGATTTACAGCATCAAATATATATATCATGTGTATACAGTACACGAAAAATTACCGACAAACATTCTAAAACCTCAACCAAGTCTTTTATACATGTTTAAATTGTCCAAAAAAGCTGAACTTAAAGATTAAAGGAGGCTAATTAGCACCAAGTGTACAGGTTTTTAAATCTAGACTGAAAACAGGGCCGTTGCGAAGGGATATGGATTGGGGGGGTGTCGAGGGTCAAATTGCCGAGTGATGCAAGATGAATTTGCCGACTTTTTCTAAAATCTGGAAACTACAAATTTTCATTTGACTTTAAGAGAAGGGAAGAGATAAACTCGACTACGCCAACAACGATAATCATTGGTGACTCGATGACGAAACATCTAGACGGTCGAAGGCTTGCAAAGTCAATTAAGAAAGACAATCGAACAAAAGTTAACATCGAAACTTATCGTGGGGCTGATGCAGACGCAATGAGACATTACGTAAAGCCCTGTCTGAATAAGAAGCCGGATAAACTTATCCTACACGTTGGGACTAATGATGTTATGAGTAAGAAGCCAAACAAAGTCGTAAATGCTATCAAGAATATATGTCAAGATGTAACCACAAGCCATCCCAAGACAAGGATAATAATATCAGAGGTTATCCAAAGAAATGATCATATGGATCTTCAAGCAAATATCAGGGAAGTAAACAAATTACTGTTTAATTATTGTAAGAAACATAATATGGGTCTTATCAAGCATAATAATGTAGGAAGTAAACATTTGAATTCGTTTGGACTGCATTTAAATAGAGTTGGGACTTCTTTGTTTGCATTGAATATTATAAACTACTAATGATAATTGACTTGTTGATCTCTCTGAGAACGTTTTGCATTGTCCAGATAATATAATTAATCAATCTTTTTCAAATAAAGAGGCAAATAAAACAAATAAGGAATGCGAACTAGATAATAAAACTCGAACAAGTGTTGGCCAACCACAGGTGCATAATAAAGCCAGGGGTTTCAAGATAGGTCACTTAAATATCAGAAGTTTGATTAAGCATATTGATGAATTTCGAATATACTTAATCAATAAACAATTTGACATAATTAGTGTGAACGAAACAATGCTAGATGATACAATTAGTGATGGAGATATTACCATCAACGGATATGAATGGGTGCGGAAGGACAGAAATCGCAATGGAGGGGGTGTTGCCTTATATATAAGAGATACTATCAATTTTAAAACAAGGAACGATTTAACAATTGACACTCTTGAAACAATAACAGTTGAAATTTTTAAACCAAAAGCAAAATCGTTCTTGATAAATACTTGGTATAGACCACCAAATACCCCAATCCAAGCATTTGATGATTATGAATTATGCATCCAAAGAATGGATGCGGAAAATAAAGAATCAATTTATATTGGTGATTTCAACTGTGACTGGCTAACACATAGGGAACGAAAACAACCACACACTAATAGACTGGTTGAGCTGTCAGAAATGTATCAACTTGAACAACTTATAGAAAGCCCAACACGGGTTACCAGTAACACAAAAAGCTTAATTGATTTAGTATTCAGCAATAAACCTGACTTGATTATAAAATCTGGGGTAGAACATGTAGGAATCAGCGATCACAGTATGGTCTATGTGCATAGGAAAATTTCTGTACCACGTAGACCACCAAAAATGGTCAATACTAGACAATATAAGTATTACAACATTCCATTATTCAAGTCTGATTTAAAAGATATATTTTCAACCAGTGTTTTTAATAATGAAAATCCGAATGATCTTTGGCATGATTGGAAAACAAAATTTTTAATGGTGGCTGATAGTCACGCACCACCAATAACCAGGAGGGTACAGAGACGTAGCTAGAGGGGGGGCCCGGGGGCCGGGCCCCCTCTGGCGAAATTCTCGGCCCCCCTTGATAAAATTGTGACTAGCAAAATATTTTTATTATTTTCTCACGCTATACGTCATGCAAATATAATATTTTACTTTTACTACATGATGTTTTGAGAATTTGGGCGTATTTCAGCCAGGACCGTATCTACGGGGGGGTTTGGGGGGGTGTCTAACCCCCCCATGAATTGTATTTGGAGATTTAGTGGGCAGAAGCGAGATTTGAGTCGGCACAAAAAATACGAGTCGGCACAAAAGTCGGAACATATGAGCACGTAAGTTGTCCGGGAAAATATTTTTCACCGTTGCCCCCCCCCCCCCCCCGTCGACACATACAAAATGGGCATGCTGGTTATAATTTACGTTTTTGAGTTGGCCCCCCCAAAATTTTTTCGGCCCCCCTCTCTGGGAGGGTAAGAAGTGAATATACGCCATGGCTTACTGATGACATAATGAAACATATGCGACATCGAGATTATCTTAAAAAGAAAGCTGTTCAGACAGGCTCCCCCAGCATTCACCAAGCATATAAACAGGCTAGAAATGCACTCTCCAGAAAGATTAAATCAACTAAGACAAAATATTACTTGAAATGTTTCAAAGACACTTCCAAAAACCCGAAAGAAATGTGGAAAACGATTAACAAGGTAGTCAATAAAAAATCTAAGACGACAGACATCAAGGAATTGATCATAAATGATACAACTATCACCGATGCACGAGATATAGCAAACACCCTCAATGATCACTTTTCGAAAATTGGGCCTAATTTAGCTAAAAGTATTTCTAATTTATCAAAACCAGCTGATAGCTACGTATCTGTTCAAGACACTGAATTTCAATTAGAGACAGTAAATGAACATGATATGATGAAAATACTTAAGAGTATTAAAGCATCGAAATCCACTGGACACGATAGGATTCCTCCTAAGTTAATAAAAGATGCAGCGGAAGAAATCGTTGCTTCTCTGACTCAAATCTTTAACAAATCAATCAGTACTGGTATTTTTCCAGATGATTTGAAAATTGCAATAGTCTCACCAATTTATAAAACAGGAAATAGAAATGACTGCAATAATTACCGGCCAATATCCATTTTGTCAGTAATTACAAAAGTTTTCGAAAAATTAATATTTCTACAACTTTCTGCATATCTAGAAAACAACAACATTCTAACAAAACAGCAAGCAGGTTTTAGGAAAAAACAGTCAACACAAACATCCCTATTAGGAGTTACAAATAGTTGGTATATAAACATGGATAAAGGGCTATTGAATGGAGTTATATTTTTGGATTTGAAGAAAGCATTTGATTGTGTAGATCATGATATTTTGATTAAAAAATTATCAATTTATGGAATTCACGGATTAACATTGGATTGGTTTAGATCGTATTTGAGTAACAGAAAACAAATATGTAAAAGTAATCAGGCAATGTCGAGGCAATGTGCTATAACATGTGGAGTACCACAGGGGTCGAATTTGGGGCCCCTATTATTTTTAGTTTATATTAATGATTTGCCAAAATGCATGGATGGTGCTTCGGCAAGCATGTTTGCTGATGATACTAATTTAACTGCCACAGCCAGATCGATTGACGAATTAGAGGAAAATCTGAATAAAAATTTGGAATGTGTACATCAATGGCTAATTAGCAACAAATTGACCCTAAACAAAGATAAAACAGAATACATGATAATAGGCTCAAGAAGTAAACTAAATAGCATCGATCGATCCCTTAATAAAAAAAGCAGATACAAACATCAAACGTGTAAAACAATGCAAAACCTTGGGGATCGTTGTTGATGACCAGCTTTTATGGAATGAGCATGTTGGTAATGTAATAAAAAAAGTTTCTAAAGGATTAGGTATGCTAAGGCAACTTAAGCAGGTTGTGCCAAAAGAAATTTTGATCACAGTATATAAGTCATTGGTTCTTCCTTACTTTGATTATTGTAGCATGGTCTGGGATAATTGTAGTAGCTATTTGCTTGATAATATGCAGAAAATGCAAAACAGAGCGGCAAGAATAATTACGGGTAAATCATACGAGATCCGATCAAGAGACCTTTTGAGAGAACTTGGTTGGCAAACACTTAAGGAAAGGAGAGATATTCAGAAAGCTACACTTATGTTTAATGTTAAAAATAAGGAAGTGCCGGAAAATATGGCTAATATGTTCAGTTTATCTAATAATGAAAAGTATCAACTTAGAAGTAACGGGCTTAATTTTCAGCTAAATAAACCTAGAACAAATTTCCTGAAAAAAAGCTTTAGTTACACAGGAGCAAAATGCTGGAATGACTTGCCAAATAAGGTTAAGACAAATGAAATGTCGACAGGTCAATTCAAGACGTCTCTCAGAGAAAACAGTAACATTAAATAGATCTAGCTACATATGTTCTATCTGCATGTAATAATTTTCCTTTTTAAATATTTTTAATAGTGTGATAATTTTATACTTATGTGTGCATTTGACTAGGTTTCATTCTTGTTTTCTAATAATATTATGTAATAGCAGTTTCAAACGGCCTCTTGAAAAACAGATCATAGGTGTTCTGAAGGGCTACCATTGTAAAATATTTGTAAATAATAATAATAATAATAAATAATTATGCCACAATAGCCACATTGTGTGCGATGATCATTAATGAGTCATTTAATGTACAGTTATACTATCCGTATATATCAGTTATACTATCAAATTAGTTAATATACTGTTCTCTTGAAGATGCAGGATATATAGATAAAAAGATACAAAATAATATATGGCTAGAAAACTGTTCACACATTCTTTGTGAATTACTGTTTAACTCAAAGTGTATTAGTCTATATCTCGATTTCTAACGTTCGGCATTTGCCAATGTTTAGTATATTACAACTCGTCTCTTCTTCAACAGGCTCCACTCTTTTGCAACTTTCTTCAAGTTAAGAGTGTCTGTAAGGTCTCTCTGACTCTCTCGCAGGTTAAAAGCATAAGACCAGTCAGTCACTCATTGACGTGCGTAGTTTGTTCTTCACAAACTTCAATTGACTGAATGAACGTTTGTTTGACGCCACTGTCACGGGAGCCGTAAGCATCAATCTGACTAATATATGGATTTTTAATAGATGAATAATTTATTATAACGTATTTTAAATATTAACTCATTAACTGGCAGACTGTTGCAACATTTCTACCCCTTTAACTGGCAAGCAATATGGCGAATTCTTCATTGAATTTGTGGGCAATCATAAAATTGGCAATATCTCAAAAACCTTTCTATAAAACTTTCTGATTTTTCGAATCAGACAAGAGTGATATATAATTGACCTAATTTAGTTTAAATGAGCTTGCATTCGTAAATAGATAATTAATATTTTTGAGTGAGAATTTTTGGTTTGGGTAAATTTTATAGCACTAACATTTTGCCCCTCATGACACCTAATATCTGAAGGGCAATATCTCCATAACCCTACATAAATGGCAAAAAACAGATTAAATTGCTGGGTTGGTACATATTTTTATTAAAACTAATTTTCATCTTTTAGGATATAAATTAGAAAATGATCAAAAATTAAAATAAATTCTCTTGAGCCTAGTCCAGGACCTCATGTTTACAACATAAAACGGAGAAGAGTAGGTTGTTGTTCACGGGTCAAAACATCTATAAGCCAAAACGCAGTGATTGGGTACTCCTCGAAGTTTTAAATTCACACAAATATATTTGATAAAACAAATAGTACAAGAATTTATCTGTTTTAATATAAACAAAGGATGAAAAGAGTGAGAAAAGCGGGCATTTGGGGAGGTGTTTTTAAACCAGACTTCGACAACCGACATATTCAAACGCAATTTGCGGTGACAAAACAAAAAGCTGTTCATTTCTCTACTCAAAGCACTAAAAGTCATCCACAAAGTGAAAAATATCTTAACTTTACACCAGGTAAGAACTTTAGCTCAATTTTCTTGTGTTTCTGTTGAGAAAACAGCGATTTTTTTGTGCCCAAAAATGTTTGCGCATCTGTAGTCTACTCATAAGACAAGATAATGGCAGACAGCCGGCTTCTTTTTGAATTCTGGCTCAAAAAGCAAGAAATGAAATAGGTCGTAAAAGAGAACAATCGTGTAAAAATACAATCTTCATACTCCAATGAAATGCACAATTTAATATTTAGGTGTTCTATATTTCTGTAAAATGATGAAATAAGGTCCTCAATATCTGGTTGCTTTTCAGACGGGAGTAAACACGTAGCTTCCATATTTTCGCGCGTGCACTTTTGAAACGATAAACACCTCAAAATATAGCTTTTATTTGACAAAATAACGAAATATCCCATGAGTATTATTAAAAGTCTTCTATTAAAACGATTTCATGATAAATTAGTGAACATTGGGTCCGAAATAGCTGCTAAATACCGATTTTGGAAAGGGCATCAATTTCATTGCTTCCTGCAAAGGAAGCCATTGCAGCGAGGAACCGGCATTTTGCAAACAGGTGTCCTGACGTATTTTACATCTTTCTCTTCAAGTGCTCAATGTGTAGTTCTTAGAAAACGAGTTTACACTAATTTTATGATGAGCTTTATCGATTTAAAGTTTTATGGGGATATAAAAATCCATAAAAAAGCATTTTAGAAGCTTTTGAAATCGGCTGTCAAGTTTTTGAGAATTCGCAGACACCGCAGACACCCGCATTAATTCAATACACTGGTTTTAAGCCACAATATCTCTGAAATTAGTGGTCGTTTTAAGACGAAATTTACAAAAATAGATGGAACGGTCATTGTGGATCATTCTACTTAGTTTTAATGTGATTTTACTAGGAGTATTCATGCCAAAAAGACGACATGCGCACATAGTAGGTAAAATGTGTAGTGGTTTGAATACACTTTTGCTAAATTCACAACTTGGACAAGAAGACCAACAGAAGGGTTACGAAAACAGTCAAATAATGCCATAAACATGCACGAACAGTTCTTCAAAAAGGATAATTTTAAACTAGATTTAACCTGCTAAAATGCTGTCGAATTTTGGGAGTTTTTTCAAAACTTTTCTATTCAAAAACAGGCTCAAAAAAGATCGTATCTACTCACTTGTGTTTGGTGTTCGTGTTCCTTGTGATTTCCGACTATTATTTTCCATAAAATTTACAAAATACCCATGTTTTCGGCTCAAAATCTCGCGAATGGATTTCGACAAGAACTTGACCAAAAACGTCGAGACATTCCCTTTCGTTTTGGACCAAATTTTCTGTGTTGAACTCTTGAAAATCCTCTTCTTTTTTGCCCTTAAAACTTGCTGTAAATTCCCTTCTTGTAACATATAGCCATTGCGTAAAGTTTTTGTAAAAAAATAGAATTTTAAACTTGAAAATCTTTGCGAGTTTTCAATCAATTTCCTCGCCCAATGTGTCGTTGGAAAGCTCGTGTTTCGCATTGTATATTCGTATTGGTTGCTAGGCAACCTGTCAAACACGTGCTTGGCCATCGTGCCCGGAAGTTGACAAGCCAATCTAGGGCGCATTGCCAGTTACCCCCTTGCCAATTCCAGGGCGCATCTGGGCGCATTGCCAGTTAATGAGTTAAGTCCTAAATTGAGATTGAGTAACGAGTTTCTCAGCCTGCGGTGCAGACGCACATTCCTACAATGCCATCCGATTATTATTATCATTATCCGAGTAACTGGGATTGTATCCCCAGGCACCAAATAGACAAATAAACAACTAAGATGAATATTTTTATATTTTGAGCAGTCGTAAGACAATCTTAGTGGTGGATAGCGCTAAACAGGCTTTCGTATGACGCGATTTTCCAAGCGTTTAAATTTTATGCGTTGGAAAGCGAGTAAACAGATATGTAATCCACCGCTGTATGCAGCACGTATGCCTGTCAAAACTGTAAGCTGAGTTAACAACAATTTTGTTAAAGAACACAAGGTCTGTTCTTGCCGCATGGCGGTTCGTCCTTCTCTACGTCTTCCTCTCTTGTGTCTGTTGCTGTGTCGTCTTCTTGAGGGTCTTGCGACTTATCACAATATTCCCTTTGGCTTTGACTGCGTTTTGCAGCCTCAAACGGATTAGCTGGCGCGTCTTTGTGTGCTACTCGTACTCGCTTGCCCTGATGGCAAGTTTGCTTGTGCCTCTTACGATAATTGTCGTCAAAAATCGAATTACATTCAAGACACTGAAGTTTTATCCTTTTTCTTTTGGGTTTTAATTGAACCGCGCATAATTGTTAAACAACTTGAAGGGCAGCCTCCCGTCGATTTTCGACGATTAAATGACGACACATCGAGATGAACTAATGTGGTTTTGGCATAAGGCCACAATTTGTACAAACCATTATTTTAAATCCTAAGGCAAAAGTTGTTGCTTTAACGCCTACATGTTCGTAAGTTTTTTCACTTTAACAATTCGCTGAATGCCGATTTCGTGACTTGCCGAACAATTAATGTCGGAGCAATTTGCTGACTGGGCCGACTAGTACAAAATTATTGGGGGGGTGAAGCACCCCCCACACCCCCCGCTCGCGACGGCCCTGACTGAAAACACACTTGTTTAAAATTTATTTCTGTTCTTAAAGGAATAGTCTCGATGTACATATTTTATTGATAGTTTTAACAGATTTGTATTTTTTAGTGATTGATGTAATAGCTGTAATTCTTCTTAATTTTTCTTCTAGTTGAACTATATACCATTGTAAAGCGCATAGAATTTTCTCTATTATGCGCTATGTAAATTTTTGATAATAATAATACTAATATTAAGAGAGCATCGCGAACTGTTTCCCCGGCATTCTTTAATGCGGCTGTGGCCGCCTCGGCTCTTAGTAAATAGTCAGTCACACTCGTGGAGATAACCCATGTATTTCGTTTCCCATAGTTTGTATTTCCATTTGTCTCCATCGAATAAGTTTCTCGCTCTGGGCCCATAACCTGTTGGAGTCGCCGTTGAACAAACAAGTTTGCTATCTAAACAACGTTATCGATCACTTTTGGTGGAGATGGCGAGATGAGTATCTCGCAGAATTGAGAAACGCACACAAGAATGTTAAGAAATCAGACGGGAAATCCTGTATCGCAGTGGGAGACATCGTACTAGTTCACGATGAAAGCCACCCGCGAAGTTTCTGGAGAATTGGAAGAATAAAGGAGCTTATCGCTGGCAAGGAAAGTGATGGAAGGTCAAGAGGAGCTGTTGTACAAGTCGTGAGCAAAAAGGGAAAGGTTACTACCTTGAGGCGTCCATTACAATTGTTGTACCCTCTGGAGATCAACTGTAAATTCGTGGAAAGTGAGGAAGAATCCGAAGTAAAGAGTGATTCCGTAAGACCAAGAAGTAGAGCGGCAATTGCTGGTGAACAGTTGATAAGACGTTGGATTAAGGACATGAACGATGTCTAGTTAGTTTAGTTGTTTATATTTAAGTGTTTTATATAAGAAGCAAACATGAACTTTCAAAACAGTCGTAGACTTGTAGAGTGTTCGTCATGTCAAGGTCATGCCAACAGGGGGGAGTGTGACGTAGGTGAATTTAATTTCGAACAGTTTGCTAGGGTTTGCTGTGCATAGTATTGTGATGGAGAAAATGGCGCGCTTAGATGTTGATTGCACGTTAAATTTATAGTTCAAGGGTTTATGTTGTATTGTTTGTAATAAATATTATATCCTAAGCGTGTTTGTGAATCATACAGTCCCCGAGTAAGAACAGCTACGCATACATGAAAATTGCAGCTGCGGGGTACACTTTATATACCACTGGGGAAGGGGCTTGGAATGAACTACTGTGGATGAAATAGATCATTTGATTGCTCTTTTGATTTATTTTGGTCTGGTACATGTGGAGCACAAAGACTCTTTACCATGGTCTTTGGGCGAGGAAGATACTTCCCTGTATCCGATTTAAAGTTCTCATGGGGTTCTTGCATGTTGTAGATCCCACCGACAAGACTCCTGGTGATAGACTGTGCAAGGTTGAGGAATTTATAGTGTCATTCAAAGAGTGATGCCATATATTATTGGAAAGTTTCATTGCATTTGAAGAAGTAGAACTATTTATTTTTATTTTTTGAAAGTCGCATACAAAATGCAGAAATCGTTAAAATTTAATTCCTGCATGAAATGCCATATAAGGTCAGTGTTGCTTGCTATAAACCAATGAAAATTCGCCATCTAGGCAATGACATCACGAGGAATCGATTTCCCGCACTTTCAAGGCGATAGGGTGCAAGGTCACTGAGATTTAGCTTTCCAAAGTTGTCTCAGCATGCGCCGACAATAGCTGTAAAAGGGCTTGCTTATGTCGTAAACAAACACAATTTACTTCTCTAAAGAGATCGTAAAACGCTGAATCGAACGGTGGTATTGTCATCTACATAGCATGCACTGAACCGAATATATGAAAACTGCAAAGTCGTAGGTCATATAGGACCTACAGGATTGGGGAGGTCAATGATAAAGAATTAAATTATGCCTTGAAGTCTAGTAAATACTTTTCTGTATGTCGGCAGGGCTCCTGCCAACACATTTTTCTTTGACATTGGCGATTGTTGTGTTTGGTAAAAAAACTGCATCAGACAGGAAGTGAGCCTGCAATTTTCTTACCATTGCGGCAATAATGCGGTCATTATCTTATAACTTCCTTTTAATAAAAAAAATCAAACGGGTATTAACTGTGAGTGAAGATCCATTCAGAAAATTTACCGAAAACAATTAAACAAATATGTTAACATCAGGATATTCTTACCTCACTTGCACAAATGTCTAGGTAATAATATTTAACCGGTAGCGCACAAGAATACATGAAAATGTCCAGGTAATAATCTTTAAACAGCAGCACATGAGAATACATGAAAAATGTCCATGTAAAAATCTTAACCAGCAGCGCACCAGAATACATAAAGAATGTTCAGTCAACAATCATCCCTAAACAGCAGCGTACAAGAATATATGAAAATGTTCAGTTGGCAGTGACGAGTATTGAAAGAAATGACCACTTATTGCATTCATGGCTTTGTTTGCGCGAAATTTGTTACATGTTTGTGCTAACACTCTTGCTAAATGGTGGGTTGAACCAAAGATATTGCGTTGCCTATTCCTGCATTGTTGTTGCTGAGTGTAGCTAAGTTCATGATTAAAGTTGCTATACCTAAGTGCGTTCTGATATATGGGTGCAGATTCCTGAAAAGCTTGCTCATCTGATGAAGGAAGTGCGATGCGTTTGTTAATTGATGCAGGTAGGGGATTGGAGTGCATATTTATGTATAGTGGATCGTCATTGGGCTTCCTATAGGGATTCCATTGTTAAAGGGATATGGCAATATTTTATTTTCAATTTATAATAGATGCCACATATGGTATTTTTAAAGGCTATTTTCTCAATGCGATTTTAAATGTTTGTCCGCCATTTTGAAAAACATTGGGAAAAATTAATATCTAGTTCAAAGTTTGTGCGTGACGTCATAAGCGGAGACAGATTTCATGTTTACATATTTCAATATGGACGACAATCAAAGCTTGAGTCAAAATACAAACGAAGCCATATGTGTTTGAGCCTAATAAAAACGAAGGCAGTGATAAAAGTTATGATTCAGATGGTGCATCTACTTCGACAGAAGACGAAGCGGAGGGAAGTGATCATGAATTTGAGGCGATAAATTCTTGGCGACTTTCGACGCTGGAATTGTGCAATTATGGTAAAAAGCATCGAGAGTTTCTGTTGCAACGAAAATGTTGTGGAATACGACGAGAAATTAACTTGTGCCCAAGATCAAAGATTGACCTGAACAGGTTGATCCTTTGCAGTATTTGGAAGAGAAGTATTTGGCCCCTTGGAGATGACGAACTGGCACAAACCCACAATATATACCGGCTGGTTTCGTATTGCAGGTGTTCGAGATGGGTTTTCCACATTCTAGGGAAAAAAAAAGAAGAGTTTGGCTTCCAATGCTGATGTCTGGTGGTAGTTTGACACTTTGCGGATTGCTGCTATAAGCCTTGGCCTGGTTATTATCTCTTTCAGTTTTTTGTGAACAGCAGAACCTACAATAATATACAATATGATGTATGTTCAGAATTATATATATTTAGTGATACAATACATAGTTGTATAATGTAATAAGCGCAGTTTTTCATTGTTAATGGGGCTTAGATTAGTAGGGGGGGTAAACAAATTTCTTCATCTAAAACAAGTGCTTCTTAGTGATGGTTCCTTATTTGGGAGGGGGGCTTCATTAAGAGGGAGATTATGGTACCGGACTTTAACCAATCTCTTTCAACTGTTTCATGTGTGCACTTCTTAAATATCTTGTTTCCTTCATGAACATCAACAATGTGATTGAGTAAGGCTCATCCACTTCTCTTCCCTGTCACTTGGAGATGTACTTGAGATTGCAACCCAATAAATGTGATTAATTATAGACTATATAATGAGAGTTTTTCTTATAATTTCCATTGCTATACCCCAATCCAAGGCTTTAATGCTCGAAATTGTTTTGTCTTGACAATCTTCTGTAGCCTTTTCTTTTCTCCTGCAAATAATGATGAGTAAAAATAATTTTAAAACAGTTCTAGTGGTTTTAACTGTAGCATCAGACAAAATTTTAGCATTCTCCTTTTAAATCCCTAAGTTGGCCTGGGGGGTGGACAGGCTTGAATTGGACTGATGCATTACCTTTTACTAAATGCCAAACGTCATATGCATGTTTGATGGTAGGTTTTTCTTGAGCCATAAATGCTAATACTTGAGAGTGTCTGTCTGTCACAAGCTTGTTTATTTTAATTTCAGCATCTTCGAGGTAGGCAATTTGTCTCTTCAGAGATTCTAATTCCATGGCGTTGGAATTTTTCACCTCGATGCTCTAAAGTAAAGTAAAGATACAAGAAGATACAAGATCTTTGCATGAGAGTGTAGATTTGTTAATTTTGATAATGGAAAAATAGTGATAGTAAATACAGATGGACTTTGATTTCTTCTCTAGGCAGCCAAACCGCTATAGCTCCTTAAAATAAAGTCCAAGACAAAGTACCTTTATTACTTGTGTGTCGAGCAAAATACTCCTATTTTACAATAAGTTCCAATCTGATGTTCCACGAACACGTTACAGCAATCAAAATCAGTCAATCAAAAAACTTTATTTAAACACAGTAAAATCTACAGTATGGTATAAAAATAATTTACTGATACAGAGACAATTTACACTTAGACTTTTACAAATATTAAAAACTACAACATGTTACTGATTTACAAGATTGGTGTGCAGGAGTCCGTATCATATGGAAAATATGATACCAATTTCTCTTTTGAATTGGCTAAGAGAGCATATTGCTCGTACATTTTGAGGCAACTCATTCCACAGCACCTCCCCGTTATAACTAAAACTTCGTTTACCGTAGTACGTTCGCAGTTTTTGGCACAAATAAAGTGTTTTCAGAGTTTCAAACAATTCATGAAGATAATGCGAGTTCATTTGTTAATTGTTTTACAGTCAAAACGGGTGTTCTGTTCCGAGGAATATTGTCACTGATATTGCAATTTTGATTTGGAGATTGCTCTGAACAATTTGCAATGGACGCGAATTCACAACCAGGTTTGCAAAACAAACCCTCTGATTGGCTACTAGCAAAAAGGAATCTCCAATCCAATTGCTCGGAGCATTTGATTGCCTTCTTTGTTTTCTAGTAGCCAACCAGAGGCTTTGTTTACAAACCTGCTTGTGAATTTCAATTTGCAATTTGTTTGCATCGGTTGCAAATTGCTCACAGCAATCTCCACATCAAAATTGCAATATTGCAATATTCCTCAGAACAGAACATCCGTTTTGACTGTAAACATCAATATAGCTTTATGCTTTTTCCGGCGTGTTGAAAGATTATCCCACCCCAGCTTACTAAAAAGGTCGCTAGAACTAGCATCATATTGAGATTTGGTGATGGCCCTCGCTGCCCTATTTTGCAATTTATCATTTAATGTGATATTTAAACCATCCCAAGCTGAACTACAATAATCAAACTACGGTTGTATTAATGCTCCATAAAATTTCAGGGCAGTGTTTGTATCTATAAATTGGCGCACCTGTTTAAGATCTCCAATAGCGGATGCAATCTTTTTGGAAATATTTTCGACATGCCGTGCCCTGTAAGGTGCTCATCGATTTGTAGGCCTAAAAACTCTCTTGATAGCCTTTCCGTCAATTTCCATGCTTATGTGTTTGTTATTATGTATGAGTAATTGTTGACGAGACCCGATTATCATAAATTCCGTTTTAGCGACTGTTAGACTCAGTCTATTAGTTAGTAGCCATTGATGAAGATTTTTGAATTCTGAATTAATTATTAGCTCAAGCTCCATTACGGATTTTGCTGCGATGCTTATATGTCAGCAAACATTCTTGGAAAGGCTCTGTTGAGACAATTAGGCAGATCATTAATATATATTAAGAACAATAGAGGTCCCAAGTTACTACCTTGTGGTACCCCACAGGTTATTTGAACAGCTTCAGATAACTCACCATTGACGCAACATCTTTGACTGCGGTTACTTAGATATGATTCAAAGAATTGATACCGTTTTGGTCAACACCATACATTTGTAACTTCCGTAAGAGAATGGCGAATGAGAGAATGCTTTTTTAAGGTCAAGAAAAATTACTCTGTTAAGAAGACCATTATCTATATTGATTGACCAATTGTCCGTGGCTTCTATTAGGGCAGTCAGTGTACTGTGCAATGGTCGAAAACCAGATTGATATGCAGATATTAGGTTGTTGTTGTTAATATACTCATACAACTGCTCAAAAATCAGCCTTTCAAAAATCTTTGCAACTACCGAAATCACAGATATTGGTCGATAGCTCTCCATATTGTCTTTTTTACCTTTCTTAAAAATTGGAGTAACTCTCGCTAGCTTCCAATCTGTAGGGAAGATGCTAATGCTTATAATCTTATCAAATATTTGGATTAGTGATGGAGCAACGATTTCAGCTGGTATTTTATCAAGACCTGCTGCTTTCTTTTCATTAATTGCTTTTAGTTTTTTATAAACTGCATTTACAGTGGGGGATTTCATTGAGAATGTGGTTTCAGCTGGCACAACATATACTTCAGGTTCTACGGCAGATGGTGGTATATCGGATGCTAAATTTTCACCCACACTAGCAAAGTGAGAATTAAATGTCTCTGCTATTGTCCTTGGGTGTATTTATAGTTTCTTCACCCACTTTGATATTGGATATGGTTTTGTGACTAGAAGCATTACGAGAGTAAATTCGTTAATAAGTTTCCAGGTTGATTTTGGATTTTTCTTATTAGCCGAGGTTTTCGGTAAAATATTGACTTTTTGCTTTTTTAATTTCATTCATGCAACTTTGTGAGTGTTTATATTGTTGCCAAATTGATGGACCACCAGTCTGTTTAGCTTTCTTTTTCAGGAAATCTCTCTTATGCATTTTTTGCTTTAATTGGCTAGTGATCCAAGGGGATTTCTTTTTCCCAGCTCTTTTTGATCTGAGTGGTGCATGCTTGTCAATGCAATTAATTAACATGTTAGGATCATTGCTTAAATTCTGGTCTGTCCGTGCTTGTTGTTCTAAGTCTCTTATATAATTTTCTCTATTTAAAATTTTTCATGTTTCTTATTTGAATTAGTCGTGAGCCTCTTTGTTTGTAGTGGACCTTGTGCGTCATATAGACTAATACATGAAGTTCTATTATCCCAGAATTTATGATCTTTGATGGGGCATCTGTAACACACAGATCAATTAGTGTAGAAGAATATGGTGTAGTTCTAGTAAGATCTACAATAAGTTGTTTTAACCCAAAATATATCCTTCAATTTAGTAGCATTGACTGATGTTACAACCGGCATAAGATCCACGTTTATGTTGCCTAGCAGGAAAAAGTCATAATTTGTTGTATCTATTTTCTCAAAATAATCAAAGTGGTACGTTGGCGAGTCTGGAGGCCTATACCAGGTACTAATTAATAGTGATCTAGTCCGAGGTTTAGTAATTTCGACAGTTAATACTCTAATTCATCAGAGCATTTAAGCTTTAACTTCGCAAATTTTGTAGTTAAGATTGCACCTTACATAGATACAAACACCACCCCCATGTCGTCCATTTTTTTTATCTTCTCTTATTATTTTGTAGCCGGGTATATAAACCTTGTTATCATTAATTGACGAATTAAGCTTTGTTTCATTGATTGAAATAACATCAATATCAGATTTGTGCATAAAAACTCGAAATTCATCAATATGCGCCAAAAGACCATTAATATTTAGTGAGGCCATCACCAAACCTTTACCAAACGGTTTATAATTAATATCGAAACGGTTTTCATCAGGCCGCACAGGTTCAGACTCCCGCTCATGAAAGAACCCCAACCGTCATCCCTTGATCCGCAATTAAACCAAACCAAGGAAATGGCAGATGGTCGACAAAGAAAAGTCCAAGCTCAACAACCCCCTAGTGGTCACCATCATGATAAAAATGGCGCTGTTATTTTGACATAAAGCATATAGAACCAAGGAAATTATCCCAAAAACAAGTGTATAAACACACATTTCCAGGAAAAAGGGCTGAAGACATTGGATGATTCATTGGGTGATTCATTGAAAGCGGCTAGCCCGTCGTCTCTGTATAGACCAATGTTGTTGCCATACTTTGGAGATAGCTTTGATAGCAGGTAGGAGCCTACCAGTTCGCATGTTTCAGCTCCGTCAAAACTACCCATGGTCACATCGAAGAGGGAGTTGGAAGATTTCTTGCACCATGCCACGCCTTAATTGAAGAGAAGAGATTTCTTAGCTTGTATGATGGTTTTTATCTCTTGATCGGTTATTTCGTCATATTTGCAAGCAAATTCTAGAGCTTTTGTCAGTAGGTCTTCGGATATCGATGGGTAGAACTCAACTACATCGAAGCAGATAAATGAATGTGCCGACTTATTAGGAATGTCCGCAAACCATTTAAGTACCGAATCGGTATTTTTCCATTGATTTAGACCAGTGGAAGTTGTTATTTTGGAGTTGATTCTTCGTAGAATTTTCTGACTTATGATGCCAATTTCTGACTTAGATGGGTTGATTAGTCTACACGTAGGATTGTTATTAAAGTTGGGTTTGTGGTCTTTCAATGTTACGAAGGAATCTTTCTCAGCAAGTTTTCTCTTCGGTTATTATTTTGTTAGTAGTGTTGGTTGGGGCTTTCTTGTAAGATTTTGTTATGGATGTTTTTAGTAGTTGGTTGTAGGTAGGAGAGTCCAGACGGTAGAAGTTTGTCGTTTTGTCAGCAGCGATGAGTAGATTGTTGTCGTTCTTGATTTTTTTTCGAATCTCGCAAAAGTTGGTTTTGAAATTCGCAGTTCGAGTCCTTAAATTTAATGTTCTGAATAAGATTCAGCATTTTGTTTTCGAATTCATTTAATTCTTTGGTCGGTGGCGGAGATTTTGTAGTTTTGAAACCAAATGATTCTTTAGTTGAAGGCTCAGTTGGATTCAAAAAGTGGAAGGCGTAGAAAAGATTCCGTTTTATCGATTAAGCATTTCGTGTATTCCTTAGGCTGTGCAATAGGTATGTTTTTCGTGGAGTATCCAAGATTGATAGGTTCCATATCGATTTGAAGAGTGCTCAACAATGAAGGAGCGAAATATATGAATATAAGTGTCAAGTTCAAAATCATATAGACTATAGAGTGCTCAATACCAAGGCAGAGCGAAATAGTAAAACAAAATAAAGTACAAACCCGAACTACTTCATTAAAACTTTAATTCACTACAAATCTGTTTCGTATGGCAAGCCGAGCCTACCACACTCATCAGGTGAATATTGCAACTGATTTTTTAACGCTAAGAAATTTGAATTAGGATTAATCTATAAAACGGATGACTCATATTACAAATACGTACACATAGCTAACTGTGATAAGTGTCTGTTAATTGTTTGTTAGTAATTGCTTAGTAAATGTTTCTTCCTGTGTCTGCAAGTGGAGACAAGTTAATTTCTGCGGTTAAGTGAGCTTAGTTTCGGGTGACAAATAATGATGTATTTTTCATGCAGGCATAGATTACATCTCTTCGTTATATTCGAGTATGGTTTGCATTGTTTTAATATTTTCCAATTGATGGCATAGTGGACATCTGATTCTTTCAATGTCCAGACATATTTGCTAAGCTCGGTGGCCTAATATGTCCAGACATATTTGCTAAGCCTTCCACTTTTTGAATCCAACTGAGCCTTCAACTAAAGAATCGTTTGGTTTCAAAACTACAAAATCTCCGCCACCGACCAAATAATTAAATGAATTCGAAAACAAAATGCTGAATCTTATTCAGAACATTAAATTTAAGGACTCGAACTGCGAATTTCAAAACCAACTTTTGCGAGATTCAAAAAAAATCAAGAACTACAACAATCTACTCATCGCTGCTCACAAAACGACAAACTTCTACCGTCTGGACTCTCCTACCTACAACCAACTACTAAAAACATCCATAACAAAATCTTACAAGAAAGCCCCAACCAACACTACTAACAAAATAATAACCGAAGAGAAAAAAATCGCAAAGAGCTTCGGCCTTTACATCAAAATCGACTCATTTGCTGAGAAAGATTCCTTTGTAACATTGAAAGACCACAAACCCAACTTTAATAACAATCCTACGTGTAGACTAATCAACCCATCTAAGTCAGAAATTGGCATCATAAGTCAGAAAACTCTACGAAGAATCAACTCCAAAATAACAACTTCCACTGGTCTAAATCAATGGAAAAATACCGATTCGGTACTTAAATGGTTTGTGGACATTCCTAATAAGTCATTTATCTGCTTCGATGTAGTTGAGTTCTACCCATCGATATCCGAAGACCTACTGACAAAAGCTCTAGAATTTGCTTGCAAATATGACGAAATAACCGATCAAGAGATAAAAACCATCATACAAGCTAAGAAATCTCTTCTCTTCAATGAAGGCATGGCGTGGTGCAAGAAATCTTCCAACTCCCTCTTCGATGTGACCATGGGTAGTTTTGACGGAGCTGAAACATGCGAACTGGTAGGCTCCTACCTGCTATCAAAGCTATCTCCAAAGTATGGCAACAACATCGGTCTATACAGAGACGACGGGCTAGCCGCTTTCAATGAATCACCCAGAGAAATAGAGAATATCAATAAGGATATTTGCAAAATTTTCAACAACCACAGCTTAAAGCTCACCATCGAAGCGAACAAGAAGTGCGTCGATTACCTAGATATCACCCTAGATCTGAGAACTGGAAAGTTCAAACCATACAGTAAGCCAGGCAATATCCCACAATACGTCAATCACTGCAGCAACCATCCGCCAGCAATTATTCGCACAATACCAGATGCAATCAACAGGAGGTTATCCAACATCTCTTCTGATAAGCAAGTATTTGACTCGGCCGTCCCTCCTTACCAAGAAGCACTAAGAAAAAGTGGCTATGACTATAACCTAAACTTCAACCCAAACCCACCGGTAACAAAGAGATCGAGAAGCAGGAATATTATATGGTTTAACCCACCTTACAGCTGAAACGTAGCCACCAACATCGGCCGATTATTCCTGCAGACAATCGATGAATGTTTTCCGAAGGGTCAGCCGCTCCGTAAAATATTCAATAGGAACACTCTGAAGTTGAGCTATAGTTGCATGCCTAACATGAAAAGCATCATCTCTTCGCACAACAAATCCGTAATTAAGAATGAAACTGAATCCAACCCAAACCCAACCACCACATGTAATTGTCGCCAGAAGAATACTTGCCCGCTCGACCAAAAATGCCAAACGAAAGGAATAGTCTATCAAGCCACAGTCACCAGACAAGATAACATGAAATCCAAAACCTACGTAGGACTGACTGAAAGCACTTTTAAAACCCGATATCTAAACCACTCTAGCTCATTTAGAAATCTAAAATATAAATCTGCCACCGAGCTTAGCAAATATGTCTGGACATTGAAAGAATCAGATGTCCACTACGCCATCAATTGGAAAATATTAAAACAATGCAAACCATAGATAGATTAATCCTAATTAAAAAAATTTTTTGTCAAAGGATTTGAGTGTGTATGTAACTTGTCTGATAATTAAGCATCGTTTATTGTAATGCATGGTCTGAATTAGCCTCCTCCGCAGGCATCTCTCGAATCCCCGGGGTATAAATTGCGTCAGGTAGAAAGTCGGGGAGTCGGGCGCATCTTGTTTGCGCAGCGATTTTTGTCTTCAGGGTAGGTACGTGGAGAGGATTTTGAAATCCAAAATGGCAGATTGCATGGAGTGGAGAATTTATTTTATCTTTAAGTTCAGCTTTTTTGGACAATTTGAACATGTATAAAAGACTTGGTTGAGGTTTTAAAGGTTTTAGAATGTTTGTCGGTACTGTATATGCATGCTATATATATTTGATGCTGTAAATCTTTTAACAAGCATAAAGGTAGATTTGGTATTTCTATACAATGAAAACCATTACATTTTAAATTGTAATTTTTTTATGAATCACATAATTATATAGTTTGTGCCATATCTATTAAAACCTGTACTCTGTCTACTCTGATTGCTTCATATACATAGAAACCAATTCAAACCACAAGGGGAATTTTCTATTTTTCTTTCTTTCTATTTGCATGGCAGGCACAATTTCTTAATATAGTATCATTTGCTATGTACAGTTTTTGGTTTCTAAGAAGATGGAAAGTGGGTTAATTCATTATTAAAATGAAAGTATCATAGTACAACTGTACAACTCAATATAATGTATGCCTGATTTAGCATTAGAGTACAGTTTCCAAATGTAAGAAATGAGGACAAAATTGTGCTATCTACTGTAGCATATCAATTTTAATAACAAGAAATCGATTCAAATAAAAAATATATTTTTGACAACAAATAAGGCAAGAGCCATAATACCAGCAGAGAAAAACCTTGTCTGGTATTTGTTGCCAAAATAGCTAAATCTGGCAAGTAGTGAAGCAAGATCCTAGCCAACATGGCCATAATGAAATAATCATGTATCCTAATTATAGTTTGGAATATTTTAGCAGTCATTATGTGTATGGCAAACTTGTTGCTGTCTGGACAGTTTCAATTTTCTGTTCAGCATATAGCCTGCACCATATTTTAACACATGGGCATCCAACCATTGAAATTGAAAACATTGATCTAGCTATTATAAACAGCTAGCTGGGTATAAAAGTTGTATGACCTACCTTACAGCAGGTAGTACTAAATTAATAGTAAGCTTTAATTGGGTCTTTAGGATTAAACTACCAATTTTGAGCCATTTATCTGGAAGTTAGTGAAATTCATCTAGACGTTCATAGTCACTAACTTCCATGGAAACAGCCTTCCCCTGCAATGTTGAATTTCTTGTTGCATTTTTCAGGTAGTTTGACCATAAACACTTAATTGCACCACATGTTCAGAGTTTGATAAAACATTCGCATCCAATCTTTATCTGATATACAAACGCTCGCCTTCGGCTCGAGTTTCTATATCAGATAAAGATCGACTGCTCATGTTTTATCTATAACATAGAAGACTATTTGCTATTTTCTGAAATTAGGCACATCCAGTCCAAACATGCATTTGATTATACATGCCATAGAATAATTTTGATTGTAACATGCTAATATATTACAGTGGCTCTATTTATAATCATTGAACACTTCCCAATATTAGGCAAATTTTGTATCACAACACCACATGGTGGCAGATGTTAGGGAGCCATGGAGTTGTCAACCTCCATAGTCTATAAGGCTAACTCCAAATTGAAAATGTGCACATGAAAACTTAGGTGAATAATAAAGAATTCTGGAGTTACAAGCCAATTTGCCAAAAAATTAGATTCACTTGCTAACTAGAATTTGAGCCAGGTTGAAGAGGAATCTGCCCTCTGAGCCGTACCCATTCTCTTTCTCAGCCCCACAGCTGTGCCGGCATAAGCCTAGCTCCATTTGGAGATTGGCTACATACCTGCCGGCATGGAACACTGAGCGCTCAAGCAGTACACAGTCATGCATAAGTACTCAAGTACAGCATAAAAACATAGCATAGTAAATTTTAAGTGTGTTCTTGGCTGAAATATCTAAAAAAAAATTGTAAACAAACCAAACCAGTTAAAAAAAATTATCAAGTAAAATGAGTATTATATTCCACCAGCATCAATTATATCTTGCACTTGAACCTTCGACATTTTACTATGCTTGTACCTTCTAACCTTCTAGAGTACATTGTTTCCCAAAACAATTTATATTGTTCCAGTTCAACGCTATTTGTGTGTTAGCTATTACTCGTATATTAAGTTATATTTTCCATTCGAGCTCGGCGCTCACAACTCTTCATACTTTATACAGTTTCTAAATGGTTTGAACATGTTTACTCCGTCGAACTAAGACCATTAGGGAATCCATTTAATACACATTCTCCGTTTATTAAACAAGCAGCATTAGCAGCAACAAACGACGTAGTGTAGAAGCCAAATCAGTCTATCATTAAAGCCATTCGACTTCTATTTTCATGACTTCGATCCACATGCTTTATCTTTAAATATGTCCGCAACTATTCTGTAGCTTTTAAAGCGCAAGATACTAAATACTTTTTTAATATTTGTAACATAAAATGTTACAGTATCTGGCGAACGTTTATCCGTATATATAATTTTGCAGTTGTTTTTATGAACAAATAATTATCCCGTGAGAGTGAGAGTAACACAGCTTTTGACATTTCTCTTTAGTTTTAATATATGAACAAAATATCCCGTGGGGGGTGGGGGTAACATGACCGGTCCATAAGGGTAACATGACCGGTCCAAAGTCTTCGGGTTTTGGCAGGCATCGACACTAATTTTTTTTCCTCCAGCAAATAATTTCTGCCCGCCAATTTTAAGGCGATACCTGCGAAGGAGGCTAGGTCTGAATGTCATTATTAAAGGGGTTAGTTTAGGCTAAATATTTGTTCGTCCAAAAATGGGTCATGTCCGAGCAAAAACACATTTGACCGGACAATGTGACCTCTGCATGTCCGTTCGTTATTTCGATCCCTGAACTTCGATTAAAATAAGTGTAGGCAAACTTGTTGAACTCATGTTATGGGGACTTTGAGGCAAGTCCTCACAATCCCAACATTCCTGCACAAGTCCCCAGAATGATGGATATATTTTTCACACTTTCCGTACACTCATGCAACCTGTATAATGCCATTGAGGACACTTGTACCAATTATTTTTTCAACAAATTATGTTGGTTAAAATGTTATTTATTTAAGGTGGCTCGATACATAATTTATTGACCTGGCATTGTGCGCGTGGGAGCATATAAACTCCCGCGGGATTTTGCGAGATTTCACGAGCTTTGCGTGACACGCGCGGGAAAGTTTAAATGCCGAGCAAAAAAATAATATGGCAGAGTTTTTGAAAAGCCCAGAAGTTAAAACAAACGTAGTTTGCATGCTCAAAGATAAGAAAGGAAAGTTCACAAAGTCGAAAAGTTTAAAGCGCAGTGTAGTTAGAGTTGAAGAAATGAAGAAAGGCAAAGTTATTTGTGGCGCAAAGAGAAAATTAACGTTATATTAAACGCATCGGGTCCGCCGGCGAACGAAAATACGGCCCAACAAGAGACAAAGTAGTACATGTACTAGTCTAGTACATGTACTAGAACTAAACAGAAATGAGTTTTAATGTAAGTTGTTTAAACTTTCTAGGTAATTCTAACAAATTATTTTCTTAATTTGTAGCATATAATTGGATCAAGAGTTGTCGATATGGACACATTAAAAAAAGGACTATCAAAATGCCTACTTTGCTCTGAGGGTAAGAACTAACTATGTTAAGTAGATATCTAGCTGAGTTGAATAGAGGGTATCTAAACTTTGTGTTTTTACAAATAATTTATTTATTGTTACCATGCAAACATCACATCACCAATATTTCACATTTAGATGGCCTTTCAATAATTATTTCTACAATATAATTTCTGACAATCTTTAATGTTTTCCCCACCCCTTTATTGAAATTATTACTGTACATTTATCCAGTTGCAATACTCTTACATTTATGTGCAACAAATGATCACAGTCGCAAATTCTATTTCATTTAATATGTAACTCTTTCCCATCCATGAACTCATAATTCATCATGGATAAAGGACTATTGTACACACCCTGCAATTATTCAGGGTCTATCAGGGATACTGTATAGATTTTGAACAGTGTCAGTGATTAACTGATTTTCAAGAGTCCAATGAAAATGCAGTATGACACAAGGTGACATGTTTTTCTTTAATGTTTATACTTTATAGGTCCGTTATCTCTAGATAACATCAAAAAAGAGAAATTGGTTGGGCTAGGAAGCATACTGTATGTGCAATGTATGAAATGTTATCACCTAAATGAAGTTTGCACATCATCACAGCATAGGTCAGGCAAACGTGGACCACCTTGTATGGATGCAAATACCAGAGTTGTGTTGGGGAGTTTGTATGCTGGAATTGGGCACACACATGTCAACCATCCTTCTTTCCACAATGAATGTACCAACAATAAGCCATAAAGCTTACATAGTTCTTGAACGGGAAGTCGGTTCTTGTGTTGAGGCTTTGGTGAAAGAGAGCTGTAATGATGTTATCTGCAAAGAGAAAAATAGCAATGTTGAAAATGAAAAAGCTGGTGTGACCGAGATGGCTGCATCGTATGACATGGGATGGCAAAAGTGAGGAAAGGGTCACAATTCCACTACTGGGCATGGTGCAGTTATGGGTTTGTGTACGGGAAAAGTGATGGATTATGCCACTAGATGCAAGAACTGCATGTTTTGTGAAGAAGCCAAGGCTAAGGTGAAACCAGCTACAGCACATGACTGCAGGAAAAATCATGAAGGCTCTTCAAAGTCAATGGAAAGTTCTGTTGCATGTGAACTATGGAACAAAGCACCATTGTCAAACACAAGATATACCATATACATTGGTGATGATACAACCACACTAAGCCACATGCACGAGAAAGTACCCTATGATGTTGAGAAATGGTCTGACATTACACATGCAAAAAGGTCTCTAACAACCAAATTATATAACATTAGCCAAGGAAACAAGTTTAAAGACAGTTCTCCACTTTCACAAAAAGTTATCAACTATCTTGCAAAATGTTTTAGTTACTGTGTTGCTCAGAACAAAGGAACTCCATCACAGCTTAAGAAATCTCTGTCACAAATTGTCCCACATGCCTTTGGTGACCACACTTTATGCAACTCATCTTGGTGCAGATTTATTGAGAACCCAGCTACCTACACACACAATGATCTGCCACATGGTAAAGACCTCCATGGTGAACAACTCAAGAAAGTCTTGACAGAACTCTTCAATGAATATTGTACTGACACTGTTATATCAAAGTTAGCTCCTTGTGCAAACTCTCAGAGAAATGAATCACTAAACAGTGTAATTGGTACAAAGAACCCGAAGACCAGATATTATGGTGGCAGTGAAAGCAGTGATTTTCGTGTTGCATGTGGAATTGCACAAGTAAATGTTGGATATGGCTACATAAGCAATACATTGGAAAGACTAAACATTGAACCTGGAGAATTTTGCACAACTGATGTGACTAATATGGACAAAAAAACAGCCACTGCCAAATTAAGAAAAGGACAGAAAAAATCTAAGTATCGTAGAAATCAACTACGTCGTCAAAAAATTCAAAGCTTACAAAGAGTGAGAAGAAAGAAGGCAAAACATATGAGTCAAATATCGGACTTAATCTACAGTTACCAAATTCTGATAACACATCATTTGACCCTCTACACATCACTGAATCTGTAACCGAAGACAACAACCTGTTTGATACCGAGACAACAACCACAGGGTTACAGGCAGAGATTTGTCAGCTCTCAGCTATTGATGATGATGGACAAAAAGAATTTTCATGTTATATTATGCCTGAAGGAGATGTAAGCAAGTATGCATCCGAAGTAAACAAACTAGAAATATCCAGTATAAACGGGAAAAGGGAACTCTGCCACAAGGGGGAGCCGGTAAGATGTACAACAAAGAACCAAGCCCTGAATTCATTTACAAATTACATCACTAAGGTAAACCACAACAATGATGAAAATAATAATGTAAATAATATACCTGTTCTCGTCGGACATAATTCATTAGTGTTCGATGTTCTGATTCTTTTGCGTACATCCACTCCAGAATTCATCCAAACACTAAAGGAACTTTAACGTCCACTTTGGAGACAGCTTAGTTCTTGCAAAGCAACTCTTCAAAGCACAACATCCTGAACTTTGCGTGGATTCATCTGGAAAATGTTATCAAGCTTCATTGGAGTGTCTGTATTCAACCTTTTTTGACGAATCATTTCCAGCACATGACGCTAGAGAAGATGTTAAAGCTCTACAAAGGGTACTCTTCCAGTCCAAGTTCATGTTGACTAAAGAAATGTTAATTTCAAAATCGAAGGTCATTTCATGTGAAAATGCATTGGAGCAACTCCAGTATAATGATGCCTGTAACGTTTGACTTAACTTTCTCCGGTAATTTGTACAATCCATCTAAGAATATAAAAGGCATAATCACAAAATCCATGGCCAAGAAGATAGCAGAAAGCGGTATAACGTACCAAAACCTCGTTGACTTGTTTCGACGAGTAAAAATCCATCTTTCTGTGGAATTCCACCCAAGTTTTTTTCGTGACTCATGTCAATTGCCACGTCATTAGAAAATGCCTTTTTTTAAACAAAGCGCAATTTCTCATTATTTTGCACGGTGACCTATGTTGAAATTTTGCACACCAAAAATCTTTCATTTTACAAAAAATAAAAAAATCTATAATGCCAAAAAAAAGTTATTGAAAAAAACATAATTTTTGCATTTTTAAGGAAAATGGAATTATAGATTTTTAAAATTTTTTGTGTAATGATAGCAGCTTGTTTCCTTAGTAAAAGAATGCGAATAAAAAAAATTGGGGTCGCCGTGCTTTTTTTCAGATTACAGGACGTGATAGCCTATTTTAGAGTGAATTTCATATGCGTGTGTTGCCGTAGCAACGAACTACGTGTTACTAAAGTTAACAGAATTTGGAAGAATAAACATTAAATATATAAAATTCCTAACATCTGCTGCATAAAACTTAAAAATGTGAAATTAAAGAATTTCAAACAGCAATACGATTGATTTTCAAAAAACTGTATCGAGCCACCTTAATATGTAAATTAAAATCATGAAAATCTTAAAATCTTATAAAATACTAAAAAGTATACTCCTTGTACAAAATCGCATTTAACGGTAATTTTCGAAGTAATGTCATACTTCATGCATGTTTAACAGTTGGGGCCGTTCTAATCATCCCTGCTTGCAACTGACAGCTGAACAGAATTACAAACAAGACAGCTGGACGTGATCAAGTTGACCTAGGGTTATTAAGGACATCCAAATAAATACTAATATTTATATACACTTTTTGTTTCTTTTACATTTTTAACAGTGCCCTCAAATGACTAGTGAGGACGATATTCTTAGACTTAGTCTTGGAATCGTAAAATTATCAGGGCACCCAACAAGAGATTTACCCAGGGTAGCAAGTAGGCAAAGATTTTCAACATTTACTAAACGGGATATATCAACTTTCTTTGATTTTATGTTTATAATATCTTATTGGAGGTATTAAAACCTGGAAAGCTTCGTGTGTCATTATTTATCTGTAATACAATAGAAACTCCCTGGATTGTTTGGTTAAGCACACTGGTTTAGTGAGAGTTTTATAATTCTGAAGGTTTTATAATAGTGAAGGCAGAAGCAAGATGACCATAGATTTTAGTCCCAGGTAGATTGCCATTTCCCATTGATCTCCATTGCCATTTCCTGTTGATCTCTGATGGCCATTTTGAAATATTTGTTCCCAGGCTCTCTTCTGTAGGGACTAGTCTGCAGGGCCCCCAACATTGCTATGAACCTTATGAGTTATGAACCTTATGAATTCCTTAGACTCTCGCTTGTAGTTCCTTAGATTTTGCGAAAATTCCTGTTTTAGATTCCAAATATACTTGTATCTCAATCTTTAGAAAAACTTTCGTATTTCTCCACTTTTAAATAAGGTAATTTTTCTCATTGTATTACTCCTGTGCTACGTCAGATTTGAGTTGGCTACCTGTCAAAGAACAACTTCTGCTCAGAGACTCAATTATGACGTACAAATGCATGAACTTGCTTGTCCCAACCATATTTAAGTGACAAATTTTCGAAACAATCTTCGATAAACAGCAGACTCACGAGAAACCAAGGTAAGCTGCAAATTCCTTTTAACCGAACCGCCACTGGACAACATTCTTTTCACTACAGGGCTGTTAATCTTTGGAATGGCCTGGATGAAAATATCAAAGAAGCAAGATCTCTCCGTCATTTCAAGAAGTTAATGGAAAACAATCTGTTAGACAACTATATTAACAATTAATGTAATATAAATTGTAAATACTTAATATAACTATAATTATAATATTAACTATAATATGTAGTGGGCATTGAAAAGCCCAGTTGGGAATCGCTCAATAAAATGTATGTATGTAATTAAACACAGTGTCATTATATAAAACAAAAACCAAAAGATGAAAACATCTTGAAAATTCCTCGGAAAATCCAAATTTGATTTTATATCTTGGGTTTGATATTTTTAGTTTTCGGCAAGTTTTTATAAGCCTGTTTTTGACTAGGCGAATTTATCGAGTGTTAGTGAAAAAAATCGCTGCAAAATCACATTGCCGAAATCACATTGCCTAGTGGAAAAGGGGAATTTTGGGTAGAATCCTTATGTTTCGCACACAAATATATTTCTCTTTGCTCTTTGATCTCGACCCCTATGAGAGACTCAATTCCTAATCCTTTGTCGGCAAAACATGAGTATATAACCGAATTTTGCTTCTAACTTGTACACATATTGCATATTGCACGTGATCAATGTGGCCCGTTTGTGGCCGGTACGTTCGCCTTCAACCTAACTCTTCAGAAAATATGTCCCAACAATAACGTTGTCACAAACTTTACATTTCTTGCTTACAAAATTATAAATCCTCCGACCTTTCCGACCCTATCCTTTCCCTTGGCAACTTGGATCGAACAAGATTTTTTACTCCTACGAAAACATATCATAAATTGCTCTGGCGTGCTCTGGCGTGTTCTGGCATAGCGCTTAAAAAGCTACCAGGCCAACTAACGATTTATTGCAACTCTCTAAAGATTCCATAGAGAGCACTTAAAGCAGAGTGGTAATCTGCAACATAACAATTCTCATTTTTTGTTTCAGCCCTCTCACTGCGAATAAGCAAACTAGTCTTACTAATCCTCTTCACCATGCTGAATTAATTCTCTACAAAACCTGAATCATAATTGTTATGGCACATCAGGGTTATATGAAGGAGCAGTGGCGGAAATTCACGTTTTCCGGGGGGGTCAAAGCCTCCTAAATTTCTGACAAACCGCCCATTTACACCCAAAATAGGCTGTTTTTAGCCCTTTTTAGGTCAAAATTTCCGAAAAAATTGTCAATTTCCCGAGAAGGTGGGGGGGGGGATTATAAAAACTGTGGACGTGCTTATTGGGAATTTTGCCATAGTTTCTGAAGAAGGGGCAAATCCCGAAAAGTATAATATATTTTTCTTTTCCATTTTGTATTTTGTTTTGCTTGATATTTTATAAATGTCGCTCAAAAACTGGCTCCTAATTCAAATTTTCTAGTCATGTGCACGCCAGGCCAATGACTCATCATCAAAACCTGTTGAGTGTTGATAACTCCATGCCGAATATACTCTGGAAAATTAATGGTAAAGTTCCAAAATTACTCAACCTGCTTGAAGACAGTGCCAGTGGAGTTAACCAGTGGAGTTAACACAGATTTGAAGTTCAGAACATTTTGGTGAAAAAAGGTATATTGTATGTAATATTTAATTGCTTAAATTAGATTTAAATTCATAAACTGGTATAAGGTGATAACCTTTTTGAAGCATTTAATCAACATAAATATAAATTAATTTTGGTGTACTAAATACAGTCTCATAAAAGCTGCAACAATATGCCAAATAGGCAATACAGGAATTGATAGACTATAGTAAAAAGCCCAGAAGATTTTTTTTTTAAATATTTAAAAATGGTAGTCCTTCAGGGCACATAGGCACCTGCTTTTCAAGGAGCCGTTTGCAAACCACTAAAATTAACAATACAAATATAAATTAATTTACAATATATTACTAATTGTATAGATTACTAATTACTAATTACAAGATGTCAAGAATACATCAGCTGCGGTCAAGAATAGATTTAAATTCACTAAGGCTGTTTTGTTCCTTAGCTAAACTTGGTAAGCTGAGTAACTAATACTCTTTTTCATAAAATTTGTTACTGGCTTTCCAAGGGAGAAGTTTATATTGTTACTGCGCAATTGATACACTTGGTTCTCTTTGATTTTAAACATTTCTATTACTGATTGTGGCATGACGTTATGAACTATAGTAGTCATATCCTATAAATGGGACAAAAAATAAAATTACTTGAATTTCCTTCAGTGAATTTCTTAAAAAAAATGCAAGTAAATTTGGAATACTAAACGGAACATTATATCAAAAAATTAAGGTAGGTTGTAGGATAAGTTTTTTAGATATTTGCAAATTTCTATTCTGAGAAAACTTATCTATAAATTTTTCTAAAATTTGGATATATTAAAAAAGGCGACTTGTAAGTTCACTATACAAAAATTAAAAAAATTTCACCGAAGGAAATTAAAACTAAAGCCATTAAGCCACGCACAAAACTTACGCGGGCAAACAGAATTTCATTTCGACAAGATCGGCATCTGCGCATGTCCTTGTCTTTCGCGTGACACTCGCTGGTTGTAAAACAGGCTGTTTTTTTCCGAAATGGTGTACAATTGCGAGCAAAATTCTCTTCGTTTTCGTTACCCTTGGCTTGTTGGACGCAAGATTGTTGGTGGTCTTTTTCTGGTCTGGTTTGTCGGTGATTTACCCATTGAATTAATCCAACGTCTCTTAAATTTGTTTTTATTGTTGAAATCTTCATAACTCGTAAGATAACTCGTAAGTCATAACTGTCTGTACTGTAGTTGTATGCAGTAGTTTTTAAACTTCTGATTGCTTTAAAGAATTATATTACTCTGAC
Organism: Trachythela sp. YZ-2020; assembly: GCA_016169945.1. Classification (NCBI taxonomy): domain Eukaryota; kingdom Metazoa; phylum Cnidaria; class Anthozoa; order Malacalcyonacea; family Clavulariidae; genus Trachythela; species Trachythela sp. YZ-2020. The sequence goes on along the minus strand of JADLSH010000164.1, from coordinate 980,355 downwards.
AGTTCTAGACTGCCTTGAGCAGAGTATAAAATATCATTTTAGAATTTTTAGTCTGCAATAAGTCGAAGATTTTGAACATTATAAAAGATAATACTGAACGTAAATACGTAAAAAACATACTAAAAGAAAGCTTAGAAACTGGTTAACAACATACGTACTGCTTGAATTTCAAAGATTTACGATTATAATGAAAAAAGGTTGTGGTTTCTTCGCAGAAAAGTCTCGAAAATAACTTCCCGCGGCTTGTTTGAGTTGTTTCAAAATTTTACCGGTCACGAAGATTCCACGCGAGATGACATCTGATCTATATAGATCGTGTTTCAAACTGTACTAACTGTAGGGAGCCACCTTAAGGGCTGCCAATTCAGCTCTTTTAAAACAGCTTTAGATCTGGTTTCATATGTTCTGCCTGTAATCACTCTCGCAGCCTTATTTTGTAATTTTTGCAGTTTGTTTAGCAGATAATCAGAACAATTATCCCAAACAAGACTGCAATAATCAAAATGTGACAGCACAATAGCATTGTATATTTTTAACAAAGTCGATTGGGGAACAAATTTCTTTATTCTCCGAATCATTCCTATACCCTTTGAAGATTATTAACTCTTTCTGGTCGGTCGCATTTTAATTATGTTGTTGCAAGTTGTCGCAAGATCACTTTGAGTACGATCTCCTTTGCAAAATATCCTTACAAAATAAGCTTTTTAACAGTGGGCTATTTTGCCGACTAAACATTACAAAATCAAAAATACTAAAAGTTTAATCCCAAACATACCTCCAGTCATACTTCAGTTCAACTCAAACAATCTTTAATATCTTGAAAGACTTCTAATGGTCGAAATTTAGCTTTTTATCTGTTTCTTTAGGCTGTAAAACGTGCCTACGATACGGCTTTTAGAAATATTTATTTTGAATTTTTTTTTATTTATTGGGAATTTTCCAGCATGCACGCGCTTGCCGTAGTTTGACTATATATGGTTTGCCCACGCGCTTCAGTCCCGATCTTATATAGGGTATTGTACCCTGGGGAATTCATTCCGGCCACTTAAAAAACCATAGCAACAGTCTTTGTTTGTGTTTGGGCCTTTTCCGGTTGTTTTTGTCTGAAATTCCGGTTTGACCCGTACGCTACATTTCAAATGTCGCCGTAACTTTGTCTATTTTTATTGTGTTTCTTTGCAAGTTGGTCAGTATGTACTGTTTTTAAAGCTCTATAAAACGGTGTATTAGCGAAGATCACACGGTTTTTAAAACAGACGTTATAATCGACCAAAGGTACTGAATATATAATTAGTTTACGATAATAATAAATATCAGATTACAAAGGTGTTAAAACTCACAGAGATCTGTAAAACAATGTGGTTAGCGATTTGTTTGGCATTAGCCAAGAACAGGTGTGTTTGCTGAATCGATTGGTGGTATTTTCGTCCGTTTTGGGTGAGGGGCGCCAAAGATACAAGCGCTCAAAGTCATCATGCGTTGGCGGTTGATATTCGACGGTGCCGTTTAGAAAGAGTTAAGTAAATAATATAAATGAAGTTATTTAGCCATATTATATAACTAAAAATTTGTCTCGATAATCAATGTCTCGCCAGTCTACCGTTTGACGGCAACAGACAAATTTTTGTCCCGATACATTTTGTACTGATCGTTGCGAAGTTATATTAGACGCTGTTTAATATTTTTAGAATATCCATGGTCTCCGTATCCTTGGTTTAGGTTGAAACTAGTGTTTTGTTAATTTTGTGTAAGTAGATTCACAAAAATATTAATCACATTACATGCACTATACCTATATGGCACTTGACTAGGTAGTAAATTAGACTAGTAGTCTAAAGGCCATGCTGCAACTTGGAGCGATATTTCTGCAAATAGAGAGTCGTTTTATGTAGAAATATACGCACAGAAAAACAGTGAATATTTTCTCGGTTTTACTTCAACCATATAATCTTTCTCATCTATTTCTTTGTTGCTTTCTGGGAATTTATAGAAAAATATCGACGAAGTAAAGCGAGATTCATGCTCACAATTTTTCTGCGAATACATTTTTCACCTAAACAACGCTCTGTGTGCGAAACTTTGTCTTTGTGCCAAGTTGCAACTAGATTAACATGCATTGGCCTAATTTATTGTAAGCATAATGCTCTTCGCATATTTCTGCTATATATTTAAAAGTTCAGTAGTACAGTTATCAGTTATGTGCACAGATATATTACTCTTTGATCATGACTCCATTCAATCACACCCCTATTACTAACACTTTTTTGTGGGCGTAACATTACGATACAACGCTGTATGAAGCGTGTCAATATATAACAACCAACTTCAATTTTTAATGTTGTAACATGAACCTGGTGATGTTTGAAGTTGTGAATTAAATGGAGATCCTTCTCAAAGCTAAAATACGTACAATACGTACATTACTTTTTGAGGTGGGCATAAATTCAAGGCAATCTGAAGGAAAAATTGATTGGTTTAAACATAAGGGAGGATATTCTGTTTCTGGTCAGTCGGTTAGTTGTGTGTCCAGAATTGGCGCGGCGACTCATATTTTATATAGTGCTTTCTTTTTCATAACCGCTTTTTTGGAAGAAATGGGTGAATATTTTTTTCTATTTTTTATTTTTTATGAAGTGTGTAGTGATTTTTAAGGCTTTTAGTACTAAAAGTCACCAAATTGGCAGGTTTACATTGAATCAAATAAGAACTAGTATTATTGCAAAAACATGTTGACAAGGTAAATGTCATACAGTATATCTTACGTCTTAATTCATACAGTATATCTTACGTCGTATTTTTTTGTGTTACAATACATTTTAGACTTTGATATTTGATAACCATAAGTTGTTAATCACAATGAAAACCAACTTGGTTTACAATACATTTTTAAACTTTGATATTTAATAAATATAAGTTTTCAATGAAATCCAATTTGATTTGGCTTATTTGAGGAGAGGGGGGGGAGGCAATACGTTGTGTCATCAATCGCTGCTGTATTTAAAATGTCCCGGTTTTATAATTCACAAGGTTGGAATGTCTGGGAACCTTAGACGTGAGGGCGAGATTACTTGAAATCAGTTTTTATATATAAAATCTTAAATAATCTCACTGCACCTAATTTGAATGAATCTTTTCAAAAAATTAGTAATTGCCCTATTTCATACAATCTTCGAAATCGGGACACAGATTTAGGGCTACCAATGCCTAAGACTGAATTTATGAAGAGAAGTTTTAAATATAACAGTTCCTTTATTTGGAATACTTTACCTAATGATGCCAAAAATGCCAATACCTTATATTCATTTAAAAGGCTGATACGATTACGAGGTCCCGTTCCACAGATTAGGAAAGGCTTATTATGGCATGATCATTAAATATAATATAGTTATATTTGCATGTTCTGTTTCTATTTTTTCTATTTGTATTTAATTTTATTTATTCTGTATCTTTGATTTTGTATTTATATATATTCTAGCACCTTGTTGGGACTAGCATGTTGAAATAAAATTTTATGTATCTATCAAAAGTACCCTCAAAACGCAGGAAATACCGTTTCAGAGACTCAAAATTCAAAAAGGTTTCTCGGGAGAGCATGCCCCGAACCCCCCTAGGGAAAACATCAAATATAGTCTAGGACCTGTAATGAGTTTGTATGCATTTCATTTAGGACAGATAATCTCAACTGTTTTAGGGTAAAATGACCATGACAGACAACATGGCATATGTGCCAAAACCCGGGACTACTAGATACCTGAAAATGACCATACCCAGAAACAGCACTATCGACGTAGCTCTATCTCCTAAACCATCAAAGCTACAGATTTCCTGAAGTGCTTATAGTCTTTAGAATGGTTACTTTAGGGGTGGTCGTGTTTAGGTAGAATATTCTACAAGAAAATGACTATGCACATCCCATATCAACTGCTAATTATATATCACATAACTTCTTGCACCTTAGAAAGACTATATGTAATAGGATAAAAAACTATACTTATTGCAATATAATAATAAAGATTATATTATAAGTGGTATCTAACGAGCAATTTCATTGGCTAATTGCGCGTGCTTTATGACGCAATAAAGCACGGCCACCGTTTTGATTTTTCTCCCTTCGTCCCGCTTGTTAAATTTTCCTTGGAATTGTCAATACAATATGAACAAAATTATAATAGTTTTAAATCCAAAGTCTGTCAGAAAGCAAGAAAAAGTAGACCTAAACGAGATGGAAAAAGCCAGCCAACAAATAACAACGGGACATAAACGGCGAATAAAGATTCGTAGCTGTTTCTGAGTTTGCAATATACTTTTTTGCTTGAAAGTTCGCATTCAACGGCGACAAGAAACGCGAAAAAATCTGTGCTATTTTGACATTTAAAGGTACAAAAATGTATTTAAACACAAACCAAACCAAATTTATCCACAGTTCTACTGAGTTCTAGGTTCAAAAAATTAACCATTTTGGCATTGATTTAGATAACACTATGTGTACAGTTTTTAAGCTGTTTTTAACCACGGTCTTAACTCGTTGTTAAGAGAGTGGCTTTTAGGGGGCTTATTGGAGAGAGGGCGGGCTTAATTAATAAATTATTCATCTTAAAAGGGGAGACGCTCGTTAGAGAGAGGAGCCTTATTTAAGAGAGGGCTTATTACAGAGAGTACGGTACTAAGAGAGTACAAAATTTACTGAAACAATTAGTTTGTAAACTGCATCAAACAGTCACATGGGAAGACAGAATCTCCTTGTTGTGGACATCTGCCCATATCGGCTTGTTTTCATATGATTTTAGCTTCATTCGTGAAGCTTCTCCTCCTATTTCAACGAAAATTCGTCATTAAATAAATTGTTGTAATGAAATATATTAATTCAGGCGATACCTAAATATAAGATCTGAGAAAAAATAATCGGGATGGAAGAGGATTTATAGATAATAAATAACAGATCCCAACAATAAATGAATAATGAATATTTAGTAATTTGGAAAGGAATAAAGGACAATAAAAAATTAATGAATAATTCGAAATAACGAATAATTTGGAAATATTGAAATGAATAATGACTAATTCACAAATATTTCGCTTCCAACCCGGAAAATGAAATGCTAAATAACCCGAAGTAGTATATTGTGAAGTCAGAGAAAAAGTCGTTCGAGAGAATAGGCCATTCATTTATCCATAATAATAACACAAGAAGAGATATACGCACCTCTGGGTTTATTGAAAATGATGAGCCTGGCCAAGGTTAAAATTGCTAGTTTTCTCCAGTTTTTTTCCATGGCATTTTCGCGGACGTCTTGTGTGAGGTCGACAATGTTCTGTGTCATGAAATTCCTCAGAATCAACAGGTCGTTGGTTATGGGAAGTAGACCGGGTTTGTTTTGCTTCTTGAGTGACAGATTCTGTGAGGCTCTGCTGGATACCTTTGTACTCCATTCTCCGTCGTACAACTCCATAAAAAGGGAAACGTTGTTTCTCATGTCCATATTTTTTCTCTTATAGCTCTCCCTTTCACGATCATGGCGGCTTTCGTCAGTGCGAACCCACATTTGACAGCTGTCGACGGGGCCGAGAAACAATCTGATCCAGTAGTTGAATCACCGAGAGTATCCACCAAGAGATCTGGCGCTGGCAACAATATGATCAAAGTGGCTAGGCATCAATATGTCTTGGAGAGAAACAGATGGGGTTCCGCACAGCTCTCTCAATTTTATCAATAGGCGAGCAAGCAATCGCATTTTCTGGGACACTTCCATGGCATTCTCATTACCACGAAGTCGGAACCTACCATCAGGATCGTTTCCTCGGAACGAATCACGGCGCTTATGTTACCCATTACCATAATGGAGAGAACGTTGTCCGAAAGTTGTTTGCTACAACCTGTAGGGAATTTATTTGCCGCTAAAAGCAACCCCCCTACATGTTTTAGCTTTCTCGAACGAGCTTTCTCTTGATCTTTTTGCTCGACAAATGGACATTTCGGACAATGACGGTAGAGATCTTTTTTCTGGAAGAAACCATGGCAGAACTGGCAAGGCAGGTAGTTCATGAGGTTTTTGTCCATGTTTTCGGCTGGTCTTCGCATGACTTTTAACTCTCCTTGCTTTAACTCTAACACTTTCAGGTTGTGGTTGAAGTTGCCCATTCTGCATAGTTTTTCCAACATAGTTTGCCTGGCCTTCTTATTCTTCTTATCAAGAGAAATTATCTTTGCCACCTCCTCTTCGTCCCTGTACACCTGCAGGAAATGGCGAGCCAATTTGAGATATTCTTTCTCGCAAAAAAAGCAACTGTTCCGTATATCGTAGACTCTTTTGCCGTTCGTCTCAGTGGCTGCCATTATGTACACTAGATGAAAAAGAGTAAATAATATTAATATTAAATATTCTTAAAGATTTTACAATCCCATTCAATTGGGTAAACCGAGAAATTCTAACTATAAATTTTCACCGCTAATTAATTTTAGAATGCAGTGACAATTATTTCAAAAACAAGATGTTAGATGATCTTATACCTCCTGTGTTTTTCCCTGTTTTACAAGCTTCCTGTGGCTGTATATTATCATTTCCATCTAAACAGATAATTAATGACTGCCTTATATTTTTGTATCGTCCAATTAGCACATCATTACCAAAGAAGAGTAACTATACACTAAGCTCAATACATTGTTATTGAATTACTATTTTGTCAAGTATCTGCATGCCAACAAGAATTTAACATTTATAGTTACATGCTTTATTCAACTTCCTAAATTTTTGCTCTTTCAAACATTGGTTATTTACCGCCGAATACTCTCGTCACAAATATTTATAGAAATCAATAATCAGAAGTCTTAATTTTCCTTTGTCGTATTACAATACTGTAGTTCTGAGAATGGAGTAGCGACATATTCAACCAAGCCTATTTGAGTAACTCTGTGTGGCAAGTATTTCTCTGCAGACCGTTAATAAGTTGGAAATTAACGCATTTCCATTATACATGTACGTGGTTGCTTCTATAGTTGGAATTCAAATCCATATGGCAAATTTCTACAACTTCAGTCTTCAAGTAATTTTATCATGACATTTGTCTTAATTCTTAAACTTTCCAACAACATGTACATTCTGGCAATTTTGCATGTTAATTATTAGTTTTAACTACTTATTCAGGAAATTTCGCGCGTGAATTAACGTATCCCATCCACAAGAATGGCCTTATATTAATTATACAATACGAATTTCTAATTTCCTCTCCTGTCACCTCGTCTCTTTCTCTGTATTAGTATTTGTAATTGTCACCTTGTATGTTATGTAAATTTTGACGAACTTGATGAAACCAAACTAAATCAAACCTTCAAACTTATATTCATAATCATCATCCTCATCACCCCTGACATTGTCCGCAGAATCATCTGAAATGAAAAGATAACAAAATTAAATATCTTTCATGATTCTGATAGCATTTTTCAGGCCTCCCTTTACTGAATAACCAGGCTACGCCACTAAATCTGTAGTCTCCTTCACAGACGTGCTTATGGCTCGAACCCTCGCAACGTATGCGAAGGAAACTACTGATTTAGTGGCGTAGCAAGGTTATTCAGTCGAGGGAGGCCCGAACATGCTATCAGAATTCTCCCAAGTTGGAAACCAGGAACCAGCTGCATTCTCTTTAATTATGCGCTTGTGGCATCCCCGGGGAAAGACGCCCCTTTTGGATAACCAGACTTTGTGAAATTAATTGGCAACGGGCTAATTCTGGTTTCGGACCTGGCAAGGAAGGTAAAATCAGATGTTGCCTTTTACCCAGTCATATAGTTATAGGGCAAAGATGTAGCAGCGAAAATAAACTATAGACATACTCGGCCCAGCCTAGAACCAAATCATCTGGAAGATCTAGAGCTAGGTAATATTGACTATTCTAATTACACATATAGTGACATTGTACTATAACTGACCAGAGCTGTTTTTGTGCTCGTTTTCGATGTCGTCCTTTTCTCTTTTTAACCCTAACTAAGCAACATTTTTGGATAATCGGCTTTTGGATGCTAGACTATTCGGAACATTTCAAGCATGAATTGCATATTGTCACCTTGTTCTTGTGTCCAAAGCTAAGTATATATTTTTAACCATGAAGAACGGGAGCACACGAACCTCAAAATATATTTATATGTTATGACAACATATTAAGTTCTAATTAATACCTTTGTCATCTTCACTTTCAGGACTAGGCTTGTAGTCATCGTCACTTGTAGAATCTCCCTATATATAAAGGTGATATTGCTAAGGTAAATATTATGTATAATTATACAATTTAGAGTGTTTGATATATCAACGCAAACTGTACGATATCATTTCGGTTCACAGAAAAGTAAATTATAGGAAATGACTTATTTGAAATTCCCGAAAATGTCATTTCCCCTCTGGGGACAAAACGATAGGAGGCATATACAGAATCCCGTGAATACCGTCTACATGTAATAGTAGTAGAGGTAATTAACGCGAGATTTCTCAGTGATGGACAGTATATGTCGCATGACCGCGACAAGATGGACAGTCAAAAGCAGGGCGCTTATATAAGCACCCTGGTCAAAAGATTTTAATGTTCTGAAATAAGTTACTGCATGGGCTTAAAGTCCCAGCAATTAATCCAAATGAAAAGTTGTTGATGAGATTCTGTAATTTAATATAAACAATATATAGGAGGCAACAATAGCCTAATAGTAGGCTGCGTCGTTATTGGTTGGGGTAAAACCTCCATGTAAGCTACATCACCATGACAGGGTGTATAGTCAGTGTCCCAAGCCAAGGCCAAGTACCTGGGACTGGCAGCAGCTTGAGTTTGTACAAACTAGCACTATTACCTCAGGATATGGATCGGCAATTTGTGAGTTATCTGGAAAAACAAAATTAAATTTTAATTGCTTATTTCCTGGTACCCTGGGGCAAATTGTAAACACTGGACTGTATTGGGATTGTACTCTTTCTCATTTTTTATTTTTACGCAAAAAGCTGAATGCTAATAGAGAAAAAAGATTGAAAATCCAGTCCAGTCCTGGGACCGAGGTTGGTCCAGAACACAGACCTACTTATTTACCGCCCTAGTTTATATATAAACACGTCGTTCGACGAAGCTTTGACCTTATCTTTAAAAAAATTGAAATACACTTCTTTAAAACCTAAACAAGAACCTAACAAGAACCAAATATTGCCTTACGTATTGTACACGTTCATAACTTTCGAGCACATTTCATGCACACGGATCTGCGACAAAAATTCTCCTTGACAAGTTTTATTCCAACAGAGAATAAGAGAACATACAGCGTAACTGTATCTGCGTGCACCCCTTTTAATAAATTTAGAATTACTTTACTGTTGTTCCATTAAAAAGCAGAACACGAGAATGAAAAGTACCTCCAATCTATAAATTGTAGGGACAACATGCACATTCCCGGGGACGTGGCACGAAATCAAGCCACAGAGACTCCCCGAGCCCAGACCCCCCTCAATGTTCGCAAATCTTCATTATACCAGGTTTGTCAGGTCCATTTTCGTTGATGTCCCCCCTAACCATTTCTTGGAAAAGGCCCTGGCTTAGAGAGTCCCTTTCATATCCGATCATACAACTATTCAGGTTTTTATAAATTCTTTCATTTTCCCCTATAATTTTGATACAAAATTTGTATATAGAAAGACAAAAAAGTTGGTCGTTTCAATCAGAAAAGTTGGTCATAATGATATGACCCCCCCCAATCGTGATTCGTTCGGCACGTCCCTGCTGACATTCCATAGACATTGTCTTATTGTTTATATTAATAAACTCTAGAACAAAGAGTTTGTTGTCTTCGACAACTTTTTATTTATGCTATATTTAGGTGTTATGTCTGTGTCAATCATCCTAGTTAATTAGTACAAATTGCAAAGTGGGCGGAAACGTTTTGACCAGATTTCGGTTATAACGCCATGTTACGAGTCACAAATATTTCTCTTTGATCTTGACCCTAACCTCTCTGGCGAATGCCCGTTCGCAGGCTAGATTGTAGACAAAAGTCACAAGATCGTAACAATCAGAATTAATTAGCTATTTTATGCTTTATGCATAATTCGCTGTGGCGTGCTTTTTTTATAAATTTCTATTGTGTAAAAAAGCTGAGACTACGAAGGTAAAGTTGATTAGAGTTTAGTGTTTTATAGTTGTGTATTAAAGAGTTGTGTTTTGCTGTGACTGATAAAGCGGTAATGGCAGTATATTGTATATGTATTAATATTTATTTTACTGTTTAAAAATGTGATGCAACAAGAATTTCGATGTTGTCCTTCGTGACAAAGATTGTTATGTGGGTCGATGAGATCCGAAATTCTCAAACTCTTCAGCTTGTTGTATATTTCAGGTAGTTTTTATCCTACGCGTACGGTCCCGCTGCATGTCGTGTCCACTGTACAGCATATAAATCGCTGCCTACACTGGAACCATGCATGTAAAATAGATCTAAAATGTGTTTATATTCTTACAGTACACTTTAATACCTTTCCGCTCAGGTTAGATCTATTAAAATAGATTAAATTGCATCTCAAAAATAATTTCTGAATGATATTTGAATTTAAACCCTGGATGGTGTGAATAAAAAAACTAATTTCTTATTGAAAACAACAAACCACATGTTCGCCCCACCACTGTCACATGGTTTTAAGCTCAGCTGCATGGCGACGTTCATATAAATTCACATCCCATCAATTGTTATTAAATAAAGAGCCCAGGTAATAATTGGACATTTTAGAGTTAGAATCAGTAAAATGACACATAAGTTAGGGGAGAAACTATCCCATTTTATTTCTTATTGTAGAGGTTATGCAACTCCTCTCTATCTCGAATGTCGGTTTTTACATAGAGAGCCAAATGAGGTTGCCCGTCTACCATAAATTTTTTCATTAGGCAATTTGCCCTCTTTGGTTCTGTGTTGTTAACAAGTCTTCCCAGCCCATCCGAAAATGTGGCATCAACACTATAAAGATAAAGGAATGATATACAAACTGTATTTTGTATATATTTATGAACATGTACTTTTTGTGTTTGTAAAACTTACCAAAAAGAATAAAAAAAGAACAAGAAGCTTCCGAGTTCTTCCCTGTATAATTCCTCTCTTTTGGCACCTTCCCTTTTGCTCACCAATTCACCCTTGTATTCAAGGAGATATTCTCCTTTCCGAAACTGTCTTGTTGCAAAGACTCCACAACCTAATGGAAAAAACAAGGCTGTAGTTTACAAAAGGCCTCATACAAGTTGGGCAGGCCTGATAAATTTTGCTACTGCCAATAAAATAGGGAAGTTGGGCAATGTGATGCCAGCCAAAAAGACATACCAGATCAATTTCTTGAAACAAATAAAATGTTAATATACTGTACAGGAAATCTTTAGCGCAAATTTAAATCCCTAAGGCTATCCCTATATTTTACTTAAAAGGTTAGGACCTGTTTTGGTAAATTGGCCACTGGATCCTCCTCTATATAATTATCCCCCTCTTCAATAAACCAGGGGTGGTGTCATGAATTCTCCATTGAGGTGGTTAAGTTCACAGACAAGGGGCTAAGTTCTGATACAAGGGGGTAACTGTCAAGAGTCTGAGAAAAGTTTTGAAATTTGTGTCCCTTAAAACAGTGTTTCCTCCATTTTGAAGGTACGTTGCAGTAGAATAGAATTGCCATGTTTGTTAACAGACATAGATTCTTCCCCAACAAAGTGCAATTTTTTTCCCAGATGGGAAAGGGGCACTAGAGTTGCCAAATGGGGGGAGGCTGTCGTGTGTGACAACTGTGGGGCTTGGTTAATAATGTGACTGAGCGAAAATTGACAGTAAGATTGACCTATTGAATAAAAACAACCAAGTGTTAAGAATGTAACTTCTAATCCTAATTTTAAACTTTGTAATTGTTTTATGTATTGGACAAGTCAGTACCCATCTTATTATTGATGAATCTCACTTCTAGGGCCTCGTCGTCGTTGGGAAGGGAAGTTGGTTGTATTTGTCTCTAGAAGGCAAGTATGGTACATCATTAATATTTTTTATCTAAAATTGTCTGTCATTAGACAGAGTAAAATACTAATTTAGAAGCTAATGGGTTCATCAGAAATTATGAAACTCTCATTTTAAATTAATTGCAATGCAAACAGTTAATATCTGGCATTAGCTTCCCATTCCTGACTTAATGTCACTTTATTTACTGAAATCTAGTAAATATGTAGGCACAATTACAGCATACAACAGTGACAAGGCATGAATTCAATGCCGCCCACAGCGTTAATATTTTAATAAGAGTATTTTAGTGGTATTGTAGTGTCAGTTAATCAACAGAAAGAAGTAAAACTGATGAAAATTATTTTATGGCCCTAATACTGTATGAACATTTTCATGAATACATATGTATATATGTCAACACTGCCTCCCTGCATGCCCGTGCAGCATATTCTACAGTCTAATAGTTGCATTGCAATGCCAATGTCGATCATCGTACTCCCAACAGTCAGTGACAAGTTCATTGTAGTGTTGGAAATATATTGTACAATTCTACATCTTTGAAAGCAAATTCGTTTACTATAACATAGAGATGGAGGGATCAACCCATTTCAGACACACAGATGAGGTTCAGCAGAGATACATTGCCACGTAAATATCTTACTATTTTAGGGTCTGTTCATTTTTTATCAGGGGGTGTGGTGGAATTAGGGGGTGGTAGAAATCCAAAAATAAATGGCCTTAAAAGGGATGGTCACACGAAAATATATTAGAAAGAGGACCGGGCCACAAAAATACAGTACAATGTTTTGTTGTTCTGTTTGGACGAGTTTCTAGGCCATTTAAATCCAAGGGAGAATGCTCCCAATCACCCCAACCTATGCAAAACCTAATAGGGGTTCAGGGTTCTAAGAACATTTTTGAATTTTCACCCTTAAAACAGTGTTAATAAACTATATACAGTAAATGATATACAATACCTAAAATGGCTAATCTGCAAATAAGGAACATGGAGATGAGGAACGGAAGAAACCAACAATTACTGTTTCAAACATTCAGCTACAGAGAACAACTAGCAATCTGTACCTTTGAAACTGATTATCCTCTTTGGCCAGAGAGATGTCAGCCTGATAAATAAATAAATGAAAAGCAAATTCATAATTCCACATTTCAGAATACCATCTTGCGAGGTATGTTACTAATGGTTCAGGATGAAAAAAAAACGTAACAGGAAAATTACCTTGCGACTATTCTTTCTCTCTGACCCATGCAACTAAATCTGTTAATAAAGGATGATTTTAGGGATTACTTTTGTTAGTACGTTAACTGTTGCAGGCCCACATTGCTACAGTAACTGCTACTATAAACAGCTAGCTACACAGACCAACTGGAAAACTGTACCTTTGAAACTGATTATCCTCTTTTTGGCCAGAAAGACGTCAGCCTGATAATTAAATGAAAACAAAATTCATAATTCCACATTTCAGAACACCATCTTGCGAGGTATGTTGTATTAATGGTTCAGGATGAAACAAAAACGTAACAGGAAAATTACCTTGCGACTATTCTTTCTCTCTGACCCACGCAACCGTATTATAAATTAATATCCAGTATAACGTACGCATAAGGAGATCAGGGGAGTGAAAGCGGAATGGAGCTACCTTGCTGATTTAAGCAAAGTTTGTGCTTAGAAATTGAAGGACTTCCGCGACGAGAAGTTGATCCGAAGAGGAGCAGGATGTAGAATTTCAAAATCATCAAGAGAAGCATTGTGACCAGAGTTGCTTAGATGTAAAAAATGGTGGTGCTGTCCCCAACTAACTAGCACTTTTTTGCATCTAAGCAAAGCCTGGCCCCGCTGCTTCTTTTGATGATTTTGAAATTCTGTGATCCTGCTCCTCTTCAGATGAGCTTTTCGTCGTCCATATTTGTAACATGATATACTATATTCATTTACTCTGAAGATGTCTTAAGTTAAAGGCGAAACTTTAGTTCTGTAATAAGTTTATTATGCGCACGTTATGGTGGGCATTAACTTTTATAATATGGCTATCTTCTCAACAAAAGTCATGTGGAGAAAAACGTGACAGGATTGTGGTAATATCTGTAAAGAGAGAACAAATGAACAGACACAGCCCCTATAACCTAAAATACATTTCACAAAATGAAGAGCGAGCCTGGGACCCAATAAAATTGAATCGAATTCCCTTTTTTCTACTGTTGACACACAAGTGTCAACACTGTGATGCATTCAATATCGGCCAATTGTTCATGGCCATAAACTCAGATAACTTCCAATTTTTGCCTCTGATATCAGAATATCCAGATTGGGTATTTTTTACTAAAACCTTGTGATACCTTCGTTCACGTTTTTCTTCCCTTTCTTCTTTTTCTTCTTTTTCTTGGATACGACAGGAGAATGACACTTATCTAAATGAATAAATAATTATTTAAGTACTAGAAGTTACTGTCTCAAGGAAAGCTCTGCCCGAAGGCTGGCATCAACACCATGTGCTGTGTGTGACAACAGGTCTTCGCAAATGAAAAAATCACTTCAGAAACTTGCGCGAAGAACAGCCATACGATTGCCCAATAATTAGACTATGTTGTACTACTGATGGTTACGCTCTTTTAGCGGTATAAAGCATTGCTAACATTGTAGTAGCAAAAGCTGGGGGGGGAAAGCCAACTGAATTTGAGCACAATTTGCGAAAATAATTATTCAAGATTAATTATGCATGTTTACAATCAATGCCAAGCTATATAATTACATTTGCCTAGCATATAATATTCAGAAAATATTTGGGCTATATGCGCAATATCAATTCAGAAATTGCTTGGATTGGTTGAGACTCGACTATGCAGTACAGATATTTATGGTAATTTTAGCGGTATAAAGCCTGTAGAAAATGTGATATTTTATGATATATTCAAAGTACAATTTTGCGTCTGTTCACTTTGAGGTTCACCTCATCTTGTTAGACTATAGAATTACACCACCGCTTTAGAGTTCTCAGTATTCATGAAAACAATTGCGTAAAATCTACTTAACGATTGCTTAGAAATTAAACTACTTCCTACAGACTTATTTTTACGCTCTTTTGGCTGTATGAAGAGGTATATATAGCTACAGTACGCGTCTTGTAAAAGTCATGCTATATAAACACAGTGCAATAGTCCTTCCATTGCCGAAAAAAGTATTCGGTAACAAGATACAATAATTATGTATCTATTTTCATATCATGAATTTGTTTACAATAACCGGTTTTCATATATGTCTTCGATTGTTCAAATCAAAACACATGGTCATAGAGAGCAAATTACTGTATATATATGAATGAAAGTTTGTAATATTTTGAGAACATAAAGGAAAAAATGGATAAAAGGAAACATGTGTGAGCATGCAATTACAATATATTGTTCACTCCCCCTAATTTTAAGAATGACTTCAAGCTCGACCTTTTGCCCCGGAACCGACATGAAGTCGACTTCTCGGCAATACATAGATCCGCGCAAAAGACTGGGTCGAATTAACTCTGGAGAAACCTTAGCACATCAAGAATATAATAGTGTGCTGCTTCGCTGACGCTCGGCAGCAATTATACGTATTTAAAAAATTATTGACTCATTGTGATCAAGTAAAATTTTATACAGTGAAGACTCTGTTATTCATTCACCATATATACATATACCAACTGCTTAAGCCGACAATATCAGCTTAACACGGCAGGTTTCGAACCTGCGACCTTTGTGTTACTAGTTCAAAGTTGTTCAAAGTCATCTACACGGCCAAGCCCGAAGAAGTCGAGGATTGATGAAATTTTACCTTTGTTGTCAGCTTCCTTTTTTAACTCTTTTTGTTCTTTCCAGTTTCGTAATTTATAACCGCGAAAGCTAACCAAAAAGCAATATTTGCTTAATATAATCACTAACACATACTGATGCTTTTTGAATAGGATGTAGAACTCTCTGAAGAAGGACAGTTAAGATAATGTACATTAATGATTTCTCTATTTAGCTACAATCTTGGACATAACCCTTGAGACCATTACTCGCAATATTGCGAATTTAATGTACACTGGCAAAACAAATTTTGTGACCCCATCTCCTCCAGTTCAATGTTGTGAACAACCCCAAGACAACTTTTGATAATTTACCATGACCCAAGTTCAACATTGAGTTGGGGGAGTGGGGGCTTAAGAAGCACAACATGGTTTTACAGGTAATTTATCACAAGGGGTATGCAAATTTTGCATAGAGGGAAAAGTAGTCTCAACCAGTTAAGTCCAAGATTATAGGTTCTACCCCATATGATTTCAAGTCATTGCTTGCCAGTTCAGTTTCCCTGTTCTGCTCCCCAAAAATGCTAAATACGCAAAAGACAGTAGATGTATACTGTTCCTTCGGTTTAGGATTCAAAGATCGAACAAAAAGATACATTGACTGGTATGATGTCACTTCTATTTTCATCAATTCTGTCCTGAATGTGACACCGAATATCTTTCGCAGGACATCTACATCTCCCAAAGCACGGTGACGATCTGAAAGAATTTGACATTCTCATATTAATGTTTTGCGACAGTGACTGACGCAAGCAATGTTAACAACTGGTTCAAGTTATGATGCTATATTCGTACTTGTGTGTATGCGTGTGTAACACTAGACGGTGATGAAAATACCAAATTTGGTTGATCGTCAAGCAAGATACTTATCCACAAATTCTGCATCATGACAAAAACGCTGATGAAGAGAATCCATTCCAAATCGCGCCATTTGAAAATCTTTGTGACCCTCCTCCCGCAGCTGAAGAAAATATAAACTTAGATTTTAGCCGTCACATATAACTCATGCGTTTTGTACGTATATACAAAGTAGGTATGACAGCGTAATTATACTTACACACGTAATATCATCCTTTCTAGATAACCTAGCATTAACAAACTAAAAGACGCGACGGAGCCTGGGACGAGGTGAGTTCAGCTGCATGCAGAACAATAACAATACAGTCAGGTCCGTCAACGCTATTGTGCACACGCATTTATGGAATGTCTAAACATTGTATCATAAAAACTCACTTGCTTGCAAAACTCGAATGTATCTGCAAAATGGATGTTCAAATATTTGATCAAATGAGCTGGAGCACCATGCCGCAAAATATTTTCGGCCCTCACTTTGAAGTCAAAATTGAACCCTCCATGGGCACATAACACTAAAATAACACAAAACTAAAATAAGCTGGCTTTTCGCACAACCTATAAAAATCTATAAAATACAAAGTTTCAAGAGTTTTCCAAGACTTTTCGTGAAACGTGTAATTTGTATCCTGTTCGTGAAAATTCGTATGTGAAAGAAATTTCAAGAGTTCTACCCTGGGGAGTTTTCACTTCTGGCAGCGCCTTTCACCTCTGAGATAAGAGGCTTCGTTTTCAGAGCCAGGGCAATTTTCCCTTTCGTAAACCGTAAGTCTTTTGACCACATTTGACCTCGTTCTTTTGACCACTTGACCATTTTAGACAGAGTAAACAAATCCACAGTACAGGCGCACTCACAATTTTCTGTAAACAGGTAAGTCTTTTTTTGGAAATTGGCTTATACAAGTCATATGATAAGTAAAGATGTTTCCAGCCGGGATATTTAGGTGTAAATGTTGTTATATGATATTAAACATTAAAAAATTCAAGTAAATTATCAGAAAATATTGTTGAGTCAATTATTCTGGTTATTTCGTTTCAGTACTTTTTAAGATCGCCTCCGTCTAATTTCGAACAAGTGGCTAGTAATACTTGCGGGCAAGCAATTCGTTAAAAAAATTGAATCCTCTTGTGTAGATTCGTAAAAATAGCAGCTAAATTCGCCATGTTTGCAACACTGTCTAAAAATTAACACATGTACGAGAATACAAGGAATATCTTTCCCAACATGCTATGAGAGCTGGAACGAGCTGACCGTTTGCGAAAGGGAAAATTGTGTCGCCAAGAGGGGGAGGCACTTACCCCGGGCAGCCAACCTAAAGGCAATTTTCCATTACAGCTGCTTTGCTCGCGTGGGCGAAGCCTTCGACCATGTTTCAACTTTAACTGTAGGTGTCTAGCATGAGATTTTTTTGTCCGCTTTACACCTCGCGGACACGCCTGAAAGTTGAACTACATTCAACTTTCTTGGCATGCCCGCGAGATTAATTATTCACGTGATTCGAATCGGTCGCTTCGCCCGCGCGGGCAAAACGACCGTAATGGAAAATGGCCTTAATAGGGGCTCCTCCACGGGCGTTTTATTGATTGGAGCTGGGAAAATTAGGGAGCGCACGCACGGGCGAAATGATAAATGCGGGAGTATCTTCTTATGTCACCCGTGCATGCCCTCCCTAGGGTTTTTCGGCGATCCAGGTCACTCGTTGGTTCGATTCTCGCTGGGAACTCATGACACTTATGTGAAAAGGGTTGGTCAACACTCTGCCGAACGTTGTGGGTTTTCTCCGGTTTCCTCCCGCAGGGAAACAGACCTTCGACCGTAGCTGTGCTCCATGATCAGACATGAGTCATAAGGTGGCTGCCAGAGGCGCCCTTATAGAATGCCTTTAGCCCTTGTCAAACGAGGATGAGAGTTAATGAGAGTTTCATCAACTCTCATGCCCAAGTCAAACGAGAACAATGAGAGTCGCAACAGAAATATTTTAGCACGCGAAACGGTGCCCTTAGCTTTTCTTGTGATAGACACAGTTGTACCGTGTTATTTGGTTTATGCTAATTCTTATAGAAAGTGCAGAACATTAGTCTGACTATAGTTGTTTAAAATTCTTATGCAACATTCATGACCGGTCAAATCAGCAAAACTCTCATCAAATTTGAACCAGCTCAAAGTTGAGTACACGAGAGTTGATAAACTCTGGTGGTCAAACGCGAGCGAGAGTTGCAACTCTCATTAACTCTCATCCACATCTTACATACAGGTTCACGTCCCACACTGGCCATACCTGGGTAATGCTTTTGCCCTTTTCTTCTGGACGCCTGCCTTGTAACATTCTTAATAAATTTGGCCATACTCTTAAAGACCTCAGGGAATCGTGCGGCACCTTCCAGGTCTTCCTTTTTGATGCCACACTTCTTTACGGCTACAAACAAACGACGTTTCATTTAAAAATATAACTATAACGCCAATCAGAATACAGTATTTGCAAAATACTCGTCTGTTTAAGAATCGTAGCCGCTGTTTCTGAATTGACCGTAACGAAAAAGGTTGCCGAAAATACCTGGAATCACAGATGTTAAAAGCGCCAAACAATTTTTTTCTCCCAATAATTTTTGTGTAATTTAAGCCAGCCAAAGACAAAGTGTTAATCAGCTGGATGGAAATCAGCTGAAAATGTTGTTGAGGCTATTAAATAAAGTTTGGTATGTGTTGTGATAAAAGGACGAACTACATGTACTGTACAGAGGATTAAACATAGCCTTATAGGCAACTTTAGTTAGGCTAATGTGCCGTACTACAATGAGTAAGAAACACAGCCATAAGGTTGAATAAATGTGAATGGTTGACACAAAAAGTTTCCCATACAGTTAGAATTCGGGAATAGAGTTTGGGGTGGATAACACAAAACGCCGTTCTCAGTGTAATCGAAACACGTTATTCTCTGCACTTTCACTTAATACTCTATGACTATTCGCATATAATACATTAAAAATATTTAATATTGATAGATCACTTACTGAATCTGGATAGCTTCTTGTTCGTATAGATCATGGAATGAAATACTCGATCGTCTACTCTAGATGAAAGATCACATTTGATGGCTATTTCGATGATGTCGGCATCCCTGAAATCACCAGACGATGTTTCGCAATCGTAGAAAATTAGAAGAGGCTTTGCCTTTGCACCATCCACTTTCTGCTGCAAGATCAAACACATTAAAAACACAAAATCGAGTGCATTTAACGCGAGCTCAGGTGCGTACTTTTGAGTTCTGTTCAGTATTGTATTTGAGGGGGTTGTTGCACTGCAGATTAGATTTCACACCGTTATTTGGCTATATTTCTCACGAGATATTTTATTTTGGACTCCAGAGTATTCAGTTGGAGTCATCTTCAAGTTCCTGTGTACGTACGGTAATACTACGTAGAATTCAGATTCAACAAAGTCAAAGAGTGAATTCGACTCACGAAAGGTAAATATAAATTATATTTATAGTCATAGTATGGTATGGGAATTATGGCCATGCATGCATGAGTTGAGTTTAGTTACTTGGCCTATTATTTATTTATTTCAAATTTGTATACAATCTAGATATATTCATTGCTTGTAATGCCTAAAGGCAAACAAAAGCCAACATGTTGGTCTAAAAAATGTTGGATGATGTTGCACAATCTCTTTTATTGACTTAGAATTTAACCTCAGCTAGCAAGTTGCATTTATATTGTACCAGTAAATGAGGTCGGTAATATTCGAGTTAAGCCCTCCGAGTTAAGCCCCGACCACGCCCTAACCACACCCAGAACATATCCATTTTCGTCAAGGGCTTAACTCGAAGTCATAGGAGGTTGGCCACGGTCCGCAAATGCTCATGGCATGAAAATGCACCAATCAGAAACGCGCAAGGTTTTACTAGCGTATTTAGCAATAAACACAAAACCTTGAGGAATAAAATAGAAAATCTCCGATATTGACATAAATTTTTGAGAAAATCTACTCGAATATCGACTAGAATGTGAGGCAAGTTCTATTATTATTACTTCCTACTAAAATAACAACGAAAATTGGTATGGTATTATTCATATGATACGTTGAAGTATGGCTTATAGAATGGCGCCAATCACTAGCCCCTTATGCACGTCTTTACGTTGATGTGATTCATAGGAATTTCTTTAGATTTATTTCTGTTTTTTTGCCTAGTTATGCTAACAGAGGTATTCTAATTAGAATAGTACTATCCTACCCCATCCTATCTCCTCTAGTTTTTTAAATATTTGGCACTAAAAGCACGCTATTTTTAGTACGCTATTAAATATGTTGTTCATGTAAATTGTGTTGAGAAAATAGTGAGTTATTATTAAGATGTGGCTTTATAAAGATAGCAAGACGCATCAATCCCAAGCGATTTTCCGTTGTAGTTTCTGATAGATTAAATCTTTCGTTATGGGATGAAGAAAGCCAAGAAGGTTTAATTCCCATCATTTAAATTTACAAGTTATCTTGTAAACAAAAAACTAACGACTAATGCACTTTATATTGAACCACACTGCGCGATGTAATTCTAGCTGTTTATATCACTCATGCTCTGATCACAGCGTCAAATGTGTGGTCGCGTTTAGGTCAAATACAAATGAGCGCATGAAGCGGTCAAATACAATTAATGCCTGTGACTTACAGTTGTAATTGTGTTTCTTTCTACCTGTTAAGCTCTTGACGAAAATGTGCGTGTCCTGGGTGTGGTTAGGGCGTGATCGGGGCTTGAATCGAATCGGAGGGCTTAACTCAAAGGGCTTAACTCGAAGATTACCGACCTCCCAGTAAATACCAGTATACACTGCAGAAATTTGCACTGTAATTGTAATAGGCAATTCCAGCTGTAGCAAAGTATGGTGGGGAAAATGGTTATTCTTCCATTTCGCGCCAAATGGCAGACGGAAAATGTTATTTTACACGAAGCTATAATTATTATACATTATTTGTCGATCAGGATTCTTAAACGTAAGTTTAGGCGAAATCCATTCAATAATTTGCTAGAAAATTGTTTTCGAGTTGACACAATGAGCGAAGCAAATTTGGCAAAGAGCTGGCTTCGAACACTACTCTGTCGCACGTTTTGAGGTAAATAAAGTGATCGGTAAAGGCACTGTAAACAATTTACCCCTTCAAATGGAGTTCTGTAATCAAGGAATCTAGATTTATTGTTTTTATGTATTTCTGACGGCTTGATTCCTACGTACAGGCAGTTAAAAATCACAATGTTTTTGCCGAATTTTTGTTAAAGTGCACCTCACCCCAAAACGTTTTTGGGCTATATCAAATCTTGGCATCATTTCTAGTGTATCTGTGAAAATTTTATATTTATTTGGTCAAATCGTTCGATTTTTATGGCAGTTTAAAGTTGGCAAAAAGGCACTTTTTGATGGACCTTGTCCGTCATTACGAGGAGTCTGGAACGAGTAAATTTCGTGACTCACACAAGGTACTCGTCAAAATAAACTTTCGGCCCACATGCAAATTCCCTGTATACTGTCGGCCATCTACATTTATATCAGACCTACAAGCACGAAACTGTACGTAAGATGTTTCTCTTGATCAGAGCTTTCGATCTATGCATCTTACATGCATAGAACGTGTGTAGTTCTCAAGAAAATGTGCACAAAAATCGATGTATGTTTCGCCAGGATTATGTATTTTTTAGAAGTTTAGTGCCATTGAATTTTAGTACACTTTCCCGGTGGGCGAATAACTCGATAAATAATGAACTAACGAACTTGAAATAACCAATAGCTATCCCGTCATGAAGAGAGCTTTATTATCATATATGATATGTCTATATAGCTTGTGTATTTCCATTCAAACATTACTACAAATTTTGTATGTTTTCAGCTTTCAAACGCAGGAATTTAAAACGGATACCGGTTTAATTAAAGAGATATACAACCGATATATTAGCCCGTATAACTTTGTAAATATTGCATCTACAACTTTGAAACAACTATGAGCGTGTCCGTCATGCCTGCAGCTTTCTATCCTTGCATAAAACATGTGTTTATCAACAAAATAGCTTTAAATATGTTTTGTGACATTGGCGCTGCGAAAGTGTGAGTAATATTCCATTTGGGTATCGCTTCATAAGTGACATAACTCAGCCAATATCAGACCTACAAGCACGAAACTGTACGTAAAATGTTTCTCTTGAACAGATCTTTCGATCTACGCATCTTAGATGTATGGAACGTATGTAGTTCTCAAGGAAATGTGCACAAAAATCGATGTATGTTTCGTGGGTCAAACGACGAAAATATACGCTATTCAAGATGGCGGAGTCAACAAGCGTGATGGCTGATATCAGAGCTGATATAGATTGGGATGTGATTTTTGAGATAGATTTTGTTAGAGAAAAGTGATTCTGAAGACGAAAATTCAGACAGCGAACACGACGGGCTACTAGTTAACAAAGGTATGTTATTTCCTGTTGTCAAATTTGCTAGTAGTTTTCCCACAAAAACTCTTAATACGGAACATATATACATTTGATCTGGTCTGATCATTCTTTTGAGGAAAAGTATAATACCGTATACAACACTTATTATAATACTCATACCGAACAGTTTTGCGAAAATTGTAGTACTACAATTTTGGTTCATACCTTTGGTTATAACGTAGACAATCAAAGGAAGTTCCTTTGATTGTCTATGGTTATAATGATAAAATGTGATGTTATAACTTTAGACAAGGAAGTTGAGGAACAACAAACATCAAAGAAGAAACTCCTTCAAGTCGATGTTGCGAAGGATATTAAGGCAAAAGAGACACAAACTGATAAAGCAAAAAAGACCCCAAAACGTTTCGGTAAAATGTTTAAATGAAATTATTTGGTTATTCATTAAACTAGGAGTGTTCAAACTCCCGAATGGAAAGTAAAGGACTGTACCCATGTCCAGTATACAAAAAAGATTTTGGCATATATTTCTTTAAAAAGGCAATCAAATTATATATATTTAGCTTAAATTTTATCATGCATTTTCCTCACTTTTTAATATACATTTATGTACATCAGTGTACATCAGTGTACATTTACAAGTTTCTGAATCGCTGCCCAATGTAAAAAAGTACTTTTTTATAGTACCATAGCATTGGATTTTTTTTTATTGTGTTATTTAAGATGATATAAATTTGCAGTTATAATTTTGGTAAAATCATAGGCAATCAAAATGAGTTTACTCAATTGTCTATGGTAAAATCAATATGGTAGTTCTAAATAATATTTTAAAATACCCTTAACTAAAAGCAAACTCAAAGCCAAATGAGCAACTAAACATTTTTTCATAGACTTTTATGATTTTTATTTTATTATAATGTAATAATCGTGTATTTATATATTTGTACAATTTTGAATATTTCATTGGATTCTACATCTTACAGGCTATGAGAAACTAGGAATGCTTAATGCTATAACATTTGCAGCAACATTGTATTACACAATTACCTAATATCTATTAATTTATTAAAGGCGAGTTATACAACTACAGTTCATTCCTTTTTTTACATAGAATCCCCAACTAGTGATAAAACATTATCTACCAGATTGTATGAAAATGGTGAAAAACTGTTGCTGGATACTCTTGATAAAATTATATCAGACCCTTTCAACAAGATTCAAGGATCTGAACACGGTAAAAAAATTATTTCTCTTGCCGATTGCTTGCTAAAGAACAAAAGCAAGTGCGATGAGAAAAAATACCGCAGCATACTGGGAAGCTATGGAAAGCAGCAACAGCTGGGGATGCCAGAAAGTTGCCAACCACTCAACGTGATAGAATGTGGAGAGCATTTCATGCCTTGTGTTCCAGTCATGAGTTTGTGGAATGCGAGCTTTTTGTTTATCCTGCTCTTTTACAGAATGCTACTTTCAGGCTTTTCAACCAATCTTTTGTGACCAGATTGTTTGAAAATATTATTTTGTTCAAAACCACAGTTGTCCCAACTACTGTCGCAGGTAGTCAATTTGAAGAGATAGAGATGACGGTTGTTGAGGAGAACATTCTAAGATATGCCGCAGGTTTTTGTACCTTTCTCTCTGAAAAAATAGTGTGCAAAGAGAAAGACCAGGACTGATGAGTTCAGGCAAAAAATTAAATGTTTAAATGCACTAGGTGTGGATGACGAATTGGAAAAATCCCAAACATTCTTGGAGTACACCAGAAGTTGGATAGAGAAACAAAATGGGGGGGGGGGGGCTTGTTTCAATTGAATGATGCTGGGTATCTGTTCTTTAGAGCAGTGGAACGTCACTGTAGGAAATTCTTCCAGCAAACATGTGTGCCTAACAATGGTTCTTCAGACATCCGGGAACTTGTTTTGAAGGATATTTTCAACGACAAAGTTGCCTTACAACATTGGGCCCATGCAACGGCAGGGCACCCTTCTTCTGTATCTTTTCAAGTCCTGCAAATGTGTGTCAAGTTGTGGGTGAGCATCAGAGGGCATGCTTTCGCAGCCAACTGGGTTGAAAAATTTAAACAATTGCAAGGTGCTGGAAAAAAGAAAGCACTGAGGAAGGATCTAAAAGATCTGACATTATAACAGTGTTAAGGCATGAACGAAACACACAGCATCTTTTCATCATGAATAAAATCATTAGCGTAAGACAGTACTGACAAGGGCTGAAGTTTAACATTTGCACGTGAAACATATACCTTTGTGCTACTCTTAATTGTCTCTTCTCTAAACAATTATTGAACGAGCCTTTTTGCGGCGTGTAACACCTCTTTCAACAAATTGCATGCACGTATATCTTAATTTACAGTATTTTGGAGCGGCTGTTTTTCGTCTTTGTGTTGAATGAAGTTGCTCTCTTCTTGGCAGAATAGTCAGTAACCATTGTTTTGTTGAAAGCGCAACCAAGCCTGTTTCGTATTTTAGTTTATTTTTCAACCAATATGAAAACTAAAGCAAATGCAGTTTGTCTCACTTCGTTATTTCACTCTGTGTAATCAATGCCATACGATTTTATTCATTAATGGAGGAGTCATGCGTGTGGGGACTAAATAACAGAGATAGAGTACTTCTGCACTTCTGCTATTGATAACTAAATACTTTTCTGTTTGGTCTTCTTGCCCTTTTCGGCAATGGAGTGTCGTCAATTTCTTGGGTATAGCCCGATCTCTTGCTATTTCCACTAACAGGAGCCAGTGCTTGGGAACCAAGAAGTCGTAGGCTATTCTCATTGTGGTTGAATTGTGCAACTGTTGGGTTGTCATTTCCCCCTTTCATTTGTTTGTGCTTTCCGAAATGAGATTCCAACGGGTCTTGATTGAAACGTTCACTTAAAATGAACTTTGCACCAGTATGGACAAGCACATATTTTGTTAACTCCACAAATGAATTAACTAAATAAATAACAGAATCCACGCAGAAATTAATACATGATCTAATTCCATCATGCAGAAACTCTGAAACTAGTAAATTCCATACCTGTCATTTGTAGTCCTTCAACAGTTTGATGACTTAGTTTCATTTTGGCCTTTTGCTTGGGCGCAAGGCTTTTATGCTTTCAACTGAATCCGACCAATTTCTCAGATACTCCAGGAAATTATCTTTCAACCACTGATTTGGCAAAAACAAAAAATTAAATTAGTTATACATTTTAAGTATTGACAGCACTCGTACTTATAAAAAATAAGCGGGGCATTCCTGCTTTAGAATCTAATATCAAATTAAAATTAAGCGAATACCTTTAAACGCGAATCCTCCGATGATGTGTATGGAGCCAAATTACTTCTGACCATAAAATGATTGAAGAGCATTTGCAACTGTAGTACTAAGTACCTTGGAACAAAAAGAAGATATTGGTACGTTTGTTAAAATATCTTAAAAATAAGCAATAAAATTGTCAGCAAAGGAAATATAATACCTGGGCAGCTAAGTTGACTTTCATCCTGGAATACGATGTTAGATATATATGTTCATATTTCAGCTTTGGTACCTGTGTTAGTCCACTGCGCCTAAGGTCGTCTTTGTACAGGTTAGCAACAAGTATCCATTCTAAAACAAAAATATGGTGTACAGTATAGTTTGTAACTTATCTTTATGTGTATTTATGTGTGTACATATATGTATATATAGTTAATATAATAAATAGGTTTTACCCATAGTTCCCTTGTCTTTTTATTCCAACCGCTGTTTTCCCAGTTGTTCCTTACGGTTTTTATCAGGTGGGGTACATCAGATATAAAAAACAAGTCCTGTTCTTCCGGACTGTAAATGTTCCTGGTTTTGTGAATCTCAATTTCTTTTGCGCTCTTGGGTGGTGAACTCTTCATTTTGATGAACTTTCTATTTGACGACGCCCCATCACAAGTACTGGCGATCACCTTCAAACCGATAGTCTCCAAGTGTTTCACTGCTTCCCAAAGCAGAGGAAAAATTAATTCTGCTGTAATACAGCCACTGCACGGGAAATGAGCTAATGGGTACTCTAGCCTTGTGGTAATTCCACATACCATGAAAACAAGCATGTAACTGGCGATGTCAGGTTTTGCATTCGTGCACTCATCTTCCAACTGCGTCTACCAACACGTTGTTTATTTCACCTAAATTTGCAAACCCAATGAGTTCTCCTGTATGCTTGCAATATACAAGGTCACTTTTAATTTTCACTTCATCATGAAGCAACACGAGATATTTCTGCCAGTCGGCTAGTTGATGATACCTGATATCTACGAGAAGGCGTTCGAATGACGAAGGTTGAAAACCAGATGATACTTTTGTCCAGTGTGTATAGTCCCGTAATGTTCTTTCACTTGGCAACTTAATAAATCCCGAGTCTCGCATTGCTTTGTATGC
The DNA here is from genome assembly GCA_016169945.1 of Trachythela sp. YZ-2020. Classification (NCBI taxonomy): domain Eukaryota; kingdom Metazoa; phylum Cnidaria; class Anthozoa; order Malacalcyonacea; family Clavulariidae; genus Trachythela; species Trachythela sp. YZ-2020. Next base: position 952,841 of record JADLSH010000164.1, on the reverse strand, counting down.
AGAACTGGAACGAAGCTTAATATTCAGGCACCACTTTACCATGATCGGATGTCATCTGATTTGTCTCGAGTCCTTGCATGATAATGCCTGCAGTTGTTGTTGCCAGAATAATCTTCTAAAGGACCCTTCAGGTAATTCATTTGCCAAGTAAACATTGTTTGTTAAAATTTCCGATAGATAGTCATTCATTTCTGTGTCCAAGACATGACCTTCTTTGTCGATAACTCTTTCAAGTTTGCGTCGTGTATTATTTAGCAACAGTCTGGCAGCTGTAAGTTCCTTATGTAGAGTTTTTAACTGTTCAGTTTTTCCCTCGGAGGACAAATACCTATAATTCACATGGCTATTTGATTCTGTATAGTGTTTGTTGCTATCTGATTGTTTAGATTGTCTGCTTTTAAGCACTCGTAAATATGATCTGTGTTTTGAACACTCACCGCATCGATCATATCGGCCAGCAATCAGCAGTTGGCACTTTGTACTCCGAATTGTGCTGTCAAAAATCTTTCCGTTAGACTCGACTTCAAAATTTGTTTCTCTGCTTGAATTGATAGTATCTATACACACCATGTCTTTGCTCTTGGTTGTTTCTTCAAAATCTGGCTTTCCAGTGCATACCTTTGCAGTAGAGACAGTATACAAAATGTCCAAAAATTCTCCACTAGTATTTATTTCTTTGTACTTTGTTAAGACTGCCCTTTTCTATGGGGGTCAAGGGGAGGCAGAAATGCCCTTTTTTAAATAGAAAAATGCAAATTGCCAAATTGCTATTTGAACTAGTTTTCGTTTCGTAGTTCTAGTTTTCCCTCTGTACATAGAAATAATCTTTAAATGAGGTTAAGTTTGGGTATCATCGAAGTTAATTAGCGTAGCTGCAAAGTTATCTATCGACTGCCCTTACGTTCAAATTTCCCCCCCCCCCCCTTGCCCTTTCATCGCTCCGGCCTCCCTCGCGCAACTGCCCTACCGAACGCATTATAAACAACAGGCAATCAGCTGAAATGCTTTTTATCTGTTGTGTCAAAGGGTGAGTACCACAAAAAGTAATGTATCTGCTTATGAATTAGCATCTCGAGATACATGCGAACTATGATGCGAATGATATGATTGTCTTGTGACATCATTCACTTGACTCTAACCATGATATAATCAAAGGTCTTTTGATTGTCTTTGATTTGCTCGGACTAAACAAACCAAAATTAATAGCCTCTTCAAAATAGAAAAATACAAGATGGAATGACAAAGCAGTATGCGATAAATACGGATTTTTTAAAAAGTTTATAACATTAAGCATTAACATATAAATTCTCCTTAACATGTCACGTGTGTCCTTTGCACGTGACCACGTGTACTAATTCGTGCATCACATCATTTTTGCCTTTCTCGATGGAATTTGGAAGTACAAACTATATGAAAAAAGTTCATTGCGATTTACACACATCACAAGTATTTATGTTGTTACGATGATACATACTTGCATGTGGAAGGAACAAACTATTGACGTGTTGTAGCATCGAAAAAATATAAAGAGTGTGGCCATTTTCATGCTGTCTCTCTGAAAAACATGCTGGGGAATATTTTATAAAATATCTTTTGCAGAAGAAGTCTAAAAATGGATTTGTTTCGTCTATAAAAAAGTGATTGAAATGGATCTATTGTTGTAATCTTTACTGGACAACAGGTCAACAGACAATACTGAAAATAGTCAGAATACGGATATCAGTTTTCAACAAGTTTGTGGGTAGCGTCCCAACGACATCGCCGAATGCGGAGATTTTGAACTTGTTGGATAATCGTGGACTTTCTATGTTATCTCTTTCCCAAGTTATCTCCTATGAGTAAAATGGTCTCCTACGGTTACCCAATCCCAAGTGTATCAATCGACGAAATAACTAAACAACTGATGTCAATAAATCCATCTAAAGCCCACGGACCAGACGAAATACCTAATTGGATTTTACAGGACTTTGCCCATGTATTGGCGTCACCCATTAGTTTGAAGAACAGCTCCCATATATATGGAAATGTGCAAATATTACACCTGTACCTAAAACCTCTCAAGTAAACGATATTAATAACGATCTCAGACCCATCTCTCGAACTCCGTCCGTTTAAAAAATAGCTGAGGACTATGTAGTACAAAAACATGTAAAACCAGCAGTAATAAAATATATCTGACCCGACCAATATGGTTGTATTCCAGGATCTTCAACTACTCATGCCCTCATCAACCTCACCCACCATTGGCTGAAGGCCACTGATGGTACCAGCGCCGATGTGAGAATCCTAATCATGGACTATAAAAAAGCCTTTGACATGATAGATCATAATTTGCTTATCGCAAAATTAAAACAACTTGGAATAAATCCTCATATAATTAACTGGATCTGTGATTTCCTTAGTGACAGGTGACAAAGAGTTAAACTGGGTAGCGACCTGTTCTCAGAATGGAAAGAAGTCCTTGCGGGAGTGCCCCAGGGCACTAAACTGGGACCATGGCTTTTTCTAATAATGATAAACGATCTAGAAATACCTTCCTCCGATGGAAACGTAATATTTGTTGATGATACCACAACTTTCGAAATCGTTCACAAAGACCAAACAAGCCTTGCACAAACAATGGCCGACCAAGTATCAGTTTGGTCCGAAAACAACAAATTCCAGCTCCAGCCCAGGAAATGTAAAGAACTAAGAATTTCCCTCAAAAGAGACCCAACTTTATACAAGAGTCTACACATAAATGGAAATACCATAGACGTTGCAAAATCTGTAAAAGTCCTAGGAATAACTTTACAAGATAACATGAAATGGAACCAACACATAGAAAACATTACAAAGAAAGCATCGAAAAGACTATTTCCTTTCCCAATTAAAGAAAGCGAAGATACAACCAAATAACTTAGTCAAATTTTACATCACATGTATTCGATCGATTTTGACGTATGCTTGCCAAGTCTTTCATTTCAATCTACCAGACTGTTTAAGTTCCTCTCTCTCTCTCTCTCTCTCTCTCTCTCTCTCTCTCTCTCTCTCTCTCTCTCTCTCTCTCTCTCTCTCTAACACCACAGCACAACCAATGACAATACAGTTCACTGATTAACTCCCAACCAATGACAACACAGTTAACTGATGACACGTTTTCCAGGTCCACCGCGCGCACACCGGCTCTCATGGAAAACCTGGAAACTAATAGAAAGGGGTCAGAGCTCTGTCTCTCTCTCTCTCTCTCTCTCTCTCTCTCTCTCTCTCTCTCTCTCTCTCTCTCTCTCTCTCTCTCTCTCTCTCTCTATATGTGGACAAATATTTCCGGATGGACAGATCGATCGAAAGAGTTGAGTATCAATCATTTTGTTCCTATGTTGCCAATTAATACGCAGAACTGCGAAACCATATCTTGGAATGTGGTTGGCACAAAGCGCAGCATCAAACAGAGTATGACGGGTACCAGCAGAAGAGCCAAGAGTAGGAAGACCTGTAGCTATGAGAAAAATGTTGCTTTTTCTACTTCCGTCAAAACGGCCAAAAGAAAAAGTGAACAATGGGTGCAGCCACAAGTAAGTACGAAAATGAATTATTCTACTTCTACCAAAACAACTAAAAGAAAAAGTACAGTGGGACAATGCGTGCAACCACAAATAAGTACGAAAAATAAAAGGCGTTCTGACCAAGACAGTAGGCTATATTTTTCAATGCCTCTTCTAACGAGAAATTGGTTTGAGAGGATGTATGTAAACGCAAACATTTTGCTCCACCAACCACCACATACAAAGGTGGACAAGTCGGTAGTCAACTTACATTACAGTTCTGCCGTTTTTAATCATGCTTGTGATTATGCAAGCTTACATGAGGAAAATACGGCAGTAGACTCAAAAGACGCTAAGGGGATCATTTGCGGTGATGTTGCGCCAGTGCAGCATAAACAGGCAAAGTATGGACAAATACTATAGAGTATCTAGACCACGACTGGGACAAGAGTCGTACAAATGCAGTAACTCCTATGACTCACTTGTTTCATCGCACTGAAACGGTGAAACATGTCGATAACATCATTCACAACCCAACTCTTTGTGAAGTTAATCTGCACTCGCCGTATTCAAGCACAGTTTTACACATCACCAGAACAGGAAAAGCAGTAACACTTATTAACTCTTCTTTTCTGGAAAAAGATACAACAATTAGACTATTTAATGAAATCCTATTTCTTCTAACAAAGCCATCGCTGGACTTTGCTTTTAGAAATCCAAAAACTGGTCATCTAAAGGAAGAATTTAACCATCTAGCCATTTAGTGCAAATGCTATTAGTTCGATTACAAAAAACTTCTTAATCTTGACAGAGTAGTGCAAATGTCATTTGCAGAATACCACAGCAAAAGAAACTTTGTGGGACGGGTTCATGCGACAGAAGATAAACTGTTGTCCCGTCACGGTCCGTTTTCTTCAAGCGAAGTGCACAAGGATTGTAGCATTCAGCCTGGGTCAAAACAGCATTTGGAAAATATGGAAAAGATGTTAGAGAATGTGATAAACTGCATGCGTCAAGGACGGTACGATGGAAAATCACGCCGAACTACAATTGAAGGATTTTTTACTGTGCACAGAGGAAAGTGAAAGGTATCTTTCTTTCTGCGGTATACAGAGATGACAATGAATGGAAAGGAAGGTCTTTAACCAGACAAGAGTACCAAGCAATTCCCGACTACATTCGATGGGTACAGACAAACAGCGAGTTGCACTACGTTTCTCTCGAGCAACTTCGACTTTTACTCGGCCATGGTAACTGGCAGGAAACGCCAGGCTTGTTTCGACCAGATTGTCTGCTCGACTTTCTCTTTACGCTTAACCACACACCACTAAATGACGTTTAGGCTTCCTTGGCTGTTTTAGTTTGGCTACCTCTAAAAATTGTCGAGGATTACTTCCAACAAAAAAGAGAACAGACCCATTACGATCTTGAGCAAGACAAACTGCGGGAGAAATGGAGGAAGCACCCACTTTATTATTATTACTTATTATTATTTAATCATATTTAATCACGGTAACCTTTCAGTTTCCTGATTTTCAAAGGGCTGTGAGTCATAAATAAAATCTAAGTACGTTATCACTAATAGTTATTACTATAAACTAATTAATATTTACACTATTTACAGATAAATAATATAATAAGATAAGACAAGATGTAATAAAATGTATCAATCTGCACATTCCCTTAGCCAAGATCAAAGGGCTTTTAAAAGTCGTTTGAATGCAGGTATTGAAAGATTTTCAAAATCATAGACAATTTCCTTTGGTAACTTGTTCCATGCCGTAGTGCCACGGTATAAAAAGCTTTTCTTTAAGAAATTAGTTTTAGGCTTTGGTAAATAAAGCTTTCGGTCGTTGCTTCTCAGTGCGTAAGTATCGTTTTGACAAGTGTAACATGAGTCTGATATGTGTTTTGGTGTAATTTTTCGTAGTGCCTTAAATGTCATTACTTCTTCGCGGTGGTTAAGGGTCCTAATAATTCGTGCAGCTCTTTTCTGTAATTTTTGTAATTTGTCAATATGTGTAACATTTCCTTGATGCCACACTGTTGAACAGTAAGTAAAGTATGGTAGAACTAAAAAATTGTACAGCATAATTAGCCGTTTTCTGTGATGTAACTTTTAGCCCTTCTTAATAATTGTTTTTTGAATTTTTTTTGCATTGAGTGTCAATATGTTTGTACCAGTTGCGATTCTCGTGCACAATTACACCAAGAAATTCTTTGTGTGCGACTCTATCTTATGGTCCCCAATAATAATTTCTGGATTTGAAAGTATATTGTTAAGCCTATTCTGGGAACCAATGATCATGTATTCCGTTTTTTTAGTATTTAATGTTAATTTGTTCGAAATTAGGCATTTGTTGAGGCAGTACTTTCAGTTGGCTGTGTTGTAAAGTCAATGTCGCTGGGTTCCATCGCGGGCATTGCCATTGGAGCTCCCTGCATTCAGCCTGTTGTTGTCCAATTTTATGTTTGAGAACATCACACTGCGATTGCAATGCCGGCAAGACATTCTGTAAAAATATACATAAAACCCGCTTATATTTAAATTTAAGTAACACTATTTTATCCTATTTGACATGCATCAGTCGGTTCATTGTGCCTGGAGCCTTGCGTGCTATGTAGGTACTAATATTTGCAATAAATCATATAATATAATCTTCAAATAGTCAACTTACTTTACGTGCTTGAGGCTGAGACTCTTCATACTCCTTCCTTTTAACGTTTCAGTTTTTCTTTGCAGTGGGTTGCAATGGAGAATCTTCACAGAGAAGAGAATCTCCAGTTTGTACAGAAGCAAACTTTTCGCACCCAACAAAATTTCATTCTGAAACATGATGTCGAACTTCGGAATCCTACGGTGAAAGGTCAGCTAAAATCGACTGTAATACACAAATACGACATGTTTATGGATTTCTTGACAGTTTGTGTGAGAATTTTTTTTACCACCACCATTGAACAACAAAAACACAACAAAAATATTCAAACAGTACCTTCAAACAAAAACTGCCTGATTTGATGAAAACCCAACTTGACAGCCAATTATGTCGTCAAAGCAGCTTGACAAAAACCTTTGCTTTTATACTGAATCCAGGAAAAAGTGAAGCAGAACAACGAAAAACCAATCTATCTATTATTGTGGACTATTTTTGAGAAATTTTCAACAGTTTTTGTGCCTTTTTAATCCCTAATTTTTGTTGAGTTGCACGTTTTTCGCTCCTCCCAGACTTCTTTACCGAGCTATATGGATGTTCAGTTTCATGACGTTTTGTGACGTAGAAATTTCGACAGGTCTTTACGGAAGCTACCGGCTGCTCTTCGGGACATGCCAAGATTTAGCAAGAGAGCGAAACTCACAAGTTTGCAAGTATTTAGCAAATATTGTGAATTTTTAAGAATTATATCTTCTTGTAAAATAATTTATTTAAGGTAAGATCAAAGCATTATCTACAATCCTTTTAGTTTAAGAAGAATTTTCAGGAGATTTGACGACTTGTTCTTCTATTTATATAGGTGTACACGTTTGATATTATAAACCTGTACATATTTGTTGTTGGGAATCATTGTGTTCATGCTGATCAATATATTGATCAGACACTTTGCGTGTTGGTCACAGTGTGGCAACAGGCAACTCAAATAAAATTTACATAAATTCTAAACAAACAAACGAGAGCCATTGTGTTTTTTACCATCAAACTTAGCGAAGCATTGTCCTCGCTGAAACACAAACGAAGGTATCATGTGACTCAGAGCTACAGTATAAACTGCAAATTTTACAGACCTCCATCACTACTGCTGATAGATCAAGTCGCAGTGATAGAATATATAAGCATCCGTACAGGTAAGACCTTGGTAGATTGTTAAACTGAACATTTGGTTAAATGGGGGTAATGTAACCAAATGGCTAAATGGGGGTAATATATCGATTCCATGCGTGCCTATCCCCCCTGGGCATTTGTCGGGCATTATACAGTTACACCTGTTCCTAGGGTCGGCCATTTGCTTCCTTCAGGTCGTCCCGGGGGTGGGGATTTGTTGAGGTGGTTCAATATCCACTGTATAATATATAACGTAGGCAAGCGCTAAAAAGTCGCAGGTTTGTTGCTTTTATTGCCATTTTAACCATATTTTAGTATGCGACTATAACAGATGGTTCTACACAAAATTTCACACTGCATTGTACTTAAGGATTAAAGCACTCTGTGAGTGCATTATCGGGATTTACAAGCACGAGGGAACGAGAGTTTCATACACAGTCGAGTGCAGTATTAAACTTCGAGTTCCTTGTTCGTGAACAAGTGCTTGTAAATCACGATAATGTACGAACAAAGAGTGCTTTAAACGTTTTAATATTCAATTTGAGTAAACGCTTTTTTATAAACTTTGTGTTGAACTAACTGTTTACTAAGTTCCTTGTTTAGTTTTGATAATATTCAAAAGTGTTTTTAGCATATTTTAAAATAACAAATTATAGCTTTTATACTAGTAATAATCTTAGATTAGTGAAGTGCATTCGGTGTTGACGTTGTCCAAAATGTTAATATTCCATGAACAGAAATAGATTTCAAATCAGTCGTTCAAGATTTCGAAAAGTTGATCATTAACCGAACAATGAACAATGAAACGGGCCAAAAGGACCTCTGGTCAAATCGATTGGGAATCTCACTTCCATACTTAATTAGGTTCAGAATCTGAACCTCGTATGTGATTGGCTGTTTGTAAAAACATCTCAAACCGGTTTGGAAAATAAACAAACATTGTACTAATTTTAAAGACACAAAGGGCCTTTAAGAGCCTCTGGAACCAGGGTAGAGTTCATCCGAAGAATTCGAGCGTCTTTTTGCGAAAGCAGAGAAGATAAATGAAGTGCAGCATGACGACCAACCAAGAGCGAAGAGGACCACACCAGCCTACATGACGCACTACGTAGCACATTCTAGTACTCCAATTGCACCAGCAACTTTAAACCAGAAAGATGAGTTACGACGCCAGTTCTATGAAACATTGGACTCTATCAAGGAGGCTATCAGCACTCGCTTCGATCAGGATGATCTACAAGTTTTGAAATCAATTGAAAGTTGTCTTTTGAATGCATCCAATAAGGAGTATTCCAGTTCCGATGAGCTTGTAGACAAACTACATGATCTCTTGGAGGTAATCGATTTGGATCAGCTGAAGAATGAGCTTGTGGAACTTCCTGTTCATATCAAATTGTACAACAAAGAATCCGAAATTCCTTTGAAGAAAGTAACCAAACTTTCCACCCTCTGTGATGTCTTGGCGAAGAAACAAAGCTCCAAAGAAAGCTTACCTCAAATTGACAAGTTGTTGTGCTTTTACAAATCTGTGCCTCGGGTGTCAGCAACCGCTGAGAGGAGCTTTAGCGTCATGAGGCGGATCAAGTCTTGGCTACGTTCAACAATGTCTAATAACAGCCTAAATAATAGAATGTTTAGCACAATCCATAACTAGTGATCCAAGGATAGTGCAAAGTTTTAAAAGACAAACGCTATGTTACATGGTATATAGTGCGCACGTAATTGTTGTGCATCCATGTTGTGTTGTGTTGATATATGCATATTACGTATTTACACGCGCCATTTTATTTGGCAATTATTTATACCTTTACTATTTTTATTTGCTATTGAAAATTGATGAAATGTGACAAGCTTTTGAAAAGCTAGCATGCCAGTTTTTCAACAAGTACACTTGTCAATGAAAAGCTTGTCACATTTCATCATTTGTAATTCGCGATGAGTGATTTATGTTTTTGCCAATATTATTATACAGGGTGTCTAAAAAAAAGTGAACCCTTTGAAATTAAATACAATAGGGTACAATAGATTCTTTGAAAGAAAGTGCAAATATGAAGTTCAATTTCAAAAGGTTCACTATTGTATTAAATTTCAAAGGGTTCACTTTTTTTTTGAGACACCCTGTATAGTAAGCAGATAAAATTGTCTTTTGTTTACGGTTGCAATATTTTATTACTTTTACTTTTATTTAATAGTTCAAACGATATGTTATAATAAAACAAATATGTCAACTCAACCTCGATTATTTCAAATTTTATTTATAATTTCATTGTATATATAAAATTTCGAGAGTACGGTTGTACACAGACTACTAAAATAAAGGCTAAGCGAAACTAGAAAGTATAATATAGAATGCATCATACGTCATAGTTATATAATATACAGACGCTCCTCACCAAAATGCCATTCGCATTTGTAAACAACTCGCCCGTCAACAGAGATGTGAAGAATTTTAAAATGCAAATTGCCCAATACCTTTATACCAGAGGTTCAGAACGAAGAATTATAAAAGAAATATAATTTGTTTGTTCTATTAATATTGCATAACAAATGTCATTTCACAATTATGCAGTTCATACTACACTCTGGCGACTCTACAAATTACACTCTTCGAGTCTACGGACAGAGTATAGGCTATAGCAAATTCTACTATCTATAAAATTCGCCAGAAACAATGCAGTAGCCGTATTAATGTGTATAAATTATGCATAAGTCGACTTACCTTTGATCGCTGGTAAAACCAATGCTGTATACTATAACTAACATATTCGATATTTACGGTATTAAAGGCCAAAGGGATCTCAATCATCTCATCGGGTCTTGACTCTTGAATCTTGTATATGTGACATGTTTGAGGCGAAACTTACGCTTCGGAATTTATAAAAATATTGCAATAATGAATATTCGACCCATTCAGTATTGTCTATTGAATATATAAATGACAAAACGCACTACTAATCCAAAAGGCCAAAACGAAACGTTTATTTATAAATTTGATCGTATTTCCATCACATTCCCACTCCCAGCTGCCACCATTGTTGCGGTAAATATTTCGAAATTTCGTATTTTCGTTCCGTGATATTATTAGATCATTGGACTTGAACGCACGTGTTCATAGCTACCGGGGGAGTTAGCAACCCAATATTATATATAAAACGATTGTTATGATGTAGACGTTTAATACCACAACCCAAATGGTGTTCGTAAATCTAATTTCACACTGCATGAATACAACCGAATTGAGCTATAAGATAACTTGAAAGTGCTTAAAAAAGTTTCAACCCCAAAGTTTAACAGATACGGTATTAATAGAGAATCTTCGCAAACACCCCCCGGAAAGTTTACACTATGATGTATGTATCTATGTATGTATCTATGTATCGCTCGTGTGAATTTTCGCCCCTCATCACAATACTGCAAAGTTAAAAACTTTGCACTAAAAACAGGATTGACGATCTCTGCACTATCACGATTGCTAAAGAATTTGTGCAGGCCAAGGAGCAGCGGCACAACTACTTTGGACGGTTTGATTGAAGGATATTTTATAAATTACGAGTACTGTATTTACATACAGCAATATATAGTGAATAGTATAGACAAATTGACATTACAACAACAATTAATCGGGATCTAAAAATTATTTGCAATATTGGTATATTAAAGTAGCACAATCGTTAAAAATAATGTGAAATGTGCCTGCAAATGATCACCAGTATAAGGTTCAATACCTGTGAAACAAAGTTTAGCAAACTGATTGCCAGCGAAAAAAATGACGCACAGAAATAGGTGCCCTTTATAAATGGCTGCCCCCGCCGCTTAATGTTCGTTCCGGCGCCCCTGAGCCTCAGTATGTTCCAAATACGACTTAAAAGTCATTATACGAACAATTTTTTTCTGGATATTAATTATTTTATAAATACGGGTTTTGTATGTGCTACCCCAAATTAAATTGCCATATATCAGATATGGATAGACTAATGCATAATAAATTAGTTTGATAGCATTTCGGTTTAAGAAATGTCTAATTTTAGCTATTATTCCGGGCTCCTTCAAGAGTTTTTTTGTAACATTAGCTATATGATCATTCCACGTCAGACATTCATCAATGATAATACCAAGAAATGTTGTACTTTTAACTTGTTCTATATTTACATCGTTCATAATAATTTTAATTTCATGCTTTGGTCTTTTCATAGCTGTTGCTATAAAATATATTAGTGTTATATTCTGCAGACTGTTCGTTAAATTGTTCATACTTTTTTTCTCGAGAGCGTCATAGGCTTTTAGCCTAGCATGTAATGCACGACTTGAAGTAGTGACTTTAAGTGCTTCACAGCCAAGTATTAGCCATGCTAATGTTTGTTGTTTTTTCAATGATGATAGGCGAATACTTTATTCCCTCAAGCCACGCTCGACAGGGCCGTCGCAAACAGGTATAAGCAGGGGGGTTGGGGGTGCGAGTATCTCATTTTGCCAACAAAAGGGCGTGGTCTCTTGGTGTGGTCATTCCTAGTTGACAAATCAATTTCACATAATTTTTGGAATCCGGCATATATTTACGTTGACGAGGATTTTGTTGGACAACGCCTTAATTCAATAGGAATAACAGGCCAGGGGAAAGATCTGACCGTGACAAAAGGGCCTCGCATAACTAGGGGAGTCTGGGGGAATGCCCAATTTTGAAATTTGATGCCCAGAAATGTCATTTCCTGCATGCTGATCTGCAGATTTACTATCAAACATCCCCCCTAATCATGCCTATTTTAGAAAAAAAGGAACAATTGAAAAAGACGCAGGAATAGCAAAATTGTTTTGTCAATACTATAACACCGAGTTTTGATGATCTTAAAACACATAATGCAGTTTTCATATCACATATTTATTTGACGTCAATTTTCTGTACTATTTTGACGCATCGTCCCCCTTTAACGTATCGTTCACTTATGGTGATATTTTTAGTTTGCCGACAAATCCTTCATCTGCCGACATTTTTTCAGGGGGGGTGTCACATCCCCCCCATTGACGATGGCCCTGACGCTCGAGATCACGCTTGCTTATTCTGAGTTGAGATTTTATTTGGCCAAGTGTAAACAGGTCTTTTTTCTTGCCGATCATTGGGTAAACTACGTTTATCCAGGAATCGAAGACTTCTGATCTTACTCACACTAATGAGAACACAGCACTAATGCTATATATGCAGAGGCTGTTGCTCGTGAAGTCGAAAATTGATACCCCCACATGAAATACTTTGATAATCATGCATTTATCAAGCCAATAGTCATTTTCCGCTGCCTAAGTTTTATTACTAACTTACTTAGTCCAAGAGTTTAGTTAAAATTCTATTAGGTAAACATTAAGAAAGTTTGACATTATCGTGATTATCATTAAAAAACTTATGACACAATTTTTCATGTCTATCTTTCAAACTAGTAATATCTAATTTCTTTAAAGCCTCGTTATATGTTAAGAAAGGTAAAATAATTCTCAAAGCCCGCTTCTGTAAAACTTCAATTTCATCGCTCAGGAAAACAGGAATGTTGTAGTGCCAAACTTGGGCTGCATGTTCCAATACTGGTCGAATTATCGTAATATATACTGTTAACATCGTATCTATATCTGCGTCGGCACGCTTTAGTAGTCTTGGCATATAAAGTCGTTTCCCTGCTTAAGAATATTATGAATATGTTCATTCCATCGCAGATCATCTTGAATAGTAACTCCCAAAATGTTGTGATTGCCAATAAAACATGTTCTAATGTCCCGACTACTGTGGGAACCTGATAGTGTTTTAATTGAGTCCCACCATCTCTTCACATTAGGTTTAGACTTAGTGAGTAGATATATACACAATTTAAGACCTAACCAGGAACGGTTGCAAAAAATGCAACACTAGGTCATCTGGCAGGAATTGAACCCACGGTCCTGCGATTCCGGTGCAGCGCTCTAACCAACTGAGCTACAGAGGCCAGTTGCTGGGTGTGCGGGTTGTGATAAGGTTAACTTCAAAGATTTTTTTGCACTTCACTTGGTTGAACTAGAATACTGGGTTTGGTGGATAATCCAAGTGAGTAGATATATACACAATTTTAAAAAAATCTTTGAAGTTAGACTTAAGCTGTTCAACTTTTATTTTGAGGAAAGTAGATTTTAGCCTTTTTGTTTCCCTGTTAACTAGGTTACGTAACTGTTTATACGAAGCCTCATTGCCTTGATTAAAAGCTTTTTGTCTGTCTCTAATTAGGTCTTGAATTAGCAGTTATCCATGGTTTATCGTGATTATGCATTTTAACCATTTTACTTGGAAGGAAAAATCCAATCCTGATTCTATTATACTATGGAAAATGTTTTTGTTCACATGGATCAGTATGGTATACGGTACTCCAGTTGACGTTTGACATCCATTTACCTAGAGCATTTTGGGCAGTTGTATTTCCTTTTCTCATTTTCACCTTTCTGGTTTCATTCTTCAAGTTAGATTGTATGGGGCTACACAAAATAGAGTTATGATCACTCACGCCAAGCGGTGAGATAACTCGAGGCGTGTAATAGAATTCTGCTAGGTTAGTTAGGACCAAATCAAGGATTGCGTTACCTCTAGTAGGATGTTTCACGATTTGTTTGAGATTAAAATGTCGGCATAAACTCAAAGTACGGCATTTATTAAAATCGCCTACAAATAAAATTCTAGCATGGGAGTATTTTGAGAGAGCTAAGTCCAACATAGCAGTTAAATGACTGAGTAACACATTTGAGTCATTGGATGGTGGATGGTAAATTATACACACAATAATACAGGAAAATCCATGAGGCAACTATATTTATACGGTCTGACGTACAGCCACAAGGTTTCAAAAGAATCATCCAGCAGATTGTCTAAAATCTTAAAAGGTATATTAGATTTGACAAAAGCTCAGACACCACCACCGATTCTTAATTTTCTGTCTCGTCAAACCACTTTATATCCATTAATCGCAACAGCAGAGTCATCTATTTGGTCAGACAACCACGTTTCAGTGATAAAAGCAATATGAACGTTATTGTTATTAATTAAAACATTGAGATCATCAATTTTCTGAAGAAGCGATCTAGCCTTTGATAACAGAAAAATTGGCAAGTCATTTTGTGTCGTTTACAAGGGCCCTTTTTGACTTTTACACGTTTGAAATTCTTTGGGACCACCTCAAAACTCATAATTTCTTGGGGGATATCAGTTGTTTTATCGACGTATGGCGGGTGGGGGGAAATTAAATACAGGTATTGCGACTCAGCCAGGGTCCGAGGGTCTTACTGGTATTGACATAAGTGGTGGGGGGTGCGGGTACTGGAAGGTCTGGAACGGGGGTGGACCATAGTTTTTGTAAAGGCCATTATGTCTTAATTCATAGTTAGTTAAAATTCTATTAGGTAAACATTAAGAAAGTTTGACATTATCGTGATTATCATTAAAAAACTTATGACACAATTTTTCATATCTTTCAAACTAGTAATATCTAATTTCTTTAAAGCCTCGTTATATGTTAAGAAAGGTAAAATAATTCTCAAAGCCCGCTTCTGTGAAACTTCAATTTCATCGCTCAGGAAAACAGGAATGTTGTAGTGCCAAACTTGGGCTGCATATTCCAATACTGGTCGAATTATCGTAATATATACTGTTAACATTGTATCTATATCTGCGTCGGCACGCTTTAGTAGTCTTGGCATATAAAGTCGTTTCCCTGCTTTTTTAAGAATATTATGAATATGTTCATTCCATCGCAGATCATCTTGAATAGCAACTCCCAAAACTCGAGCGGAATTAACAACTTTAATAGGAGTTCCTCCAATAGTAAGTGGTGGAAAAAAACGCTCGCCCCTCGTAAATTGGATAATTAACTCCTTACACTTTATTATTATGGGTAGTCCATATTTCCACTTCATCCACCAATTTTTGTAATCTTTTACAATCGCTTGCAATACTTTCAGTGGCAGTAGAATCATCCATGTATTTCCATTTATCCATATAGTTGATTAATAGGTCATTTACCATTACTAGAAAACGGAGAGGGCCTAATACAGTTCATTGAGGGACACTTCCATTGACTGGTCGCCACTCAGAAGTATCTCGTTTCAATCTAACACGTTGTTTCCTATTTGTCAAGAAATTCCTTATCCAGTTTACTAGTATCGGAGTAACACCTATATCGGACAATTTTGGAGCAAAATGTTGTGATCAAAGGCTTTGGAAAAATCTGATAAAAAAATTAACTGTTTTTTTTTAGTTCAATCAGTTTCTTTCAGCAGGTGGTGAATCAAACTAAGCAATACATGGGTGGTGGATGAGTTTGATAGGGAACCAAATTGTTGTATATCTATTTTATCATGTATACACGCAATAGCCCAGTTAACTACGAAATGTTCAGAGCCTTTAGACAAAGATTGGGTTAACGAGATTGGACGCAGATCGACTTTAATATCTTTAACGGGCTGCGTTTTCAGAATGGGAACAATATTGGCACACTTCCATCTAGACGGTACACATTCTTGTCGAAAAGAGGCGTTGAAAATAGACGCCACAGGACCAGCAAAAAACGTGCATATATTCTCACTTATAATGTAATCAGGAAATATTCCGTAATCAATTTTTGGAACAGGCAGAAGTGGAGAAAAATCCTGGGAGACTGATGAGAACATGTCATTTATTTCATCAGCCAATTGTTTGCCAGTAAAAGTTTGATTGCCAATAAAACATGTTGTAATGTCCCGACTACTGTGGGAACCTGATAGTGTTTTAATTGAGTGCCACCATCTCTTCACATTAGGTTTAGACTTAAGCTGGGTTTGGTGGATAATCCAAGTGAGTAAATATATACACAATTTAAGACCTAACCAGGAACGGTTGCGAAAAATGCAACACTAGGTCCTCTGGCAGGAATTGAACCCACGGTCCTGAGAATTCCGGTGCAGCGCTCTAACCAACTGAGCTACAGAGGCCAGTTGCTGAGCTGTAACCGTAACTTCAGTAGATATAGGTGATTGGGTGTGCGGGTTGTGATAAGGTTAACTTCAAAGATTTTTTTGCACTTCACTTGGTTGAACTAGAATGCTGGGTTTGGTGGATAATCCAAGTGAGTAGATATATACACAATTTTAAAAAAATCTTTGAAGTTAGACTTAAGCTGTTCAACTTTTATTTTGAGGAAAGTAGATTTTAGCCTTTTTGTTTCCCTGTTAACTAGGTTACGTAACTGTTTATACGAAGCCTCATTGCCTTGATTAAAAGCTTTTTGTCTGTCTCTAATTAGGTCTTGAATTTAGCAGTTATCCATGGTTTATCGTGATTATGCATTTTAACCATTTTACTTGGAAGGAAAAATCCAATCCTGATTCTATTATACTATGGGAAATGTTTTTGTTCACATGGATTAGTATGGTATACGGTACTCCAGTTGACGTTTGACAGCCATTTACCTAGAGCATTTTTGGCAGTTGTATTTCCTTTTCTCATTTTCACCTTTCTGGTTTCATTCTTCAAGTTAGACGGGGCTACACAAAATAGAGTTATGATCACTCACGCCAAGCGGTGAGATAACTAGAGGCATGTAATAGAATTCTTCTAGGTTAGTTAGGACCAAATCAAGGATTGCGTTACCTCTAGTAGGATGTTTCACGATTTGTTTGAGATTAAAACGTCGGCATAAACTGAAAGTACGGCATTTATGAAAATCGCCTACAAATAAAATTCCAGCATGGGTGTATTTTGAGAGAGCTAAGTCCAACATAGCAGTTAAATGACTGAGTAACATATTTGAGTCATTGGATGGTGGATGGTAAATTATACACACAATAATACAGGAAAATCCATGAGGCAACTTATACGGTCTGACGTGTACAGCACAAGGTTTCAAAAGAATCATCCAGCAGATCGTCTAAAATCTTAAAAGGTATATTAGATTTGACAAAAGCTCAGACACCACCACCGATTCTTAATTTTCTGTCTCGTCGAACCACTTTATATCCATTAATCGCAACAGCAGAGTCATCTATTTGGTCAGACAACCACGATTCAGTGATAAAAGCAATATCAACGTTATTGTTATTAATTAAAACATTGAGATCATCCATTTTCTGAAGAAGTGATCTAGCCTTCGATAACAGAAAAATTGGCAAGTCATTTTGTGTCGTTTACAAGGGCCCTTTTTGACTTTTACACGTTTGAAATTCTTTGGGACCACCTCAAAACTCATAATTTCTTGGGGGATATAAGTTGTTTTATCGACGTATGGCGGGTGGGGGGAAATTAAATACAGGTATTGCGACTCAGCCAGGGTCCGAGGGTCTTACTGGCATTGACATAAGTGGTGGGGGGTGCGGGTACTGGAAGGTCTGGAACGGGGGTGGACCATAGGATTATGCAAAGGTGCATAGGGCCACAAAGGCCTTAATGCAAAGACGCATGAGCAAAATGCGAACTTAATGCGAAGACGCATGAGCAAAATGAATTATTTTTTTTAATATTTAATTTTAATAAAAAACTGACATTGTAACCAAAAACGGTTAAATTGCATCAGAAGTTGCATACAATAATTAAACAAAACTACATGATACTACATTAAAAAGTACTACTATAGGTTCTAATTATATCATATTTACAATCATTGATTTAAAATACTTTGAGGAAAGAATGAGGTCCTAAAACGTTCCGTCTTGCAAAAATAGTTTTTAGTGCAAAGTTTTTAACTTTGCAGTATTGTGACGAGGGGCGAAAATTCACACGAGCTATCATACATACATACATCATAGTGTAAACTTTCCGGGGGGTGCATACAATTTATGTTTATTTTTAAATTTCATTAACATTTAGTGATTTAGTGCTTCAAGACAGGGCTTCACATTTTTCTTTAAATATTCTTTTGATCTTATGGCGATTTTACACAAACTATGCTGAATTAGAGTCTTTATATTGAACTTGAAACATTTGCTGAAGACGTTGAATCGACATTAAATTGGCGACCTTTCCCCCGGAACACCCGATTTTTTGTGCAATCTCAAATGCACATGCGCTATCAAGTGCGTGGCCACAAGGTGATTGCGAGATTCGTACACGTGCCGTGTAGCGAGTCTAGCGACAAGAACATTATCATTTATATCATTTGACATTTGCTTTCGAGAATATGATTATGACAAAATATTTAAAGACTGTATCTCAAATGCGAGTTTGCAGATTATATCAGAAAAAAAATCCCCTTAAAAATTGTGTCGGTGTTCTAGTTGAAGGCAGTGGCCGACTATACACCCTTAGTTTTTATACTATTTCACCAAACAATTCAGATTTCCGACTTGGACTTACTTAACTTGGGCTAATATATAATAGCCGCCCATGTGCAAAATTTGAAGTGACAGTCCGGAATTATAGAGTACAAACATATACAGTTGTCATATTACTGTAAACAAAATTTTCAACACAACATTTAATAATAATATGAACCCTGTAATATTTACAAAAGTAAACTATATCATACATGTAACTACTCTTTACTCTTTGTCCTTCTATAACTTAATACTGAGTATAAGTCATAAACATAACGATTAACGAATGTTTTTCTTTCAACACAACGACAACGTAATATTTACTGTAACTATTCATCCACAACATTCATTGCCTTGATAACTTTGTCCTCTCTCAAGATTACAAATAAAATCCTTTTTACTAAAAGCAAAGTTTCAATGATCATTTTCTTGGAAAGCTTGGTAGAGGGTCCGTCTCTTGTTACAAGTAATTATAAATTGGGCATAATTTGCCTGCGTATGTTTACGCTTGGCGTTAAAAACACGATTTTCAAAAGCGAAGTTAAAAATAGGCCTTGAGATATAAATACTGCTACTAGCTATAATTCCATTACATGCATGACTCATCTATTTACGTCAGCAATAAATACGCATACACTTCCCACGGCGAGTTGTGAAATATTCTTTTTTTGTAGGATCAAGGAGAGATTTTCCTGAAACATTACTTGCATTTACTTGTAAATTATGGTGTTACAGGATCCAAAATTCAACAAAAATATGTCTTCGCCGCAGAGTACTTCAGTGCTTCCATATCAATCTTTCGTTTTTCTTACTGAATTTCCCCCCATTTTCCTCAAAACTTATGGCTCTTTGAAACTTTGCACAATCCTTGGATCCCTAGTTGTAAAGGCCATTATGTCTTAATTCATAGTTAGTTAAAATTCTATTAGGTAAACATTAAGAAAGTTTGACATTATCGTGATTATCATTAACAGAATGCGAACTTAAGACTAAGTGTCAGCTAGGCTGAGATATTCCGGGCCATCGAGCCACGAAGGGCCTTAATGCGAAGACGCATGAGCAAAATGCGAAGAATGCAAAGCAAAATGCGAAGGCGCATAGGGCCACAAAGGCCTTAATTATAATGCGGAGATGCATGAGCATAATGCGAACTTAATGCGAAGACGCATGAGAAAAATGCAAACTTAATGCGAAGACTTATGAGAAAAATGCGAACTTAATGTGAAGACGTATGAGCAAACTGAGAAGGCGCATAGGGCCACAAAGGCCTTAATGCGAAGACGCATAAACAGAATGCGAACTTAAGACTAAGTGTCACCTAGGCTGAGATATTCTGGGCCATCGAGCCACAAAGGGCCTTAATGCGAAGACGCATGAGCAAAATGCGAAGAATGCGAAGGCTCATCCCAGATAGCAAAACGATGTCGATTCAACGTTGAAACGACGTTGCCCACCGATGTCGAAACGACGTCGAAAAAGGTTCGAAAACGCAAATCTAATCAATGTTACAATATCGACGTCGAATCGATGTCATTTATCAACGTCGAAATGACGTAATTTGGTTATCGACGTGTACTTACAATGTTCTTTTGACAAGAGTTTTAAAACTATACTTTTTGAAATATCGATGTCAAAGTGCAACCATGCAAGATGCAAATGAAATCACAACACAAAGTTAATTTTGTAAATTTATTATAAAATTATATTTGTTGCATGCACGTAAAAGTTCCATAATTTATGTGGTGAGAAGATGTCTGATATCGTCCGTTTACGGCTATCCTTATGATAGGTCGATCTGTTCCATCTTTTTTCTTCCCCCACCACCTTTTCGATCTGGTGGGTACTTCAATAATTTTGAGGTTGCTTGGTATACGTCATCCTCCGTCCCTTGGTGATTCTTCAGCACACTCGCTGTAATAAATTGCATGGTGCATTAGCTTTTTAAACATATCTTACATAGTTTTGTTAGTGACATGATTGATACACCACATATATTAATTATCGCAAAGCTTTCGATTCGCAAGGCCGAATCATCATCAGTGCTCAATCAACAATGAAGACCCGGCCTTACGGAGCGAAAGCTTTGGGATACTAAATATATACGTCATGTATCCACAAAACAAGACTAATATAATTATCACAGTGCAAAGCTAGAACTGACATCGAGTCATCGACATAAATTTTAATGGTTTTCTGGGGTCAAACGTAGAATCTCCCTTTTTGGTCAAGAATAGCTTAGCGTTAAAAAATGTGAATAGTAAGACTCCCTAGTTTTTATACACCTGGTATGTATTGTATATCACAGTAAAACAATCGAAGACTTCCATAAAATGGGACATATTCAAGTGAAAGTAATTCCATGAAAATTGTGGTAACTCCATGAAAATTCTTAAGTCTGAAAATATAACTATACTGTATACCTGTTATAATTTCATAAATAATTGTTTTTCGGAATGCCATTTTTCCGCCATTGCCATTCATATTCATCCCAGCCATTACTTTGTTACTCATTATTCTAAAAGAAATACAGAAGTGTGCATGAGCGCTACATTTTAATGTCAAAATTTCATCATTTCGTTTCTTTTGGGAAAGCAATTATATAGACCGGATGGCCAAAAAACCTTTCCTGTTTGATATACAGTAGCAGAACTTGACAGTGCTAGTTTTGACATTTTTGACAGTGCATCTTTACAGGCCTTTCCTGTAGAGAGGCCCTGGGAACGAGGTTGTACTGAGAGTAATTTAATCACTCATGATTATTGCGTATTTAAAGTAAGTTAACTTAGTTAAATTTAAAATCATTTCCCTTTAAATGTACAACTTTGTTGATCTTTATCATAACTTCGGGAATTAAAAGAAAAAAACAGGTACGCACTGCCTACATGTGGTTAGCCTTTGGAATAGAAAATTGGAATTTACTAGGTGAAGCGATGCCTCAGGCAGGCCACTAAAGGTATTGCATACCTTGTCATTATGCCCCTGACATTGTCTTTAATCGACGAACCGCCAACCTTTCCAAAACGCAAAGGTGTATATCAAAAATACATTTACTGCAACGAGTTCTGTGGCAAAGTGTGTGTTACAATAAGTTCGTACCAGCAGTTTTCTCATTTCATCATCAGCTAGCACTTCTTCCGTCATTTTAATTTCTTCCAAGGTTGAAGCTTGGCCAAGGTGAAAATCCGATTTGTTTTATTCACACCTTTTCCCAACCTGTTTTAGATTGTCACGGATTTCCATCAGCAGGTGAAGAACTCTTTTTTTAAATCCTGAAGAAAAACAATAAATTAAACACCTTGACACATAATAGACACAATACAACGCCATGCCCCAAAAGATTATTTAATCTTATCATATAGAGTTAACAGAATAGATGGTTTGGAAACTCATCTGAATAACAATAACTCATTATCTATGTTAGTCAAGATTTATGCGAAAATACGATCGTTCAACGTCACGTGCGTATTGTATTTTCACCCAAACAACCAACGACCACTGAGCAATTGTTCAAGACACGGATGGATAATTGAACCAAAACATTACTATTGGTTGTTTGGGTGAAAATACAATACACACGTGATGACGAACTGCTACGTTTTTGCATAAACCTTGACAATAACATAGATAATAAATTATATTGTATTTTCCTCCAGTTTCTACTCTATTAGCTATGTCCACGTTGACCTTTAATTAAAAAAAAAGTTTTCCATCTTTTAAAGTAGTTCTCCGATGGAGAACCAATTTTTTTATATAATCTTAAAGATGTTATGGTACCTAATAATCGAAGTCTCATTTCGAACTCTCATTTTGTTCAAATATGTCAACAGCCAAATATTGGAAAACGTATGAACCAACCAAGAGGGATATTGCTAAATTATTTTACATTCATATTTCGAGCATACTTAGGTCCTTCTGGCATTGGAAATTTGTTTGAGGACATGGATCTTTCTCTATCTTGTTCCGTATCGATTGAGGACAATGATTCCAGTATTGACTGTTGGCTTGCTCCTGTTCTTTTTCTTGAGGATTCGTTTTGTATAACACCCAGAGACTCAAACGATCTCAACGATGGCGTTGGCGATCTGCGTGATTGTCTCCTTGAAGGTGCCGTTGGCGATCTGGGTGACTGTCTCATTGAAGGTGGCGTTGGCGATCTGCCAGGTAATCGTGATCTACTTTGTGATCTGCTTAATGGTCGTATCGGTGACCTGGGCAACAGCGGTGATCGAGACCTTGCCCTGGATTCTGACGTATCGCTTCTTATTGGATTCCGTTGCTTTTGTTGGTTACTTTTTCCTGCCGTAGCAGACTTTCTCGGAGATAGTTTGTTTTTTTCTGGCGCAGTTTGTTTTTTCCTTGGTGCGGATTCGCGAACGGCACTTTCGACATACAATTTTGGAGGCGGTGGTAAAACTGGAGAACAAATTATTATTACAGTTTGTTTTAGAACTATTGGGTAATGGACTAATGGTATATTTATATAGGATTTCAAAAATGATGAGGCTGGTTAACAACCTGACCCAATAAATAGTAATAAATGTACACAGGACAACTTAGTATTCTGAAACAACTATTAACTTTACAAATGGTGGTAATATGCATTAAGTACCGCTCGCGTGTATGGCTTAACATACGAGACGCGTATGAATGCAAACTTACAAAAAGGTGAGCATGAGGTTGTCTCTTTAAGCGGATTCCTTTTTTCTGGAACTAATTCTTCCCCACCACTTGTTTCTGCCGTTGACGTGAAATCACAATCATCACATACAAGCTTGTCATCTATAAAAAATTCAATATATGTACAGGTTATCATGTGAGGGATGAGGTGACATCAGTTTTATCACTTGGGATGACACACATTTATTATTAGTATAATAATGTAAAATATAATGCAACACAAACCTGATTGAATTTTGATCTTTACTAGTGGAAAGCGATACCAGTTTTTTAAGGGTAGTCTCTTCTCTTTTCATGGTTTCAAAACATTCAAGGTGTTAGGCCATCGCACAGTTTCTTGCTGAACCCAATTGCTTGGGACAACTCCTTCTTCTTCTGCGTCACCTTCCTTCCAAACAGCTCTTACCCACATCATGCAATATCTATAAAAACAATGAGCATTAAGTGAATGAGTAAAAGTTAAACGTTACAACATTGGCAAGGGTGTCAATGCACGCAAGTATGTCTTTTGTTCATGTTTATGTTTTACCACTCTGATGGCGATGGAACACCCAGGGCTGTTAGTCATCAAAAATATTTTTGTCTGCCGACTAAAATAGCACTTCTGCCGACTGAAACTCCAAATAGAATTCCTGGGGGGGTGTGACACCCCCCCAAACCCCCCCGTAGGTCCGGCCCTGGGAACACTTTAACATGTTTCACTTACAACCCAACTACAAAGGTTCCCGAAGTAGATATTAAAGTAATGCTTAAAGATATTAAGGTACCTGATAATCATGAAAATGACCCCTTTGTTGACAACAACAATGAGCCTTTTGTTTTTGTTGAGGCTATGACATCATGAGCTCTTCTCGACTTATTCTTCTTAACTTGGTCATTCTAATGGGGGTGCTACAAAACACAGGCTTCTCACATTGAAACTTAATGAAATGAAACTTAATGCACGATTCTTAGGTACCATAATATATTTAAGATTATGTAAAAAATTGTAGGATATATTTCCATTGGTGAACCACTTTAATGCCTAAGCGAATGGAAAAAATCGGAGTACCCGGACAAAAACCCTCGACG
Source organism: Trachythela sp. YZ-2020 (assembly GCA_016169945.1). Lineage (NCBI taxonomy): Eukaryota > Metazoa > Cnidaria > Anthozoa > Malacalcyonacea > Clavulariidae > Trachythela > Trachythela sp. YZ-2020. The sequence goes on along the minus strand of JADLSH010000164.1, from coordinate 928,468 downwards.
CATACATGTAGGAGAATGTATACATGAGCCAAGAAGTAACTCAAGTGGCCTCTCACTGAATTTGATGACTTGACAGTTTCATGCTATGCATGCATGCATGCATGAAGGTGAATGCTAATAATTCCCAAAAGGCAAAACTGCAAAAGTGTCTAGACATTGTGCTACTCAATACAGGACAATCTAGCAATGGAGAATGACGAGGTTTTAAACTTTGTATTTATAAATCTTTCAAATATTGTCAACGTCTTTTTTATTTATTTATATACCTATCATCAATGCGGATCAAACCTCTGTTGAACGCGAATTAAACATGCTTGTTTCAACGGTGTGTAATATTTTCCGAGCGTACCATGAATTAATTGCTCTCGCTGCAACATGCACCCACGCTTCGCTTCCTAGAGCTCTTATCGAAAACGTCTTGTTTCCTGATGCTGTTGCCTCAGAATTTCCCGGAAGAATTGTTTTCGGCGATCTGGGAAGTTGTGAACATCTTTTTTGGAGTTTAACCGGGGAAGGTGTTGAGTCTTTTAGACGCATAATTCAAGGCGTTGCACCTGTCATGGCATTGTACACCAGAGCAAGACAGCCTAGAGTTCGAAACTGCCCTTTCAGACTGGATGCTTGTAATCGGGTACTTCTGGTACTTATTTGGCTTCGAATGTATCCAGAAGTCACTATGTTAAGTGCTATGTTCATGGTTAGTCCAACGACCGTACAGAGAGAAATCCGTTACCTTCTACCGATGTTGTGGACATAATTTCGAGAGCTGGTTCGGTGGCCTAAAGTTGAGCAATGGCTGGATATGGCTCATGATTGGGAGATGTTTCCTGGAGCTGTAGCGGTGATAGATGGAACACGGCATGAAATACAAAGACCGCAGACAGAACCACAACAACAATTCTACAGATTAACAGCACTGCCGTTACCATAATTTCTCCACCCAAATAATCATGGATAACCGAGGAAATATTGTTTATATCCAGTCGGGTTTCTTGGGTCATAACAATGACAGTGCTAAGCTGCAAATGATTCCAAGAATTGGAACCGGCGAGGAATTGCACTTGCCAGCAGGCTTATATATTTTAGCTGACAAAGGGTATCTGTGCGAGTACCCCTTACTTACACCCTGGAGAGTAGGGGATGTGGCTGGAGACCAACGAAGACAACTGTTCAACCTCGAACTGCGGAGAGTGAGAGTAAGGGTGGAACATTGCATAAGAAGAGTGAAAGAATATGGAGCTGTTAACCAGCTCTGGAGGCATGAACGGTGGATGTTCCCCATTCCTAGCACAAAGACACATTAATCTCTCTTGTGTGCTTTAGCACCCCAAAAATGTGCAACCGCAGCACTGGACACGAAACATGTTTCGCTATATATTTATTAATAACAGTAATTCCTTACAAATTATATTACAGTATATGTCTTTATAATGATAAAAGTTATAGATGCAAGCAGTAAAGATCCAAATTCACCAGGTGCGATACAGCAACGCGATGTGTTTTTTTCTGTCTTCACAAACTACATACCATTTACAAAAACTATGCCTATATATAATGAAGTATAAAGTCAACTTGATAATCAATTCCAAGTGCTAAAACATGTGAATATAATCTGGTTAACATATAATTATCGTTAGTGTATCGCGTCGGGTGAATCGATCTCGACCTTGGCTTAAGAGCATAATTTATAGTGCATTTTACATATAGTAAATCAAAGTTGCGTGAGAAACTTCACTATTGACATATATTGTACATTTGTACATCATGCATTGATAATATTACATTTTTTTTGTACAGTAGAACCTGAGTTTTGCGACCCCTATGTTTTGCGACCACCTGTCATATACGACCACATTTCCTGGCACGGATGATTTGTAACTAAGAATTACCTGTAGTGAGCGACCACCTGCCTAACGTGACCAGCGACCACTCTTTTGCGTCCCAAAGCAAGAAATTTACCCGTCATTAGCGACCATTTTTACTTCAAAGCGACTTTTTCATGTTTGTTTACGTTTGAAAATGTTCGGTTTCCGACATATTCTCATGTTTGTTTATGCACAGGCATCCCAAGCTCACATTGTTGCTATTTAATTTATTTTTTATTAATAATTTTTTATTATTGCTGTTTGTATTTTATGGTATATTATGTGTATGTGTTATGTCTGTTATGTTATGTGCCAGAAATGGTATGATGGAATTAAATATATATTTATTATTGATGGTTAGGGTACTTCATATTAGCAAATTATAGTAGACTTAATAGTCAAATATATATTGTCAAAAAATTGCTAAAATATTGTGTCAAATGTAGAAATAAAGTTACTTAGGGACCAGTCATTATTAATGCCGGGTAGGGGGCCGGAGGATATTTTTCTGAATACCAAAATTTTTTTGTGACCCCTCATATTGCAATAAAATTTTTTTATAACCCCCCCTTTATTAAAGAAATATTTTTTATGACCCCCCTCAAAATCGAATTGAAATTTGGAAACATTCTTCTCTAAAATAATCATCCAGCCATATATTAATGGAGGCACACTGCCATTTCAAATATAAATAGCATGGTGTCTAAATTTAATGACTCACAGTTGTAATACAATTTCTTCCTTTCTTTATGTTTTTTTACTTGCAGCTGTAAAGGATTAAAACATATTTAATATTAATAGATGGTATTTTACTTATTAAGGAGAAGGTGAATTCATCCTATGGATTTTCTAAAGATCATCCTGTATTTGTAATTCTTAAAGAAAACACTGACAATTTTTATTTACAAATAACCTCATCAGCAACATGAAAATAGAAATGTTTAATAGCTTTTTTACCAATATAAGAAGAAAGTCTCCAATTTCCTGCAATTCTGCCACTTCTTGTTGCAACAAATAAATTTTCCACCTGGCCTTCACCATCAGATGATTCATTGCTTTCTTCGACCTCTTGTTCACTTTCAGAACTTGTGCCCTCCACTGTGCAGTTAATTATCTACATAAAAGTATGAAGAGAATATTAGGCACTAGATGTAGGGAGGGTGGCCTGGGTTTGTATGGATATGCACAAGACACATCCAATATAATAATAGTAATAACTATATCTATTATAAACCTCATCCATATCATCATCTGATAACTCTGAAGCATTTCCCTCATTCATCTCTTCACCTTCATTGTCCACAATGTTCTGTCCTAAATCAAGCAAATTTTGTGATCTTGCATGTCTTGAAATCACTTCAATTTTTGCTGTCTTTTTTAGTTTCAAGCATCCCATCATGTTGTACTTGAGAAAGTATTTATTCAGTGTTTCTACAAGGAGATTCTTAATGCTTCCATCTTCGATTTTTCCCAACCAGTTAACATCGTCAAACTCCTGCTTCTTCTCCGTTTCTCTTCTTAGTTTAATGTCCTTCTTCCGCACCTCTTTTTGTTGTGTGTTTGAAAATCAGGTCATCAATGGCAATTTTAACAGTACTTTCATCAATAATGTACTTTTCTGCAAATCTAGTTATTGTTGAAGGGTCATCATTTTTTAATGCTCCTTGCTGAAACAACTGCTTCAACTGCACCCTTGGATTGATTTGATCCACAGGTCGAGGCAATCCATCTATGTCATGGGGGGTATTTTTGACATGTAAGTATTTACTCTTATTAGAAGTACGATCAGGCATCGGTTCTGGTATACGGTGGCAAATAGAATCAACCCAAGAAGTTACAGAGCAGCTTGAACACAATGATTCATCATTGTCTTTACATGCAAACTTCACAATCTCAAAGAACTTCGCCCCTGTCCGAACATGCCTATTTAAATAGCTCTCAACCTTTGAGAAGTAATTATGACCTGGAACAGTTGTGTTTTTATTTCTCTCAATGAAGTCTGTAAGATAAGACTTGTCCCAGTAGAATAATTTGTCTGCAGAACTGCTCACAAAACTCTTCATAAAACCATCAGGAGCCACAGCACAGTCAATCCTGTCTGACACTTCTTTGGCTACCTGAAAAGCAAAGTTATCATTATTTTGACATACTGGTACGATACTGCAGGGGCAGATAGGAGAGGACATTGACGCTTCGAGCAAAGGCCCTTCATCAAAATCAAGGGCTTTGGCTTTGCTTGAAATGCCAATGTTCTCTCTAATATAATTTGTGATTTATACAGGTTTGCAAGACTTAATACAACTACTATTGTATTTATTAACCTGCTGCCTATGCTGAACACAAGTTTGTTCCATATTTACAATTTGTGAAAGTCTTTTGATTGTAAAGATACTTTACCTGAAAGGCATTGAACTTCATCCTCTCCAGTTCTAACTCCTCAATTTGTTGGGTGGTAACTGTGGATGTATCCAAGCTGGCTAGCAAATCAGACTTTTCTTATATTCCCAATTTAAAGCACCTCCGTCACATACAGCATCCCTAATAAAATATTAAATAATTTAAATAAACATTAAATATTACAGCCAAAACACAAATATTGGAGTGTTAAATATTCACACTATAACCTAGCTAGTAGCTAGTGTATACTATATTAAAATGTCACTGTTTTTATTGACAACATATTTGTTGCAAATGTTCGTATATGGGTTGAGAAGAACTTACCTACATAACTCTGAATTCGCTCCACTTCATTGTGACTACTATCACCTGGTGCCAGGTGGTGGCGCATGTAATAGTCATAGTCCATGAATCTTGTCTCCTCTACAGCCCGGAATTTGACTTCATGGTTAGTGATTCCAACACCAGGTCCAGCATCTGTAAGATCAACAATCCTGGACTTTAACCTTGGCAGCTTGATTTCTTTCAACAGTTCCAGACAGTCACTCATTGAGTTTTTCAGCTCAGCACTATAATTGTTATCATCAAGTGTGTAATCATCCAGGCTTTCTCTATATCTTACGATGTGTTCATGCAGAACATTTAGCTTTGATGCAGTCCTCTTCAAAGCAGCAATTTCCATTTCACAGGAGTCTTCGCTGATTTCATCTATTTTGGTTTGATGATCAGCTATTCTTTCTTCAAATATTTGAGACTTTTTTAACTCATAGGATCTAAATGGACAGCTTGGATCATTTGTAATAAGCTGAAGGTCATCTTCATCAAATTGGTAAGTAAAATACTTCAAGTCATCATTCAATGCACTCATGACAGATCTAAATGGCTTACTTTGCCAATCTACAGGAATTTCGGCTTCATACAAACTTGGTTCTCTGTGCTTAATATCCACTAGGTGGCTTGCCCATACTGTGCCCGAGCTTCCAACAAAATATTTAGGTTTTGTTATTACAACAGTTTGTTGATCAAGAGTCTTTATGGACTCTTCATTATCAACTATTTGAGCGCATTTATTCATAAATAGAAATGTTCCTGGGGTGCAGTTTACCATGGATTCTGGGAAATCATACTTGGGAAGCTTTCTTGATAAAGTAGGGTCATCTGGTTGGTAGATTTTTTGTGATCTTGCCCACTCATCCCAGTGCCTGTTCCAGGACAAAGATATGCTTTATCATCAAAGCTCCTGTACATAGTGGAATTTTGATTTGGAAATTTCTCTGTGTCACATAATGATCGAATTATGTTTTTCTTTTGAGCCCTGCAAAAATGTGTCAAAATTCCAGAATTGTCCTCAGCTTTTGGTGGCTTCTTACAGCAAAATAGTCCTAATCCACAATGTTTCATGGCTTGCAATGATCTTTTGGACTTTGGTCTTGATCTGTTATATGCTGTTGTTGCCGACTTAATAGGTGGTAATTCTCGACTTCTACGACTAAAATTGACAATCCGTAAGAAATCTTTTTTCTTGACTCTATGATTTAAGTACATCACAGAGTCATGCCTTCTTCCATGAGCTGTTGCTTTTTCTGTTATGCTATCAACTATAAATTGCTCGTCAATCTCATCCATGCTATGCTTGCGACCACTCCCAAGCTTTCGTAGCTTCAGCCTTCTATCTTTAATAATGTTCTTTTTGCAACGATTTAACATACGGTTCTTATTAATGGAAACTGCTTCACCTTCATCTTTTATCTTTTTGAGAGAAAGAACTGCACCTTTTAGGTCCTCAATGTTTTCTTTTTCCTCTTCAATTTGTGTTTTGGACCATAGCTCCTCTTTCGAGCCCAACATCTTCTCTTTTACATTAAGAAGATTTTCTTTCTTTTCTATTCGCATATCAATCTCTTGTGTAACAGCAGCTATTGCCTCTTTCTCAATTTCTTCTAACTGCTCAATGTAACCATAAACACACTGCTTATCCTTACAAAGGGAATCACTGTCTAAACCTAATGCATCTAGTTCAGCCCTTGACCTTGTAGAACCAAGAATGACTCGAAATATTTTCTTATCCCATTCTGTATCAAGTATCTGGTACAATGCCTGGACATTTTCCTGTCCAAAACCAATCGGCTACTTTGTGTATCAGCATCAGACAAGTGCAGATAAAAGTCATCAAGATCAACATCATCTGACCTTAATATTAAAAATTGTTTCTCTTTTAAAGTGACAATTTGAACACACAAACCAAATTTCGGATGCAAAAGCATTTCTTTGAATTGTTTTCTCTGATGAGCGTCTTTAATGTCAGTACTTCCGTAGGCGGAATAGCTCAAGAACAGATGGTAGGCTTCATCAAATTCAATGTAACTTTTCATACGTGTTGCTCCATCACTACATGTAAAATTTGCCACCAGGCAGTCAAGAATGGCACGAAGCCCTCGTAGATGGTTCCAGTGTTGAGAACCTTCTGAAACTTTACCAATCTTATTTTCAAGTATATCTAAGTTTTCGTTAAGCTTACATGTTTGTAAAGAATTAAGAACGACGTTATTCCTCGCAGAATTATCTCGTATAAAGCTTCTAACTTCATTTCCAGACGCCATCTTTAATTTCCAATGCGGTATAATACATGCGAACATGAAGTACATGCCTACTTTTAATACGGACCGCGTTGATTACGTTGCGCTGACTCACACGTTCGCATCGACGTGAAACAGATTTTAAATATATATGATTTGCAATTTAAATTTATTATAAATATGGATGAGCAAGATATTGATATTCATTCTGGCGAAAGTGGAATGAAAAATGATGTTTATTCATTTTTGAATGAAAATAACTTTCTACATTACTGGCCTGACTTCGATAGAGAAGGTTATGATGACATGAAACAGTTGCTGGAAATGACACCAGATCAGTTAGAAGAAACGCTAGCACAGGATATTGGAATCAAGAAGAAAGGACACCTCCAGCGACTAAAGGCCCTGCTAGCTATCCGTTCTGTCCAAGACAAACTGGAAGAACACGATGATATAGATGCCCAGAGGAAATGAAACAATACTCAAACATGTAGGTACCGTAGTACTTTTAATAGTATTAAATTGTTGAATTTTTTAATATCATCAACAGGTGAAATTATGAATTGGAAAATTAGATTTCGTGCACCGAAACTTTAAAATATAATACAGCAACAATGTAAAAGTGGGGATGGGATTGAAATTAGAACAAGTGTAAAATATGATTATGGAATTTTAACTTGGAATGTGATTGATCCCCCCCCCATAAAATCAATATTAGGAAATAAACATTTTCACTGACCATAATATTATGCTTGATACTGATGGTATGGCTTCTGGAACATCTGGATTTAGAATTGAATTTGAAAATTATTAATACTTTCAAACAGTGTAAAAAATTCCAGGGATGAAAAAAAGAAGAGGTCCTCAACTGATCAGTGATGAAGGGATATTGATTTTTAATATTTTTTATACAATATTTAATGGATGATTTATATTTGTCTTTGTTTTGCAGTACCAAACTCTGTTTCATCAAGGTTATTGATACCATATCCCATCTTGGAGAAACACAAGTATTTCAATGAATTGCTCCATGAACTGTACAATGCATCTTATGAATTGTTTACGCATGACAGTTTCGTGAGATATGTTATCGGTCAGAGAGAGTCACGTTGGAAACTCAAACAAAGGATGGATAACATGCGGTCATACGAGTTGAAGTTTGCTGAGTCAAATGATGGACATTGGCAAAATATTAGAAAGTATGTTGATAATCAAGCAAAGCTCACTTCAAAAGACATGAAACCAGCTGAAAGATCGGTAGATTTTATGTCCGGTATTTTGAAGGAGATTGCATCATTCATGGTTGAGTGTAAAACACTAAAATCAAACTTATTTGATATTGAAAGTAATGTAAAGCCTTGGAAAGCCAATGAGTTGCTCTTTTTGGAGAACATAATCACAGATTTAACAGCAATTGAAGTGAGGATGGTAAAAGCAAAGGGAGATGTTTTTCAAAATGTCTGCTATTTGAAAAGAAGAGCATTGGAAAATGAAGCCATTTTGCATGATGACGCTCGCTCAAAAAGAAGAATGAAAGAAAATAAGCGAAAGTCATCAAAGCGAAAAGAAAGTCGGAAACTGAGAAGTTGTTGCAAAGTTCTCAAAGATATAATTGGTTTGGAAGCTGATGTTCAAGAAATGATAGCAAAAGTGGAGAAGGGTGACTTTAGTTTTTCAATAAACAATTCAGACTTTATACCTGAAAAGTTATTGGCCCTGAAACCAAAATTACACAAATCAGGCTTACTTTTGTTAATTGAGAAAAATATTTTTGAGTCCAGTGAAAGTATACAGATAGCAGAAGAGGCAATCAACAACATGGAGAAACTGAACATACCAAAAACATATATTAAGAAACAAAGAATTGTACAGCAAATGTCTATTCAAGATGCATTCAAAAATACTGTAAACAACCCTTCAAATAATTCACCAGATTCCACCAGTGATGAAGAGGAAAGTGATTAAAACTCTTTTTTGTTCACCTGTTTACCATACTTTACTTTTTTATACTTTATGTATAGACCTCTTTATATATTTTGTGACCCCCCTTGCATGCTCAAAATATTTTCCTGGCCCCCCCTTCAATGTCCAGAAATTTTTCGTGGCCCCTCCAAATATCCTCCGGCCCCCCACCCGGCATTAATAATGACTGGTCCCTTACTTCTACTACAAGTTGCAATCGACTTTTCGGTGTTGACTTGGTGTGATTTTAAATCCACTTTGAGGGGATGGTATTCTATGTAATATTAAGGAGAAGGCAGGTAAATATAGCTCCAACGAACTCGCATCGGCTTCACAAATCCTTCTCGCGTCGCATAATAATGCATCGAATCGCCAAAAAAACAACAGATCCATAAAGCCCATTACATTTTACATCACATTCATCGTCTTCAGCAAACACAAGAGTTTTTTTGTCGGTGAAAATCCATAATTTGTTCGATTTTCTGACAATCTCAGGCTCCGTGGCTGTCGATACCCGGGGATATTCAGTTGAGAGCTCGCGAGTTCGAATTACACTCTTTATTGTTATTGGTTGATTCGAATCGCGTTCACGCGACATTATGGATTTTCACCGACAAAAAATCTCTTGTGTTTGCTGAAGACGATGAATGTGATGTGAAATGTAATGGGCTTTATGGATCTGTTTTTTTTTTGGCGATTCGATGCATTATTATGCGACGCGAGAAGGATTTGTGAAGCCGATGCGAGTTCGTTGGAGCTATATTTACCTGCCTTCTCCTTAATATTACATAGAATACCATCCCCTCAAAGTGGATTTAAAATCACACCAAGTCAACACCGAAAAGTCGATTGCAACTTGTAGTAGAAGTAAGTAACTTTATTTCTACATTTGACACAATATTTTAGCAATTTTTTGACAATATATATTCGACTATCAAGTCTACTATAATTTGCTAATATGAAGTACCCTAACCATCAATAATAAATATATATTTAATTCCATCATACCATTTCTGGCACATAACATAACAGACATAACACATACACATAATATACCATAAAATACAAACAGCAATAATAAAAAATTATTAATAAAAAATAAATTAAATAGCAACAATGTGAGCTTGGGATGCCTGTGGTTTATGTTTAACGTCTTAAAAAATTCAGGTTTACGAGAGTTTTACCCGGAAATTGTCAAGGTTTCAAAGCAAACCAATCAACGTTTGCCACTGAGATAATGCAGGCGTTGATTGGCTTGCTTTAAAACCTCCACGATTTCAGGTTAAAACCTCGTAAACCTGAATGTCTGATTTGTAAACGTAAATAAACATGAGAATATATCGGCGACCAAACTTTTTGCAGGATTCGCAACATGAGATTTACTTTTAATACAGCCTTTCTTGCGTTTTCATAAATGGGGTCTTTTGCTCTAACTTCACAAAAAAACACATTCCCAACAAATGACTCATGCATTGTCTCTTACTCTCGAAATTCGTTTCGAAGTTTGTTCCGATGATTTACCATAAACAAGCATTGTAAGTGTTCAATAATCGTAAATCATCGGAACAAACTTTTGAAATGAATTTTGTAACTTTGCAACGAACATTCGAAGTATCGTGACGGTTTTAGCATTTAATACACTTGCTTGATAATTTTTGAGAAATGATGACGTCATTTACAAACCTGTGTTAACGACCACCTGTCATTTACGACCGTTTTTACGAGAACCAAGGGTGGTTGCAAAACTCAGGTTCTACTGTAATCTTGTTTTATTCTGTAATATAAATTATGGTTGATCATTTGCAATAGTTTTCTGTTTCATGCGAGTGACCTGTTCAGTACGAAGGCCGGATAGCACCATTCACTGCTGATAGCGATTTTTTTCTACATTCATGATATTGGCAAAAATGTCAAATGTCAAATTTTACGAATATCAAAACAATCGGCATGCACTGTATGCAGCTAGTGATCCTGCCTTTGTATAAACCGGTCCCTTTATGTGCAAATGATTTAATACATGTGAAATGTCATGCAAATAAAATTCTCTCTATCAGCAAACATGTTTTGCATGATGCGATACTGTCAAGTCGTCTCTACACATATCGATATAACTGCAAATCGAAATTGTGATTGGTGATAGCATGCATAAAGACATTAGCAAGTTGATATAGTCAATTAATTCATCATTTTAATAACAAGCAATATGCATATATGGTCTCATTTGCACATATTATATGTGTAGCCAATCAGAATTCAGATTATTACGTATGCAAATTTACATAACTAGTACAACCATAGACCTACTGTAGCTTTGGCCATTTTTTGTTGACTAGTTAATATGCCAATCAATGTGGGCCAACTTAGGCCAAGGCCAGGTCTAGATTTGTAGTGTAAACACTGCTCATGCATTCACCATCCATGTAGGTAATGAATATTTAATGAATATTCAATGAATCAATATGGTCAATATTGTCATATGTTACTATTTAATTTGAACACTTTATACTATAGCAATTCAAACTATTTTGTTCAGTCAGTAGTTACTGCTATTAAGTATAATGCTATTTAGTATTTACTTAGGTGTCATCCATAAGTATCAACATTTTCACAAGCATACAAATCGTATGCTTTTTTCAACCCTTCCCCTCCCCTCCCAGAGCGTACTCTAAAATGTTGAAGCTCAGCCTTATATCCCATGCATAAATGATAAATCATCGACATTTTTAAAAGCGTACATTGGTCATTACCACCTCGCCCAGCGTACACTTTGTACCCTTGTGAAAATGTTGATAATTATGGATGACCACTTAATACAGTATTTACATGCAGTACTAGGCCACACTGCAGATAGCTACAAATGCAAGCATGTATCTTACATGTATTACAATAACTCAACAATTTTTATTAGAAACATGTAGCATTGATCAGAATTATATGCTACATGGTTAAGTGTTAATAACATGTTTCCTTAACTTATATACACATACTGTAGACCATACCATACCACAATATATATATTAAATATGTACTTATAGACACACACAGTATAATCAATGCATCCTGAAAATAAAGTTTTTGTTTAATTATAGAATAGAAATAGCACGTTTCTTGGAAATATATACTGTAGCTTGGCTGGGCACATGGCACACAATGGTTGAAAAGTTACTATCAGATTGATAGCACTATCTGGCCTTTGTACAACTGGCCAGGGACGCCAGAACTTGGGGGCAGAAGGGGCAGGATGCCCCTTTGATTTATGGTAAATATTTGTTGTTATAATATAAATAATTCGTTCTCATCTGCAGAAATGCTAGAAATGTGGGCATCAACCTTCAAAATATCAAACTCTTCTGGGGAAAGACTCCCAGACCACCCTAATGTGACTATGGCAATGTCCAAGTCCTGTTTTGCAAATGCCACTTAGTATATATTAATTAAAAGTGTCCTTCGATGAGACACTGCCCCTTTTGCTCTCGCGTCGTTCCAGCGTCCCTAGAACTGGCCCCAGAAAAGAAGATCTATTTGGGCAAACAGTAGCTAACATGCTTTTCTAGCAATAACCATTTCATATTTGTGCCTATCTATCCACTTACAAAAGTCACCCATTTTTGTTAGGTGAAGATGGGATCGTAAACAGTACATAAAGTTACCAAGTCTTCTTCCTTCGGTGTTGATCAAAGCCTGATTACAAGCTTCACAAGATCTTTATGGTTATTGGCATTGAAATCGGTTCCTGACCTTTTCATCACTTCACACTCACGCACAAGATTCTCTATTACTTCATGTGAGATTTTCAAACTCCTACACAACCTAGTAACTGAATTTTCTGTAAGAGCAGGGCCCATCTTTCTCATGCCCTCTTTTAGAAAGTTGTTATCATGTTCCAGGTCTAAATCTAGTGCAACATTTTTACCTTTCTTATTGTGGTTGTTGATGGTGCGGTTCCATCTTTGACAGTATGCTTGTTTTGGCGAAAGAAGGGATAGTTGCTGGAACAACAAATACAATTCTTCAAGGGCATACTTTGTGCTTTTGGTGCCATCAAGAAAAAAATGAAGGAGGAATTTCCAGCAACGAATGATACGGTCTCCATCCCTTTCAGCAACTGCATCTGTAAAATTTAGGTATAGCATACCATGATCTATCAGATTGCACTGATAATTATACATATCATCTTGTCGAAGAGTTGCTGAAGATGGTTCTTCGTTATGAACATATCCATGTTGCTTTAACTCATGTATTATTATTTGCCATCATGCCTATAGGTAACAAAAACATAAAAAAACCTTCGGTTCAGCATGACCTAAACATAAAGGGTGCAATTGCCATTTTATTATGCCCAAATGCCAGGCAATTTTACCCAGCAAACCAACACTAGCAATGAGTAATGGGCTATTACACTGCAATTGCTGCTAAAATACCGTATGTTGCCTGGATTGCTACACCATTGCACAGAGTTACAACCCAATTCTATTTGTACAAAGCTTGCAGCAACACAAATACTGTCCATCTTGATAGTTGAAGGGTAATTATTATTAATACTCTAGTAGTTTCATGCACTGCAACTTGTCTCACAAAATTATTAGCCATAGGGGACAAATTGATTATTCTTAACAATAATCTGATCAGTGACAAGAAACATGCACAGCATTGATATTTACCTAAACTTTCTATTCCGGCGCTCTCATTGCAGTAAAAATACGTAGTAAACCTGTAAAAAATGGCACTCTTATTCACTGATGAAATAGTGATTGAACCGATGAGATGTCTGATATCACAAATGCCGCCTTGACAATTTCACACCGTCTATACTACCATTTGCAACCAAGCGTTGAGTTTGCAAAAAGTTACGTTTTCTCGCTGAATACGTCACATTTTTGAAGTATCATAATTTAATTTATTCAATACGATTAATCGATATTTTTCGATTGTTGACAGAGATTAATCGATATACATGTTGCATGTCCATACATGACCCACCCCTTGCATGGTCATTAAACCAGTGACTATGATTAAACTAAACCTTACACAACAATTGCAATTCCATTCACTTCTGCTTACTTGTATGTTTTTTTGCATCCTGGGAATCTGCACATGAAGCGACCATCAGGTGTTTATTCCTTTCAGCCTTTGCTTGATCTTCTTGAAGAAGTACAGAACTTATTGTATGATCTGTCACTGTTTTGTCCAAGACAAATTCATCGACAATGGTGGAAGCAATTTTTCGTATATATCTTCGCTTTTCTTCGGAATCTTGTCTTGAAGCATTAGAGGGGTATGCTAATCTTGTTGGCTTTCCATCTATTTCTGAAATACCAATGATATTCATCCCTGCTGCAACTATTCTCAACGCTCGTAATTATATGCGAAAGTGGATTAGGTATAAACAATACCTAATATGGATTGATGAATAATGAATAGGATGTAGATGAGGATATTAAGCCTAAAGAAGGCGATTACACTCAGTTTTAGCTCAGTTAACTTCAAGTCAGCAACAAAGTGGGAATGGTATAGCGAGACGAAGCCCGTCCATCACCAAGTCGCACGAATTTATATATTTTCTGTCATGGCTGAACCGATTGAAGGCGATGTGCAATTTCCACAGCCACAGAATTCGAATGCTGTTGTTGAGCAGCCACAAGCGCCAGATCATGTAGACCAACATCCTCAAGGCGAACAGCCGCCGATGGAAGGCGTACAGAATGCGGAGTTAGAGGTATAATTATATTTCGATTACTTATTGACAGATCCCATTTGTTCTTCTATTGCCTTAAGACGTACCCGGCTATCCAAACTTTGGATAGATTGGAAAACGTTTGGGCTATATTTTCAATTTTGTAAATGGGCGTAATTTGTTCGCTGAACCATGTTATTGTTAGTGCTTGTTTTCTGAAACGATTGCATGATATTATGTTCTCTGGCACACTCATAAATTTGCGAGTGGTATATAGTAATATACTGTTGTATACTGTAGTACTGTATTGCCAGTTGGATAGTTGATCTTTGTGAATTTGGAGTATTTAGTGAGCAATCGCCCGCGTGGATGATTGCCTCGACTGACGACTGCCAGTTGGACAGTGGGTCTTTTGTGAATTTGACGTGCATTATGAGCGATCACCTGTGTGGATGATCGCTTGAATTGTCTGATAAAATAAATAGTCTGTAAGTTGGTCTTGGTGAGTTTAAAGTGCTGGGAGCAATCACCTAAGTGGATGATTGGCTCGAGTAGCTGCCAGTTGGACAGTGATTATCGTTTATGAGTGTGACGTATTTGGTAAGCAATCACCGGCGGGGATGATTGCCTCGACTGCCAGTTGGACAGTTGGTCTTTTGTGCACTTGAAGTGCGTTGTGAGCAATCACCTATATAAATGATTAACTTAACTGCCTGTTGAACATTACTTAAGTTCGATGTATTTGATGAGTAATCACCTGTGTGGATGATTGTCTCGACTGCCAGTTGGATAGTTGATCTTTGGGGAGTTTGAAGTGTTTATGAGGGATCACCACTGGGAGAGATATTCCCTTTTTTCCCATTGGTACATAGGTAACCATCTTCTACATGAATGGTGGTTATTAGTGCAAAGCGTTAAAGGACTTATAATAGCTTGTTGCATATTGTAGGCGTTAAAACAGGAATTTGCACAACTTATGAAAACGATGGAAACGTTCTCAAAACCTTCAGTGGAGAATCTTCAGAGGAAGATTGTGGCCATGACTTCCAGACCTGGCTGCGAGTTCAATAAATATGACGCCTTGGAACTTCTGGAGGTATTGAAAGAAACAGCTCGGGAGTTAAAGCATGAGAAGAGTTTGTATTTTCGGGCCGCGTAATGACACCCTGCGGGACAAGATCAGCGAGCCTGCAGACTACTTCAGAGAGGTACTTGTGGCTGTGTTGGGAGATAAAGACCATGAAAAGGTTCTTGAGCGTGTGAGTCGAGTGGACAAACGGTATCTGCGTAAATCTGCTGACGAACCTCGTATGCCGGCGAAGAAATTGCGCTCGACTCGGCCAGGGATGGACAACCGTGTGTGTTTTTATTGTAATTTACCAGGTCATATCCAAGCAACGTGTTACAAAAGGAAAAGAGATCAACGGGCAAGGAAAGATTCCGGCGTTTCCACCTCTGTTTACTCGGACACACCAACATAATTTATAGAATATATGTTCGATTTGATGATATAATAATATTGGCGTGGGATTTACATGTTATTGCATGGGAGAATGTATATTTCCTTTGTTCTTGTGTGTTCAATTAAAATACATCTATTGTGTGTCCATGTATATGCGTGTTTGCTCTCAGGGTAACAAATAGTCATTTTATTTTATACATATATTTTCCCCTCTTTTCGCGATTGGGGGGTCATGGTGGGTTGGCAGTTTTTGAAAAAGAGTCCCTTATATTCCCCCAGTTAGGCCGGGTCAGAGCTGTCATCCTTCTACTGGCCCTCTGGGTTCTAAAAAAAAAAAAAAAAAAAAATGTTCTTGCCTTATAGGCAGACGCATTCATTACTTGGGATTGGGAGTGTGATCAGATTTTTGATTCCCAGATTATGGAAATTTCTGACACACTCGGCAGTGAACCAACATCGATCGAATGGGTGGATATGAATGAGAACCCAGTGGATGCTAGTGGAGGGTTGACAGTTTCTGACACAGAATTGGAACGTATTGCCAATGGTAATTCTTTGGCCGATCCGGCTGATTTAGTTTTCCGTAATCCTGTTTCGTTTCGTGCAGGGGAACTTCATTGCACATGCGGACTATTGGGATAGTATGGTGGGTAACTCTCCAGTACCGCAGCAGGCTCAAGTGTTAGGATGGATCCGGGATAAAGTATCTATATTTCCCCATTTTCAACACTATCAAGGTGTGTTCAAGGGTCGGACATATGATTCAGATAGACCACCGTCGTCCCATTTTTCCAATAACATCTCTTGTCGGTCGTTTGCCCAATTTATTCGGACAACTTTGATTGAACGGATCGGGAATGGTGCGATCTCTTTGCTTGGGAGAGGTGACCAAGTGAAGATGCCCCACTTAATCCTCCCATTAACGGTAGAACCAATTAAGCCTCGAGTATGCTATGATGCACGGTTTTTAAACCTTTGGATTAAAGATAATACTTTTCAGTTGGACCGGCTTAGTGACCTTCCGCGGTATGTCGAGTATCATTCGTACCAGACTGTCTTGGATGATAAGTCTGGTTATGAACCAATCTTGCTGGATCAACCGAGTCGTCAATTTTTTGGCATTCAATGGGGTGGATGGGTCTTCCTCTATAATACCCTTCCGTTCGGTTGGAAAACGTCACCTTACGTTTATCACACCACTGGCCTGGTGGTGTCCAGTTATCTTCGGTCGATTCGCGTTCCCTGCTCGTTATATATTGATGATCGGCACAACGGTGAACTACGAGTTTCGTTGAGTCATGGGGCATACACGAGTCTGGAATCTGATGACCGACGTCATTTTGAGGCCGCGAAATCGGCTCTGTTCCTGGCGGCATATTTTTTGGTGCAATTGGGTTATTTCTTGAATTTGTCGAAATCCATTTTGGTGCCCTGCCAGATAGTGCCATATTTCGGGTTCTTGGTGAATTCCATTGAGGAAATCTTCGAGATGATCCCGGACAAACAAGTGAAGTTTCTCACTCTGGTGGCAGATATCTTGAAAGGAAAGAAAACTACTATTAAAACCCTTCAGAAATTGGTGGGGAAGTGTGTGTCATTCTCTCTGGCCATACCTGCAGCTATCTTGTTTACCCGTGAAATGAATGCCGCTATCTCAATGGCCAAAAGGACAGGTAAGCTCATTCCTTTGCGTGGTCCTTTGAGAGAGGAGATTGCCCACTGGTCATTTCTCAATACCTGGCGGCAGCGTTTACCCTGGAAAGAAGAACGCCATATTCAGATAGTTGCATCAGACGCCTCAGCTGTTGGTTGGGGTGGCTATATCACCTCGCCGGTTCAACAAGAAGTTTCTGATTATTGGTCGCAGGACGAACAATCGTTGGACATCTCTGTAAAAGAGGCGATCGCATTGGAGAAAGTATTGTTTTCGTTTAAGAATGTCATTGAGAATGCGCAAGTGGATGCCATGGTGGATAACCAGGCAGTCGTGTATGCATGGAATAATAAAGGTGGTCGCAGTTCCTCCCTGAATCGGGCGATTAAGAGTTTGTTCTTTGCTACCGCAAAGTTTGAATGTATATCTTCGGGTGGCCCATGTTTCCAGTAAGGATAATCCGGCGGATGCTCCGTCTCGCCGATTGTCGGCTTCAGATTGTCACTTGGATGAAGAATTGTGGAATTTGGTGCAACAGCGATTTGGGGGTCCGACTGGACATACGTGCGACCTGATGGCTCTGGACTCAAACGTCATGCGCGATTTGAATGGCAACCCTTTACCACATTTTACACCGTGGCCATCCCCTGGTTCAGCAGGGGTAAATGTGTTAGCTCAGGCGAGTATTGATAACCGTCTCCACCAATTGTCGATGTTTCTTGTCTGCATTACCAGGAAACCCAGGTTTGTTAACCGCAACCCCAAGAGAATTTGACCAGGTTTTTGGTGTTTAAGGATAATAATGGTAAAACACAAAAATGGTTGCCTTTTTCTAGGACAACGTGGGGTCCACGAGTGTGATTGTCCAATGCGTTTGTCTTTCAAAACAGTCGATTCGTACATAGGCAAGTTGCGGTCTATTTTCTCAGCACTCGGTCGTGATGGCGCATGGGATAAGCGCTTGGGTCTGGGTAATCCGGCTGCTGATCAGACGGTTCGAGATTATCTGCGGATACTGACCGCTGAGCAACTTCAAGCTCGGGTTACTCCAAAACAGGCGACTCCGTTTCTCATTGATAAGTTGGTCCGCCTGGCTTTGCATTTGGATCGCTTGGCGGATGGTCCTACGTTGTCTGAGACTCAACGGTTCCTTATTGCTCGTGATCAAGCGTATTTTAAGGCCATCTTTTTTAGTGGCGATCGTCCAGGAGACATGGGACAAGTTAAGGTGCCTGAAATACTACGTTTCCCTAACGATGATGGCCTGTTATTCAACCATGTCTGGGGTAAGACTCTTCGAGATGGTGACCATAACGTGTTTGGGATCAGGAGGAACCCTAATCTTACCATCTGTCCAGTGGCGGCCATTGAGAAATATGTGGCACTCGCGCAAGGAATGGGGGTTGATCTCACGGCGGGGTATTTATTTCATCCTACCGCACCCAATGGTGGCATCAAGAATGCACCTTTCACATCATCCGCAGCAGAAGCACGCTTGAAGCAGTATTTGACGGCAATGGAGGTGGACAATGGGGAAACTGTGCATGGATTTAGGGCCGGTTGTGCGATTACCTTGGCGTTAACCGGCGCTGAATTGTCCGAGATTATGAACCATGTGGGATGGAATCGTCGCCACACTGCTCTCCATTATCTTCAGCTCGCGAAGGTGCTCAATCCAATGGGGGCATCAGCTCGATTAGCGTCTGGTGCAAGTATGGAGGCTACGCCAAATTGGGAACAACTAAATCAATTAAAACAGTTCGCTTTTCCTGTATTTAACACTTCCACCTAGCTAGGTAATCTGATTGTTTGTTTTGCCTTGATTTTATTTCTGCATGTGACATTAGAAGGTTTGGGAGGTTTGGGTTAGGGTTTGGGTTAAGGTTTGGGTTAAGGTTTGGGGTTAGTTAGGGGGAGGGTAAAAGGGACGTTGGAAGGCGACGTGTAGCCAGGAGGTCTGGAAGAAAGTGAAGCAATGAACTCCCGCTGACTAATATTTCCCATACCTAATCAACTGAGCTAGAATGCGAGTGTTGGGAAATAGAATACTATTCTCAACGCTCGTAATTATATGCGAAAGTGGATTAGGTATAAACAATATCTAATATGGATTGATGAATAATGAATAGGATGTAGATGAGGATATTAAGCCTAAAGAAGGCGATTACACTCAGTCACAGTATAGAGATGACCAGTAGGGCCACTCGGCGATGCAACATGTAGCCGGCTTTTTATGCAAAAATATGCAGTTTACTGGCCAGGAAAGTTAGTCCAGCATGCTTATTGGCCAGGAAAAGCAATTGACTGGCTGTCAATGCGTAATGAGCGGCCACACAAAATTTCAAATGAGTGGCCCTACTGGTCGTCTCTATACTGTGACTCCGTTTTAGCTCAGTTAACTTCAAGTCAGCAACAAAGTGGGAATGGTAGCGAGACGAACCCACCCGCCCACCTGCCCTGGGAAATTCGTGCGGTTACTAGCACATAAAGTTCGTCTTTGACTCACTTTGACCCGCTGACTAATATTTCCCATACCTAATCAACTGAGCTAGAATGCGAGTGTTGGGAAATAGAATACTATCCTGGTTTCAGTGCTATGATTAACATTTGCTTGTTCTGGGAATAAGCATGTTCAGTATCATGTGACACGTTTCTTCTATTAATCAACTTTCTGTCAGGGAACAATGTACATTTATCGTCTGCAGCTTTTGTACAATAGAGTCTTCTGAATAGAAGCTAAAGGTAAATTGTGTATCATGAAACGTAAACTCTTGTATATCAACGTTATTTTTGATAACACAAGATGAGAGCATTGGCTTTACAAGCAGCGGTTTGGGAGCCTGGTCTACCTAACATTTCACTCTGATATTAAATCTAACAAGAATCCTTTCCACTGTAAAACATGTCATAAAGAGGGTTGTATATCAGTAAACTATTATACTTACAGAAAGAAACTTAAGTTCTGTATGCCAGTCCGCGATCTTGCAGTGTAATCCTTCCAACCTTTCCACAGGTGAGAAGCCATTTGACAAAGATAATAGACAGTTTACTGCTCGTTCAATTGTCAGCTGATCACCAACCACACCAGCTTCATGGAACACATTAACATTCTTGTCTGATGCTGCTGGTACGTACCCATATAATTGCTTCAATACTTTGAGTATACCATCAGAAGTGTTCTCGTTATGAAATATAATACCAAGGCACTCCTAATAAACAATGATGTTTGGTCATTTATGTAGTCAATCACAAATAATTAAGATTTAAATTGACTACGGCAAAGAATTTGGAGTGGGGAGGTGGGGGCATCACTTCTTTGATTTTACCTGAATTTGAATGTGACATCCTGAAATTACTAAACGTTTAAGAGTTGTAATAACCTTTCTGGGGGGGAAAATGACTTTCCCAAAACATTTCTGTGGCCCATCCTCTGTATCTCAACAAAATTTCATGGCCAATCACAAATTATTGAAAATGTTTCATGACCCACCCTATATATAGAGTATGTTATGTCGAACTGAGCATCAGTGGCCAGGGTGCACACTCTTGGGGGAAGGTATACCAAACATAGATTCCAAAAACGAACAGCAATGATGCAAGAGTGCTAGGCACATGCTCTCCCAATTTCTTGCATTCTGAGACCAGATATGAAAAGGCCATTATTATCGTTATTTCACACCTTGTACACCCCCCTCCCCCACACACTTTCTGCCCTGAATTTAAACTTTTCGCAAAGGAGAGTACTGGAGGTCATTTGGGGGGGGGGAGCAGAGACGGTCCCCTTGCTTGGCTGTGTCACTGCTGATCATCATCACAGCTTACAACATGCAGTACTGTAGGTGATCATGGTGATGGTCAGGCATTTATAGGCTACAGGATAAAACTCCTAAATGTGCCCTTTCTCTTAACTGGGCGGTTATATGAAATTGTGAATTTATGTCAACAGTCGGAAAAACGAAGGCAGCATGTGGATCCTACAACAGGAATCAGATATTTTAACCTTATATTAACATTTTTATAGGCTACAGTAGCTTTACAATTGCAAAATATGATTTGTGTGGATAGATATACTGTAATTACCATACCTTTTGGGATTTAATCCCAGTTTGTGCTGCAGAGTTGTGTGGTATATGCTTGTTCACTACATCTTCACAGAATTTAAGGTAAGGTATACATGAAACAAGAATCCTTTCAATAAGGGTAATGTAGTTATGTCTTTGCATAACATGTTCAGTGGGTGAAGGGACAATTTTAGCATTTTCCAACTCATTGATTTCACAAATAGGTCCGTCATCTGGAAGATGATTGCCTGAAACTCTATTTGGTATTCTGTTATGATTTACCCAGTGCAAATCTTTATTTTGATTCTCTTCAGTCATTGTCCTAACTCTTTGAAAAATGTCAAAATCATCAATCACATACTTGCATCCAGGCGACAAATGTAATGTACTTTCCTTAGACGTTTTGCTTGCCATAACAAGGGAGTGCTCAGCAGTGGAATACACCACTTCACTTGATACTGATGTTACAATTTGTTCCAGTACCTCAACAACAATAGGATCAAATGATTTCTCTTTAGATGCTTTCTTTCGTGTGAGTGTGACTCTTTCATAGCTTTCTCATCAGAATCTTTTTCTTGGCGAAGAACTTCATCAAATACAGTTCCAAACTTGTCACATTTTTAGTGCAAAGTTTTTAACTTTGCAGTATTGTGATGAGGGGCGAAAATTCACACGAGCTATCATACATAGACACATAGATACATAGATAGATACATACATACATCATAGTGTAAACTTTCCGGGGGGTGTTTGCTAAGATTCTCTATTAATACCGTATCTGTTAAACTTTGGGGTTGAAACTTTTTTAAGCACTTTCAAGTTATCTTATAGCTCAATTCGGTTGTATTCATGCAGTGTTTAATTAGATTTACGAACAACATTTTGGTTGTAGTTATTAAACGTCTACATCATAACAATCTATTTAAATATAATATTGGGTTGCTAACTCCCCTGGTAGCTATAAACACATGCGTTCAAGTATCACGGAACGAAACACCGCACAATGGTGGCCAGCTGGGAGTGGGAATGTGATGGAAATACGATCAAATTTATAAATAAACGTTTTCATTTTGGCTTTTTTGATTAGTAGTGCGTTTTGTCATTTATATATTCAATAGACAATACTGAATGGGTCGAATATTCATTATTGCAATATTTTTATAAATTCCGAAGCGTAAGTTTCGCCTCAAACATGTCACATATTTTGGACTTGGTAGTTGGTGCTGGTTATATATGAGATCCCTTTGGCCTTACCATAAATAGCGAATATGCCAGTTATAGTATACAGCATTGGATTTTACCAGCGATCTAAGGTAAGTCAACTTGCGTACAATTTATACACATTAATACGGCTACTGTATTGTTTCTGGCGAATTTTATAGATAGTAGAAGTTGCTATACTCTGTCCGTAGACTCGTAGAGTGTAATTTGTAGAGTCACTAGAGTAGTAGAGTGTAGTATGAACTGCATAATTTTGAAATTTGACATTTGTTATGCAATATTAATAGAACAAATCTCTGTTGACGGGGCGGCAGTTGTTTACAAATGCGAATGGAATTTTGGTGAGGATGCGTCTGTATATATAACTATGATGTATGATGCATTCTATATACACATTCTAGTTTTGCTTAGCCTTTATTTTAGTAGTCTGTGTACAACCGTACTCTCGAAATTTTATGTATACGATGAAATAATAAATAAGTTGAGTTGACATATTTGTAATTAGTTGAATAAAACTAATCAAATATTGCAACCGTAAACAAAAGACAATTTTATCTGCTTACTATAATATACTGGCAAAAACATAAATCACTCATCGCGAATTTAGAATTACGAATGATGAAATATTACAAGATTTTCATTGACAAGTGTACTTGTTGAAAAACTGGCATGCTAGCTTTTCAAAAGCTTGTCACATTTCATCAATTTTCAAGGGCAAAGGTAAATATAATTGCCAAATAAAAATTGCTCGTGTAAATACGTAATATGCAAATATCAACACAACACAACATGGATGCACAACAATTACGTACGCACTATTAACCATGTAACATAGCATTTGTCTTCTAAAACTTTACACTATCCTTGGATGACTAGTTTATTAAAATATGGTGCTGATACACCTATTTTCATTGTTGAAAATAGATTACACGGCCTGAAAAGACCAGTAAATAACAATTAAAAAAAATTTCCTGAACTTAAGGAATATTTACAGGACTGTCACAAAATATTGATATTAAGAATATAATTATATGATGTTACATCACCACACACACCGAATACTCAGGATTATAATTTCTGCTGCCAGAAAAAAATTGCAAAGGATGATAGTTTGTATACACACAAATCAAACCAATAAAAATCTAAATCTGTGACAGTTAACAATTGGAAAGCAACCTTTTGGGCAAACTGCACCAGTACACCCATCTGTCAGGAATGATTTCTGTTAGGTCTCTGCCTACAGTTAAATTATTAGAGGCAATGGCAGATAGTTTAATTTTGTTAACCGATTAACTGGCAGTACTCTACCACTGACAAGTAAAATTGTCTGGCGTTAGACAGAGTAAATACTAAAGCAGGGCGCATCTGACGCATTGTCAGCTAATGGGTTAATTTTTAAGCAGGCCCATATAAACGAGCAAGTCTCCTTGACAAGTTTTATTTGCCCGTGTGTACAGCAAAACATTGACATGTTTTCCTCGACAAGGAGCCTTGTTTAAAAGCTTGATCAAAAAAACTTAGTTTGCCTTACACACAAACAAATAAACTTGTCAAGGAAAACGTGCTCATACTGTATGTATGGACCTTTACTTAACAATTGCACCCCTTTTCAATCCAGGGGTGTATTACTTCAAAAATCCTCATGCACATCTGGACACAAGATGCCTGACATTTTATGGCACATAAAATAAATTCAGTCATAAATAATATTATTCTAATTGATGGTAAACATACATGAAATCCATTGAACTTTATCAGCATCATCAGAACAAGCTGCACACTGTTGACCAATTTACACCATTGCTTCAGATGTATGTAGGCTGCTACAGCAACACTTGGAGTCCATTCAATTGGCTCCTTGCATTGGCTACCAGGAATTGCTATGATCATTAACACCGAATACAACAAGGGTGCTTGTGCTTTCATTTCCACACAAATTCTCTTAAATGACAGATTTCGAATGTCATCGACACCACACTTTCTAAATGATGTCTTCTCTTTTCCCTCGATGAAACAATGTTACAACACTCACCAGAGAGTTGCTTCAGCAAACATTTATATAGCTCAGACCTGATTTCCTACACACGGAAGGATGCGGAAGCAATTTCCTTCCATGTTCCTCTCAAGACAGCACGACCAAGTGGTGCAGTTTACGACGTCTACCCTGGGATGGCCATGACACTACAACCTACATAATGGAAAAGGTTCCTGAACTGTAGACACTGTATTTGATGATTTTGATCCAAACTATTAAAGTTTAGTTGACAACATTTTTCATATATTAATATCCATTATTACAACAAAATCAAATCCACCAACAATCGGAAACATATTATACGTGAATAGATTCATAGCATACCTGTACACCATGTTCGAGAGATTCAGGCTGCCCTGCATTCATAGCTATCCTATTTGATGACGGACGAGATTTAATTGGAGTACTTCGTGCCATTGGAATAAATGTATCTGTCTCTGATGTACAATCATTATCATCACTCAATGCAAGGTACTTCGATGGTGATGTGAAATCAACTTCATTTAACGGCGTATAGTATAGTTTATTTCAGTCAAGTTAGTAATTGTACGCTGCCTTCTGTCCAGAAGTTTCAGGCAATGCTTACATATCACTCTGTCTTTGTCGATAATATGGGCCGAGAATGCAGACTTCCACTCAACGGGAAGGTAATTATATAATCTTGATGCATTGTTGGCATTACGTCTACTCTTGTCAATATAATACCTTGATCCTTTTTCTGTGTAATTCGAGCATAACATGCAAATCACTTTAAATATTTGCACAGACATATTGAATTTCAAAGACTTGTGTAATTTATGCGAACGTTAATGCAATAGTTTTGGTAATTTATGCAATAATTATGTACTAGCCAATCAGAAGATGCCCAGAATCGGGGCATATTGAGATAATCAGTATGGAATTTTTCAGGTTATTTCGCAGACGTTCGTTTGGTCGAGGAACAAGACAATCGGGCGGCTGTTATTTGCAGGCTAAGTATAAAGTAAAAACTGACAGAACTCTGTAGCTTTCCATCTGTCTCCAGCGCTAGGTTGTCTTGCAAATTAACTTGGCATTGCTCCTTTTAACAGCAATAATCTGGAAGATATTTGGCCAATCTGCTGGGAAGATCTCACCGAGGACCCTTTCTTAGGAAGTATATTATTATACGTTTCGTAACTCCAAGGCACACTAAATGCATATAGTCCAAGGAAAATTGACGAACACATGAAATACTGTGATTGATCAAGGGAGTTGCACGTTTTTGATGGATTTCATATGCACAACTGGAAAACACCTCGTCACTTCAACTTGGAGCATCGGTATCAGAATTGAAAACAACCCTGCCACTCCACATTCCCTCAACAATGCAGCGCTCACAAGCAAAATATCCCGTATGGCCAATAATACATTTCAAGAAACAGCGTGCAGGAGCATCACAACAAAAGCATTTCACCTGAACAGTGATTTTTCTTTTGTCATAGAAAATTCCGTTATCCTTCAACTTGTCAAGCTCATTAAGGAAGTCATGAAGGTACTCTTCAACAGGAGCAGGCTTAGTTTTGCCATAGAACAGGCCAACCACAAAGACATCTAAGTCATTAAAGCGACATAAAATTGGCCAGAATTGATCGTTTGTTGACCTAAAAAGAGGAAGCTGTCAGATGAATCGCTACTACTAGTGTTAACTGATTCGGTTAGCTCATTTTGCTGACTGAATGTTCACAATGTTCTCGTCCTCACTGCTTTCAGCAGCTGCAAGAGCTTCAACTTCAGACGTTAACTTTCTGTAGTTTCTCCAATAAGCCATAAAATACTCAAAACCTCCTTGAAATATCAAAAAGATTAAATTTTACAATTTACTGTCGATGCATTAATAGAAGTGTTGATAAAATATTGCATCGATTCATTTCCTCAAGTTCATCAACTCATTTGATAGCAAATTTGTTAACTTCCAGATGAGCCAATTAGATTTCGTTCCAGAACCGATTGACCAATAGGAAACACACAGGAAGTAAAAAGAAATTTGAATTCCTATGAATTGATCAACTTGAGGAAATGAATTGATGCAATATTTTATCAACACTTCTATTGCATTATTCTGCCTTATATTTCTCACCTTATTCTCTAGATTTGTATCTCATGATCGCTTTATCACGTGATCGCTTTATCACGTGATCGCTTATATATTCATCAGTATACAAGCATATGTGTTTCCTGTCTCCCTGCTACTAACTTCTTGACAAAGGGCCTTCGCTCGAAACGTTGAAGAAATTACTTTTGTATATTTTTCAGGTAGTTGCACAACTTAATACTCCCTGCCTCTACCTCTATTAGAAATAGTAGTTTTAAAGTTATGAAGCCTAAAAGATGGACGTTGAATCGACATTGATATTTGGTAGATCGACGTCGTGACTGAATTTCAACTAAAATACGATGTCATGTGCTGTCTGCATGGGATAGGGCCACAAAGGCCTTAATGCGAAGATGCATGAACGGAATGCGAAGACGCATGAGCAAAATGCGAACTTAATGTGAAGACACATGAGAAAAATGCGAACTAAATGCGAAGACGCATGAGAAAAAGGCGAACTAAATGTGAAGACGCATGAGAAAAATACGAAGGCGATGGAATTCAAGAAGGATGTGTGTGCTGAACTTAGTATTGTCAATGACTAACAAAATATGTGTGCATAGATCAAAATGTTCAGATAAAGCATCTGCAAATAATCAATGTATTGACTCATGTTGTTAAGTCGGAAGTCATTAATTTATATTCCAGATAGCTGTCAAAAATTATTCAAATCCTTTGTATCTCACAGAGAAGTAAGCTATACTAAAACTTGAGCAGTGAAAAACGACTATTGGCTTGATAGATGTGTGATTATCGAAGAATTTCATACGAGAGGTATTGATATTCAGCGAAATGCGATCAATGCATATTATGTTTGATCTGTCCATGTGTTGGGGTATTGACTCTAAGCGAAATGTGATCAGTGCATACTATAAATATGTAAACGTTTAATTCTTTTAGTATATTGGTGGCTCTTAAAAGAGCCGTTTTTTGTGTCTCGTACGCTTCCCTTACTCTAAGAGAGGTGTATCAAAATTCCGAATATATTGAGTGCCTATCTCCTCTTCTTCAAAGGGCCCTGTCTCTCTCGCTCGCTTCATTTCAAACTCCAGAACCAGCTCGATGTCTCTTCCCGCGACAAATCTCACAAACTCTTAGACTAAGTAAGTTAGTAATAAAACGTAGGCAGTGGAAAATGACTATTGGCTTGATAAATGCGTGATTATCAAAGTATTTCATGTGGGGGCATCAATTTTCAACTTCGCGAGCAACAGCCTCTGCATAATTATATAGCCTTAGTGCTGTGTTCTCATTAGTGCGAGTAAGATCAGAAGTCTTCCTAGCATAGTTACATATAGCTTCAAGACAACATGGATAAACGTTTACCCAATGATCGGCAAGAAAAAAGACCTGTTTACACTTAGCCAAATAAAATCACAACTCAGAATAAGCAAGCGTGATCTCGAGCGTGGCTTGAGGGAATAAAGTATTTGCCTATCGTCATTGAAAACACAACAAACATTAGCATGGTTAATATTAAAGTCACTACTTCAAGCACAGGAGCACCAGGCTCTATTTGCCCGCGCCCGCCTGTGACTTCCTTATAACGAGGGAAGGAAGGAAACATTGAGACCAAAATAGCCCAGACTTGGCATATGTCACACGAAACTACCCTCGATTTTTCGCCTTTAAATGCATTTCTTTCGAGATTAATCGATATCCCCTGCAATAATGATACTGTACAACTCTCAAAACAACGATGCTTTAATCAAAGAGCTTAAATTCGCTCTAAAATCTGTGAGGGAATGACAAAATTTGGCAAAAATATATCCGCGTGCCAGGTTTGCTGTTAAAAAACCGGAAGTCGTTGAACAACTCAAAATACACTCAAACCTGATTGGACAACTTTGAAATTTTTGTTGATATTCGTTGTCCAATCAGGTTTGAGTGTATTTTGAGTTTTTCAACGACTTCTGGTTTTTTAACAGCAAACCTGGCACTCGGATATATTTTTGCCAAATTTTGTCATTCCCTCACAGATTTTAGAGCGAATGTAAGCTCTTTGATTAAAGCATTGTTGTTTTGAGAGTTGTACGGTATCATTATTGCAGGGGATATCGATTAATCTGGAAAGAAATGCATTTAAAGGCGAAAAATCGAGGATAGTTTCGTGTAACATATGCCAAGTCTGGGCTATTTTGGTCTCAATGTTTCCTTCCTTCCCTCGTTATATGGAAGTCACAGGCGGGCGGGGGCAAAGAGAGGCTGGGCCTCCTGTGCTTCAAGTTGTGCATTACATGCTAGGCTAAAAGTCTATAATGACTCTCTGGAGAAAAAAGTATGAACAATTTAACGAACAGTCTGCAGAATATGAACAGTAAAACATGTCGTTACGTCATCTTCGGGTAATTAATTCATGAATGTACATCATTAATTCTGAATGTGGGCGGGTATTTCCGGTTATGACGTCATTGGCGGCATCCCTTTGGTCTCTATATGGGGGGGGGGGGGGGTTACCTACTCTTCTTCAACATTCAATGACGAAAGAGAATATGCTGGACTTGCATCCATCCATGTCGGATTTCTAATCGATAAAACACCGCAAGACAAATTCTTGATGCTTTGATATTTAATCATATGTAACACTTAAAGGTAAAACAAATAACACAACTCCACAATATGGTGACTTACCTATCACACGTTTAAATACGGAATTATTTTAGAAATTTGGCTATTGTCTTCGGTTTAAAATAAACAAAATCTTATAAACTTTTCCATTCGTGAATTTGGGCGCCATCTTGCCGTGCTGATATAAACTATAACGGCACGGCCGTGCGTTGTTGCTATATAAAATGCACACACATGGTACAAATTGACCAATAAGAACGCAAGTTTACGAAAATTGAATATTAATACTGTATACTGCATTATAACACTGTTAACCAAATGCAGTATAATTCAGATTGAGACCTTGACTTTGGAGCGTTTTATCTTGTTATTGTTCACATGATTACAACGTATTAATTGTTAAGTTTTTGGAACAACTCTATTTCTCAATTTTCACAAAATACTTCATTCTGCAAGGCTTAATAGATCTTTTGTTATTTATATACAGCACTTTGAGGTCAAATTGGGGACAATTGACACACAGGATGAAATACAGCGTGCATTCAGATTTTATGGTTCGGAATTGATTTTCCTATATAGTATTAATACAGATATTATAAAAATTTGCTAGCCTGAAAACTATTATTTTGTCCTCAAGGGTGGGCATTTGCATCAATTTCAAGTCCCCTAGGTGGGGATTTTGTGCCACTTTTTTAACCCCATGATGGGGCATTTGCAAGATTTTTTCGCCTAAATGTCAAATGCCCGACAAATGCCTGGGGGGATGGGCACTCATGGAATTGATCGAGACATAACAATTGAGCAATATCGTGCCCGAATTGGTACACATTTTTAATAGTGTGAGAAGGAATGATCTATCAGGCATCGGACGTCCTTTTCATGATATAAATATGTTGATGTTATATTTCCGGCTGGTAATAAATTGTATTGATACAAATATTTCATTTGAGGATATCTAATTTGAGAACAAAGACGTTTACAGAAAAATATAAAAGTTCGAGTCATGTTACAGTTTTTATATTCACTCAGCTGTCATGTTGCATTGTGTATGTACCACTATTGTTGAGAATAGCAAATGTGTAGAAGAAAATCCTGGGCCCCACAGTTTATGATGTGGTTGACCAGCTAAAACAATATGTGCCGATTTTAGCTAAGGTGATGCAAGAAAGTTTAGACAGAATGCTGGTAAACAATGTGTAGCCATGTCGTTAACTGCAATATCAAATAAAATAAAATAAAATAAAGTTTATTTCCACAAATACAAAATTTAAAATGAAAATACAAATACAATAATGTATGAGTGGCGAGGTGACATCTGGAAGCCAAAGGCTTATAAACGAGGACACCTCATGTATATATGGCCTTGATAAAGAATAGTGAATTGCTTTAAGTTGGTTCGACAAGAGTTTGCATTTCTGGTATTATAACTATGGACTTGATTATTTTTTAAGAATAAATCTGAGAGGGAAGTTGGAAGTAACCGATGATGATAAAGAAACATAAATTTAGCAATCTGAAACTTGTTCACATTGAAAATAACTAACAGTTTCAATTGTTCAAATAATGGGGCAGAATGAGCTCGATAATCTGAATTTGTCATAACACGTACAGCTCGTTTTTGGAGTAGCCAAATCCGATTTAAGTTAGATACGTATGTTGAAGACCAGACTATGTTGCAATAACTAATGTATGCAATAACTTTGTTTTAGTAGATAATATAGAACGTGATCTCGAGATAATTCCAATGGACTTAGCAATTTTGTTGCAAACATGATTGATGTGATATTTCCAGGTAATATTCTCGTCAATATAAATGCCTAAAAATTTCACGACGTTCACCCTCTCGAGGGGTTTTGCATCAAATAAAATTGGCAAATTTGTTGGGATTGGTTTTTGTTTTGATTTGAATATAATGTAGTTTGTTTTACTAATGTTGACAGAAAGTTTATTGGTTTTCATCCAAATATTCACTTTTTCTAATTCAGAAATTATATAACCTAGGTCAGAATGACTTAGGAAAATGCTGGTATCATCTGCAAAAAGCAAGCACTCTGCCAATCCCGTAGCGTTAGGTAGATAATTTATGTAGAGAAGGAAAAATAAAGGGCCTAATATTGAACCTTGTGGAACCCCGCAGCTAACAATACGTTCAGTCGAAATAGTCTCATTGAATTGGACAAACTGTTTCCTATTAGAAAAATAGCTTTTGATCCATTGTAATGCTAAGCCTCGAATGCCATAGTGTTCCAGCTTAGAAAATAGAATTTGATGGTCAAGGGTATCAAATGCTTTAGACAAGTCAAGGAATATCCCAATGCTAATTTCGTTTCTATCGATAGATGTTGCAATTCTGTTGACAAGGTGTATAAGGGATGAAACTGTGGAATGATTCTTGCAAAATCCAAATTGTAATGGATATAAAATTTCAAATTTATCAACGAAATCAATAATGCGATTATGCATTACCTTCTCAAAAAGTTTTGAGAAATTTGATAGAAGTGAGATTGGTTTATAATTCTTAAAGTGTGTATGCAATGAAAATTTCGATACTGGTTTTTTACATTTTCTGAAAATTTGGTCTTTTCGATCATAAAAATACCAACCTTGTTGAAAAATTCGAACCAGAAGTTTGTTAATTTTACGATTAAAGTTTGATTTTGAGACCATCTACTGGCGAAATTCCTGACATTCCATCGCGCGGCCAGTGACGTATGCAGTGTGACACAGTGCGATCTTTCGATATGTAAACACTATGAAAATTATAGCTTCGTCTGGGTAGAATTGGGTTTTTGAGAGATTTTGAAGAAAATTCAAAAAGAATCCACTTTCTGTAGACATCGCTTTCAATGTATAGATACAATATAATTACAACATGACGAGTTGTAGCGTATAAGCGGCCGAAAATGCAAATTCTATGAGACGAGAGAGTATGTCTACGTTGTAGGTTTCAGACCGCATATTATGTAGATAGCTATAGCTGATATTAATTATGGAAAACATTGTAGTAACTAGTGTAGGCATAACATGGAAATTAATATTAAATATCTACATTTACTGACATTATGCCATAACATGACCATTCCAAAACAAACACATTTTGAATTGCATATATAGCGTGGTAAAATACGATAGCGTTATAGGACTTTTAGCTGCTTCTAATGATGGGCTCTACTTTATTATAGTTCACATTGAGAATCTATTACATATAGTTGCGTGTTTTTGTACACGAAATAGACCGGAATTTGATTAGTATTTACCTCGCCTCTAGAAAACCTCAGCAAGAAACGCATGCATGTTTTGCGCGACAGACATAGCGCATCTAGGCTTGGCTACCGCATTTCCCCGACGTCACGAAACTCACACCTGCACGCAATCCTGTTTGCATCTGTGCTATCTAACCCTATAAAAGCAGTGCAGTCTGAGTTACTATATATGCATTTCGAATTCAACAAGCATGGCTTCCAACACGAAGAGAGCGGGAGGGGAAAATTTGGCATTTGCAGAGGTCCTGGATTGCGCAGTTGCACGTTGAAGGGATATCAATGCATAAGTTTCCCGCAAATGAGGAAAAACGGAAAATATGGATAAAATTTGTGCGAAAACATCGGCCGAATTTTACTCCTACGAATTCGTCAGTAATATGCTCAGCGCACTTGGAGAAATTGTGCTTTCGAACACGGTATCACATTGACCGATTGACGTACCAGACGAGCTAACTTGGGTTCTGCTTGTTGGTTTATGTTCGATGGGTGACTACTGCATAATCCCAGTGCTGCATGATGCATTCTGTGTCCTCGCCCTCGAATGTAAATTTGCCAATGCACTCCAAAATCTTCTTACAGCATCTATATTCTCTAGCGTCCTGCAATAATTCGTCGCTACAATGTCCACATGTGCACCTTAAAATATTAAAACCCACATGCATGTCAGACGAAACAGGGTAATAAATAGTCAAGGAACAGGTTAATATAATGTTACTTTCATAACTTTACTTACCATGGATTAACAGCTACATCTTTCTTAAATCTCGCCTCAAGAGTTTCACGAAGAATGCCGTCTTCGTCCGTTTGGTCTTCCTCGCAGTCACTATCTGCGACTGGCTCAAATTGATATGGCTGAACAATAGACCAGTCTAGGTACCAGTCTTTCGCCAGTAGATGGTCTCAAAATCAAACTTTAATCGTAAAATTAACAAACTTCTGGTTCGAATTTTTCAACAAGGTTGGTATTTTTATGATCGGAAAAGACCAAATTTTCAACATTGTCAGTTTTGTAAACTGGAATCACCGTGGCTATTTTTAGTTTATCTGGAAAAATTCCACTTTCAATAAATAATGTTGATACATGGGATTCATCATTCTTGAATGAAATATTGTGTGCTGGAAATAGCCTTTATACATAAGCAATTCTTAACAAAAGCTTCTTGCTATTAAGTGATGTGCCAAAAATGGTCTCAGTTTCTGATAAAATTTAGGACTTTCAATTCAGTGACCCATATGTTGGTGATCTGTTTACAACAACTATTGATCTACCTTACTATTCTTTGGAAGAGGCTTTCAATAATCTGTTTTTGGATTTGCACTTAAATTATCAATATTGCTTGTTGACTATAGGCTGCAACACTGTTTCAATATTTATGGCTTCTGAGGGAAACTTCAAGATTTTCGACCCTCATTCAAGAGATCTTTATGGCATGCCACACCCATCTGGAAAATGTGTTTTAGTTTCTGTAGAAGGTGTTAGTAACCTGGTGATATATTTCCAAAATACTGTACCTCCAGGTGTAACACCCTTTGAAGTAAAGGGAGTGACTATTCAGTTGATAAATTCTGAAATGATCCAGCAAGGATCACCTACTTCACACCTAGACCAAACTATTAACCCAAATGAATGTGTGAAGCAAAAAAGGTCAGTCGAATCGGAGATTGAAAAAAAAAACTAGGCTTCAAAATGCTAGAAAGTATAAGAAAGCGAAATAAACAGTGGAAACTGAAAGTGAAAAACAAACTAGACTTGAGAAATCTAGGCTGTATCAAAAAAGAAAACGAGGCTGGAGAAACTGAAATTGAAAAACAAACTAGACTTGAAAATGATAGGAAATATCGCAAAAGAAAACAATTACAGGAAACTGCTGTTGAAAAGCAAGATGCTAGTGCTATTGAGGAAAATAAAGGAAGTATAAACTCTTCAGAAAATATTGCTATTTTTGAACAAAATAATGTTAATAGAACTATAAATCAGCAAGATTATTTGAAAGATTTTGACAATATAAAACATGGTAGTATTCATGAACAATGTTGGGCAAAGGAAAATATTAATAAGTTTCATAAATCTGTTGAATTTGTCATCAGCCATTGCAATATTTGTAAAGAGGCATGGCCATTAAAATCTAAACCAAGGTCACCTGATATCTATGTGTGTTCACGATGCTCTAGAGATAATAAATCCCATAAAACACATTTAAAGATGTCAGTGTAAGAAGAGTACATAATGCATTGTTATGGCTTGTACATAATAATTCTCATTATGCTGAATTAGATATTAACTAGGTTGCATTAAACTCATTACCTGAAAATGGCATTCCAGCAGATCTTATGACTGTGGAGACTGAAAGTGAAATAGTGTTAGATTATGACGTTATGCCCGATTTGGGCCCAACAACTGATAACCATTCCGAGGACACAAAGAAAGAATTAAACATATTTTAAAATTTGCCCAACTCATTACTGGTAAATGGGTGTACCGTTTTGCCAATCATCCTAGATTTTCATACTGGGCTTTTAATATGATTCACAGAAAGCGTATCTTAAAACAAAGTGGAATATTTCTCAAACAAAACCCAGGTGAAGCACATCTCACCATTGATGAGTTAAAAGATATGGCTATGAGCGACAACTCTGCTGCATTAATATCTAAAGTGTCTAGGTATGTTGGCAATATAGCTTACTGGAACAAAGTAAGAGAAGAATTAAAAGCTATTATAACAAGTGTTGGAGCACCAACATTGTTCTTTACTTTTTCATCAGCAGATATGCATTGGCCTGAATTGCATGTTTTGTTTGGAACAAATACTGAAATTATTACCAGTGAGATAAGACGACAAAATGTCATTAACAATCCACATTTAGTCGACTGGTTTTTCACTCAGAGGCTAGAAAGCTTTGTCAAGCACTGGCTTTATGACACTCTTGGTGCCAAGTGGCACTGGTTTAGATATGAATACCAGGGTGGAGGTAGTATCCATTCTCATGGTACTGCTAAACTAAATAACGATCCAGGTTTGTGTGAACTTACTCAGACTGCTCTGAAGGGATTCCTTGCTCAGAAATTTAAAGATGAGAATGACTGTTCTGATACAACAGAACTAGACTAGGATATTCAAGCTGGTAAGAAAGCTGCTGACGCAGCATGTCAATATGTTGATTGGTTATTGTCAACTGTTAACGCAAATCCACCAGATGAGGACATGTGGATAAGACCTGAACTGCATCCATGTCAGAAACGTCATAATGACATTCCACAGTTTAATGTAGAACCTGATTATGTAGATCTTTTAAACATGGTTCAAAGACACACTCGTTGTAGTACAGGCTACTGTCTAAGTAAAAAATCTAATGAAACTGAGTTGAAATGTAGATTTCATTTCCCATTTGAACACTGTCCCCAGACAAAACTGGAATCTGAAGAAATTCACAGTAAAGGTGGTAATGTACAATATAGAGCAAAGATTGTTACTAGAAGAAATTATTCAAGATTGAATAATCACCAACAATTGCAGCTGCAAGGTTGGAGAGCTAACTGTGACATTCAAGTAATTATTGATCACTACGCTTGTGTAGAATATCTCACTAAATATGCTGCTAAAGGTGAACCAAGGTCCCCTTTGTTAAAACTAGCATTTAACTCTATTGTTAAGAAAGAATGTTAACAATAATAGTGATCCTCATAAAGTTATAAAGAAAGTAGTAATGAAAACTCTTGGTGAAAGAGACTATGCAGCTCAAGAAACAATGCACCATTTGTTACCTTTGAAACTGCATAGTTAATCATTCAAAGAATGATATGATATGTTCTTCTATAGAATATGGTGATTCTTGCACTGATGACTCACTTCTTGATGTATATGCTAACCATCAGCAATATGACAGTTCAAGTGACATTGCAAACATGAACTTTGTACAATTTGCTACAACATACAAAGTTGTTAACAATGAGTTAGTAAAACTACCAGACAATGTTATCCTAGAATATTTCCTACTTACTCCAGCAACCCTAAAGGTCCAAACTTTGGACTGTATTGCAAGTATCAGCTTCTAAGGTACAAACCCTGGAGCACAACCCAAAACAATGCATGAGGTGACCAAGAACCAACTGATGAGATTCTAACTAATCATGTACATGAATTTTTGCAAACACCTTACGCACAAACTTGTGTACCGGACTGGCTTGATAAATGGCAAACTGTAATTCAGAGTCAACAAGAACTAGAAGATGAGCCTTGTGAAGAGCAAGGCAATAGCAGAGAGGAATGGATGATTTGATCTGATCTTCACACACCATTTGACAACTGGGTATATGTATAAACACCACAATCAATGCATGATTGGAACCAAAATAGAGCTCAGTATTCTGAGCAACAAATTCAGGAAATGCCAACATGGATAAAAACCAAAAAGGATAACCATATTATTGATCAACAGTATGAAGTGGTCATCCAGCTGTCGGACAATGTACAGATCTGAAAGCAATAAATAACAGTAACAGTCATCCCAACAGAAGTAAATTGTTGCCA
Organism: Trachythela sp. YZ-2020; assembly: GCA_016169945.1. Classification (NCBI taxonomy): domain Eukaryota; kingdom Metazoa; phylum Cnidaria; class Anthozoa; order Malacalcyonacea; family Clavulariidae; genus Trachythela; species Trachythela sp. YZ-2020. The sequence goes on along the minus strand of JADLSH010000164.1, from coordinate 891,088 downwards.
TTGACTTGGTCCAACAAAGAAACTAAAAAGGAATCATTCTTTATGCCCTGGAATCAACCTGTTCCGTACCTTTACCATAGCATATTGGACTTTGATAATTCAATTAATATTGATGTAATGATGGCATTCAGCACCTGATATGGATTTAAGCCAGTGGATTCTATGATCGCTTTGTGTACATGGAGAAATTTCTGGCAGTATATAGAAACATCTATAACTATGTGCCATGGTATTGGTTAATACAGTACATGTTCAGTTTTGACGAAGTAAACTTCTGGTTGCAGTTGTGAATTTCCAAATAATATTTACAATCTATTTATGGACTTAAGCACTTTATATTTATATGGAAACACTACATGGAACGTATTAGATATAGTATTTAATTACTATCTATGCACTCAAAAGCCTTGCCCCTATATTATAATTTCCATTAAATATTTTTAAAATAATTTTTTGCACATCTTACTAGTGTTTTAGTGCAAAGTTTCCATGGAATTGTTGTGGTGGCAAATTGAGACGAGTCATGGAGTCATAGTGTCATACATAGAGGCAGAGTGTAGACTTCCGGGGGGTGCTCACGATTAACATGCAAATTTCTGATATAGTAAATTTATTGCTTATTGGACAGTCAAAAATTCAAGTGTACAACATTTTGAAATTTTTAAACTCCGTATTTTTAGGTCTTATTCACCAGATATCGGGGTTTTCATATATTTTTCTTATATAGCGCATTGTTTTTCAAAAATGGAATTTTTTAATGACGTCAGCAATTGACATGAAAACGCTATAGAACATGCACAATGGCGCGAGATGGCGTGAGCAACTGCTCATGTCAGGTCTGTCTCTTTCGTTACTATTCCCGTGTGCACAAATTGTCACGTGGGTTATTCATAATTATAGAATAAAGTATATTTTCGCGATTCTTGCATAAGGGTTTCGTGATTACTATATTGACCACCTTAAATTATATTTTAAAATACGTGTTAACTATTATGTACTTTTTTTTCTTCCAATTTAACGAAATATTTTGATCTACTCTGATCCGTATCAACTAAATATCGTCATATTATTTACCTTCAGAAATTATGATTGGGTCGTTCAAGACAAGATTGCTCCCCCTGTAGCATGAATTTGTTGGAGAAATGTGTTAAACTGAGTTAATAACTATTGAACATAGCCGAAAGCAAGAGTGAATGCCGTGGTTTCACATCAATCTTTGATTACTCTAATTCTAATTTGACTATAATCTAATCAAGTTTACTTGACGAAACGGCGGGAGTTTGTCATTTTATGTTCAGTTTAAAGGCTTAATTACATGTTTGCATAGATTGGCTCAAGATCCCATGGGTAGGAATGCAGGCTGATATGCTACTGCTATCAGTTTAATAGTTACCACTCTGAGGTGGACGGAAAGCCTTAACAGGTTTTGCAACCCAATTGACAAAGGTTCCGAGTTTCATGAGTGATCAGTGCAATTGTTATATACAGGCAAAGATATGATTGATAACAGCGCTCCGTGTATTATGCGACGAATGAGTTGAGTTGTTTGGCACATGCAATTGAATGTTTATAGATGTTTGTTAATCATCCATGTCTGGTATTGAAATGAGGCATGGTGTAAAATTGTTTTAACCTAGCTATTTGACTTGCAACATTTTTGTTGTTGTAGTCAGTGGCCCGTGAATAGTTATGATGATACGGCCATATGGGAGGCTTGAACTGCTACAAATGATCAGTGACAAAAGTTGTTGTAGTCAGAGCCCCGTGCTTAGATATGAGGATACGGGAGGCTCGAACTGCTATACAAGTGATTGGTGATAAAAGTTGTAGTCAGTGCCCCGTAAATAGTTATGATGATACAGGAGGCTTGAACTGCTACAAATGATCTGTGACAAAAGTTGTTGTAGTCAATGCCCCGTGAATAGATATGATACTTGTCGTTTGAAGTGCTGCAAATAATTAGTGATAAATTAAGTTGTGGTAGTCAGTGCCCCGTCAGGAAAAGTTATGATGATACGGGACGCTTCCCGTGAAGGCTAGGTCGCGGAAGACCTGAGCTGTTCATTTGGATTTACATGTTGACTGCAAAGATGTCTGAAATGACCGTGCCCTGCAAATCAGTACAGGATGGCGTGAAATGCGAGACCTTACTCCTATAGCTACCTGAGCACGCGACATATAAATTATGTAGCTAGGGCCACGCCAAATATATTGGAGTGGATGTCTTGGATTGCTACCACAATGGATAATGATTGTGTCGCAAGAGATTAACAGAGCTCTCTGAAAATATGGTGTTAGTACCATGCTTTCACCTGTTACACTGAAATCAATCCCATAAGATTTGAAGTTGTATATGACCTGGCTTAATGACCTTGCTGATAATTGATTCTAAAACTTGTATTGTTGTAAGATCATTGTCTATGAATAATGAACACAACATTCCGGGTCTTTAAGTATTCCTTGGGCTTCAGTGAATTGAGATATTATTGACAGCATACAACATTACATTACCACAGTTTTATATTTCCTAGTGTGATACTGATGATCTATAAACTGACATAATAAAACAGTAAAACTTAATTAAGAGTTGTTTGGTTACGGTTCAGTCATACAGAGTTAGTAACCAACATTGACTATCAAATTATGGTGGTAAGGCATGCCTGAGTGGCTATGTATAGCAGTGAAGCATTTTAGGGACATAACGTGATGTCGATATTTAAGAGCTTATTTTCTTGGATGGATTCTATTGTTGGCGGACTAATTTATTATAGATGACATCATGCCAAATCAGGTCAGCGTTTGCATGGGAAATCTACCCCTCCTTGTTATAGTGTATTTGCTAAAGGAAATACGAGAACAATTATAGCTACTGTATATACATTGTGCGAAAGTGGTTAGACTATCACTTGTTTTCTTTGTACCAGGCACTGGTAGTAATTTTCAGTTCTTCGTCTTAGTGTTGTTGTCTGGTTGCCACGATTAGTGATTGATATCTTCGTATTCGTAAAATGTCACTTACAGCAGTGCATGAGCGTCAATTAATATGGTATGAAGTTTAGCCGCAGAGCAGGTATAGTTTCCTCTCGATTTCCATATTCATTATAATTACAGTGCGGTAAATCACCTTGTGGAGAGTGACAGTCCTGAGAAAGAAAGCTCCTTCACAAAACTTTCCCCGGTTGATTTACTGGGTCAGGACGGTCGCCCCTCTACTGACGGTGGTTTGGTTGTTCTTCCCACACATAGGCCCGAGTCGGGAACAGCTGAATGAAATGCTTCCAAGGGATGAGTTGAGTAATCTAGCCACTTTGTTATTTCGAGATTCTGCTTCTTTTCGCACAAGCGAAATGTATAATCATCATGAACAGTGGGTAGAGATCGTGGGTGAATATCTAACAGCACAAGAGGAATAGGTGCTACTATCCATCTTTCAACATTTTCCTACATTGTACGGGAGTGTTTAATGGCCAATATTACAAATGCCTTCGACGACGCCAAAATTGTTTGGAATAACGGATCGTCTCAGCCATTTGTTTATTTTGCTTGAGGTACTTGCACCTTTTAGTGTGAATTCCGTCGGCCGACACACAGAAGGGCCGAAAGAGAAAACACCCTCCCACCCGCCCGGAAATTTGTGCGGTTTGTGCGCCGACAGCTTCATGCAACCTCGCCACATCGGTTCAGACCAATATTTTCAGCCCAATACCTTAATTCAACTGAACAGATGAGGCGAGCATTGCTGAGCATTGAATAATTACTATCGCTCTCCAATATGTAGTCCACAATCAATTGCAAGATGTTGTTCCAGTAGTATATTTACATAATTCATGAAGTGTTGTAGTCATAGTTGATTTGTAGTCGAGGAAAACTGAGAAGCTGTTTGCGAAATAGAAGATATTATACTGACATGTTTTTTATAGTCTGTAGACTAAAGTTTATATAACTGTTCATGAAATTGTATTATTGTAATGGCATAAACTAGCATAAAGCTATAAAAAATATAATAATACCACATGTGTACGAAACGTTGCTGGAATAATAGAATATCAATTAATAATGTCCGACTATAATGCGTGGCCGAATCGGTTATAAATTGATACATACCGATACTTCTATATATATTTTTCATATATTTACACTTTTATACTGTTTTGATAAACACAAAATTGCTTTTGCACATGCAATAGTATTGAAAAAAGCTGTTAGTTACTGAACGTAATTCTGTGCCGTTAGTAACCGGTAATACCTACTTTTAGAAAGCGAAACTATTACAGTCTTTCCGCTTACAAGAACAAAGTTTCGCTCTAAAAGAAAATTTATTTTTTCGATAAATTTGGATGGTTAAAATAATAAAAAAATAAGTATGGTTTATCCATAGCCTCTTCAAACTTTGCACTATCCTTAGGATCTCTGAGTTGTTATAATGGTAATACCGATACCCTTTTATTGAAGACCCCCTCCACCCCTGTTACCCTCTAAATTATAAGCAGGCATAAATGATTACATCAAATCGAGAGACTTCATCCTCATGTGGGATTTCTGGATTGAGATCACAGATCTCATAATTATGAGATCATCTCCGACCATGCATGGCTAAAAATTGCCGTTTAATATAATTATTGTAATCATTAGAACGCTTTCCGCCCCTCCGATCAGTGCTTCCGCCCCAGTGAGAAGTCACAGTTATTTTTGTACATAGTTATGGTGGCTCTGCGCAGTAGACAAATATTGTTTACTGCAGTTTAATTTTAGCTTTTACTCAATCACAATCAGTCCATTTACACGTGAGCACACATGATAGCGTGCGCAAGCACATTCTATTTTTTCCAAGCCCTACGAGAATGCAATTTCACTTCAGCAGTTTTACCACTTGCATCCAACCCATCCACAGCTTTAGACTTCAATCAAGGTATGTTTTACTATTTTTTCTAACTTCTATTGTTCAGCTGTCTATTTTTTTTAGTAAATAACAGGAAGATAAATGGCTTGGAGGTCGATGTTTTACAGTAATATACTGTACTATAAATGGGTCCGTCTTTTGGCATTATGTAAATTGTTTTTATGAACACTTCTTCCAAATATAGCAAGTGATTTTTAACTTTCATTAGAAATTTTCATTAGAAGTATATTAATTGATTACAGATGGTCTTTCTCATGCTAAAATAATCTTCTAACATGTTATTTAAAACGAATAAAGAGAAGTCGCTTAAGACCACATGTAGATTAGCGCAGTTAAAATACACACTCAGGCAAAAAGGTCTGCATATGCTTTAATAGCTTGGCAATCAACATTTAATATTCTTTACTGTATATCATTACCTGTATTAAAATAGGTCTTTCGTTTGTGTATTCATTTTTGTTGTGTTTTGTTTTCTGGGGGAGGTAATATTCTTTAAAATTATTTACATCTTACGTCTCTTCTCTTACAGAGTATATACACATCTTTAAATACTCTATCTCCTATCCCAAGTATGGAAGATGAGTACTGCATAACGTCGCCTACAATAAGTCATGCTACCCTAGTTCTGTGCATTTTGTTGTTCTTAAATCCATATATTACAGTTAATGAAAATTCATCTTTTTCAGATAATCCAGTTCCCGATGTAAACTGCTACATACATGCTGTTTCTCCAGTAGGAAAGGCAAATGGATCGGAGTGGAAATACTTCAATTGCACAGTTCAAAGTAAGCACAAAGTAGTTAGGGCTGTTTGTTTCTCCCCTGAAAAGCAAACCGACATGCAAACTCTCCAAAAGAACAAACGTCCTGTGAGGATGCAGAATTTCCGCATATCAGCCAACCAAGGCAAAGAAGATTTCATAATTCTGAAACATACCAAGATTACCCCATTACCTGTTGATGAGCTTGATTTTCCTTACAACGATCAATTGGGAAGGACTGGTTTGGCAACAAACATTTCCTCCCTACAACATGTTGCTTCAGAACAGCTTCTTTCAGTGAAAGGCGAAGTTGCCAAGATGTCTGCTGTGAAAGTTATCAACACACAACACCAAGGTCCACTCTCAAAACAAGAGGTTCTTATACGGGACACAACCAGCTCCATTAAGATTGTTCTTTGGCAGGACTATTTGCAGAATCTCCACCATTTACACATCCATTGGTCCAACCAGATGAAGATCTTACATCTATTACTGCAGCAACAATCGAAGCAAAGATCTCGGGCATTCAACAGGCTTCGAAGATAAACTGTTGCATATCATGTTTCTCTCCCCGATGACATGCTAGCAAAGTATGCTAAGCAGTTTAATACAAAATCCTTCTGCTTGCAAAGTTCAATGGTTCATTCGAATGCTACTCCAGAACACAAAAAAACCAGAACAAAAAGTGAGATTACCATTCTTTAACAATCAGATGCAAGACCTTGTTTCAGTCTTGGGGATGTCTATTGACCTGGAAACTGCAAATTACAGTCAAATTCTTCTTGCCATTTTCAAGACAAAGAACATTTTTTCAATTACGTATGACACAGTATCAAACAAGGTCATTGATATTAAGGACATTCATCATGATGATGATGCTGATGAGAAATAGGAGATAAACTAACTTTTTCAAACTCCTGAACATTGAAACTTAAATATTTGAGTTGATATTCTGTTTTTGTTATACTGTTCTATAAACTAAAAAGACCTTGCTGTTTATTCACTTTTGATCAAGTGGCCTTATTCCATGTTTCCTGGTTTTAACATAGCAAGCGCACACCAACTTCATTTGTACACTTGGTTATACCCACTGATCTGAAAATATAGTACCTGGATCGAGCTTCTATACCTTGAAAATTGAAGCCAGTTTTGGATTTGGCGACCATATTGGAGTGACCACCAAAGGCCGACGTAGATCGAAGCAATTTGGAGGAAGTATTTTCAATTTGCGTTGTGTTGGGTGATGGAATTATTGAAATTTAATTGGAAATATGTAAAGGAGTTTGTATATTGTTAAAAGTCGCCGATTTGGTATGATTTCGGGTGTTTCTCGGCGAAAAAACTGTTCGCGTGTGTATGTTGTTGTCAGCCATGAGTGAGCATAATTATTCACGTGAAAAATTTGGAATAAATCGCCGTACTGTGTCTCTCTGCGTAGTAATCAAAGAAATTACAAGAAAGGAGACAGTTCCACATGTGAAAGCAATACTGGACAAATAGTGATGGTGAAAAAACTGGTTTTTGTGACGATTAAAGTCGACGAACTTTGCGTGTTGTAGCTACAATATTTTGCCTTCTGCAGTAATAGTAAATCAAGACACGAGACAGGACAGGACGTCTTGTGGAAGTAATATTGCGCGTATGAATAATGAGGAATCACTGATTCAGGCTGAAAATGAATGTGTTAACAGAAACTTTACGCGTAAGTGGCTGTGAGATGCACTGTCACCGTATGGACATATAGAATTCACAGTGCTTGTAAATAATAGTATACTTAATACTTTCTATGCTCAGTTGCCTCAGAGGCAGAGTACGGCGATTTATTCCAAAATTTTCACATGAATATGCTCACTCATGGCTGACAACCAACATACACACGCGAACAGTTTTTTCGCCAAGAAACGCCCGAAATCATACCAAATCGGCAACTTTTAACAATGTACAAACTGCTTTACATATTTCCAATTAAACTTCAATAATTCCATCACCCCAACACAGCGCAAATTGAAAATACTTTCTTCAAATTGCTTCGATCTATGACGGCCATTGGTGGTCACTCCAATATGGCCGTCAAATCTGGCTTCAATTTTCATAGGTATAGAAGCTTGATCCCCCTTGACAACCAAACATACCACAAGCTTATTCTTATCCTGAATGAAAATGAGGCTATTGGGTCGAAATTGAATAAACAGTAAAGTCCATTTCATATTGTTACTATTAAATATTTGTGTAATAATCCACACATATTTGGTTTGTCCACAGGGTTTGACATTTGAAATATTAACTTTAAAATATTGCATTCACTGTTTTACTTGGCCAAACAATCTAAATTACATGTTAGTAGTTAAAGCTACTTGTTATTAGAATGGGTTATTACCCATTAGCTGCCAATCAGCCAGCCAAATATATAACTTTTCATTGGTAGAGTATTGCAAGTTATTTCATTACAACTGCTCAAATACCTCCTAGAACTAATCACTATTATATTCAGAACAATTAACAAATTTTGTTGTGGATTACCACTGTGGATTACCTGCAAAGCATTTTACAGCAGTTTTTAAGTGATTCCGCAAATCGCGATCACTGGTATGGTGAAAAAGTTAGGCTTGATACTGTATTTGTTTTTGACATGGATGCCAGTTACCAATTGCTCTAAACGTCATGTAAGACTGACGTTGAGACGCGATTGGTAACCAGGCCTCCATGTAAAACACAAGGTAATCAATGCTCTAACTTTTTCATCAGGGTCGCGAATACACGTACGGCAGCAATTTCACTAACTTTTTGAAATACTAGCAGAGTATATATCTCTATTCTGTGTTGTTGCCAAGCAATGAAAACATTGAAAAGATTGCGAGTGACATCAGTGATTACATGTTAGGAGAATCTTTGAACAAAATTGTTTACTGTGCTTATATACCACTTACAATATAAAAGAAATAGAAACACTCGTCTTGTGCCTTTATGGTGTGATAAAGCATGAGGGGAATGTTGGGAGAACATGAGAGAAGCGTGTAAAACACGAGGCGTAGCCAAGTGTTTTGCACACTTCTCGAGTGTTTATCACACCTTAAAACACGATCAAGTCGGTTTTCTTTGTTCTTTGCAGGTTTATATATGGCTAATAAACCTATCAAGAACAATAGAAGATTTTGAAAGCACACGGCGGTTTTTGAATTCTCTCGGGGGGAAATGGGGTTTATGGGATGATTAGCTGATTGACATCTGCGGTCGAGACTATACAGGGTGTATCAAAAAAACTGCAAATACCATAATTTGTATGCACGAGATCATACATTAGAATTTCAATGGCTGTGCAAATAATTACGCTTCTGGGATTTGAAAATACGTTTCCACGTGCAGTACTATCAAAATAAGCACACAAAGTGAATTAAAATTAGTTTGATTACGAATGGCTCAGCTAACAACGGAGCAGAGTATTTCTTGTTTTAAAGTACGCCCAAACTCAAAACTCGACAGCAGTCATTCGTAAACTGAGCCATTCGTAATCGAACTCATAAGTTTAATTCACTTTGTGTGCTTGTTTTGATACCCCTGGGAAACGTATTTTCAAATCCCAGAAGCGTAATTATTTGCACAGCCATTGAAATTCTAATGTATGATCTCGTGCATACAAATTATGGTATTTGCAGTTTTTTTGATACACCCTGTATATATAATCCCGGGTATTATACATATAATCCCACCAAATAATCACACACTGAAATAGGCCAAAATTGAACTTTTACAATTTTTTTGACACAACATACACTGTCCACTATCACGACAAATAACACAGTGATAACATTTTTTCACACTTATCAGCTAAATTAAATGAAATAACAAAATATTGATTTACGCTTTGAAGTTATTCATGTTTACAGTGCACCGTTCAAACATTATTACATTACCACGATGGCCTACCACGTCTACAGCATCTCCATCCTCTGCAGCATATCTGTTTTCTGAACATATGTGCTTTAAATTCTCACCACCTACCATCTCGTTTGGCCTCTTGCAGTTGTCTAGAGCATGTGACACCATTTCACGCTGCAGTTCAGATGGGCGCTGATAACGGTGCAAAGACGCAACTGAACGATCCTTTCCATCCAAATTTTATCAGGAATTCCAAGCTCCAAACCACGAGTTGCCGTAGTAGCTCGAAGAGAATGAGCAGTTTTGTTACCCGTAATACCAGCTTCCTTGCATATACTTTTTACAGTACTACCTAATGTATTGTGACCCACAGGAACTTTCAGATACCATGTAGCACCTACGTCGCTCACATATTTATATTTTGGACGAAGATAAAACAGCCCTTCAAAACTGTCTTTGGGACTAAAACGAAAAATTTATTACGTAAATTAACAACAGTTATAATACGAGACCAATACTGAACTTTAACAAATAACTTACCATCTAGCTATATATTCTTGGTATAATTCAATGACACACCTTGTCGGATTTGCCACGTTTTCATGGTGTTCAATACGTTTTGGCTTGTATCTCATGTCTTTTAATCCTCCTTTGTTGCTTTTTCCCCCAAAAGAACAGTAGCATAGTTTGGCAGGCGCTCCATTCTCCCCTTTGACTAACGTTAGTTGTTTAAATGTCAGTCCACGAAATTCTTGCGCCAAAGAATATCCTCTTCGTCCATGGTTAATGCCGCTGCTTCTTTAATAAGCACACTGACACCCAGTGAGATCAACCTTTTCATTTCTGCATCTAAGCGGTCCAGAAAGGTTTGAACTCTCCTTGTTCGAAAAAGTTCAATTCTGGCTGTCCATTATCACAAATAAATCGCTCTAACCCACACACCATTTGATAAAGTGTAATTCCGCAGTACGCAAGTAAATAAGATAAAACTCTAGACGAACGACACAATATAAAGGATTTATTACAAGACAAGGTAAATTGGGTAAAACTCTGCCTAGGACTTTATGTGCGCCAATAAATGAACGCAAACCACAAACAGTGTCTGGTGAGGGGCACGATGACAATGTGGCAATGCGATGTGGACTGGCCGATAGACTCCCTTCTGTCCATATCCATCCAAGTATGGTAGTGGAGTGGGGGCAAATAATGGTCTTTGACGGAGATTACATTTCTGAAGAGCTTGTAGGATGCAACGCCAATTCTCCAGAAAGGCCTCAGGGGACTCAGCTCCACAGTAGAGATCGTCAGCAAGTTTGGCTGCGACACCGTCCTGCAGACAATCTCCCAGTACACGACACATTAGCTCCTCTAGTGCGGTTTCGGATTCCCGGCATTCCCATTGCGCACCGTGTGTAGGCTCGCATACCACGAAACGGCGTAGAGACACACAGGAATATTTCATCGGGCTTTTCGACAGCGGTATTTGGTAGAATGCACTTGTAAAATCGGTTACGATTCATGACGGGAAATGTTCCTAGCTACTGCAGTATTATTCAGTATGCGGACTCGTCCTGCAACGGCTTCTAGAATATGTGGGCGTGGCCAATCATTGACGGATTTAGCATAATTTGGGCATGGCTTGACAGCAAGGGTGCTATCTGGGTCAATTTCACTAGGAATGGGGATCTCTAGGTATTCACCAGGCCAAATCGCTGTAGGAGTTGGTGGAGCTTGAAGAACGTGTGCCTGAGTGTGTCTGACACAGTTTTCCTTTCGATTGGGGAAATCTGTGTTGTAGCAGGTGACGTCTGTACCCTTCAGTGTAATTTGATGCTAGCGGGTCGAATGGAAATGTCATTGGTCGCCATAAAGGGGGTTCCCGCCAAGACATCAACGTGGAGGGTATGAGAGTTACGTGATAAGACCAGATGAACTTCACCAACAACGCTTAGTGGAGTAATTCTGTCAGCCTGTAGAGCTGTTTGTTTTGTTTTTTTTGGATAGTAGCACCAATTTGTTTGGCAATATATGACTTAATCATACTGGTCTCGGCTCTGGTATCGAGAGTGAGTTGTACTGCATGATGGTTGTGGAAGACTTTCAAGTGTGGGGTTTGTTTGGTGCTAACTCGGTAGGCGGTAGACTTGACCCGATTGTTCTGGGAACATGATTGGTCATCCCGTTCTGACTCTGAGTCTGACTTGTCGGACTGTTCATGTTGCTCAACAATGACTTGTGTTCGGGTTAAATATTGACGGTCTTCGGTAGGCAGAAATGGGCACCGACTTAAGTAGTGTTGGAACTGGGATCTTTTTGCTTGTTTACATATTGGGCAGCACTTGGTCGCACCTCCCTTGTAGTTACCGGGCTTCGAAGACTCGCTACGATTGTCACGTTGTTGAGAGGATCGTCAAAAGGCTGTGCTTAGAACTTTAGCCTCATTTGAAGAATGAATTTCGTTGAGGAGGGAGTCTAGAGCTTGAGATATTTCGGTTTGAGGCTGGCCAGTGTCTGAGATCGAAGTTCTGTCCCATAACGTTGCTTAACTAAGGTTGGCAAATCTGCATGAATTAGCCGCAACCATGTCATTACAATTATATTTTCGAGAGAGGGTGTTAATTCCTCATCCGTGGAAACTTCTTCACTGTGATGTCGGATAGCCTTAAGTAGATTCTCATCGATGAAACTCAGAAGTCTCTGGTATAAATCTTCAGAACGCTCGTCAGGTTCTAAACGAATGCTATTGAAATCGAGGAAATGTGCTCCGGTGGACTGAAAGCCATAATGTCCACGAATTGCTTGCCAAATTGCCCTCATAGATGTTGAGTTTGTTACGATTGTGTTTTGTGCAATGACGGGACAATAATTGGCTACTTGGCCAAGCATGAACTCTAAGTGAGTTAACTTTTGGGCGGGCTCGAGACCACGTAATGGGGCCGTAGAAGTCTTTCGCAGCCATGTTGTGTCTTCAAGTAAAAATACAGAAAAGTTTTGGTCTAAGGAAAGAGTGTACTGAAGATTTTGGCGGCAGGGTTCGTATGAAGTGATATAATAGAAATAAAGCATTAAAGATTTTCACACGAGCGTGTTTTCAAGCTTTATCAAGTGAATATATCAAAGAAAAGCTTTCAGAGAAGATTAAAAACCCGAATTTTTGGGCCGTCTATGGTCGTATGAACTTGTATGTACCAGAATATCAGTCGTATTTCGAAAATTTACTCGTCTGTAGTCGTCTGTTACTCATCTGTAGTAGTCTGTTACTCATCTGTAGTTGTCTGTCACTCGTCTGTAGTCATCTGTAGTCGTCTATTACTTGTCTGTCATTCGGGTGTAGTTTTAGCACAGGCGGCCCAATTTCAGGGTGAATCAGGGGTTTTTAACGGCTTTTATAAACAAATTTTATACTCCACCAAAACTATTCTAAAAACATTGTTAAATTAGTCAAATAACTACACTTTAACAATAAAATATAGTTGACATGATAGTATAATGCCTTTGCATTCTTTTAATTACTCCATGAGCTCATTTAGAGCGGTTTATGCAACCTTATCTGTGGCCTATATGTTGTGTCAACTTGTGTGTTGCTCATCATATGTATATAAAAGGTAAAGGCTCATTACTAGCGGCCCGACCGCATCGCTTTCAAAGTCAAATATCTCCGCTCAAACTTTCGATCAGATCTTTTCACAAAGGTTTCTCTTTCTAACAAACTGTTCGGGCATGATCGTGGACATCAGATAAACAATACCGCCTTACGCGGGGTGGGACAGCAGCACTGTTCTGAAAATGTAGTACCTGGATCGAGCTTCTATACCTATCAAAATTGAAGCCAGTTTTGGATTTGGCGGCCATATTGGAGTGACCACCAATGGCTGTCGTAGTCAAAGCAATTTGAAGGAAGTATTTTCAGTTTGATTGGAAATAATTCTCGGTGAAAAAACTGTTTGCATGTGTATGATGTTGTCAGCCATGAGTAAGTAAAGGGGGGGGGGTGTGCTTATTATCCTTACTTGCAGCTGAGATCTAAGCTGAATTGCAAAGGACACAGCTCAACGTGATCAAGTCGAAGGCTTTCTAGGCGGGCATATGGCAATCACCTTTTGCTCACCATCACGGAGCACAGCTATGGTGGAAGGGCCAGTTAGGGGGTTAAACCCAACCCACTCTGTCAACATTCCCTGTCAACATTACCTGTGGGAGGAAACCGGAGGACCCGGCAGAGCGTTGACTAACTATTTTCACAAAGCTATCATAAGTCGTCCCCAACGGGACTCGAACCCACAATATTCTGGCAGAGGTGAAAGGCGTGTGCTCTGACGATTGCGCCACTGAAGCCCCTTGGAATTAATGTCCGTACTGTGCCTCTCGGCGTAGTAATCAAATAAATTACAAGAAAGGAGACAGTTTCAACTGGGGAAAGTAATACTGGGCAAATAGTGATGGTGAAAGATCGGCTTAAATGGTTTTTGTGACGGGAAAAGGCAACAAACTTTGCATGTTGTAGCTACAATATGTTGCCTTCGGGAGTAATAGTAAATCAAGAAATGAGACAGGACATCTTGTGGAAGTAATATTGCGCGTATAAATAACAGAAACTTTACGCGTAAGTGGCCATGATGCACTGTCGTCATATAGGACATATTGTCACATATAGAATTTACAGTGCTTGTAAATCATAGTATACTTAATACTTTCTATGCTCAGTTGCTTCGAATTTAGTATTATGTTTGTAGTGAAGTCATAAATATATTTCTTGTAAAAGTATGTTTTAAATTTCTCTGAAAGGTTTTACCTGTCTGAAACTTCTGTATCTTGAAGAATTTTACAAAAAACTGTATGCAATAAATCAGCATACCATGATAATTGGCCAATTGCTATTGTAACATTTCTCATTGACAAATGTTTTTATTAATTCAAATTTATTTTTAATATGTCTTGAAACTAGATTTATACCATTAGGTTCCTAATCTACTTGTCAACTATAGTGTCAATTCCTTGGCACAGGAAAGAACAGGGGCTAAATATAGTAGGCCATCCTTTTAAGGTGAGGTCTGAAATTTGCAGTATCCCAATATCCACAAGATACTAAAATTTGGTGTTGGATACTAAACTGTGAATGACTTGTATCCTGACTGGACACTACAAAGCTTCAAACATTGGTATAACATTAAATGTCTTAATTGATCAACATTCAAGACAGATGTACAGAAGTTTGCTTAAGGTTTATATGCATCTTAGTGTATCATGATACCAACTTATTTAGTGTCTAGTTGTTGACTGTTGTGTCTTATGTTGTTATTTTATTTATTTATTTAGCTTCGCCAACTAGGGCAGGGTCACCACAACAGCATATGCCAATTACTGTGGGCCCTTTTACCTAACCCACCCTGTCAACTTTCCCTGTGGAAGGAAACTGGAGTACCCAGAGAAAACCCATGACATGAGCGTTGACTTTACTCTTTTCACTTGAGGACTGGGTTCGAGTTGCATTGAGAAAGTTCTCACTGAGACTTGCACCCGCGGCCTTAGAGGTGAAAGGCAAGTGCGCTAACCACTTCGCCACCGAAGCCTCTTTACTAGCCTAACTATTGTTACTTGTAACAGTGAGATGGGTCAGGAATGGGTAATCCAGTTGGAATGGGATACTGAAAAATAATTTAAATTTCAGATTCTGGAAAGGGAGTCGATTAATTTTTGGAACCAAGACTTAATGCATATTACATGGTTTGTAGCTCAAACATAGTAACTGAATATGACAATCCCTGATATATTGGTGTATTTCCCCAATGGAGCCTGGGGTTCCTAACAGAGCATGTATTGCCCACTAGCACCACTCCTGCTTCCTCTGTACAGATTCAAGCTTAAAATACATGTTGTAAATAAATTGTTCACTTAATTCATAAGGAAACTAAATGCCACAGCATGATGTTTTATATAGATGGCTGGCCTGTAATCAATCTCTTGAGACACAGTAGACAAATTTGTAGTGGTACATTTTGACAAATTCTGTCAATCTGACCAGCATAATTTAGTAAATACAAAGTACTTTTTATTTATTGTGCGTCAGCAAACAATGAACTATTTTATTGGACCTGTTAAATATACTGTCGTATTTGATACAAGTATGAACAACGTCTGTTCGCCGGTGTCACGGTCTCAACATTCTCCCAGTCTGAGTTATCCCCTTTGATTAACTGCGCATGCGTGAAAACGGGACCGCTGAGCACATAGCTAGAGTGGTCTGAACGCTCCCCCAGTCTGAGTTATCCCCATTCAAATTTCTGCTTTTTATCATTGTTTATTCATAAAAAAACGTTTTTTAAAGTATTCTCATGAAAGACGCAGCATTTATCATATTATTTCTTTACATTATTATACCCTATGTCACTTGACTCACTTTTGTTTATTTTAGAAGGGATAACTCAGACTGGGGGAGTGCTGAGACTGGTCTGAATGCTCCCCAGTCTGGGGTATCCCCTATTAATTTTTTTTGCTTTTTAATCATTGCCAAATTAAGCTAGTAATACGAGCAATAAATTGTTGCAACTTGTTGTGCATATGAACATGGCATTTTAAATGCTAGTTTTTCCATTTTTTATTAACATCCCCTTAGGAGTTAGGGGTGATGCATGCAAAGCTCTGAAGTAATACACTTAATCACTCTCATTGAAGACATATAATACACTTTCGATAATTATGTCATAAATACTTTTTTGGCCTGGCAGCCTCGCTCTCATTCATAAAGACAATTGGTTCAAGATTTATACAAATGCTTGATACAAATTTCAGGAAGCATGGTGGTGTGGTTTCGTCACATGGTGGTGTGGTGTCGTCACATGGTGGTGTGGTGTCGTCACATGGTGGTGTGGTGTCGTCACATGGTAGTGCAGTTTCGTCAGGTGGTGTGATGTTGTCAGTTGGTGGTGTGGTGTCATCTGTGTTCAAGTCATGAAGTTCACTGGTCATGTAAGGTCACAGTTGGTCATATGGAACTTTCTTTTTTAAAGGCAAAGCACCATCTTTCAAGGAAATGAGTGTTGCTCTTTGAAACTTGTCAATTTCTGTTACCCTAACAGCAAAAAAATAAGGTTATACATAAATACATTAATGAATAAAGTTATAGGTCTACTGTAGCTTTTATAACAGACAAAAAGATTAGAGCATTATAGAGAGAGTGTTTGGTAATGTCGAAAAGGGATATGATTGTTAATTAAAATTTTAAGCTTAATTTTGTAAGCTTAATTTGCCAATGTTTACAATGCTGTCCGCCAATAGGAATTTTGTGTTGCTCAGATAAATAAAAAATACAAAAGAGTATTTGTTTGTTCACTATGTTAACAATGCAAGCCAATGAAAGCTATTATTACCTGTATGGACCCATCCAAGTTGGTTCCATCTTTCCGCCTTTTCTTGACACATTTTTCATATGTTTTTTAAAAACAGTGTCCCCAACTTTGATGTCAAAGGTTTTGACACCCTTTGCCTTTCTTTTTTGATACAGCTTATTTTGCTTTTCCTGAGCAATTTCTACATTGCTAAGAACCTACAACAATAAATATGTTATCTAAACATGTGATTAAGTCTGAAACACATGAGAAAGAATGAAGTGAACATATTCAATGAGCAATGAGTCCACACCAAAAGGTCACATATCATGTTGACTGTTGTAACATGCATCAAACTCAAATTGTAGTCTGTGTACCAGGACTTACTAACTCCTCATTCTATAAAAATAAACTTGTTAACATTACAACAATTGTCAGCAAAATTCACAGTACAAGGAAACGGCTGCTGTTGTGCACAATGTTCAGACCCTACTAACAAACTATATTGGGTCCATGCGCAGACTAAATTATCTTTGAACAAAGTCCTGAATTCATCTTATTGACAATTGTACAATACATACTTGCTTGCATGTGGCTTCAGATAAAGCAATCCTTTCACCAACATGTTTGTCCAGCAAGTCTTCATCTAGAACTGTCCTCAACAACAGTCATCTATAAAGATATATTAAATAAATATTAATTACACATTGTTTGTTTGCAAGCGACACCATCTTGGTTGATTTTTCAAAACAATCATAGAATTTATGTTCTTCATTCTTTGTTATATTAAGGTGGCTCCCTACAGTTATTTTAGCTTTATAATAAATCGTTTTTAAACGAGTATTATCGCAGATGACGAAGTTTTTTATACTCGAGGGTAATATTCACCATCTATGGAATATTTAAAACCCGGTTCAGGTAGTGTCATCGTTGCCATGGTAACAAGACGTAAGCCTGAAATGTGGTTACTATGCGCATAAAATTGTCCGTATCTAAAAAACAAAGTCGGTGACCCATCTTTTTTATTTCATATAAGTTTTAAGCATAATGTTCTGAAACTATTATGAAAGTTTAATCAAAATCGCTAGTGTGCAATTTTTTTAAACTCGAAAATTTTATATAAAGATTTCTACACTAGCGATTTTTTTTAAAATTGAAATATATAAAATTTACCAAAATTAAAATTTATGGTCAAAATTTGAAGATAGGTTACCGATAAAACTAAAGAGTAAAACGCATATAAAGGTGAAAAATTGGGTCAAAATTGGGTGAAATTTGCCCTACATAAAAACGTCGCTGACTAGTGAATGATAGTTTGCGGGCGCAAGATGTGCTTTCATCGTACAAAAACGAGTGGCAAATGTTGTTTTTATCTTTTGATTTTGACGTTTATTCAATATATTTGAGAGCCATGGACTACCAAGAAATACTGTGGAGGGTTAGATCGATTTAAGTCCAATTGAATCCTTCCATTTACTCAGTTCACGAGCTTCAACAGCCGTACAGCTGGACATATCTTTGCCTAGTTTTGTAATTTTGCTGAAGATGAACAAGTCGGTATTTTGCTATAGAACTGTGATATTTTTACTGTTTAACTTGTAAAAAACATGCAAGTATCACTAAACGACTTTTATAACCTTTAACAGTTTTTATACACTAGTTAATAAATGTTTAATAAACTCTTATTAGTGAACATTATATCTAAAATGTTTTTGAAAAATTCACTTTTATATTCCTGTCAAGCTTTTTTTATCCAAGCGATACTTGTATCATAGTTAAAATCACTCATTGGTGTTACTGATGCTTTGTCACATAAAACTAAGGATTATTCAAAGTTTTTTCATTACAAATCTTTCAGAATGGTAAAAATTATTTTAAAAAACCGGGCGAAATATCTTTGTTTTGTTTTGATCGTCGAATTTGCGTGGGAAAGTCCACGTACTTGCCACGCGTTTTTGACTCTCGTCCCGCGATCATCTCGTGCATTACTGTAGGGAGCCACCTTAAGCCAGAGACCGTAAAACTATATCCCTAATATTGCAAGATTTTTCAAAATAAACCAGAAAAATATTAAATTAAACTATATTGCTTAATGGCTATTTAAGTAAATTTTAAAATCAACCAAAATCGGGCCCAATGACACATAGTGACGTCATGTACAAGCAAAGAATAACATCAAACAAAAACAAATTATATAGATAGATAATGAAAGATTAAATAAAACAATTTACCATCTGAGGGGAATTTGGATTCTGACCAAACATCAGGAAAAATTGCGTGTATTTAGTCGAAGCTTGCTTTTGTGCTCTTATTGAATATGGAACTTCATCTAAGAAGTTACACCAATTATTTTGATGGTCGTTGACAAATTTGGACAAACGCTGCTTCAAAGTTTGGTTTGTCCGTTCATCCAACCCATTTGTCTGGCGATGATATGCGCTTGTGACTGATCTTTTGATCCCAAACTCTCTACACACTTCATCATTTACTTTGGCAACAAATTCTCTTCCCTGATCAGATAGAAGCCGAGCTGGTGCACCCCATCTAAAGATAACAATACCACCCTAGAATTAGAACAATGATCTATTGATCTTTAAAATTATATTGAACAGGCATCACAAAACCCAAAGAGCAAACAAAACTGTTCAAGAGGAGAAGTTCAATGGAATGAAGGGATATGTTTGACCCCTCGTCTTTTTACATACTGTACAACTGCTACTTACCAATCAAATCCATCCCAACCAACTCTAGTGCCTCGTTCACTTTGATAGGGACGAGTTCTGGTGCTTGAGTTTTAATTCTACTGTATGTCTGGCATTGATGACATGACATAATATGAAAAAATAAAAATATGCAAATGTTGGTTAACCTTTAGCATGCAATGTACCCACATGTGTAATACTTTAGTATTTTACTCCATAGCCAGAGTATTTTACCTGTCAATGGAAGAGTTTCGCATGTTAATGATTAACCCTTTAACATGTAATGCAGTCCCATGCACCCTACTTTAGTATTTACTTTGTCTAACACCAGACAATTTTACTCGTCAATGGAAGAATGGTTAACCAAACTGTCTGTTAATGCATCATGTTAATTAATGTACAATGTGCCCTGTGCACCTAGTTTAGCATTATTTTTACTGTGTCTAACACCAGATGATTTTACTTGTCAGGGGAAGGGTCTTGTGTGTTAATTTAAATAGTCAACACATGTAGTTTTGTTTGAGCAACGTAACTCTCATCTAAACTTACATATTCTTGGACATCCTCCTTCATTCCATTCCAACAATAATAATTTGAAATCTTGTTCAAAGTAGCATTCACACCACTGTGCCCTCCCATAGCATCGCTGTGGTGGTAATGCAATATTTCTCCAATTTCTTCCAAGGCAAGTACAACCTTTTTTATTCCAACTTTCCCACTAGTATAATACAGCTCATTATCTGAAATGTATCATAATGTAAAAAATTAATGTGTGATATGTCTTACACCAGCCAATTTTACCCGTGAAAGATCCAAATGCACCCCACTGTATTCTTTTACTTATGTAATGCCAGGCAATTTTACTCGTCAAGGGAAAAGTCTCGCACTCTATTGGTTAAGTGAACTGCAAAGCATCCAAACACAATTATCTTCTACTCTGTCTATGGTCTAACGCCAGTCATTTTAACTCAAGGGAGGGTCTTAGATAATGAAATATAATTGTGTTCATGAGCTAAAACAATAATGGGG
Source organism: Trachythela sp. YZ-2020 (assembly GCA_016169945.1). Taxonomy (NCBI): domain Eukaryota; kingdom Metazoa; phylum Cnidaria; class Anthozoa; order Malacalcyonacea; family Clavulariidae; genus Trachythela; species Trachythela sp. YZ-2020. Next base: position 870,496 of record JADLSH010000164.1, on the reverse strand, counting down.
GTAGGTAGCATTTATGACCAACATGAACCAAGTAAGCTTTTAACTAACCCCTGTGGAAAATATATCTCCTATACATTTTCATAACCCTATGAAACATTCGGCTATTTTCCGATATTTTATGCTTATCTATCTTGAAAATATGACCAATTAACCTCCTAGGCATAGGAAACAAAGTCCCGTTTACAAGATCTATCTATCTCCCAATACAGCAAACCCCTCAATATGAAGATTACTTGCAAGAGCTTGATAAGACATGTGCTAATTGCCTAATTCAGACATATGCTAATTCAGACATGTGGCATATTGTGTGCAAATATTACGAACGAGCTTTTAGGCTTCGCCTTTTACATAAGTTAACTTTAGATTATTGAATAATATATAATATTTTACTTGTCTCATCCAGAACATAATTCTTAACTTGACCACGAACCACCTGCTGCTGATTTCTCGACAAGCCAGCTTGATGCTTTCCATGTTGTAGGTAGTGCACAATCCGCTCACATTTCTCGTTGTGTTCAGCTAGACGATCTTTTCTGGTCATCTTTTGAGGTTCACCAGGTTGAGGTTCACTTGTAGTACTAGCAGTTTCTTCCTGCGGCGCCATTTTAAAGATTGAACGCAGAATTTCTAGTGTTTCAAACGGTTTTCTAACGAAGTGGCAATGCAGACGATCAGAGAAGGAAAAGGGGATATCCCAGACCACCAGGAAGTTTTGTTATGCAACACCGCTGCCGCACGCATGCGCATTGTCATAGAGGAATGTTGAGACCGGGGGAGTATTGAGACTGCTACACCGGGCAACAACAATCAACTATTAATGGTTGTAGCTACAACATGCAAAGTTTGTCGACTTTGATCGTCACAAAAACCCATTTTAAGGCCGATCTTTCACCGTGATTATTTGCCCAGTATTACTTTCACATGTGGAACTGTCTCCTTTCTTGTAATTTCTTTGATTACCACGCCGAGAGACACAGTACAGCGATTTATTCCAAAATTTTCACTTGAATATGCTCACTCATGGCTGACAATAACATACACACGCGAACATTTTTTTCGCCGAGAAACGCCCGAAATCAACCCAAATCGGTGACTTTTAACAATATACAAACTCTACATATTTCCAATAATTCCATCGCCCAACACAGCGCAAATTGAAAATACTTCCTTCAAATTGCTTCGACTTACGAGTCTTATCAACGGCTCGTTTTTGACAGTTATTGCAACCGAGAGACTTGGAGATATTTTGAACTCCTAGAATCATACCATTTACTGTGGACAGGATGTGGTGTCAATTTCGTCTTCGTATTCAATAACAGGGTTATCTAATGCTCTCCATTAATAATGAGTACAAGTGGGGTTCTATTTGAAGATATGTCATTAAAGTGAGACCTGACAATGTTGTATGCAAGTTCTTGCATTTCACTGAAGGTATCAACATCTATGTTTTCATTGTTTTGATGTAAGAATTGATCACTCCCCTCTCTCATATTTTTTATCCACATTGGCATTTCACCAATTTGTTGCTTGGAATAATTAGCCCTATCACTGTTCCATTCATAAGCAATTTCTACATTTGTTGGGCAAGAATCGGAGAAAGGCATATGTAAATCAGATATGATCATCCACTCTTCACGAGTATTTTCAGGCTGTTCATCAACAATCAGATTTTCTGATTCTTGTTGGTTTTGAACAACTGATTGAAGTTTGTCAAACCAGTCAGGGACATTTTCCTTTGCATATGCTGTCTGAATAAATTCTTGCCATTTATTTATCATGTTTTCATCTGATGATTCTTCATTATCCCAAGCATTTTCTTGTGTTATTTTCCAAGACTTGTATCTTAACAACTGATATTTGCAATACTGAGGAAAATTTGGCCCTCTTGGATTGCATGAATTTGGAAAAATTCTAGGAATAACATCATCTGGAAGTCTGGTTAGCTTATTATTCACAACCTTAAACTGTGTTGCAAACTGAACAAAATTTAATTTGGCTGTAACAGTTGCACTATTGTATTGTGCACGATTAGCATAGACATCAAGAAGAGACAGCTTCTGCAGTTGATGTGTTAATTCTACAAGAGCCATTTAAACTAACTGGTATTACTCTAAAGCTAGAGCTGTGAAGCTTTAGTGAGAGCAAATGGTGCATTGTTTCTTGTGCAGCATAATCTCTTTCACAAATAGGTTTCATAACATTGGAGCATCATTCATGATTCTGTTGAGGTGTTCTGGGTTCACCCTTAGCAGCATACTTAGTGAGGTACTTAACACAAGCATAATGGTCGATAACTACTTGTATGTCACAATTGGCTCTCCAACCTTGTAGTTGGAGCTGCTGGTTGTTATTCAGCCGAGAATAATTTCTTCTGGTGACATTTCTTACCTTATATTGTGGCTTGTTACCTTTAGTATGAACTTCTTCAAAGTCTAACCTTGTCTTAGAGCATGTATCCATTGGAAAATTGAATCTACATTTTGGTTCAGAATCCGTAGTCTTTTTTCTTAAGCAATAGCTAGTACTACAACATGTATGGCGCTGAACCATATTTAACAGATCACAAAAATCATCATGCATATCACAATCTGCAATGTCCTGATAATGCTTTTGACATGGATGAATTCTTGGTCTTACCCATAAAGCATTGTCTGGTGGATTTGGGTTAACTGTGGAAAGCAACCAGTCAACATACTTACAAGCTGTTTCAGCAGCTTTGTTACCAACAATAATATCATTGTCCAGCTCAGATGTGTTTTTATCTTTGTTCTCATCTTTGTATTTGTGAGCTAAGAATCATTTAAGGGCAGTCTTGGTGAGATCACACAAACCAGGGTCATTGTTTAGTTTAGCAATGCCATGGCAATGTATGCTTCCTCTTGCCTGGTATTCAAATCTAATACCAGTGCCACTTGGCATCAAGTGTTTTGTACAACCAGTGTTTGATAAAGCTTTCTACTCTTTGTGTAAAAAACCAATCCACTAAATGTCGCCTTTCTTCACTTGTACCATTTTCATTTCCTAATAGCCTATGCAACTCTGGCCAATGCATATCAGCCGAAGAAAATGTAAAGAAAAATGTAGGAGTCCCAACAGTTGTTACAATGGCTTTGAGATCTTCTCTCACCAAATACCAGTAAGCATTTGAGCCAGCAATATTTGCTACATATCGAGATATCTTAGGAATAAATGCATTGCTGTTATCACCTGCTTCCATTTCACACAGTTCATCTATTGTCAAGTGAGCTTCACCTGGATTTTGCTTAAGAAACATTCCACTTTGTTGCAAGGTTCGTTTTCTCTGTATCATATTAAATGCCCAATAACAAAACCTAGGATGACTGGCAAATCGGAAAATTCATTTGCCATTAATCTGCTCAGCAAATTTAATAAGATGCTTTACTTTCTCAGCTAAAGGAATGTCCTTTAAAAGTGATGGATTTGTTGGATCCCCTTTACCTGTGGGAAATAATGTAGGAAATGCCAATGTAGCTAGAAATGATGTCTGATATTCATTTATAGGCAAGTTATCAACACTGGGCCAGTTCATTGGCTCATTTGGAAATAATTGATTTTTTATTGCATCTACTTCTCTTTTCTGTTTTTCACAGGCTGAAATAAAGCTACTCGTTTCTTTTGTCTCATTGTAGACTTTGTCTTCAATGTTATCACTGGAAGGGCCTAAGTCAGGCAACATAATTTCGTCTGACAAGATATCATTTTCAGACTTAACTGTCATTATATCAGATGGAACACCATCTGATTGATAGGCATGTTGATTGATAGTCACATTACTATAATGTGGATTATTTCTCAAAAGCCATAGCAATGCACCATGCACTTTTTCTCTCCTGACCTTAACATCCTTAAATGTGTTATCTTTACCCTTCATCTTAAAGAGCACAAATAACTACCAGGGGATTTTGGTTTACTGGTAATTGGCCATACCTCTTGGCAAACTGTGCACTGGAATATAAAATACTGTACAGATTATGAAATTGTTTCATGTTACATTTTGCCCAACATTGATCAACATTGATCATGCACATATCATTCAGATATTTAGATTGAGTGACACTCTGTGCAGTTTCACTAGCTTTTTTGGATATTTTTTGCTCTGCCACTTTGTCAAGCCTAAGCCTTTTTGCATTAGCAGTTTCATCAGATCGCCGTTTTTTAGCATAAACTCTCCTTTTCTCCAGCATTTTCTTTCTTTTACTATCTGTCTGATTACCCGCACTTTCATTTGGTAAAGTGGAAACATAATGTATGTGAGTTACATAACCTAGATAAGTAGGTAACCCCCCCATCCAGCGTCCAAAGGGATGCCGACAATGACGTCATACCGCCAATGACGTAATGACCGGAAATACCCTCCCACATTCGGAATTAATGATGTACGTTCATGAATTAATTACCCGCCCACATGAATTATTAAGTATTCAACTACGTGTATCCGGTTTTAATCAAGATGACGTAATGACATGTTTAGTTATATTTAGTGTGCATTACATAATTGTACTATACATGCCTAAGCAACGCTTTTATTCATGCCCTGTTCATAGATATATAGTCTCTCAATTCACTGTTAATATTCTGCAGACTGTTCGTTAAATTGTTCATACTTTTCTTCTTCAGAGAGTCCTTATAGGCTTTTAGCCTAGCATGTAATGCACGACTTGAAGTAGTGACTTTAAGTGCTTCACAGCCAAGTATTAACCATGCTAATGTTTGTTGTTTTTTCGATGACGATAGGCGAATACTTTATTCCCTCCAGCCACGCTCGAGACCACGCTTGCTTATTCTGAGTTGAGATTTTATTTGGCCAAGTGTAAACAGGTCTTTTTTATTGCCGATCATTGGGTAAATTTGTTTATCCATGTTGTCTTGAAGCTACATGTATCTATGCTAGGAAGACTTCTGATCTTACTCGCACTAATGAGAACACAGCACTAAGGCTATATATGCACAGGCTGTTGCTCACGAAGTTGAAAATTGATACCCCTACATGAAATACTTTGATAATCACGCATTTATCAAGCCAATAGTCGTTTTTCACTGACTAAGTTTTATTACTAGCTTACTAGCTTAGCTGTGAGATACAAAGGATTTGAATAATTTTTGACAGCTAATTGGAATATAAAATAATGATTTCCGACTTAGCAGCATGAGTCTAAGTAAAACATTTTGATCTATGCACACTCTCAAAATACACACTGATAAGACCTTTTTATTATGACATTACACAATCGTCTCTCTCTCCTTTTGCGATAAAAATGTGGACATGTTTGTGAGGCACTTATTGCTGATTTTTGACGTGCTAATAGGCTTGGGCGGTTTTGCTTAAAATAAAAACCGAAAAACCGTCCGATTCAAAACCGGGACATCTCAAGATCGATCCGAGCAGCAGGAGTAGTTGCGTTAGCTGACGTTGACGTTTTTTTCACTTGCCCCAGAAGTTTGGCAAGTGATTTTTTCGTTTTCTTTGCTGCTGGTTGGTCATTGACGTTCTCATCGTTGTCTGATGCGTTAGGATTTTCTTTTCGACGAGCTTCATTAGCAGTATCACCTGCCAGTGCCCATTCTACTTTGAACGCCATCATCTCATCCTTTATTTTGTCTGCGGCATGTCTGCATTCCTCCTCGGTCAAGTGTGCAGTTTTGTAGCGAGGGTCCAACCACGTGGCCGTATTCTGGAGGGTCTGAGCTACGTCGCCGGTATAGCGTTGCTGAAAGTTGGCTTTGATCCTCGCTTTCAGGTCTGCTGTCAGGCTTGTGTCATCATCAGTGGCCATTGGTAGCTTCCTTGATGAACGACAGGGTAGGCTTGATAGAGCTAACAGTGACGTACGAGTCACCCGATAAAGCATCTGTAAAATCTGCGAATGGTTCCAGGGCTTTGTGTACTGATGTTAAGACATCTATATCCTGCCAGGTCAAGACAAGATGGGCAACTTTGCGGTCTTTGGATAACACTCGCCGAATGGCTCTCTCTTGCTCCAAAATGCGATCGATCATTTTGTGGGTAGAACCCCATTGCGTTGCAAATATTACAAGATAAATTGCTGAACTGATGGGAAGTGGTATATAGATGTATACTTTGTCAGAATCCTGGTATTTCCACCCAACAATTTTAGAAATGTATTATAATTATCGTAAGTAAACGTGTAAAATTTTACAAGAATTATTTACCGAAACAAGAGACTTGACTGGAAGTTCCAATTCTAGCTGTGTCTTGCTGAGTTCTCTGCGTCTCTTCCAGCTTTGGCTGAATGCCGTCATGATACACTTGCATACACCAATCGTCCGCGAGATGCGATTTTCATCCTTCATGGCATTTGTAATGGCGAGATGAAGATTGTGGCCAAAACACGACATCCATGGCCGAACTGCCTTCACAACATTCGCTCCGCTGTCGGTGGTGATGCACACTTGTCTTGTGGATGAGAGATGCCAGTACTCTAAAATCTCCTTCATCCCATTAGCGAGGGTTTCAGCAGTATGGTCGGCGGGCGTGTACAATGTTTGTAAGCATCTGATTTGGAGCTTCCAGTCTGGATCGATGAAATGGTACTTTATTTAGTTGGTACAAGTTATTTTGGCAGTCGGTTGAAAGCACCTTACACCCCCCCTGAAAAATGTTCTGAGGACGGCCCTGCATATACGGTTCCATCGTGTTACTTGACCACATGTCCGATGTGGCCGAAAAAAATTCAGTTGACTGTAGTTGCTCTAAAATGCTCTCCCTGGTTTCATTGTACAGTTTCGGGATTGCTTGCTGGCTGAAATACTTTCTGCTGGGAAGCTGGTATTTGGGATCGAAATCCTTCAATAACTGTTGGAATCCAGACTTTTCCACAGTGTATATTGGCATCATATCTTTAGCCAAGCATTTAGTGACTGAGTCGGTCAGTTTCTTCCACTGCTTACCTCCCCTTTCATACTTTTGAAGCTTGGAAAACGCATCAGTAATGGACAGTTGTTGCCTTTGGGATGTTGACTCACTTGACTGTCCTGCGTTAGCAGTGTCAGCTCGACATTTGTCGGGTTTTGCCTTGGCAATTTTGCTTGACTCGACGGGATGGTGATCTTTGATATGTCGACGTAAATTGGACGTATTTCCCCCAGCAGCAGACTTTCCTTAGGCAAAGCTTGCATGTCGGCAGATCGTTGTCGTTTTCGTCTTCCTTGAATCCGAAATATTGCCAGACAAGAGAGGTAGAGGCCCCAGAAACCTTTTTAGATTGCAAACCGACGTTGACGTTTATAACAGCCATGACTATTTGCGTGCGGTGTCAATGTGTGGCATGAAATTGACACCGTAAAATGCGCACTGCGTGATTGGTTAAGTGCGCAATTTTACCGCTAAATATTCTGTTTGTTTGAGTGTCAAGTATCGTAAATCAAGGTCAAAGGGTCAAATTACGGTAATGATAGTAAACAATTATTAAACGACGGTTTTCCGGTTTTTCTAAAAGCCAAACCGAAAAACCGGTTTTGGATAATAAAACCGAAAAAAACCGGTAAACCGCCCAAGCCTACGTGCTATAGCGATGTTTACTATAGATGCTTACTGATGTTTACTTTGGCATGCTGTGTTCAATGAGGCGTGCACGCATAAATTTGGGTTGATCTATGCACACATATTTTGTTAGTCATTGACACTACTCAGTTCACGAATCCTTCAAGGGTGATATCGCCGCATTGTACAAGTTTTTCTAGCTGTACCAATCCTTTTGCATAGCACACACATCCTTCTTGAATTCCATCACCACCATCACAAGTAAAATATCGCCACCAGTACACCGTTTTGGTTGACTGCATGTATAAATTAACACAACACGGTTAACATTTTAAACAAATGTATTCCTTTAAATATAACAATTTTACAGAAATAACGTAGCGACGTCCCGGGGTCCCGTTTGACAAAATGTGTAGGTCTTGCCATGGAACAGTCTTACAGGACGTTGGGACGCGTTAAAATGCGTCCCGTAGCGACGTCCCGGGGATTTAATTGTTGCTGGAAGGCAAACCAACAACTTTTAGCTATTACATTTTTAATTTGTAATTTATGAGTCAGTAGCATCTTCATCATCATCATCATCAAATAATTGTCGCCTGTCTTCTAGCAGACGCTTGAACTGATATTTTCTCTTTTCTACTGCGGAATATAAAGCTTCGTTCGTCGTGGTCGAGGAAGTCTACGTCTATCAAATTATCTCTTGTCTGGTGAGTTGGATCTTTTTTCATGTGTGACATCCACAGCAGCCGGTCTACATAAACATCTTCTAGTTCTTTTGTCAGTTTTGGAAGAAGTGCTGAAAACGATTGCCTCTTAGCTTCAACCTCACTAAACCTTCATTTTCAATACACGCAACGTTTTCTTGAAATTCATCCAAAAGTTGCAGTTTTGCTTCATGTATCAACGTCTGCCAGGGGTCATAGTCTTTTTCATCTTCGCTGGTTTGGTGATCCCCGTCTTCGCTTTCCTCTTTGCTGTCATTTTCTTCTCTGTTCCCATTTTCTTCGCTGCTGCTCTCTTTTACTTCGCTGCTGCTCTCTTTTACTTCGCTGTTGTATTCTTCCTCGTTATCATCATCACTATCGAAAATATCGCCGTTTTGATATTCAGAAGAATAGATGCCCCTTCATTGAAATTATCCATTCTAGCTCTTTTTGCTCTGGGCATAATGTCGTGGTCTTCTTCATCTGAGCAAGATGACTTGACGTTATTCAGATAAACACGTCTTTCTTCACTTGATAACCGGTGAATGCCTGCCAAATGATTTGATAGTTTGCAAAGGTTTTTCTTTCCGCACAGAGGACTGTCTTTACGCGTTCATGGCATGGAGCAAAATGACTTCTCTTTTCAGGGTACACAGTTTTTAATGATTATGTCGAAAAAACACGTCCTTGAAAAAGCCTGTAGAAGTGCCCTAACGTCCCGTAAGACTGTGCCATGGCGATACCTATACATTTTGTCAAACGGGACCCCAGGACGTCGCTACGGGACGCATTTTAACGCGTCCCAACGTCCTGTAAGACTGTTCCATGGCAAGACCTACACATTTTGTCAAACGGGACCCCGGGACGTTGCTACGTTATTTCTGTAAAATTGTTATACTTAAAGGAATAAATTTGTTTAAAATGTTAACCGTGTTGTGTTAATTTATGCATGCAGTCAACCAAAACGGTGTAGCGATATTTTACTCTAAAAATCATTAAGGTTTCGATGAGAACCTCCACTTGAAAAATTTCCCTGCGTTCCTGAAATTATGTCCGCAAAAAGATGGCTAGCAAATCGTTCAAACAGGACGCAAGGGACCCGTAAATGAGCACTTCTACGGGATTTGCTAAATATGTGAGAACCCCGAGGGAACTCCTAGGGAACCCCGAAATATACAGAAATATACAAAAAGTCAAGTGCATACTTAATAATTCATGTGGGTGGGTAATTAATTCATGAACGTACATCATTAATTCCGAATGTGGGAGGGTATTTCCAGTCATTACGTCATTGGCGGTATGACGTCATTGTCGGCATCCCTTTGGACGCTGGATGGGGAGGGGGTTACCTACTTAGATACACATTAGCATTTGGACTGGAATCAGTAATATGAATAGTGCAGCTTAAAGCATTTGCTACTGCTTGAATAATGATATTATCACACCATGTTCCAGGTTGTGACATTTCTTCAATATAATTTTCCCATGAAATATTTGCAAGACTTTCAATATATAACTTAGGATTATGCTTTAAATGTGTAATGCCTGCACTACGAATATCAAGATGGCAATTACGATTTTTATAAAGACCATGTCCTAAGGATGCAAAAAAGCAGTCACCAGGTGAACTTCCACAGTCATATGGCACTCGACCTATTAAAGCTAACTTATTTTCCAAAACATTCCAGGGAAAATGCTGTTATTATTTGCTCAATACATACCACCACGTAATTTAGACTTAGAGGACTTTTCTCTCACAAAGGTTCTAACAGAATAATTTATCAAGGCATCAGAAGTTTCATTGGTACCACACATGTTATTTTTGTAATCAAACATGGCAAGAAACGTTCATGAAAAACACAGCTGAATTTGTCAGTATAACTTCGCTCTGCTTGTCTATGATTACTGATTAGGTTCATTGTGTCAACAAAATAACTGGGATTTGTGTGACCACCTACTATGGACATGGTCTTTTTGCCTGAAGGTAACCCAGCCAAATAACTGGGATTTGTATATTTATTTGCGAGGCCACCTACTATAGACATGGTCTTTTTGCCTGAAGGCAACCCAGCCAAATAACTGGGATTTGTGTATTTATTTGTCATGCTTTGAAACTCATATTTTTCAACACAACTCAGCAACTTCAAATGCTTAACAACATTTACTTCTTCAACATTCAATGACCAAAGAGAATATGCTGGACTTGCATCCAAACCCTTTATTAGCAGAGCGAAGTTAAATCTGGTGTAAACTCTAGCTGACGGTCGGATTTCTAATCGATAAAACACTGCAAGAAAAATTCTTGATGCTTTGATAAGTATCTTTAATCATATGTAACACTTAAAGGTAAAAAAATAACACAACTCCACTTACCTTCACAATAAACCGCAGGAAAAACCCAAAACAACAGCCAAAATCTCCTTCTGTCTTTGCAAAATATGGAAAGCACATGGAAATTAAGATGCGGCATGAAACCGAGTAGCGACAAATTTGACTGCTGTCCCACCCAGCGTAAGGCGTATTGTTTACGTCACGTCCAAGATCACAGAATAGAGATGAGCAGAAAGCTCACTCAGGGGTGCAAAGTGTGCCAAATTATCAGCCGACTTCCGGTTTGGCCGCCATGTTGAAAGAAAACCTCCTGAGTGAATTTTACTGGAGTTCATATGGCGGAAAACGAAACGGAACCACAACCGAAATGAAACCGCTGTAGCTGCACAAAAGAGAAGGTGGGCAATTGATTTAGTTGTTGCTGGAAGGCAAACCAACAACTTTTAGCGTGGAATTTCGCCAACGTAAGGCGATGACTTGCCGACTAAACTAAATTAATCTTATTCTACACTATAGACTTCTTAAATGTAAATTTTTCTTCTTTAGTTTCAGTTGGTAACTTTCACCCACACCCCTTGAAAGTAGGAAACTTGCTGTCCATGAAAGAATTCCAATTCAGTGTAAACTCAGTGAACAATTAAAGAAATTATAGATCTATTTCAAGTGATTGAAGTATGTTGCCTGGTGTTGACTACTTTTGAGGTGCCAATGGTCTCACAAATGCTTTACATAATGGAATATAATACTTCTGCCATTGCAATATAACATATTGTCTCCTGCAGTTTGGAAGAAATTACTCAAGCAAAGAAACTGATCAAGATTCTTCAATTTTAAAATGCATAGAATAAAGGATTGTTGAAATTACAACTTGTTCATCACTTTACTTCTGCTTCATAAATATGAGAAAATTGAATAAAGAACGGGTGAACATTTTCTGACTGTAGGTTTTCTAAATCTTTGCCAATGAATGGTCTACAATAGAAATACGACTAGCATGGGAAATATTGTCAACATCAAAGTATTGTCAACAAAATGTCAAATCTCTGGCTATACATGTTTGATCTTTTGAAGTGCTTTATGGGTGGAGGTGTCTATTGACTTGTGCTGCACCTTTAGTAATTATTGACCTGTGTAAAGCCTTAGCAACCTAGTTGATACATTATGGCACACCTTTAAACTTTTGTAATGCCAAAAAAACAACTACCAAAGCACTATTAACAAATATACACTCTACCTCAGTCACCAACATTGTGTTTACACTAAGGGGTGACATTTACATCTACCTGAGAAGTACCTAACTGGGACCTGACATGGTGCCAATGGTGCATTTACATTTGAAAGCCAGGGCTGAGTACAACAACTTGCACCATTATATGCATATAACATGAAACACTAATATTAGGGACTATGCTGTCAATGAAATTGGTATTAGGCAAATTATATTTACACTACCAGCAGGTTTTAGGCTACCCAAAATGCTTGACCTGAAATCGTGGTTTCAGGTCAGTCGTAAGTGTGTCCCATCTAACTGCTTTAGGTCGGTCGTAGCTCAGGTATAGTATTGTAGTGTAAACACAGCTTCTCAAACTCATTAATAATTCATGAGCAAAACACAAAGGAAATCACCACCGTATCGTTGTCTTGATATCACGGTAATAAACACACATAAATTAACTCAACTTTCTGGTTGAATTTCTCTTTAAATACTGGTTTGTTTGAGAAGCTATATCATACACTCGAAGTCGTTTATTATAGTGATTTAAAAACACCTCAAAGTATGTTAAACACTCGGCTAGCACCTTGTTTTTAACACACTTTTCGGTGTTTTAAATCACTATAATAAACTCCTTCTTGTGTATGATATATTACTTAACAGACAACAATGAGATATAATGACAGACTTACTAATGAGATATAACAAATCAATATACCCTGCAAACGACATCCCCTCTGACAAGGGAACTTCAGCCATCATTTATTCATTTTGCCCACATCTTAAACAATTGCTATTTACGTTAAAGTTAGTGATCTTTATAAAACCCAGGTGAGCTTCTACTTCTGGCATTAGACAGAGTAAAAACAATGTTAGGCACATTGCGGTTTAGTGGATTAACAAAAGACATGGGGAGATTGCTTAGTTAACCTATTAACACCCAAAAGGTTGCCCTTAGCAAGTAAAATCGTATGGCATCACAGAGTAACACAGCAAGTAAAATCGTATGGCATCACAGAGTAACACTAACATAACAAAGTTGCGCATTGGACAATATTGCAGCTTAATGGTAAAGAGAAAATCTACATTTCATCATGTACTGGACGTATTAAGGAAATCGGCCGCAAAATGATAAAGATATAGCCATTTAAAGCTCCCAACTCCGTGTTTCATGATATTATGTTCTGTTGTTTAGAGCGTGGAAAGGCTTTCTTTCAGCATGGTGGTGGAGATACTCGGAGCGACATGCGCGGGCACAAAAACGTCAAAGGTTCCGACGCGAGTGAGCTTTCTGCTCATCTCTATTCTGTGTCCACGATCATGCACGAACAGTTCGAAGTATTATGAACATAGCCGAAATTGAGAGAGATTTTGGCTCCGTTCGTCGCTAAATTTGCCCGAGTTATGATCAAACCATATTCGTTTGAAAGAGAAACCTTTGTGAAAAGATCTGATCGAATTTGTTTTGCCGTACGACAAGTTTGAGTGGAGAAATTTGACTTTGAAGGCGATGCAAAATTTGTTTATAAAAGCTGTTAAAAACCCGCAACTCCTGATCATTCACCCTGAAATTGGGTTGCCTGTGGTTTTAGAATAGATCTTTAAAACTGATGTGGAAATTGAATTTGATAGAGAGTCGCTGTAATACAGTAGCAAGGAAATTAAGGTTCTATTAATACAAAGTACAAACAATATATTATATACACTTTAAAACGTTTGAATAAGACATATCGTCCAAGTTCTCTTTCTGCAAACAACATGTTCATATAAAATACCTCGCTTTACAATACATAAATATATATTTGATTCGAGATTTGATTCGATCGAATAAATGTATTGAATAAATTCAGAACAGCCACTCGCGTTGAAATGATTCCATGCCCGGCAGCTCTAAAGAAAATATCTAGAAAGTTATAGCTGGTAACATAGCTCAAGGGTATCCAAATATATGCCAATTAATTAATTCCTTCCATTTTGATTGTCATCGAATTCACAAACACTGTAAATATGGAGTGAATTCTGTCTTTGTGACTTTGTTACAATAAATCACGGGCTTTAGGACAAATTCAATGTGACTACAAGTAGTATTATACATATAAATTGACTAAAGTACTCAAAACCTTCCGTGAATTCATTGTATATAATTCAAAAACTCATTAATAATTCATGAAGAAAACACAAAAGAAATTAATGTTTAATCAGTGTCTTTATATGTGATAAAGACCTGCTCGTTTTTCTCGTCGAAATTTCTCGGCTTTCAAGACAACAATTTTCAAAATTCATTTTTGAGAGAGAGAGAGAGATAGATCGTTTATTAAATAACCTTGTTACAGCTGAAAACTGAATTGTTAAGGTATAAGTTTTAAAAGTATATGTACAAGTACTATAATAAGTATGACTATGAATACAAGAAATATTTCATCTTTTAAACTTTGAAGTTATTAAGAATTTACTATATTTTATCTAATTCAAATCATTATATCGTTTGGTGCTTGAGTTTATAAAGGATAGTCTAAAACGGTCCGTGTTACACACAGGAACAGTAAAATGTCTTGTTCTCCTCAAGGAATCCATTGTTTGCTTATTGTATGGAAGCAGATTAAAAGGTTGATCCTTTGGATTAGCTAAAATCTTAGCAAGGAATTCGTCACACATTTTTAGTCGGTAGTCAGAGAGTTTGGGAAGTCCTGAGTTTTCAATAATAATCCTCAGTGCCCGTTTCTGGATTTGTTCTAGAGCGGAACTTAAACAGTCTGGTAGATTGAAATGAAAGACTTGGCAAGCATACGTCAAAATCGATCGAATACATGTGATGTAAAATTGGACTAAGTTATTTGGTTGTATCTTCGCTTTCTTTAATTGGGAAAGGAAATATAGTCTTTTCGATGCTTTCTTTGTAATGTTTTCTATGTGTTGGTTCCATTTCATGTTATCTTGTAAAGTTATTCCTAGGACTTTTACAGATTTTGCAACGTCTATGGTATTTCCATTTATGTGTAGACTCTCGTATAAAGTTGGATCTCTTTTGAAGGAAATTCTTAGTTCTTTACATTTCCTGGGATGGAGCTGGAATTTGTTGTTTTCGGACCAAACTGATACTTGGTCGGCCATTGTTTGTGCAAGGCTTGTTTGGTCTTTGTGAACGATTTCGAAAGTTGTGGTATCATCAACAAATATTACGTTTCCATCGGAGGAAGGTATTTCTAGATGGTTTATCATTATTAGAAAAAGCCATGGTCCCAGTTTAGTGCCCTGGGGCACTCCCGCAAGGACTTCTTTCCATTCTGAGAACAGGTCGCTACCCAGTTTAACTCTTTGTCGCCTGTCACTAAGGAAATCACAGATCCAGTTAATTATATGAGGATTTATTCCAAGTTGTTTAATTTTGCGATAAGCAAATTATGATCTATCATGTCAAAGGCTTTTTTATAGTCCATGATTAGGATTCTCACATCGGCGCTGGTACCATCAGTGGCCTTCAGCCAATGGTGGGTGAGGTTGATGAGGGCATCTTATATGAGCTAATAAGATGGGTCGTTTTTGAAGCCATTTAAAACACTCGCAGTTCGTACTTTATCAGATACAAAACACTTCGCGTTTTTTATCTTCTGATAAAGCACTCCTGCTCGTGTTTTAAATAATACATAATATATTTACCTGTATTTGCATATTAACATTTTTGATCTTTAATTTGGACTAGAACCCAAGCTTTCAAACTATGACGCAGAATACATGGATTAATTATTCAGTAATCAAATATACGTCACACGAGTGATTTCCACTTGAAATAATTTTGAGCACCATTCATTCACCGTTGTCTCACTGTTTTCTCCCATATTTTGTCGACTAGTCAGTGCTTTGACGATGTAATGTAGAAATAACTTTAAGAATGCCAGAATAGCTTAAGAATGACTGCTATGAACGTAACGTTGACTGCTATGAACGTTACGTTGACCTAATATCAATGTTACGTTGACCTAATATCAATGTTACATATTCGTTTTGTAAATAATGTTTCTAATGCGGGTTTAAGTCGCTTTAACAAATTGTTTACAGTATTTATAAGCAATTTAATTTGTCGCTCGGTTGAATTTTAAACAACATTTTCGCGACAAATTAATGAAACAATAATTGTAGAAAATCGAACAAGCTTATCATTCAAAAATTAAAATGCATATCAACACAACTTTTTACGACATAATTCAAATTTATCTGCAGGAAATATTGAAATATACTTTCAAATATTTCTTAACATTATTGAATGAGTGACATTTGTGCGTAGGCTACGTTCAGCCGAATAAAAGGCGTGGCTGGCAGTTTATGAATAAAAAATATTGTATTGTCGCACTTCGAATAGCGTGAACGCCAATAAATATAGCGAAAGTTACAACAGCAATGGTGAATCTTCAATTCAAGATAGAGTACAGTCCTGGTAAATTTGTAAAGATCTTTAAAGATATTGCCAACAATACGTATACATTTTATAATCTTGTGGATGATATAAAGAAGAAATGTCCAGGATTTGCCCATCTTACACCCCAAACAATTTGTATTCGTTTTCTTGACGAAGATGGGGACTATATTAACTTGACCGAAGAAGATGCCATTAACTTTGAAGAAATGTTACAACAAGCTAAATACGATTACCCATACGATTACCCATCTGCGCCTAGGCATACCTTCAATCCTTACAGTTACAGTCCTGCACCACTGCTTTTTCCAGGTTACTATAACTATATGGAACACAAACTTAGATGTGATCAGCATGGACAACAAAGTCTGTATCAATCTACTGCAGGTACAAGCACAATCACGAGAAGTTCGGAATCCGATTCGACAAATCTTATGGCAAATATAGCACCTACGGTGCACCTGTCTCAGAGTGCGACGAAACAACCGAAAATTCACCCCGCCACCTGTATTTCGGCTCCAAAATCTCAGTTTGTCATCAAGCACAGTTTCACATGCATCTCCTCCAACCTCGTTTACTGCATCTCTTGCGGCAAATGTGGCTTGCTCTACATCGGGGAGACTGGAAGACGTTTAGGCGATAGAGGTTTGCTGAGCACTTGCGTGATGTTAAGAACAATGTGCACAACAAACCTGTTGCTAGGCACTTCAACAGTGCCAACCACTCCTTTTCTGATATGAAAATATGCGCCATTCATCCCCATTATTGGTGGTAATGATACCCGTCGGAAGCAAGAAAATGAGCGCCTCTCCTTCATCTAGCTCATTCTTTTCTCTTAAATACTTTCCTCTATATCCCCTCTTCCCTTCCCTTGTACGACATTTATAGCACTTTGATAAGTGTAACGCCTGTGCGCAGGCCTTCGACCCTATAATCGGGCCGAAGCCTGTACGCAGTCTATATCTTTACATATTAATTCTATTTTGTTATGATTGTTATGACTACTTTATTTTCATTGGTTAATATTTTGTTCACGTGACAGCTTTTATAGTGTTGCTATAAAAGCTGATGTAATGTGGTTATCTGTCTACTAATTTCTCCTGACGAAGGGCTTTAGCTCGAAACATTGAGATTTTGTTTATATCTTTTAGGCACACGCGAAACAACCCTCATTTGTTCGAAAATTCACTACCTGTTTCAGATGAATCAGCAGCCAACGCTTTATTGACACTGAGCAAGAAATAAATGTATAAACATTACTCGTTAGCCGCGATATCAGACACATCGTTTTCTTGTTTATGGGTACGTTTCACTTAAATTTTAAATTTTCATGCAAGATATACAGCTCTGAGGTGTTTTTCGTTTTGTAATGCTCGTTACAAAAGTGTGCATTTTTTGACGAAAAACCTCATACTTTTGGGTACAATTGCTCGTTCTGTTAGATAAGATATATTGTTGGGTTTACATACTAGCTTTATGAACGAAATAGTAAACAGTAAAGGCAAAGCAGTTTAATTTAAACTTTTCATATTAATAATGTAGTTCATTATATGCTCACAATATTACCATTTGCGTTCAACCTTGAAGCTTGACGATTTTAACGCATTTGTTTACTTTTCAAACGTGAACGTTTGCTAACAAATTGAAAAATTAATTTTTTCGATTTTTGGCTAATTTTTTTATCCTTACGTATATATCTTTAATTTTGCGATTTAAATTTCTAAAATTAAAATAACTTAAATTTTGCGAGCGTAACATTCGAAAATATGGAAAATTGCTTAAAACTTGGCAAATTTTCATTGTCAAAAGTGACACGGGCATGACCAAACGTTCACATTTGAAAAGTAAACAAATGCATTAAAATCGTCGAGCCAGCTTCAAGGTTGGATGCAAATGGTAAATAATATTACACTGTAACCACACAGACTTGTTGATTTTATCAAGGAGCACGCGAAGCAATTTTAGTTGGCCGATACTGGCTATAGTCGAAATCTGACGATTTATAAAATCACATCGTGTGAGCTAAGACAAATATGTAATATCGATTTCTAATATGCCAATTCGGCACATATTTGTATATTATTGTCAAATTATGCAATATATATACTTTGTGTGTGCAGCATGCAGTGTTGCTAAATTGAATTCAATTTATTATTCACTGTTTACAAAAACAAAAATATTTACAAGTATAAAGAAATTAAAGTAAATACATAGCCATTTAGAATATCTAGTTAGAGGTTAGTAAGTTTGTGAACAACAACCAGAGGAGCAAAAGCTTTTGAGCTGGTTGCTGCAATGTTAGAATAATATAAGCCGACATGGCTATTATACATAATTATATAAATTGGATCTTCCACCCAGGTACTAAAAAGCACCTGGGCACAAGATACTTCAGAAATAAGTAATAATAATTATTAGAGTAATTCGACTATTAAACAGTAACACTGATTTATTTTGAATTAATAGCGAATTATAGTTTAATACTAGTTATACTTGACGATTGAGTAAATAAAGTTTGTATTTCCTTTTGAAGATGTTAGAAGGTAGTGTTTTCATAGACAGCGGTATGCATTCCCATAACTGGGAAGCGCAAAATTTAAATGAACGTAACATAACTAAAAATAACATATACTGAAGTATTAACCGATGTTGGAACATTTAACTAAATACATATAAATCTGTATATAATTGTGGATATATTCAAATTAAATGTTTATTTTGCAAGAAAACGAACTACTGCAGAAAATATAGAACACAATTTCTGAAAAAGGTTCAACGGAAATTACATGGATCAGATGCGTTGTTCAGTGTTTATTGTTTTTTATACAAATAGGTAATCGGTGTTGTTGTAGAATCCATGCATGTCTCTTGCACTTACCAAGTTGATAGCATCATTAACTGCAATCTTGAGGTCATATGAAAATGCCCATTTGAAATGTCCTCTTACACTACCCCACCGTCATAATGATGGCAACTCAATTTGTCCATGATAACAACGTCTCCGCATTCTAATAATGGTCTGCCGGTTGTCGGCGACGTATTCTCACATACCTTGTCAAAGAAATTCAAAAACTCTGCAGTGTTTGTTGGTCCATCCAAAATAGTAAAATAACAAACTCCATCATACAATGATGTTAATGCATTTAACGTATAATTTGGACTTGGGTGTTTGCGAATTACTTCCACGCAACGTTCGTTGACTGGCGAATGTCCGTAAAGTCTTGTGTCAACTTCAGGTATTCTAATACCCGCTTCGTCAAAGAATTTTAGCGTGTAGGGATCTTTGCTTCTGACATAATTCAGAAATAACTGGGTGTATAACATATTCTGCTGTGTAAACCTTTCTCTGGCTACATGGGTTATTTTTTTCCTCGAATAGCGCTTACCAGATAGCATTCTGCTTTTTATAGCTCGACTAATCGTGCTAGCAGAAACGCTCTCCTCCAACCCACCAACAGTTTGTAACTCTTCGCAAATTTCACGTAAAGTTATTGGTCCTCTTTGAATTTTTAAGGTCTTGACCAACTGTACATCTTCGCCAGTTAGCTGGTCACGGTTGCGGTTTCCACCGCCTCTTGGCATCGCAGACTCACTCAATTTGTCACAATAATTTCTCCATACCTTTCGAACGGTGCTTCTTGCAAGGTGGAATTTTGCCGCTATTGCCTTGTATGTACCTGGAAAATATCCTGTTATAGTATTTCCTCCCGCTAAAACAATTTCATCAGTAACGCTTCTTCTCACGTCATCTGATAATGCTTTACCATTTTCAAATGTTCTACCGCGCCTACTGACTTGCATGCCTGGATATACAACTTTAATAATTTTCTGGTTATTTTCCGAACTTTACTCGTAACATCATATATAACAAACAATTATATCAAGTTTAACTGGAGCCTATACGAGCGAGAATAATAGGGCCTCTGGCATGGTAATTATTTATGCTGGCCAATCATATTGCTCTGTTATTAATGAATAATACTTATTTTATAACCGTATTTGCTTGCTCACGAGCTTGCAGTATTATATATTGACAAGGATCCTGCAATGCAGTTTTGTTAAAAATAGCGTTAGATTTTGTACGTATTGTTAAAAAACACGTTATTGTACGCGTTTGATTGCAAATAGCAGTATTACATAATAAAAACTTCATACAAATTTTGGCGGGCATATTTAAATTTTAAAACGCGCAAACATGGATCGGCAAAAGGACAACAGTGTTTTTTATGGGAAGGAGAACTTTAGGATGTAAGTTTAACAGCAGTTTACCATATACTTTAATAAATTTCTTTGTAAACATTTGTATGAAGTCGAGGGTGAACATAAAGGATTAAAGATATTTTTTCATATTTTCAGCGATGCTGAAATAACTCGTAAATACGTTATTTTAAACGAAAAAAGTGAAGGCTTATCGCTTGTCAATGCTTATGGTGCTTACACCCAAACGTGCATTGCATACAAAAGGAAGCCAATATCACAGCTTCTTTTCTCGAGGCTGCTGCATGATATTTTTCCAGCACTACAAAGTAAACGATTAAAGACTGACCATGGATCAAAAGAAAGTATGTTTAAACCTTTGAATACAGTACCCTGCTTTGCTGCCGTACAGACGAGCGAGTTTTGCTCGGTTTATCAGGGTGCTGGTTTTAAGAGCCATGTTCAAAATTGTCCGTCGTATCCACAGTTAACTAGGATAACTAGCTGATCGTCTGTATAAAGGTTAACCTGATTTCGAACCACATAGATCAAATTTGGTTTTTACTTCTTAGTAAATGTGAGTGCATGATCTTAGAATTCGTGCCCGAATTTGCAGATTGCAATATATAATAAGTGAATGATTACTCCACATAATATTTGCAGCATATTATTCAAATCTGGAACTGAACAAGGTGGCCAAAGAGAACTTGGTCTTGGTTCCCAAATTCTATCAAGAAAATACAACAAATATACTAAATATTGGAATCCTTGAAAGTTATTTCAATAATGTATCCAATTCTGTCATGGCTTTTCCCAATTGGTTCTTGGTTGAAACTACAGCTGAAAGTCTAAAAAATTATGTATTTTGATAAGGAACTTATTAATGGGATACAAGTGGCCAGAAGGGTAACTATTGATAAAAACCTAACTTGGCAAGTAAAAGTTCATGGGAATAACGTGATGTCTGAGATTTTCACAAGCATTCGTGGAGGTCCTCCTGCCAAACTCGTAAATACCTGAATAACAGGATCAATTTCAACCTGATGTGAAATTGACAAGAAATCCGCCACAAGTTTACAACCCTCAGAACTACAATCAAGTTCTGTCCCGGAAAAAATTTCAACAAAAACGCAAATTCATTTGCATCAAAGAACATGCTTTCAGTCAAATAAATTCTTGCCAACATAGCTTCATTTCCGGAAAATCATGCGTGACACAACTAATTGAAGTTTTAGATACTATCGGCAGCCAATTACATCTCGGAAAGCAGATTGATGTGATCTACCTGGATATGTCAAAAGCATTTGATAAGGTTAGTCACGTACGTCTTCTACATCGTCTCAGAGAATTTGGATTCGGAGGAAATCTTTTACTGTGGTTTGATTCTTACTTGAAAAATCGCCGACAACAAACTACTGTTCTTGGTGCAACATCGACAGCACTACCAGTGACATCCGGAGTACCACAAAGTTCCATTCTTGGCCCGCTACTTTTCCTTTTATATACCAATGATCTATCCTCTTCCATCGTGCATTCGAACGTAGCAGCTTTCTCTGATAACACTAAGAGTTTTAAAGTGATAAACTCCAGGACAGGTGCAATGTTATTACAAAATGGTCTTTTCAACTTTAATTCCTCCTCATCCAATGCTGGTCTGCATCTTAACACATCAAAATGTAAAACCCTCCAGGTCACCAGGAAATACAACAAAATAGATTTCCCTTACCAACTACAAGATACCACACTAGAAAAAACTGATTGCAAACTCGATTTAGGTGTATGGACGAATTATGATCTCACCTGGTCAAAGCAAGTTACACAACAAAGTAACAAAGCTAATAAAATTCTGGGTTATATTAAGATCAACTTTAAATATTCACGAGTTTGCAATTCGACGAACACTGTACCTTTCTCTGGTTCGCTCACACTTAGGATATGCCACCCAAGTATGGGCGCCCCAAACAGTTGAGTTGGTGAAAAAAGTAGAACGAGTTCAGAGGCGTGCAACAAAATATATTTTAAATGTTCCCTTTATTTGTGATATGGAATACAGAGACTGACTCCTTGCAACTAGTTTGCTTCCTCTCAGCCACTGGCACAAATACCTGGACCTAGTATTCTTCTATAAGGCAAATCATGGCATTTTTAATATTGATAAAAAAATCCTTCCATTTCCTCAACCTCAGGGTCAAAGACAGACAAGATCATTTAACCCCAACTCGCACAAATATAAAATTACGACATACAAGACGTCAACCTATGAAAAATCTTACAAAAGCCGAGCAACAAGAATATGGAACACACTTCCTAATCATATTACATCCAAAGACCGAACATTTTCAGAATTCAAGAATCTTCTTTTTAAGTACTATATTTTAGCATTAGAAAATACATAAGATGTTGAGGATCCCCGCACATGGAAAAGTGCGTGTATAAAATGTAATTCCGCCCGGAGTTTAACGAACTCTGCACCGGAATCGAGCGCTGCACCGGAATTGCAGGGCCGTGGGTTCAATTCCTGCCAGAGGACCTAGTGTTGCATTTTTCGCAACCGTTCCTGGTTAGGTCTTAAATTGTGTATATATCTACTCACTTGGATTATCCACCAAACCCAGTATTATATCTCGATTGACATGTTGTTTTTAGACTTAATGCAGTGACTGTTGTTCAAGTATTGTTTATTGTGTGTGCTTAGTATACCTTGTAAATTGTTTTCGTATAACTATTGGGGCCGCTGTAATTGGCAATAGCTGTTGTGGTTTCCCAGCCAATGAATGTATAAATATGATGGCAAAGTAAATAAATAATAATTCAGTGTTATTATACAATTTGATCATGTGGTTTCCATTAGTATATATTAATCTGTTTTTATGCATAATTACAGGTGCAGGCATCAATGGGATTGTTCGACTAAGCCACCTTACAATTTCACATGGGAATTCTGGCAAAAAATATGAATGATCAGTTGGTACTTTACCTATAAAATGTTCATAATAGATATAACCATTCCGTAGAAGATTTGTGTGCGTTTGAAATTTTCCCTAAAATATTTTGCTAATGTAGCATTGTAGATGCACATATAAAAATAATACACTGCAACTATGAAAGATGTCCAATCATTATTCGAACAAATAAAAAATATTAACTTTTTTGTCATACCTTCACAAAATGTCAAACAACTGAACATATACTAGCTACAGTGTAAATTTATTGTGTAAATACTGCATGTTTGAATAATATATATACCAGTTCTGTTTAAATCATCCATGTTTATATCGTTACAAGTATAACATTAAGCAGGGTTCTCAATAGAAGTCAGTGATTGGCTAAGTTAGCCATCTACTTTCCAAATGTTTTCCATCTACTTTTTCTATTTCACCTGCTACTTCATATTCTAACGAGAACCCTGATTAAAGAATTGTTAGTGACATTCATGTCTTTGACTGTTACCTATGTTTAAATCGGCTATGCCATGAACAAATTTGTGGTACATCAACTCCAAATTCTGATGCTCTTTGTTTGATAAGTTCTGTTGTTATCCCATTCACATTGGTCTCCTTGAAGAATTGTTTTCTGGACATCATCTGGCCTGAATTGTTTTCTACGAACTTTCGGTGGTGGTTCAGGAATGTCTCTCTGAATTGGTAATGGAGTTTCTGCAACAGATGAACTTTCAAATGTTTGCAGAGTTTTTAACATTTGTAATGTTAGTTAATGTTCCCAAAACGTCTCTTGTTCTTTCCTAACACATTTAGTTCCTGTTGTGTGCACCTTTTGGGGTAGGTCATCTCATGGGCATCATTGATTATAGTATGTCCAGTTTATCCTTAGTATTGGATTTCTTAAGATGAAGATCAAATAGATGGCAGATGAAATGAGCATCCTTCTTCGATATTTGTGCAACGCTGCCTTTACCTTCGGCCGCAATGGCCTTCAGAGTGTGGAAAGACATGGCTTTGTTGGTTGATGTATCTTCAATAAGTTGACATACGATAGCCTTACCTCCATTAGTAGCTTTTTGTTTCTTTTCTTGCACTTTCTTTCTGTGTTCTTTTACCTTTTCATATTTCATCTCCCGTTTGAGCACCTTTATAAATAGTTTGCACCTGATGTTAAGGTATCTCTTCATTATTCTTTGTTGAACCATCTCTTTCACATCCGACCCAATGTCGCTGTTGCAACTCACATCAGACATTAACTTGTTGAAAGCTGCTATAACAGCAGCATCCTTTCTCACTGCTTCACATCCTACTTTACACAATTTATAATTATAGTTTATAAAATTAATAAGACATTTAGTATCTTATTATCATGTTTGTAAAATTATTGGTACCATGATAATTAAGTTGACACCCCAATCTGTCCTCAGCAGTTGTACATGATGAACATTTAAACAGACATATTAAAGGGGTATTTCTGTTTAATATTTCAGATCCCTGTCCATATAATGACTACCACTTTTTCCATGGTCCCTTTTATGCAATTGTCATATTCAAATTAGTTAGTTACAGTGTTCTGTCATCTACGTGACAGGCTTGAGGCTTCCATTACACTTCTCTGAGTTCAGTTGTATATAATTTGCCTTTTGAGGTGCAGTAATCATATCCTACTTATCTGCATTTGCCTTTCTTCCAAAGGAAGTGGGCTTCTATGGCTGTTGTGAGCAACTCTTCTTGGTGTTTAAGAATTTGACATATCCATACTTAGCCAATTTGATCTATTACAAATTATGTCAGTCCATACAGATGGAAAAATATCCTGGACAAACAGGAACTAACAATGATGTTCAAAATTCTAAAATACATGGCACCTAATTACCTACAATCCTGGCCAAAAGTCCTTGGGACACCTTAACATTTTGTTATATTTTATAGCAATCTTAAAGGAAACCGCATTTATTGTGCAACTGAGTTTCCTAAACACTCCCCCCCCCCACCCCCGAACAATGTTGGATTTACGGGAATGTTCAAGTGAGATTTGGCAAACTTCCAACATTGAAAAGGGGTGGAGGGAGGGGAGGGGAGGGGAAGGTGAGTTTTGAAAATTAAAGCTATAAAATGCTCGTCACAAATTGTTAGGCATCATTAACGTAAAAAAAATAGGGCGGGAGGCGCGCAGGCTAGCAGGTTCAGTAAAGTCATAATCATTAGTACGTAAGAAGGGCAATTAGGTAATTACTTGTAAGGGCAAGGAGGAAGTTGAAATATATATATTTCGTCTTTGCAGAAGGTTTCTATTGTTATTTTAAAGTAAGAATGGTGTACAAAGGTAAAATATCAGCTCAGCAAAGGGCACTAGCAATGTATTTAAAAATGGATTCTGCAGCATCCTACAGGGCGATGTAAACCTTTAAATCGGAAGGAAAATGGAAACCTTCCAAAACGGGAAGACCGAATAAAATTGATGAGCGGAGCTCACGGATTTTACTTAGATCGTTGAAGAAATGTAGAAAGGAAAATATGAACTTCAATGTTAAACGTTGGTATCAGCAAGTGGATTAAGCTTGCAGCTGGCCAGTAGGCGGACATTCTCGCGGCATTTAAACTTATTGGGATACAGATTTTTGCAAGCTCGGAAAAAGGGATTGTTGAGCGAAAAGGATAGAAAAAGACGATTAAATTATGCACGAAAAAAAAAGAGACTTTGTTTGACCCAAAATCAAGAGTTTTGGTGTAATTAGGTCGCATTCTATTTAGACGGTGTTTCCTTTGTACACAAGAAAAGCGAAGGATTGGAAATTACGATGAAAGGTTCGAAAGAGCTTCCAGGTGGACGAAGGATTCATGTTACCGCTGTAGTTGCTTATGGAAAAGGAGTTGTGCTACGCGTACCGTACACAAAAATGGACGGTCCCTTTTTTGCACAGTTTATTGAAGACCAATTTCGTATTTCGTTTGCTCAGGCTGGTCCTAAACACAACGGGAGGCGTTTATTCATAATGGATAATGACCCTTGCCAGACAAGTAAAGTGGCAAGGAATGCTCTTGAAGAAATTGAGGCAGAAATGCATGTGATACCTCCTCGTTCTCCAGATCTAAATCCAATAGAGAACATATTTCATATTGTGAAGGCGGATTTAGAACGCCAAGCTATATGTGAGAATATTACAGGTGAATCATTCAAAGAATTTGAAACAAGAATTTTAAATGCATTGGATCATATTTCTGTAGATGTAATACATGTAGGTCGCACAATAAATAGTATGTCTCAAATAATTAATGCTGTAATTAAATCAAAGGGATTTCGAATAAAATATTGACACCTTACATGATTATATATATGGGTTATTCATGATCGACGTGTATTAACAATTAAACCGGATGTTGAATAACATATAAACTAACAGTTCTCACACACACAGGAGAACACTTCTCGCCTACAATTTCAAGGATAAATACAATATTATTCATTTGTTACAATAAAGTTTAGTGACATTTGTCTTTATATCGTATTTCCCTTAGAAACAAACCTTAACATTAAGGATTAAAGGGTGTAATTGGCGACTTTTAACAGTTCTCGCTCTTGAGTAAATAAATTTAAAATTTATTCCACTTCTTATACTGAAAGCTAGTGAGAACTGTTGAAGCGGCTCTTCCTAAACACAAGCAGGAAGCTTGCACTTGTTTTTACTGTTTAGAACGGCCAGTCTTAAAACGGAAAGCAGCATCGTCCAATGGTTATCGATATTGTGATATTGTGATATTGTAGGCTTGCTTGCAAAACACCATGGAGTCCAGATTCACGAAAGAACACTAAAACGAAAACTAAAAGATCTTGGTTTAAAACGACGAGAAACTGGTTTTGACGAAGAAACTGTTCGCATGTGCATGGAAAAGGAGATGCAAGAAGCTGGTTCGCTTGCTGGCTATCGTTATATATGGCATGCCTTGCGATTAAGGCATCATTTAACCGTACCACGCCGGGTAGTATCTGCCATTATGAGAGAGATTGACCCAGAAGGAGTCAGGGAGAGAAAAGCGAGACGCCTGAGAAGAACGTATATTTCACCTGGGCCAAATTTTGCCTGGCACATCGACGGTATGTATGTACTCAGAAGTTATAAGTCTTACTAGAAATACATGCTTGCAGTAACCCCTCGCCCCATGCACCCGAACATTGACAGACACTACATTCCAAAACATTACTGTTACTAAGCTTTTTCATCACAAAATCTGCTATGCAAAGGTGGTAGACGAGTCAGATATCTGGGTTCAAAGCAAAATTTTGGCTTGGAAAACTGAATTGGATCTCTGGGCCTCTGGCTTACACCCCTCTTCACGACGCACTCAAAGGCTATCGCCATATGAAATGTTTTACTTGACGTAAATATTGTGTTTCCCTTCATTTTAAATGTGCCGTTTGGGAAATCTATTTTGGGTTGAGAATTTTTGAAAGAATAAAAAATGGAAATTTTGTTTCAAGAAGAGGAAGCACAGTAGCCATGGCAACTCGATTAATAATATAATTAAATTTCTTTTCTGGAGTACAAAACAGTTTACAAAAGCTGCAAAAATAATTAAAATATTAGTTGTTTTAGCCATAGAAATATGAGATATATGCGGTATATAGGTATGTTCTTATGCATTCTATAAGCTTCAAATTAATGTTTTAATGCAACCTTCCGTTCACTAAAACGTTACGAAAAGTTTGTAAAACTAAACTGCCTTTTACTCTATATTTCTTTTCTTTTCTGTACAAACTGTGATAATATTTTTACTTTTAACAATAAAATTACCAATTGCCCAACTATACAAAGTAGGTATGTTATTTTGTTCTTTTTTTGGCTTTGATTTACTGTACAAAACGTTTCGAAATTGTCATAAAACTTCAACTGTTTTTTTAACAGTATTTTTATACTATGAAGTTTTTTAGATAAAATATGTTTTTCTTTTCTATATAACGCATTTGAATTAACACTAAAACAATGTTGTATTGACCACACAGGATGAACTATGCAATTTCAAAACCACAAACTATAGTTGCATGCCACTTGACGGTGCATGCAACGCTTTAAAACGCTTTAAAACTCGAAAATTCTGTCCTTTCTCGGCTTTTCGACTGCTTTATTTTCTTATTGACTTTAGTAAATAAAAGTCCTCTAAAAAATGTTCACTTCTCTTGTTTTGGAGACTTAATATTTGTCTGAATTAATATGTCCCGACTCCAGAGTACAATTTTGAAAAAAGTTTTCATATAAATGCATTTTCATATAAACTGCCAAAATGGCAGTTATTTTTCTGACGTTTGCATATAAAAACAAAATCGTTGTCTTAGCCAATCATGATGTAGCTAGTTACCAGTTTTCTCTCGGCTTTAACTCGCGCATGCGCATAACTTAAAAAACCGTCCATGACAAAAAAAAATGGTGGACGACTTTGCATTCCACAATGTTTTCACATACCCGGGTGTAAATATCCGAGCGGAATTAGTACCCTCGCACGGCGCTTCGCGCCGGCTCGGGGATAACGCAGTCAAATATAAGTACACCATTTCGATAATTACCTTATAAATTATTTTTGGTCTGGAAGCCTTGGCCTCATGAATCTTTTCATGAATCTTGAGCCAATCCAGGAATCTCCCAATTACGTCTTAATGAGAGCGAGGTGTCCAGGTCAAAAAAGTATTTACACCTGTATGACGTAACTATCTCAAGGGTGTTTTCTCTGGAGATGGCAAATGACGTAAAAATCGATTCCTTCAAACGTTTAAAAGTAAAAAATACTGTTCAACTCAACTGTCGTTCGTACGAGACAATGTAATTTAAAAGATTTGCTGCAATAGCGTTTTGTGCTGTGCCTGTGATTTTTTCCTCACTCAGTCACAGAAGTACGACAAGCGTTAAATCACTGAATAACTATCAAATGCTTTGGTTTTTGTGAGTTTCTGACTCTGATTAAAAACATTGAGTTATTGCTTTCAGGTTATGATAAACTGAAACCGTACGGGTTTCCAATACATGGGTGTATCTGTGGATATAGCAGGCGAATCATCTGGTTAGAGGTTGTCAAATCCAATAATAATCCTAAGGTTCCTGCCAGGTTGTTCCTTGATGCTGTTGAAAATTTAAAAGGATGTCCACGAGTTGTAAGATCAGACTGCGGAACAGAAAATGTTCTAATTGCTGGGATGCAGTCCTATTTTAGAGCTCATGGTAATGATGAATATGCAGGTGTGAAAGCTCATCAGTACGGGTCATCGCCATCAAACCAGCGAATTGAGAGTTGGTGGTCTTTTTTCAGAAGGAGCAATTCAACTTGGTGGATCAATATTTTTAAAGATATGAGTGATTCCGGACTTCTGGAACTTGGTAACAATTTCCACATGCATTGTCTGTGGTTTTGCTATTTCAAAGTAATACAAAACGAACTTGACAAAGTAAAGGAGCAATGGAACAGCCATTACATTAGAAAATCTCGCCATGATACAATTCCTGGAGTGCCAGATATTTTGTTTTATCTACCAGAAAACTCAAGTGCTATCGATTGTCTTGTTCATGTTACTCAAGATAAAATCCGCGAAGTTGAACCACAATGCCATGTGGATGTAGAAGAGGACCCATACACAGATTATTTTGAACATATTATGGAAACAGAAATGTGGAACTATCCAGCAAACGCAGAAGAAGCTTTTAATCTTTTCCAAAACTTAAACAATTTACAAGAACAATTGTAATTTGAATGTAACACAACATGTATAAAGGAGCATCGGGTTTTAATTCTCGCCCGGGTTGTGCGTGCCGGGACCTTGATTATTCAGAGTTTCAACCAAACAAATAATGGAACTTCTTATTTAATCTAAACTTTAAAGTAGGGTTATAAAGTTTATTCACCAACAAAGACCTAGTTTATCAGATCTACAAGTTTGAAGATGACGTGGACAAGCACATACTATTATTGTAAATATACTGTAATTGAAGTGAGTTTTGGTTCTATAGTCAAATCATCCAAAATAGTCCATGTTCGGTTTCATCCGATCACTACTTCTGGAATCTAAACATTGGCTCTGGTGCACCTTTATACAGGTAAACTTTACCTCATATGCGTGCAGCAAATGCCAAACTTAAAATTATAATATTATAACGACTTCATTATATACATTAAAAAGAGCAAGCGTTCTTGCATTTCGTGTTTTATCTTTCTGCTGTACTGTAAATACCACAATACTGGCATAACACGAAAACATTTCCATATTCCATATTAAAAATTTTTGAGCGAGAGAGACGCGAACCAAATTTCGATAAGCGAATGAATCTAAATATTACGATTTTTTAAATTTCATCATTATAGTATCTCATTACAGCAGAGAACACAAAAACATGAAATTCAACGAAGATTAACAGCAAAACACTTGGATTCCTAAAAGGCTAAAACTGTGCAGCTACGTTAAAAAGGTTGTTCATAATTATGTTACAAATTGTACAACACACAGGGTTGGTATATTGGCCTTTTTGAGGCCAAATAACTCGATTTTGGCCTTTTTTTTTCTTGTTTGGCCTCGAAAAAAAAATTTGGCCTTTTGGCTACTTTTTGGCCTCTTTTCACTTCAAAAATTTTTTTTACAATTATATTGATCTTTAGTTGTAAAAATCACTTAGATGTATACTAAATGATGTAAGAGGTTGATTTGTAAAGTAAATTTTCAAAAATAATCATATGGGATAATCTAGTTGTATTTTCAGCCAATCACAGCTGATGAAATTCAGCCAATTGTAAATCAGGCACTCAGCCTCAGCCGCTAATAGTTTGTCATAGGGTAGCATTATATACAGTTATAACGTACACTAGTCACCACATTAGCTATATGAATAAAACTGATCGAACAATGTCAATGTCAATAACTAACAAGAATAACTTTTGTTTTATTTGAGATAGAATAAAAAAATCAGCTACCGTTGTCGATGGAGGCTTTATTATTTAGCATTATTAATTTTGCATTCTCCCATTGATTCTTACTTAACCTGCATTTTTTACGTTTTCTAACTTTTTGGGCGATAGGCCGTACCCCTAACTGTCGGGGCCCCTTAGTTTTTGAACTAACCCTACCCAATGAGCGTAACGCCACCATTCGAAATCATTCGGTTAACCTCTTTTTGCTGACAACTTAAGAGCTCCATTGAGGAAAAAAATTCCGGCGCACGAGTTTGCAATTTAATTTGGCCTCTTTTAGCTTTTTTTTGGCCTCTTTAGAAAAATTGTAGTTTGGCCTCTTTTGGTAGATTTTGGCCTCTTTTTGATAGCTATTTGGCTCCGAGCATGCGCAGGACCTACCAACCCTGACAACACAACTCTCAAGCACTTATAGTTTTGTGTTACTAGCATTGTGCACCAGCAAAGATGGAAATAAACTATGTTCAACCTTGACCTTAAATCAAGCGTAAATAAATTGAGGTTATATAAAGTTTAAACAAATTATGAACAAATTAACCCCTCTATAATAACCACTTCTGAGCAAAAAATATACAAAAATCTAATGCTCCAGAACGACCAGAAGACATACAGTACTTGCTACAGTAGATGGATATATCTACATTAAATCAAATGAAAACCATACGAGATAATTAGTCGCCCAATTGTTCAAGTCACAGATAGGTAACTTTCCTAAAACATTGCTATTGGTTGTTTGGGCAAAAATACAATACGCACATGATAATGAAGGTGCGCATTTTTGCATAAATGTTGGACTAACATAGATAATGAGTTATATTGTTATTCTAATTAGTTTCCAAACCATCTCTTCTATTAACTATGCTTGTATATACTATTTAAATATATGTAGTTTCTTGAGGGAGGAAGGGAGTATGCACCCACCTTTCTTGTTTTTCCAAACTTTTCTCATGTTCTTGTCCGACCAAGGTCTGAATTTGACCAGACCAAGGTCTGAATTTAGGTTGCAGGTCTCCCAACCTAAGAGCCCTGACCCTCATTCAAATTAACTATTGTAACATGTGTGTAAGTTGTGTAACCATTTTAGGGAGTCTGCGAATTGGTCAAAGGTAAATGCAACTTCAACACCCTCTCTCCTTTCTAGGTAGGGTACAAGTACTTTATAATTAATGCGCACATCAGCTATTACATCATTATCTATAATTTTGTCCAGTTTATGCAAGATTATGCTGTCTTTGGCCATCACACATTGTATTTTCTCCAACATTTCCAATATACCCTTTTTGCCTGGGAGCCTCGCTCACATGAATTGTGAGCCAATTGCCTTTCGTGTTGATACATGAGAGCGAGGCTCCAAGGCCAAAAAAGTATTGTGACGTAATTATTGAAAAGGTAGCAATGTTTTGCCTGTTATCCAGGAACATAACAACTTATTGCTATAGACTGTTTAGATGAAAAACAATACCGTCGTGCGAATAAAGAACTTTTTTTTCTTTCATAAACTTACAGTAGACCAACATACCATACTGTAAATAATTATAGTTATATTATACTTCACTGAGTTTCCAAACCACTGTAATAAATATACAACATGCAGACATATGTTAGGTTTTGGAATATGTACTTACATTTTCAGAAGCTAATTTATAAACACGTTTCTGAATTTCTGAAGGTGAAAGTACTGGTGCAAGGAAGTTGGGTGCTGGGCCATCATAACTTCACCACACAACTTAAAATCACCACTGTTTATTGCCATTGTGGCTGAAACAGGATACCCATCACAGAAGAACATACGTTGAATAACTGTTAACAGCTCTACAGTATTAAAATAAAGCATGGTATATATATGTTGTATCCTGTACCAAAAATTACAGCCAGGCTGAGCGACATTTAGGGCCAGAATCGGACCATAAACTAATTACAGAGGCGTTGATTTAGCCAGGTAAAGCCAAGTTGACTCTCGATCTGTTTAGATTTTTGGGAAATGTATGTATGTATGTATGTATGTATGTATGTTCGCATGGAATTGCAATAATGTTTCACTTTCTCTGTTTGCATATTACGATCGATGCATTGTTCTGTTTAACCCATTGAGTGGCAGCACTCTCTACTTGACGAGTAAAATCGTCTGGCGTTAGACAGAGTAAAATGCTAAAGTAGGGCACATCAGGGTGCATTGCCATTTAAAGGGTTAATGTTAATTAATATAAGTGTACTAAACAGAACAATAAGTCGTTAAAATCTGCATCTTTTAGCTATATCGTATAGCCTATACTATAGTATGTCATTTGCCACTCTAGCAGCTGAATGTTACAACGATTTTGAGGCAGCACTTTCCTTGTGACAGTACTCCTAGTCGATTAAACATAATTGTTACTGTATGTACTAGATAAAACATGAGCAGCTGATCTTTATCTGATATACAGACACGAGCTGAAGGCAAGTGTTGTATATCAGATAAAGATTGAATGCAAATCGGATGTATATCAGATAAATATCGGATGTGAATATGCTGCATGTGATTTACAGATATTGATTAAACATTCATTTCTTTTGAATTTTCTTCATTAACTATTCATGAATTTTATAAATTTATATACTGTTGGCTGGGGTGGGTGAAAATTTGCACATTTGAAAATGTACCAACCATATTTTTACATAACTCTTGATAAAAACATGAATGAGTTTTACTTATTTTGATCAAGTTATCTAAGCTGGTACTGTATTCTATTCACTATGTTTTATAGATTAATTAATATAAAAATGCAGCACCAAGGTGTATTGCTGATTAATTAACAGAGCCCGAAATAACAGTTTATCTGCAGTTTTCTGACAAAAAGGTTAGCAAAAGCTAAATTGATCAGAACTCTGAGGTTTCATCTGGAAAAATTTGAAAAATAATCAGCTCATTACATGCAGGATAGCGTAAAGTGCTTGGCTTGTATTTTAAAACAGAATTTTGTATATAAATATATTTGTAAATATGCAACTAAGTTTTCTTCAAAATGAAATTGAAAAAAATTTTATTTTGGTTGCATATTTGTCTGAACAATAATGTTGCAATTATTTCATGCTCTGATTAATTAAAGTAACTGCCATTAGGTTGACATGACTTAAAACTTACCACAAAATAATTCTCTCTTAGGCCCACCATCATTGATAGATGGTTCCCCTACAAAAACCACTTTCAAATTAGAAAGTGGTCCAATTTTACTTCTCCTCGCAGCCTTGAAATCTTCCCATAAGAATCTTCTTCTTATGTTTATTCGCTTCACATTTGTAGATAAGCGGGTGGCACACCCTGCAATATCCTCTTTCAACAAACTCTTGTACTGTGACATATCTAACTCTGGCACCTGCTCTGCTGATTCTTTAATTTCTGCTGAAATTCCACATTCAGACAAATCTGCTGACTGCTCTGATTCCATGACCCAAGGGGAACAGTTCTCAACATGTTCTTGAATATGCTGCATGGGAAACATCAAAAAGCACATTGGGCACTGTACCTCTTTTGATGTTGATGGTCGAGCCTGTGGTACCTGCATATTTAACTCAGGCTCATCATCTACTTGTACCACAACTGGTGTATATAAACCACTAGGCAATGTTTCAGGGCTCTCTGGCTCCATAGAGAAGATCGTTGTATCAATTTCTGAATCTGAATAAGATTCGAGGTCACTAAAAATACTAGCCAGATAATCAGAACAAGAGCACAAAAATAAAGTAATTCGGCTGTATGGCTTGTCAATTTCTTCTTTATGCCTCTTTAAGGTAAATGTTTCATCACAACCAGGCAGGGTATCTGCTTTTTTCTTGTCACCATAGAGAAGATAATAAAACCTTTTGTTGTGTTTTATAAGGTCTTTATTGAAACGGTGATGTTTCTCTACTGCTTTCTTTAATAATTCATCGTAATTTATACTTGTTCGTACTGTTACTGGGAGAGTTACACCTCTTTTTACAACAAGCATATCTTCTCTTTTCGTCATAATGCCAATGTTTATTTTGACTTCGGTCGAGTTCCCAGATTTATCATGCAATTTCATTCTTTTGCCATCTTTCTTTCTATTAAAATGTTTACTTCGATCGCCCAATTTGCGAGAACAAAATTCAGAAAAAGTGACTGGTCGTACATTTGTCGAAGTACTCGAAGAAGGTATCACAATCGGCTTCTGTTCTCGAACCAGGTGCCTCTTGTTGGCTAACTCTATTTGTTGTATTACTATTTGCATGATTTACTCTTTTACCACAACCGTGACAGTACTTTGCATTAGGACTGTAGGATTTTCCACAACTAGAGCAAAACATATTTGCATATAAACCAGTAAAATAAACTCTTATTAAACTTGCAAATATTATATTGGACAAAGATGGCCGATGGTTTAGCGCAGGTGACCAGATTTTGTCAGCGGTATTTACCAAATGACATGCTGAGATTTTACCAAATTGGATTATTTTTTACCAAACACGTGTTAAGCACGTGTTTTACCCTTTTTGGTAACAAAATGTGCATCAAACCATCAAAAAATAATTTAAGCACACTTTCAAACTCTTTTCGTGGCGTCCAAAAAGATCTTGTTAATAGTATTGTGAAGAATGCAAGGATAAGTACAAGATTAAAAAAATGATATGTTCCGTTGAATCACTTTCGCTTAACCATTTCGAAAATTCTGGCTTCAACTCCCACTCAGAGCTATATTACTGTCCGATAGTACTGTCAGATTCAGTCATTGTCGTAACAAATGCTTTTAACATAAAGAATGCGATCACTGAATATGAACATGTCAAAAAAACTGAATATACAATTCACTTTCGTGACCGAATTCCGCGAAAATGCGCCACTTTGATGCTTCCACTTTCAAAATACTTGCAGCAACTTTATATATAACTTGCAGCAACTTTATATATAACTTGCAGCAACTTTATATATAACTTGCAGCAACTTTATATATAACTTGCAACAACTTTATATATAACTTGCAGCAACTTTACTTTAATTACTGCAATAAGAATATAATTGCTGCAAATGAAATAAAAGTACTGCAATAATTTTATTTGCACCATGTCCCCTATGGGCCACCGTACTTATCATTATATGTTTAGCTAAAAATAGGATAAAAAGACAAAACAAACTTGCACTGTATATTTTACGAATATTTCGATCGGGAAATTACACTCGCATCTAGAAACATCATATTTCGGAAGTATTATACAATTACTGTATGTAATGTCAATCAATGTTCCGGAATGTTGAATATTTATCTTCAAAATAATCTATGATCGTTAGAGGAAGGATTCTTTAATAATGTTTCACTTTCTATTTCGATCTTTTTCTGACCCATTTTAAGACAATCCTGGCCAAAAGTCCTTGGGACACCTTCACGTTTTGTTATATTTTATAGCAATCTTAAAGGAAACAGCATTTATTGGGCAACTGAGTTTCCTAAACACTCCCCCCCCACCCCCCCCCGAACAATGTTGGATTTACGAGAATGTTCAAGTGAAATTTGGCAAACTTCCAACATTGAAAAGGGGGGAGGGGAGGGGAAGGTGACTTTTGAAAATTAAAGCTATAAAATGCCAAGACTTTTGTCCAAGATTGTAGCGATGATATTCCATAAATGTAGCAATTACGGAGTAACAATTTAAAACCGAAGCTTCGTAAGCCAAAAACGGATGTTTTAAAAAGAAGCTTCTCCTACCATGGGGCTGTCTTGTGGAATAGTCTACCCTTTGAACTTCCCAATCTATTTCCTCTTTTCGTAGTCTACTTAATAATTATTGTGAAACTTTGTAATAGTTATGAAACTTTGTAATGTTAGTTAAATGTTGTTCTAATTCTTTTAAAACACACGGCCCTTTGAAAATCACGCAAGTGAAAGGCTACCGTGTATAAATATTTTTAAATAATAATAATGATAATAACATATGAAATCAGCACCCACCCAGGGGGAGAGAGGTCAGAGAGGGCTAAAATCTACCCCCAGTGGAAATATCCCCAAATTCAATGTGCAACCATAGCAACACACAATTTTTTACTTTTGGTACAAAATGATAAAATAGTAATATAAATATTTGTACTTTTAACTATAAAATTATGAATTGCCCCACTATATAAAGTAGATATGTCATTACGTACTCTTTTAGCTTTGGTTTGCTGTAAAATTTAACCTGAGACATTTCACAAAACCATCAAAAATTTTCAGAAAACTTCTGCTGTTTTTTGACAGTATAATTTTTTAAATTTATCTTTAAAATGAAGTTTTTGACATTACGTTATTTCTTCAAAATTCAAATTTAAACTTGCTAAAATACCTTTTAGGTTTAATCGATATTATAATAACCTCACAGAGTGACATACGCTTTTGCAAATCCACAAACTAAAATATGCAAAATAGACACTTACCGACCGTTTAAAACACTTCAAAGGTGTCCTTTTTTCAGCCATTCGTCTGCTTCTCGTTTATCTTGTTTCGAAGACTCAATTTATGGGAGTGTTTTTCCAATAGTCTCAGTATTAAAAATCATTTTTGATGCATATTAACAAAATCTTTATCCGTAAATCTTTAAATGTTTATCCGTATGTTTCTCTCGACCTGGACTCGCGCATGCGTATAACGTAGAAAACCCTGAACCTGTTAAGAATATAATAAGTTAATATGATAATGGTCAACTGCATAAATTAGCGATAAGTTATCACGTGGTCACATGGCGTGACTTGACCACATGTTCTTGTTCTTGTACAAACAACTGTTTTAGTTTTATATTGTGAGGTTTTATATTACAATGGGTTAAATTCATCGTGTTCGTCGTTCCGTTCGATTGATTTCTAACAGGTTATGGACCCAGGATGCTAAGGTCTACTTGGGCAAATCGAATGGCATTGTTTTAAATGTTTTTGTGATGTCTTTCTCGCTGTAAACATGGCTGATGTATCGTTGTATGCGCTGAAGTTTGCGAAATTAAACGGTTCGAACTATCGAACATGGTCGTTCAATGTGCGGTTATACTTGGAGAGCCTTGATCTGTTTGGACATGCAGAAGGTACGGCTGAGTCTCCTGAAAGTAGTGCTAGCGCCGATGTGCAACGAAGCTTAATTTCTAATGCGAAGAAAGCATGGACATACATCTGTTTGGCTATTGAACCAGAGTATCAAATACATGTGCGAGATACAAAGAGACGGCGAAAGAAGCGTGGGACGCTTTAAAGAATCAGTTTGCTCGTGAATCACTGTTGCAGAAGGTAAGACTATGACAGCAATATTATTCCTGCCGTTTTCATTCTGGGGAGAATATGTTAGAGCATATAAGTAATTGAGATCATTGCATGACCAACTTAAAGAGATGGGAGTAAATGTTGATGATAAGGAACTGGCAATGACACTACTAGCTAGTTTGCCTGAAGAGTTCAAACCATTAATCACTGCTCTTGATGCTGTTGGCGATGATAATGTATCTTATGAAAAGGTGAAAAATATGCTTCTAAATTATATTGATTGTACCAGCGATGCAAAAAATTCTGAAGATGCATTTTCTGCCAAACGAGGATTTTGGAATAAGAAAGGAAAACAGAATGGGGACTGGAATAATGAGAGACGAAATAGAGTATTTAAGGGCAAGTGCCACAATTGTCAGGAAAAAGGACATTTCGCCCGAGACTGCCCGAAGTGGCAATCGAAAAGGTGGTAAGGGATCAGCTCGCTATGCTGAAAAAGGTGATGGTGATTTTATCGCTGAAGATGAAGCATTATTTACCTCTGATCTATTATATAATTCTGGATGGATTATTGATTCGGGAGCTACACAACACATGACATTTGACAAGAGTAATTTATCGGACTATGTGGAGTTCAAGCAACCATGTATTGTTAATCTGGGGGACAATCGATCTATATTGGCTTATGGTAAAGGCACGTATCATATTGTTGCTGATGTTGGAGATCATGTTCAGAACATAAGTCTACGTGAAGTGTTATACTTACCTGATTTGGAAAAGAATTTGCTTTCTGTAAGAGCAATGGTCAAGTTAGGAGCTAATGTTCAATTTGACGGTGATAAATGCAAGATTACACGAAATTCTAAATTATTAGCTCTTGGCGAGATGCAAGGAAAGCTGTACATGTTAAAGATTGTCACAGATGAGCATGTAAACATTGCAAGAGAGGATTCTAATTTAAAATTAGGCCCCTACAAGTTGATCTTTAGTTTCTGGTCCGCCGCCCGCATCCTTTTTGTAGAGAGTATTATTTTAGGACTATTCTAGTACTTGAAAATTTTCGCGAAGGATTTTACTTTGTAGAACGATAAATGTGCTATTTACAACAAAAAAAATAATAAAATGAAGTATTTCCTGTAAATACCGCTGTAGTATAGGTCTGTGTTCTCATTTTGACTCATGGGGGCTTCAATGAGTTCAATCATCAATCCAAGCCAAGGTATTTTAAAATGCACGTCGATTTTTGAATCATCTATTAAATCCAGTTTTATATAGATTTAATAATATTCTGATACAGCTGGCATGAAAAACTCAAGGAAACTACGGTTCTGCTATGACAAGGAACGAAATCTGTAGAGCAGCAAACGGACGTTTGCAAGAAATACATAGAAAATAAATAGGCTTCAAAATGTTCAGTCATAAAGCCTTTAATGCCACATTGTAATTTATGTCCTATAGTCCTAACCACCCGCCCGCCCGCGTCCTAAACGAAGTTAACGGCGGACCAGAAACTAAAGATCAACTTGTAGGGGCCTTATGGCACTATCGCTTTGGTCATTTGGGAATGGACAATGTAACAAAATTGTTGAAAGATGAGATGGTCGAAGGAATGGACAGTGTTAATGACGGGGAAAGAAAGTCGGTTTGTGAAGGTTGCATCATGGGTAAGCAACATCGAACTGAATATCCTAAAGGAGTGGCAAAACGTGCTACTGAACTTTTTGAACTGGTTCATAGTGATGTTTGTGGACCAATGTCTGTTAATTCCATTGGAGGTTCTCGATACTTTGTCACATTTATTGATGATTACTCGAGATACACTCATGTTTACTTTATCAAGCATAAAGATGAAGTATTGGATAAATTCAAAGAGTTTGTTAATTTGACAACAAACCTTACGGGCAAGCAAATTAAAACTTTGCGAACAGACAATGGTGGTGAGTATTGTTCAAAGGAGTTCGAGTCATTCCTAAAGGAGAAAGGA
Source organism: Trachythela sp. YZ-2020 (assembly GCA_016169945.1). Lineage (NCBI taxonomy): Eukaryota > Metazoa > Cnidaria > Anthozoa > Malacalcyonacea > Clavulariidae > Trachythela > Trachythela sp. YZ-2020. Next base: position 830,035 of record JADLSH010000164.1, on the reverse strand, counting down.
ATTTTACATCAGTTAACTGTTCCCTACAACCCAGCTCAGAATGGTGTGTCTGAACGGATGAATCGCACACTCGTAGAATCGGCTAGGGCGATGATGTCTCATGGGAACATTCAACTTGAATTTTGGGCTGAAGCTATCAACACTGCAGTATATCTTAGAAATCACTTATGAGTGTTTATTTAATCGAAAGCCAAATGTTTCTAACCTGAGAGTTTTTGGCTGTGTAGCATTTGCTCACATTCCAGAAAAGCAACGCAAGAAACTTGATGCGAAATCTCAGAAAGTTATGTTTGTTGGCTACCCTGAAGGGACAAAGGGTTATAAACTTTATGATCCTTCAACTCGAAAGTTTATCCGCAGCCGAGATGTCGTATTTGTGGAAGGGAAATTCAATAATTCTGAAGATAGTTATGCTGTGAAAACATGTACTGATTTCTATATCCCAGTAGATGATAATCCTGAAGTAGAAATTCAAAATGTGCCAACTGTTGATGTTGTAGGTGATCATAATAGACCACATGATGAACAGGAAGTAGTCAATACTCAACCAGTGGGAGCAACATATGAGGAAAACTTCATTAAAGAGACTGAAAATCTTGGTACGAAGAGACAGCGCAGACATCCTACAAGATTTGACGAAGGATCTTATGTTGCAGATAATCTTACAGCTGATATAAATGAACCTGTAAATATTCAAGAAGCATGGACAGGAGAACATTCTGTTGATTGGAAACATGCAACAAATTCTGAATATGAATCACTCATGAATAATCAAACTTGGGAACTTGTACCACCCCCAAAGGGAAAGAACATTGTCGGAAGTCGTTGGGTGTTCAAGGTTAAACATACAGCAGATGGTTCGGTTGAACGATTTAAGGCTCGATTAGTCGCACAAGGATATTCACAATCTCAAGGAGTCGACTATCAAGAAATCTTTTCACCTGTGGTGCGTTATACTTCAATTAGATCTCTATTAGCTGTAGCAAATATTTGTGATTGGGAAGTTCACCAAATGGATGTTAAGATGGCTTTCTTACAAGGTGAACTAGAGGAAGAAATCTATATGAAACAGCCTGAAGGCTACGTAGATCAAGAAAGGCCTGATTATGTGTGCAAGTTAAATAAGAGTATTTATGGCCTAAAACAAGCGGCACGATTTTGGAACTTTGCTATTGACACTTTTCTGAAATCAAATGGTTACAGGAAGTGCAGTGCAGATCCATGTATTTACATCAAGTCGGTTAAGCGTAATGATGGAAAGATCGATTTTGTTATACTAGCTCTTTATGTTGATGATATACTGTGGTTTTCCAACAACACAGAGATGCTAAAGAAGGAGAAAGAAGCACTTGCTAAGAGATTCATGGTAGATGATATGGGAGAAGTAAATTATGTTCTTGGTATGTCTGTGAAGCGAGACCGTGAAGCAAGGACACTTACTGTTAACCAGCCAAAGTACTTAGAAGGAGTACTCAAGAGATTTGGAATGGAGGAGTGTAAACCTGTTTCAACACCACTGGAACCAGGAAAGAAATTTGAATCATTATCCGAGAATGATACACCAGTAGATGTTCAAGGTTATCAGATGGCAATAGGTTGTCTAACGTATGCAACTACTGCTACTCGTCCAGACTTAGCTGCTGCAGTTGGAATTCTTTCAAAGTACATGTCTAAACCGGGAAAAGATCATTGGCAAGGAGTAAAGAGAGTTCTACGATACATCAAAGGAACACTTAACTATGGTCTCATGTTTACTACGAATGGTAATGATCCGACATTGTATGGTTATGCTGATGCTGATTGGGGAGGTGATGTGGAAACTCGACGTTCGACATCGGGATATGTGTTCCAGATACAAAATAATCGATTAGTTGGTGTAGTAAAAGGCAAACATCTGTCTCAAGATCAGGGTTGGTATATTGGCCTTTTTGAGGCCAAATAACTCGATTTTGGCCTTTTTTTTTCTTGTTTGGCCTCGAAAAAAAAATTTGGCCTTTTGGCTACTTTTTGGCCTCTTTTCACTTCAAAAATTTTTTTTACAATTATATTGATCTTTAGTTGTAAAAATCACTTAGATGTATACTAAATGATGTAAGAGGTTGATTTGTAAAGTAAATTTTCAAAAATAATCATATGGGATAATCTAGTTGTATTTTCAGCCAATCACAGCTGATGAAATTCAGCCAATTGTAAATCAGGCACTCAGCCTCAGCCGCTAATAGTTTGTCACAGGGTAGCATTATATACAGTTATAACGTACACTAGTCACCACATTAGCTATATGAATAAAACTGATCGAACAATGTCAATGTCAATAACTAACAAGAATAACTTTTGTTTTATTTGAGATAGAATAAAAAAATCAGCTACCGTTGTCGATGGAGGCTTTATTATTTAGCATTATTTATTTTGCATTCTCCCATTGATTCTTACTTAACCTGCATTTTTTACGTTTTCTAACTTTCTGGGCGATAGGCCGTACCCCTAACTGTCGGGGCCCCTTAGTTTTTGAACTAACCCTACCCAATGAGCGTTACGCCACCATTCGAAATCATTTGGTTAACCTCTTTTTGCTGACAACTTAAGAGCTCCATTGAGGAAAAAAATTCCGGCGCACGAGTTTGCAATTTAATTTGGCCTCTTTTAGCTTTTTTTTGGCCTCTTTAGAAAAATTGTAGTTTGGCCTCTTTTGGTAGATTTTGGCCTCTTTTTGATAGCTATTTGGCTCCGAGCATGCGCAGGACCTACCAACCCTGCTCAAGATCAACAACTGAAGCAGAATATATTGCTTTAAGTACTGCATGTCAAGAATTAGTTTGGCTCAGAAGATTACTTTCTGATATTAATCTGAAGCAAGATATTCCGTCAACAATCTTTGAGGACAATCAAGGGGCAATTCAACTCTCTAAGAATCCAAAGTTTCACAATCGCACTAAACATATTGACGTATCTTTTCATTTTATTAGAGAACAAGTAAATCATAACATAGTTTGTGTTAAGTATTGTCCAACTGAAACTATGCTAGCTGATATAATGACGAAAGCTTTGCCGAAGGTAACTTTTGAAAGACTTAATGTCTTTTAATCCTAACATGTCTCTAAGTAGTCAAGTGACATTCAGATACATTGAAGTTCATATTAATTAGTTAGTTGATCATTAAGTGGGAGTGTTAAGAATATAATAAGTTAATATGATAATGGTCAACTGCATAAATTAGCGATAAGTTATCACGTGGTCACATGGCGTGACTTGACCACATGTTCTTGTTCTTGTACAAACAACTGTTTTAGTTTTATATTGTGAGGTTTTATATTACAATGGGTTAAAATCATCGTGTTAGTCGTTCCGTTCGATTGATTTCTAACAGAACCGTCCATGGCATCGCGGCGGCCGATTTAAGTTTCCGCTATGTTTTCACATTCCCAGGTGTAAATATCCGGCTCGGGGATAAAGCCAGTGTATCAATTTACGGTTGTAATAATTCTAAATTTCACCAGTTCCAGGCTTCAGCAGGGCGATTTTTTCCAAAAAGAAGCTTTTATGATGTCATAAATTTCCGCTCGAAACGATTTGAACAAATCACATGGTACAGAACCCAGGTAGCTGATTGGGTTAGTGAGTGACAACGCTCACTTTGATCCTACCCTTCTATTTTTCCTATTTTTTCTTTATTTGTTCTATTTTCACGCACATGAAATCACGTGCGTGACATAATTCAATCCATGTATTCCGCGTGATAGTTTGAAAGCTTGGGTTCTAGTCCAAATTAAAGATGGTGGATTTTCAAAAATGTTAATATGCAAATACAGGTAAATATATTATAAATATACAATGAATTCACGGAAGATTTTTAGTACTTTAGGTACCGTACGGTACACTCTATTTTGCATATGAGGATATCAATTTATATGTATAATACTACTTGTAATCACATTGAATTTGTCCTAAAGCCTGTGAATAAATATAATCGCGCTAATATGCAGGGGTGCACATTTGTGAATTTTCCAAAAAAGTCGGTCCCAAATTGTAAAATTACACTACTTAATTCGGTCCGAGTTGGTCTGAAACATCCTGTCTAAAAAAAACGTATAATAAACGGTACAAAAATTGTCAATAAAAGAAATCAACATTGCAAAACCCAGAGATATGTTTTCCTCTTAAAGCAATATACTCAAATGTAAGATGACATAGCCATACACGACTGCGCAAAACCTCCTAACATTTGCTCTGCCGCATTGTGCGTTCTATTTCCATGTCAGTATTCTCGAGTAAAATTAAGTCATGGGTCTTTATGATAAATAACTGCATTTAAAGAAAATTGCAGCGAATTCGAAATATTTGAATTCGAAACTAGAGTGTTTGAAATCTTTTATATATTAATGAAAGGGCCATTTATCTGAATCAGTGACAATGTCGGTGTTGTGTTGTCCACCCCAGAAACGTGAGATCTGGTAACAGCCATTTCTAAGGGCGACTTACTTGATTTTAGTTCCGTGAATATTTTGTTTAATATATTTTCTTCAATCGCAATTTCTTCCTCGATTTTATCACGGTCTGCAGGAAAGGTCTTCGATTTTCGTATAAATGGATTTCCTGCGGAACTCTGATTGCAATAGACGGTCCAAGTTTTCACGGATCTTTTTATCGCTTCCCGACTCACTGGTCTCAATTCCGTGTAGAACACGGTCCGCATCTACTTTGAGAAGTTCCGTCTTTTTTAAAGTCCACTCTGTGTCTACAATTCCACTTCTTGCCTGAAAATTCCAATCTTTGTACACCTGATGCGAGTCAACTTTGGCACTTAAAAGATTCCAAAAACATCTCCTCTCTTTCTCCAATCTGGAAATGGTTGAATCAGATAACTCATATTCACTAAATGTTTTTAAGCGCTTGACTTGCGTGTTTGGAGTTTCTCGCATCTGGTGGTGGAATGTGTTTGAGCGCCATCTCTACCCACTCCAGACAATTTACTAATCTCCCCGATCCCTTCCTGTGTTTTTGAATTTAGAGATATAGCGATTTTCAAAGTTTGATCCTCCCCATATTTTCCTTCAGCCTATTTACCGACTTTCAAAATAGTTTCTTGTTTTGCCGAAATCGGATTGTCTTTCCAAATGAACGAATAATTTGTTGGGATAAATGCGAGATTCTTCGCTCCTTCTAAGCGTAGACTAGGAAGGGTAGTGTTTTCATCTATATTGTCTAAAACTCCATATTCTTTACCTTCCTTATCACAAAAAATATTTTGAACTGAATATTTCAGCTGGTCGTTTTAAATCGCAAGACATAAATATATATAATTAATTGCATCTAAAGCACATGTAATTCGCCGTTTTTTATTGGCTCACACTGATCACGCCACTTCCGTTCAGGTGTTTTTGTCAAAAATTAAAATATTTAACAAGTGCGGTTCAGGTTATCGAGCGAAAAATGGACGTACAACTTGTGCAAAAAAATTATGATCTGAGCAGGATCTAGCAATGATGATCTAGCAATTCTACTAAGTGTTCAAGATTTGGCCGATGTTCGCAATATAATGCCTCTTAGTAGATATAGCTTTTGTTTTAGAGGAACAACTGTAAACAAAGTCATGGAGGGACAGCTTAGACTCAAGCAAATCGTCGAAGAAAGTGACAACAAATCATTGTACGTAGCTGTTTTATCAATAGATATACCTGATAATGATATTGAAGAAGATAGCCAAGGCGAAGTTGGTTTGAAACAAGAAAAAGCACAAAACCTGTCTCTTCCGTCATCTGACTCTGAATATGAGTCATTCCAATCAACAGACTACAAATCAGCGGCCATTTCTGATATTAACGACACAAACAGCCAAGCTGGATATCGACAGGAGTCTTCCATGAAAAAGACACAGTAGCGTAGCCAGAGGTCATGCTTTCAACCATTTTATTTGATGATATTCTCGCATTTTTTGGCAATCTTTTGCGATATTTTCGCGAAATACATCATTTCATGCAGTATTTTGCTCATTTCGTAGGTCACCTACAATCCTGGTCAAAAGATCGACGACACTTACAGTTGTCATATTCAGTTGCCTCGCAACTAAATTAGAGAACCTCCCCCTTACCCCCTCCAAACAATGTTGAGTGGTGTCCCATAACATATTTAAAGCATTTAGCATAGAATCAACATTGTTTTGGGGGCGAGGAGGGCCATTAGATGAGAAAACCTAGACGTTTTATAGTTAGGAACGTCAAAAGGGACATATTTATTAGAGTGTAGTCGATGGTTTTGGCCAGGATTGTCTCTGTAGTTGATAATTTAAAAAACATTATAAAATGTATGTTAAACTCGATCGTATGCGCGAATATCATGTTTTTGTTATGTACGAATATTAAGAAATGTATTGTATATATTTTATTTCCAATTCCTGAGTAGTGACGTTTTAATTATACGCACATGGTCATATTTATATGTAGGTCAACAAAGGTTAGTAATTTGTCAGAAGTATTGTCTAATGGCAAGTGACAGCCTTCGAGCGCACGATACCACATTGGTTTATCTAATAACATATAGCCAAGCAGATTTAACAAAATTTCCTTCAAGAAGAGAATTTGCTGAAGCATTAGTTCTTGCGTTTAGCAAGGACAATAATGTTATACAGTGGTGTTGTTGTCTCGAAGATCACGAGAATGGTGACAAGCATTATCATGTTGCTATAAAACTGGAACGAAAGCAAAGATGGCTAAAAATTAAGAGGTTCCTGATGGATCACACATTTTTCATCCACACGTCACAACTATTTCGGTGCCTGGGAATATGTCACTAAGTCCGACCGTGAGTACCTAGAAAGCCATGGTCTTGACAAATGCTGAGCCACCAAGGACAGATTCTGCTAGTGTTGCAACAACCACTGGAAGAGATTAATCCGACAGCGAGGGCGATGAGACGATGTCGACAATATCAAGAAAACGCAAAAAGAGGATGACATCTTTCCAAGTGTCGGAAATTATTGAAGCAAAGTCGATAAAGACTCGCACGGCATTGCTTGCTATTGCCCAGCAGCAAAAAGCTGAAGGGAAGTCTGATCTTGCGGAGTTCATAATGAACAGACAACCGAAAGTTGTTGCCCATATAATAAAAACTACGTGGGACATGTTGAATGCAGAGGCAAATTTGGAAAGAAGCAAGAAGACACGCATCGAATTGCTTACAGAGGGTGCGCAAAGCGAGTGCGTTGAGGACTGTGAAGGTCGTTGGTTGCAATGCGCAAATACGTTTTAACAACTAACGGCATAGGAGTGCGAGAATTTTCTATTGCTATTTAATATACACTGTTGGAAAAAGGACGGGGAAAATATCGCAACATCATGCTTATCGGTCCGGCTAATTGCGGTAAAACGTTTCTACTTAAACCCTTAAACATGATCTATCACACCTTTACTAATCCCGCTTCTGGCACTTTCGCGTGGGTAGGAGTCCAGGAAGCTGAGTGCATATTTCTCAACGATTTCCGATGGAATGACAAAATAATTCCTTGGCATGATCTCCTGTTATTGCTTGAAGGCGAACCTGTACACTTTCCAGCACCTAAAACTCACTTCGCCGAAGATATTTTATTACATGCTGACACGCCAGTATTTGCGACAAGCAAATATAGATTGGCCTACGTCAAGGGTGGGACAGTCGATGAGCACGAGACCGAGATGATGTCTGTTCGTTGGAATGTATTCACACTCACGCAGCAAATATCAGAGGATTGGCAGATGGACATAAAACCTTGTCCGTGTTGCTTTGCTTGCTAGTGTGTAATGAACACATTTAAGGTAGTACAGTATAATGTGCAAATTCTCTCGCATATATAGCATAAATTAAGACAACAAATTAATGTAAGAAATATAGCTATAAAGCTAAGGAATTATTCCATTAATTTCTACACCTGGTTCCCTTATACTGCACGTATTGTGTGTGCTTATTTTATGCAAATACTTGGTAAATTAAGGCGTTTATTAGCCGCGTGTATTGTTTCAATTAACGAACTGTCAAATATTGAACTATATATTAAATTCATGCACATGATCAACGGTGTACCATTGGTGAACCGCACATACTTAGGAAGATATAATTATAGCATTACTTTGTGTCAGAAATGGTACACCGTTGAGATTTGGTAAAATATTGCAAAAAGTATTTCACAATTACAAGCCTTGTAAATACTTTCAAGACCGTTTTGTTTACAATAATTACCTTCATACTTCAGGACGATATGAACCGTTTTCTTAAGCGCGTTGCGGTACACCGTTAATATGATACCGCGATAAATCTCACCACACATCATTAACTCAGATAAAATATTAGCATATTGGTGACGTATTTAATTGGATAATTACTATGTGACGTCATTGTGTGCACAAACAAATGATGATGAACTTCCTTGTGCCAAAACTTGCAAAAGGTGTAATGAAACAAGAAATATATACATGCATTGAACTTTGGTCATATTCAGACAATCCTGGTCAAAACATCGACGACACTTACAGTTATTTCGTCATATTCGCGTCATTCGATAGCTTATGACTTCCTCTTTAAAATTATATTTAGTTTGTCCCGGTTCATATTACATATCCAAATTAATTTGCATACATGTTCATAAATTATCTAAAAATTTTACAATTGTTGAAATAAACCTGAATTGCCAGAACAGGATTTAGAATTTTCGAGCAAATGTTAGACCGAAATTGTAGCTCATGTAAAAAGGAATATTATTGGAAAGTTTCATTGCATTGGGAAAGTGATATCAACCAATGTTTGAGTACCCAAAACAACAGGAACTTCCTTCGCTACTTCAATTATATTTTCAGCTTGTTCATGTCATTGCATTTTATTGGAAAGTTTTCAGCAGTATTTTATTTTTTGAAAGTCGCATACAAAATGCCGAGATCGTTGAAATTTGATTCCCGCACGCGTAAATTAATTACGAAATGCCATATAAGGTCAGTGTTGATTGCTATAAACCAATGAAAATCCGCCATCTAGGCAATTACATAACGCGGAATCGCTTGCCGGTACTTTCAATACGCTAGGATGCAAAGCCGCTGAGATTTAGCTTCCGAAGTTGCCAGAGCGTGCGCCGACAAAACCGGGATTTCGCAATAAAGACGGCTTTTTCACGAGAAAAGTTGAGAATTGTCATAAAATGGCTAGTTTATTTAGTATGGATATTTAAATACATCCTTTCGAACAGGATTTTCAAGAGCTATCCAATGGTCATACTTAGGAGTTTGTAGCGTGTAAACCAAAGGTAGGAAAGCGAAATTAATATATAATTAGTTTGTATTATTGTTAATTTGTAAACAATACAAAGTTCAGAGGTGTTTGAAAGGGGCTAAATTGGCCGCGTAGCATTGTAAACAAACACAATTTACTTCTCTAAAGACATCGTAAAACGCTGAATCGAACGGTGGTATTTTCATCTACATAGCATGCGCTGAACTGAAGATATGAACCTGCAGAATCGTAGGTCACCAGTAGGTCACCAGTGACCTAAGAACATTAGCAGACAACGAAAAAGAGTTCATCTCCCCAGACATGCCTGAGCGAACACAAACCAGATAACTTTAAGCAAACAGGTTTTACTTTTGTAAGATACTGTATGATGTCCTAAGATACTGTATGATATCCTAAGATACGGCATGATATCCTAAGATACGGCATGATATCCTAAGATACGGCATGATATCCTAAGATACTGTATGATATCCTAAAATGATATCCCAAGATACGGCATGATATCCTAAAATGATATCCTAAGATACTGTATGATATCCTAAGATACTGTATAATATCCTAAAATGATATCCTATGATACTGTATGATATCCTAAAATGATATCCTAAGATACTGTATGATATCCTAAGATATTGCATAATATCCTAAGATATTGCATATCCTGAAATAAGGAAGATAAATTCCACTCCTCCCTCTACTTCTTTCTCTAACTCTAAGTCTAACACTAATTTATTAACTCTAACACTTGTTCTACTTTTAACCCTAACCCTCGATCTAACTCCAACCCTTTCTCTAACCTTAACCCCAACCCTAACTCTGATACTTACGCTTTAAATAGTGTGATTTATTAGTGATCTTAATAATTACAGGTAGAAGGGTATTTTTACAGCCTAGGAGAATCGTTGTGGGAACTGGATCAAGTCCACAGGATTTTTTGCCAATTTTTCCAATAAAATCCTTAATCTCTTGTTCCGTAACTTCTTGAAAGTTACTAAATTTAGTGCACAGCACATATTGTTCTTCTTGATCTTGCTGATTGTAACAGGAAGAACCAATGGCTAGTTTTTCCTTTATAATAGTTATCTTATTGCTGAAAACATCTGCGAACCTATTCACAAGTTCAGTCGTTGAAGGCGCAGTTGGATAGCGCTTTTCTGGCTTCCGGTGAAGTAATTTATCAATCGTATTAAACAGCACTTTTTGATCATGTGCATTATTAGAGATAACCGATGAATAATACGTTGTCTTAGCATTCTTTATCATGGCGTTTACTGTTTCACATTGTTTAACATATAATTGTCTATCAATGCATAGTCTAGACGTGCGCCAACAGCGCTCTAATTTCCTATGTGTTCTTTTCTCTTTAGCAATCTCTTCATTATACCATGGTGATATAGGACGAAGGGTTTTAATTCTTTGTCTTAGCGGGGCATGTTGCTGTAATGTACTTTCCAACACACTTTCATACTTCTCAACAAGGGCTGGGAGATCATAATTGTCACCTAAATCAAGTATTTTTAGATCTTCATTAAAACTGTCCATATTTATGTTGTTTAATTGTCGAACATAGGTTTCAATTTGTTCCAATGGTGGTTTCTCTAACTGTAATGTACAATGTATAGAAAAATGATCTGATATCACTGGATCATGTATTCTAATATAAGTCACTAATTTATCTTCATTCTTTGTCATAATCAAGTCTAGAGTGTGGCCTTTCTTGTGGGTTGGCCCACTTACGTGCTGTTGTAAGTACGATTCCAGTATCTTGTTAAAATTGATGGTATCAGTCTCCTATATTATCTACATGAAAATTAAAGTCTCCTGCTATTAATACATTGCCAGGTAATATGCTCAATTGTTCCACTAATGTACAGAATTCTTCAAAAAATAGTGAACTGTTTAGTTTATTTGTCTTCGATGGCGGTGGTCTATAAATAATGATCATTCTAATACATGTGTTACGACAGTTCAAGATGACATCTATATATTCAAAAGAAGAGAATTTTCTCTGAATTTGTTTTTTGACTTTAATATATTTCTTCAACAGGAGACCAACTCCTCCCCCTCGCGCATTTTTCCTTGTGACATGATGAAAATGAAACCCCGTTGGGCAGATTTCAGCAATAGAAAATTGATTATCATCCTCGCGTAGCCATGTCTCAGTCATTGCCATAATATCGATATCGTTCTCAGACACATAATCATTAATCAAAAGTTCTTTCCTATTTATCGACCGGGTGTTCAGCAGGCAAAAATTAACTGGCAAAAAATGAGCCTTTTGTTCCTCTGTACATTTGATATAAGTTAAATTATTGCTATTGACCACATTGCCGTTTTTTCTATCTACATGGTTCGGCCTGTGATGTTTCCCATGACGGTAAGTAGGATTTAGACCAAAGTTATCTCTGTTCTCATCCTGCACCGGACCAACTCTAGATAGTTGAGCCAGTCCTTTTTCTGACACCGCCGAGTTTCCTCCCGAAAAAACTCCGGGTAGTTAGTATTTCTCCTGTTCTGTTTCTTACCATGTGATTTTCTTCTGTTAATGGTTGGTTGACGTTGAGTAATTCGCACAGGAATTATATTTGTTAGATTCGGTTCTATACCTAGGACTGAGGGATCTGTTATTCTGACACTTGGTTTTTGATTTGCTGTATTATTTATATTTTTATTATTCATATTAATAGGTGGGTGATTGACCACAAGTGTAGGTTGTTTTGTAGCCACATCACCATTGTTAGAGATAACCAATTGGGAATTGCATGCCGCGGGACTGCCAGTTTCTTTAGAATGGTTGTTGTCATTAGGGACAGCAGGGAGGAAATCATCTGATGAGGGACTATCTTTATGATGATTATTTTCGTTAGAGATGGCAGGTTGGAGGTTATTTTCCGAAGGACCGCTTGAAACATCGTTACCCTTACTGGAGTTAATTGCAATATTAAATTTATCCTTAGGGAGTACTTTTTCCTCTAATTTTGTCAAGCGTGACTTTAAATGCAAATTTTCTTTCGTCAATTTGTGTAAATCCTGTTTATTTTTGTTAATAGTTTGGGTCTGCTCCGACAGTTTAGCTATCAAGTCTACAACTTGGGATTCAATGTTCTTTTTAAACGTTCGATTTTCTGGGCGAAAGATATATTGACATTGTCGTTCCGCGATACTACATTTTGAAATGAGCGGTCAATACAAACTTGCAACTCTTCAAGGGTTGAGCAATCAGAAGTTGGTGGAACCACCCCGCTTTTATCTTTAGAACTATCACTATCAATATCGCTATACATTCGAGTAGATTCAGTCTCTGTTTCGCTAGCACATAATAGTTTGTTATTGTTCAAAGCGACAGACTCATAAACATAGCCTGTACAATCCACCGGCAAATTATTCCCCAACATACACACATTAATGAATAACTCTTTTACACGATCACCCATTTTACCTCTAAACGAAAGCAAGCCAAGCTCATAGTTCCAAGATATCATACAGTATCTTAGGATATCATACAGTGTCTTAGGATATCATACAGTATCTTAGGATATCATTTTAGGATACCATACAGTATCTTAGGATATCATGCCATATCTTAGGATATCACTTTAGGATATCATACAGTATCTTAAGATATCATACAGTATCTTACAAAAGTAAAACCTGTTTGCTTCAAGTTATCTGGTTTGTGTTCGCTCAGGCATGTCTGGGGAGATGACTGTTTGGCTGTGTTAATCACCGGTTTAATGATTTAAAGTACAAATTAAATGTACTATGCAAAACTAGATTTAATTGCTTTCACCTAAAAAGCGTCTAACTCTTCTGAGTTAGATCGAGGGTTAGGGTTAAAAGTAGAACCAGTGTTAGAGTTAATAAATTAGTGTTAGACTTAGAGAGTTAGGGTTAGAGAAAGAAGTAGAGGGAGGAGTGGAATTTATCTTCCTTATTTTTATCTTCCTTATTTCAGGATATGCAATATCTTAGGATATCATACAGTATCTTAGGATATCATTTTAGGATATCATACAGTATCATAGGATATCATTTTAGGATATTATACAGTATCTTAGGATATCATACAGTATCTTAGGATATCATACAGTAGCTTAGGATATCATTTTAGGATATCATGCCGTATCTTGGGATATCATTTTAGGATATCATGCCGTATCTTGGGATATCATTTTAGGATATCATACAGTATCTTAAGATATCATACAGTATCTTAGGATATCATACAGTATCTTAGGATATCATGCCGTATCTTAGGATATCACTTTAGGATATCATACAGTATCTTAGGACATCGTACAGTATCTTACAAAAGTAAAACCTGTTTGCTTAAAGTTATCTGGTTTGTGTTCGCTCAGGCATGTCTGGGGAGATGACTGTTTGGCTGTGTTAATCACCGGTTTAATGATTTAAAGTACAAATTAAATGTACTATGCAAAACTAGATTTAATTGTTTTCACCTAAAAAGCGTCTTCTTTTGGGAAGCAGTAAAATAGACGGTTTTGGTTGGGTACATCTTTCTTGACTTTTCGTTCACAGCATACCATTCCATGTTGGCATATAGGTCTTGGCTCTTCGAATATGTCTCCCCATTGCCAAAATTTGCAGGGATTTTCTCGTTCAGAACATACAAAGTATGGTCGTCCATAGTTTTGCTTCATCTTGTCTTTAACTGTACGTAACTTTGCCATTTTTTGATGTGTAGAGCACACAGGATGTTGAGGACCACTCTTTCTAAAATCTTCTACGGCTTTCGTGAACATCTAACAATCTTCATCTCGGCAAAAGAACTCACAGCTAGGTTTTTGTCCACAGAACCAAAATGTACCATGGTTTGTAGTCGAATAGGACGCAGGTTTTCCATGCAGACACTCCATCGTATCGCTTGTAAATGATGCTCAAACAAAGCTTGGTAAAATATATAGGGACGCTATAGCTATTGTGATAAAAAGCGTCAGGATTAACTCTTTTTGTGACGAAAATGCTGAGTTCAGCTTAATGACTGTCTTGCCCAAACGTGCCTTGCATATCATCCTGTGATATCATTATGACGTCAATACATAATTAATTATGTTTATGTTAATGATGTTGCACACTCTCGCACACTCTCAAAAATAAGGGTTGATCGGTACCTATAATACTACTCTGAATCCAGCTTGAGTGGTGGGGGTGGGCGGTTTACAGGTGTCTCCCCTGATATTCAAAATTATTTTATTAATTGTCTTGATATGGTAATAGAGGATGAGATTGTGAAGGAAATAAATAATTGCACTTTTATGAGTATACAGGTTGATGAGACAACTGATGTATCCACCAAAGAGCAATTGAGCATGATTGTTCGTCTGGATAAAGGGAGTGATATTGTCGAAAGGCAACTTACTTTTGTAGATGTTAGTTCTGACAGAACTGCAGCTGCTATATCTACTGTGATTAAAGGTAAGTTGATCCAGCATGAGAATACCAGGGAGAAGCTTATTGGACAAACTTATGATGGTGCCTCTGTTATGTCTGGTCATCTTAATGGTGTTCAAACCCAAATACAACATGAGTATCCTTTTGCCAATTTTGTTAATTGTGCAGCTCATAGGCTGAATCTTGTATTGTGTCAAGCTGCATCCTCCATTTCACCGGTGAAGATTTTTTTGTTAATATTGGTGCTTTTTGTACTTTTACTAGCAATGCTCCAAAGAGGAAAGCATTACTTTCATCCCATAAACTTGAATTTCCCAGTCCTGGTGACACACGATGGTACTATAGAGCTCGTGTCATCAATGTTTTGCATAAAAACTATGAGAAACTTATGGATATATTTGAAAATCTCATTGACAATCCAACAGGGTATGATGACGAAACATTAAGTAAGGCAAGTGGTTTACTTGGTTACCTTAATGGATTCTTGTTTTGTTTTTTGGTCGGTATTTTTCAGAAGATTTTGGAGCAGTCGTCTATAGTTTATTCCATCTTGCAAGACAAAGAAACTGACTTTCAATATGGGATGTCCCAATTTGTATGACATACCAATGTTAGTCAGCCAACTTTGTTTAATGCTCCAATTCGTTTAGTTAATATTTAAAACAATTCAGAGACAATAAAGTACACACAATGTTGTGGGAGAAGGGTTGTTGGGGAGAAATGCTCCGATTATACTTTAAACTGAGGCCAAAGTGTCACCCCACAGACTCATTGTTTAAACTAATTAATGTCCTCAGGGGGTATTGGTCCCCATGTTGGACTCTAGTGTAATTGACGTCCTCAGGGGGTATTGGTCCCCATATTGGACTGGTGACGTCCTCAGGGGGTATTGGTCCCTATGTTGGACTGGTGCAATTAATGTCCTCAGGGGTATTGGTCCTCATGTTGGACTCTAGTGTAATTGATGTCCTCAGGGGGTATTGGTCCCCATGTTGGACTGGTGACGTCCTCAGTCCTCAGGGGGTATTGGTCCCCATGTTGGACTGGTGACGTCCTCAGGGGGTGTTGGTCCCCATGTTGGGCTGGTGCAATTAATGTCCTCAGGGGGTATTGGTCCCCATGTTGGACTCTAGTGTAATTGATGTCCTCAGGGGGTATTGGTCCCCATGTTGGACTGGTGCAATTAATAGAGAGCTTTAGCAATGACTACGAGATTCGTCATTTTCGCACCAAACGCCGTGTTGTTTGTATACGCCATCTCGCAAAAGTCGTAGTCGTTGGGAAACACGTCGTAGGCACGAAAATTTTGATAAATCTCGTACTCAAAAGCCCGACGACTACGACTTTTGCGAGATGGCGTATGCAAACAACACGCGAAAATGACGAATCTCGTACTCGTAGTCGTACTCGTAGTCATTGCTAAAGCTCCCTAATGTCCTCAGGCGGTAGTGGTTCCCATGTTGGACATGATCTACTTTAATCTAATATTTTAACTGTATAGTACATCGATTTGTGAGTCTATGGGGTTGAGGGTGACCTTTGGGAGCACTCCATCTCCACAAATGTGCAGCATGCGCATTCCCCATAGACGAAACAGCCTCCCCCTGAAAGTTGGACCAGAAATTGTATTGAGATAGAATTTCAAATCTTGGCCAGTGTGGCTGCAACATTCAATAGTGTTGATGAAGGAGTTTGTATATATCGTTCATAACAATCCAAAGGCCAGTGACCCAAAGTTTTAAAGAGCCAGGAAGGTAATTTTGCTGCGGCTGCTGTAGTTGCAGCACCAATTCTGTAGCTATGACCCGCAAAATTTGAGGCGTTGAACCCGGCTTGACTGAGCAATTTCCTTGTTTCCAGTGTTAGGGCCTGTTTTGTGAGTGGTTTACCCGCAACATTTACAAACAGAGGCCCTGATTTTGGCTGCCTTATGGCTAAATATTGTTTCATGGCCAACACTGGACAAAGGGATGTGTTTGTTCCTCCAATACTTATTACATGTCCTACTCTGAAGGGGTCAGTTTTGGATTCTTTTATCCATATGAACATGGCAGTAGTTGGTTGTAGTTCGTTGGAAAAAACAACATCTTCTGGCATTAGGTGGGAATCAGAATTTTGAGTTGAATTTAACTCTCCAAGCCGCAAAAAGCTGTGACAAGTATTGCGGAGTTTGTATATAACGTTCCTACAATATTTGGATGGGTAAGGGCAGTAGGCAATTTTTATTTTTTTGAAAATCTAGGTGCCCTCTGCCCTTCAAAACCTATTCGGCCCCATCCCTTAAATTAAAACATAATTGTGAAACAAGCGTTGGTTCGGGATGTCCTGCTAGAAAATCTTCTACTTTAGCTACAAAAATAGGTGTTAGTGGTCTAACTACATTACTATCGTTCATCTTGGTTGGGATGGCGCCCTGGCTGCCGGATGAACGAACTTTTTCTTTTGTTCTATGTGCTCGGGGTCTTTCATCATCTGGACAGTAAAGTCTGGCATGCTCCCCGTCGCAGCGATTACAGATAACTTATCAATGTCCGTAATATTCGTTGTGCACTGAGTGGACAGCTTAACTTTAATGATAGAGTTTTCGAGCGTTAAGGCTGTTCGTCTACTCTACTAAATAGATTTCTTTAGCAAAAGTTTAGACAGTTCGGAAAACTCACCCGACTGGATATTCTTCACATATGTGCGTGGCACGCAAAAACGTGGCACAGATCTTGTCTCAAGTGCTATTTGCTCATGATATGGACAATCGTCTCGGCTTCTGTGGCGGTATTGTTTGATGAAGACGTTGAAGCATGTTGTTGCAGTCTCGCGATCAATGTGTTTCAACGGCGGTGGTCAGACAGTCTATAAAAGCATTGTTGTCGAAAGCTCATTGAATTGCATTCTCCGCGCGTTGTCGTCGAACAGGAGGCATAGTTCCGCAGAAGTATGTCCAGGAGTAGTCCAAATGTCCAAAGATTGCGGTTTATTATAATTTAAATCAAGTTTTCGCCGCAAAAGGGTCCTTCGCTTTGGCTTGCAAGTGACACAATGAGTCTTGTGACCCAAGCAGGAGGAAGCATATACAAACAAAACGGTGAGATCTGATTGGTCTATTTTCCCATGCACAAGAGAGGAAGTGTTTGACAATGGTTCATTGTTACTTTCCTGGCGCTTTACGCGTGTCTGATCACGCTTTTCAGAGGCTGACCTTTGTACCTGACCTGATGCAATTGAAGATAACCAGACTTTGCACAACTTTACTTTTTATCCGAACGCTTGTTTCATTAACTACACTTTATAATGCCTATGGGCATGTATAAACTTGCTTTTATTTACAGGGATAAGGACTTTCATAAAGATTCTTGTGGGGAATTACTAAAATATATTTTTCAGTTCAATCTTCAATCTAGCATTCCTGAAGCAGTAAAGTTGCTAAAGATGAATTGTGTCTTGGCAGTCGCAATGCTTCTGTTGAAAGATCATTTTCTTGTTTGAAGAGGGCAAAGAGTTACTTGAGAAATACCATGAGCCAAGGTCGTCTTAGTTCTCTTTGCAGGATTTCTATCCATAAGGACATATTGTCTGAGAAAGAAGATGCAAATACATTGCACGACAAGGTGGTAAGGAAGTTTGTTGAAAAGCCAAGGAGACTTGCGTTTCTATACAAGTAATGTTGTAACTCATATTAATGTGTAACACATTGATTAATATGAATTATATACAACATTACTTATATATAAAATTATGTGTTTGTCAGGATTTAACTTTTGTCAACTTTCATTTACAGCTGAAAATTACTTGCCATTCTTTACAGTCTATATTAGAGAATTAATACCCACTGAATTGTGATGAGTCTGGTGACCTCGATCATATTACTAAACTTTTCCTGGGGAGGTCACTTTATTGTGATGATCCCATATTTTTTAACTTTTCCTGGGGAGATCACCTACAACGGCTGAAGTGCGTAATCTAAAGATCTACACTAACCTTGAAATAAAACAAGGGAAAGGTCAAGATCAAGCGTACAAAAATTTTTGGAATGAGAGTGTCAGAAAAATGGCCAAAAACAGAAATATTTCTAAAAAGGAAATCTATAAGTGCACTAACGAAGCGTGGCGACTTCATCGCTCGAAACTTCTCGTAAAAGACCGTACAGATATGGAAGAACTGGTGACACCCAGCGACAAGCAGACAAGAGAAGATGGACCAAAGGCAAAGAAGATGAAAAAGAGGGAACTTTCAAAATGTATTTCTCATAAAATGAAAGTACTTAAAGAAGAAACAGGACAAAAGAACTTGTAAGATACGATACTTTGCTTTTGGTGTTGTGTTCATTTCAGCCGTAGCCTTTTTAACAAGTTAATAATGATGCACTAAATAGAATAATAGATGTGACATCACACATATATAATTATTCAGACAATAGGTTATAAAATATTAAATTAACCTAAAAGTTCAATATTCGCATCTATTAGTTGGCTTAGTTCAATTCATCGTTATTTTCTAGGCATATTATCTGGGACTGCGGAGCATTTTTGCATCGAGGGCCTAAAAATCTGGGTACAATGGCACTAGATCAGAATGTTGAAAGCATGAGCTCTTCAGGGGGTATGGGCGCATTCTTCCCCAGAAAGTTTTGAAATCTACAAACCCTCAAATGCCATTTCGTGCACTTTGCGGGAATATTTAAGAGCATTGCCACAAATATTTCATATTTGGTCGAACAAAAAGCAAATGACTACCAAATGTACATACCGATGGTAACGACGCAACAAATCATGCAATGATATACACGACGACCCGCACGATGTGTGAAAAAATTAAGGCAAAAGGTGTTGGTTTCCAAGGCATCTGAAAGACAGGCGTTTGAGGGTTGAAATGTATTAATTGAATTTACTCACTTCGTGATCAGAAGCAGATGTAATTGAATCAAAGACTTTGCGCTTGGTTTAAATATTGATAACTCATGTAATAGTTTACTAAATAGTAAATGCTGTAGCGTTCCATTTGTCAACGCCATCATAGAAGATTTAGCATGCATGGTAGAGTGCGCGCCAAATTTAATACTGCCTCGAAGTATATTTTCGATCAGCCATTGGCGAATAGCAGTGGCTATAGTATATATTCGTCATTTCGATAACTTCCTTTGCCATATTTTTGTTCTGGCATTCAGTCAAGGAGTATAAATAAAGCCGAGCGGATGGAATACAGAACGTATCCAGAAGCATATCAGATATAAAATCGCGCAAATGCGCACCAGTATCTCGTGCAATAAAAAGATATTTAGAAACATATATTCAATCTGAACCAATTATATTTAGTAACATTATTTAGCATCCCGCGCCACAACGTTCATCTCCATGTTGTCGCCATATAAATTTGTGCGTACCGCAACAACATAACAATGCTGTTGTAATGTTAGTGAGAATTCTTTTAGTGGATGCTTTTCAGTTTTGTGTCAGAAAGATGAAGTCCTCTTTTGCTGTCAGGTTAAGAAGATGTAGTCACCTTTGCTTAATCAGTTGAATCTAGAAGGCCAATCATAATTATTGCACAGCAACTTAAATCTCAATGCGCAATTATATATATCTTGAAATTTTAAGTTATTTGGAAATTTATATTAAATATATGCGGCCTTTGTATAAAAGAGTTAGCATGAAATAATGCACATACCCAAATGTACAGTAAATGTTGTTGTAATGTTAGTGGATGCTCTTGTGCCAGAATTAAAGATGCAGTCATCTTTTGCTGGATTAAGAAGATGTAGTCATCTTTGCTTAATCAGTTGAAGCTAGAATGCCAATCAAAACTATTGCACAGCAATTTATATATATTTATATGGAAATTTATATTATGTATAAAATATGCCTTTGTATAAAATATTCAGCATGAAAAAATGCGCATACCCACAGGTAAATGCTGTTGTAATGTTAGTGAGAATTCTTTTAGTGGATGCTCTTGTGAAAGATGCAGTCATCTTTTGCTGGCAGATTAAGAAGATGTAGTCATCTTTGCTTAATCAGTTGAAGCTAGAAGACCAATCATAATTATTGCACAGCAACTCGAATCCAAATGCGCAATGATATAACTCTTGAAACGCTAAGTTATTCGTAAATTTATATCCAAGTAAATAACGCGCACATTGTAGTACAGTAGGTAATGCAGAGAAGATGTGTACAATAATGTCAATGAGTAATGAAAACGAGCACTATACATGGTTCTAGCGCTGCCGAAATCCCAGGTTCGTTAACCAAAAAATGGCATTGACTGAGGAACACATTTGATGTCCCGTCTTATGTACAACACAGATCATTAATAATCTCAACAGTGATGCAAATGCTAGCGCTATATAGAAACTATTTTTGTTTCTATTATAAAGAATAAGTTTAGCGGAAACGTTTGTGTCAGAAAGATGCAGTCATCTTTTGCTGGCAGGTTAAGAAGATGTAGTCATCTTTGCTTAATCAGTTGAAGCTAAATTCTAGCCTTATAGTGAAAACATATATAGGTATATATTATTCGCAATTCAGCATGATTTGAGCACAATTTACAACTGGTCGCTCTGAGTTTTATATACACTGTTAATTTGAGGGTGTTAAAATAGCACCTGTATAGGTGCTAAATTGACACCAGGAGGTGGTGTTAAATATAAAGTGCTATTTTAACACCGATTTGGGTGCCAATATAGCACCGTTAAGTTGGGTGTCAATTTTAAAGTGCTAATTCAGCACCCGAAATTTTTAACACCTTTTTTGGGCAATAAAATAGCACCTCTTTCATCAGCGAAAGTGCTAAATTTACACCTGTTCTGAACATTGTCTATTTCCGGTCTGGGTCGAGAGACTGGGGGAAAACGAGAGCACATGGAATGGGTTTTTGGACGAACAGAACGTAGTTTTAATAAATATAATAAGAAACTTCCTTCACAGAATTGTGAGTATATATAGAAAGTTTTGGTCATTTTCCTTATTCAGCTATAGGCTTATAGCTAATAGTTCAATTAATGTTGTTTATGTTGTTTATCTAGTTGACTATCACTGTATTCCATACATATAGTACAAGAACATTAAAGAAGTATCTATATATTAAAACGCCTTTGAGAGTTTGAGTTTATCGAAATTAAAGTAGCCTCCCATTATCGTGGAGGCGAAACAGTCAAAATTCTTACAGACGAATAAACTCGACAACTGGCTATCTAAAAAGACAAAGGCGTCTTTATTAAACTCAAGTACGGAATATATAAAGCCATCGAAGCTAAATCTTCAGGACAACTGACAGCAAAAGAAGCGACTAACCGTTCTAGAAGATACATCTACTTCAAAAGGGCAGAAGACCGTACAAATAAGGTTAGAATCGTCCAAATTCTAGATCGTTTTCTGCTCATTTGTGATTCTGTTTTATAAATAATCCAAAATATTGAAAATATAAAATCAAACAGTACGGCCTCGAACAGTAGCGTGGAGTTCGCATCAAAACGAGGCTACCTGTGGATACACCAAAAGGAGATCGCAACTTAAATTCAATACTCCAAAAGGAGATTGAGAGAAATCGCATACTCAGGGAAAGTTCAGGGAAATCTCACAAAATGCCACCAAAAATAGACATTAACACGCTCATAGCAAAGCGGGACAATGCCATTTATGCCCTTAAAGAACTTTTGAGGAATTTGAAACAATTTTCATGGTAGAACCACAGCTGGAAAGATTACAAAACACATTTGACCAAATTGAATTAAAGTATAGAAGCATAAAAAAACAACAAGATGTCATTGCTGACAGACTTGTCGAGGATGGTAGTACTGAAATTCAGGAGTTAATAAAAGAAGTTAAAATTGTCGGAGAAAAAATAAAAAGTGAATATTTAGCAGTTGCCAAAGCATATGCTGTATACCAAAAGAAGTCCAGCAGCCCCTCTGATACCTCATCCAGTGGTTCAGAAACATTGGAAGCCATGACCTATGCAGTAAAGAAAATGGCAGAAACAATGATGAGTCCAAAGCCAAATTCTGGTGGTCTTGAGAGACTAGCGGTTCCCACATGGGATGGAGGGCGTAGATCATACTCCACTTGGAAAAAGGAATTCAACCATTGGATGAAAAAGTGTTCACAAGACAAGGATGAACAATTACAACGATTCCGAAAGGCAATGCCAAAAGGATTTTGGTGGACCGAGCAAGTCAAAACCTGCAAAGATATCGACCGAGCATGGAGCATCTTAGACATTGAGTTTGAAGACAAACGAAAGTTAATGGATGAATTACTGGCTGGAATTAACAAGCAAAAGCAAGTGAAAAGAGATTCCAAGTCACTCACTCATTATGCCACACTTATATCTGGTTACGTAAATGACATGGCAGATAATGATTGTTCGGTAACGTCATCTTCAGATGCACCATTCTTTATGTCACAACTTTTGTCGAAGCTTGAACCAAGGGATAACGCAGACTTTGGCAGAGAAATGCAAAGAATGAAAAAAGAGGAAAACGTCACAAACCTTGTTAATTGGCTATATCAAGAAGCAAGTATTCGGTCAAGAGGAAAGCAAGAACCGGAAGAAGATAATGTGGAACGAAGTTCTCGAGGAAATTATTACAAGAGATCTGACAATCATGCTGCAACCTACAGAACACCAATGGATCAAACGTGTCCTCTTGGCTGCACAACGAAGCATTTGCTTGCTGCTTGTCCTAGTTACCAAAGTTCAACAGTGGATGAACGATGGGAGATTGTCAAGAAAGAACAAAGATGTCGCAAGTGTCTTAGAGCATCGCACCACACGAAAGATTGCTGGAAAGCCGAGGCAACGTCGTGTGATCAATGCAAGAAAGACCATCACCGATCCCTGCACAATGAGAGGAAAGCATACCAGGAAAACAATTTAAACCCAGATGCACCTGCCTTTTCCAATCAAGAACACGATGCTTCTAGAAACTACAACGTCGAAGTGAAAGCAATTAATAACAAAATGAAAGAAGTAAAAACTGCTGTTGGATTATGTCCTATTCAAAAAGTCAGAGTTGTTGATTCCAGCGGACATCCAATTGAAGTCCTTGCAATGATAGACACTGGTTCAAACACTAGCCTAATTTCAAAAGGCATTGCCATGAAACTGGGATTGATGGGAATTCAGACCCATCTTACTATGAATCTGGCTGGAAGAGAAAAAAGATATGAAGTTTCAGAAGTCCTAGACATCACCGTCACTTCATCTGTGGATGAGAATATCCAGAAACCCCTACGAGTGTACACCGTCAGGAAGCCCTGCAGCAACGCTCAGACGATATCACGAGCATCTATAGAAAGCTACCCCCACCTTAAGGCTGTTGTAAACAAGCTACATTTGGGGGCGGCGCTGTTGATCTCTTACTTGGGACTGATTTCGCTGAAGCATTTGTCGATGTCCACACCTTATCAGGTGATTCAGGAGAACCCATTGCCAAGATGAACTGTTTCGGATGGTATATCCTGGGACAGTTGGATCAAAAGTCAACGAACTGTTCAGGAATTCAATCGGTAAATATTTGCACAACAAGCATCATTGAAGATGTCAACAAACTTCTTCAACAGGATCAAATGGGACTGAAACCAACACAACTCTGCACCTGTAGTGAAAACGAATTGCGGGAAAACAAGTTCGTTAGATCTCTATCGGAATCAACTGTTTTGGTCGATGGGAGAATCCAAGTAAAAATGCCCTGGAAGGAGCAAGGTCCCCCGAAACGTTCGAATTATGACATTGCCTTAAAGAGAATGTATTCAGCAGAAAAATCGTTTGAGAAAAGAGGATATAGCAAAGTTGTTGATGAGGAAATCCAAAAATTGGTGAATCAAGGCTTCGTGGTGAAGGTACCTCCTGAGAAAGTTGATCACTCTCGACCAGAATGGTATTTACCACTCCAGGCTGTCTTCACACCAGAGAAATCCACCACGGTTCGACTCGTCTTCGACTCGTCATCAAAGGGCCACGATGGGCTCTCCCTTAATGACCACCTAGAAAAGGGACCTAATTACATCAATGAACTGCCAAGTGTATTGACAGCGTGGCGATGGGACGAGGTGGCTTACTCTGGAGATGTCCGGAAAATGTTCAACCAAGTTTTGGTGCATCCAGAAGATCAAATCTACCACCGATTTCTATGGAGAAAGGAAAAAGGTAACCTACCCACCATTTACCAGTGGCTGCGGCTGAGTTTTGGGGACAAACCTGCACCCGATATCGCGTCCAACTCTATCAACACTTTGGCTAAGGCTTCTCAATCTGAGTTCCCAGATGCAGCAAAAGAACTCCAAGAGCACGTATATGTTGATGATATTGGAGGATCTAGACCAACTGTAGAAGAAGTCAAACAGGTCACAGACGGGATTGATAATATCCTTGGAAAGGGACAGTTCGAAATTAAGTCGTGGCACTCCAACCATAAGGAAGTTGATCAGTCTGATGGTGAACGTTTCACAGATCTACTGGGTCATAAGTGGGACAAAGAAAGCGACAGATTCACATTCAAGAAACGCGAGATCGTTGGCCAGTTCGAAACCTTTACCAAGAGAAATTGTTTAGCTCTGGTAGCCCAGCTGTGGGATCCCATTGGCCTTGTCTCGCCCGTGACGATCAAGTTCAGAATCCACTTGCAAGAGCTCTGGCAATCTGGTTTTGGTTGGGATGACGTTCTCCCGGAAAGTCTCCAGAAGAAATGGAAAGAAAATCTTCAGATCATGAATTATCTTCTCACGTTTGAATTCGATCGAAAGCTGAAGCCAAGCAATGCCACTGGCCTTCCAGAGATACATGGTTTCTCCGATGGAGGAGAACAAGGATTCGGCGCTGTCATTTTCCTCCGCTGGACACTCGTTGATGGTAGTTTCTACTGTGTCCCCGTGATGATCAAACCATTCGTGGCACCGTTAAAGAAGAAAAGCATTCCAAGATTGGAACTGTTGGGCTGTTTAGCACTGTCCAGAATGTGCGAAACTTGTGAAAAAACACTCGATTTTGCCAAAATTAAAGAAGCCGAAAGAATCCTTTGGGTAGATTCCACAACTGTTCTGTCATGGATAAAGACCCCACCAAGAGAATTCTGACCTTTCGTGTCCGCAAGAGTAGCTGAGATCCAGGAAACGGTGGGCACAGAGAACTTTCGCTACGTTAGATCAGACAGTAACCCAGCTGATGTTCTCACAAGAGGCATCGAACCTGAAAAACTCGTACATTGGCTAGAAGGTCCGTCTTTTCTCAAGCTACCGAGGTCTGATTGGCCTCAATTCCAGCGGATACTCGAAGCAATATTGAAATCATCGCGGAAGCCATGAAAGAAAAGAAAGCTCCGCCGAAGACAGCAGGATCGACAAGAAAAGCGAAAGAAATCAATGCTAATTCACTGACTGAAGACAAGACAGATACTCCTATCCTTTCTCACCTTCTGGCATCTTGTTCATCATTCTCCAAAGTTCGAAGAACTCTTTCGCTCATTCTTCGATTCACCCAAAATGCAAGAAAGAAAAACGTACAAAGGGGGCCGATTTCTGTGAGCGAATTGAAGTCCTCAGAAAACATTTTGCTGAAATGGTGCCAAGTCCATCTAGACGTCACCTTCCTTGACAAGAGGTTATCCGCCCAAGAAGATCAAGATGGGTTAATTAGAGTGCACGGACGACTGGAAAATATTAGATCCCTCCCAGACGACCTGAGGAATCCCGTTCTTCTGCCACGAAACCATCCGTTGGTCTATCTTCTCCTGCATCACTTACACGGAAAGCGTGGTCACTGTGGCTACAAGAGCTTGATGTATGAGGCACGGAAACGGTTTTGGATCGTTGGACTTCGGGATGGCGAAATTCCTAACCAGCAAATGCGTTGTTTGTAAAAAACTACGCAAGAAACCTCTCGAGCAGCTGATGGGCCAGGTTCGAAGCTTGAAGTGCGGCGGATTACCAGCATTCTCCAACACAGCTATAGATATGTTTGGTCCAGTACAAATCAGAATAAATCGGAAAACGCTTAAAGAGGCACAAGTGATCATATTCGCCTGTATGACGACCAGGGCAATTCATCTGGAGCTAGTCAGTGACAAAAGCACAGATACTTTCCTGATGGCATTCCGAAGGTTTGCCTGTTTACGTGGGCATCCGAACAACTGTTGGTCGGACTGTGGAACAAACTTCGTCGGCGCACAAGGTTACTTTAACGAAATCATTCAAGACTGGGATTTCCGCAAAATTCAGAGTATTCTCTCGGAAGAGTTCGCTTGTGATTTTAACTGGCTCTGGAACGTACCACACGCCAGTCATCAAAATGGTGTTGTCGAATCCCTTATCAAGTCTGTTAGACAAGGCCTAAATTCCACATGCAAAAACCAAGCATTCACCGAAGAGCAATGGAGAACATTCCTCACAGAGATCAACTACCTGATCAACAGCCGTCCGCTGTATCCGAGTTCCAACAGCGTTTGGGAAAGTCCTCCGATTACACCCAATGACATTCTCATTGGCCAACACAGCGTACCCCCACAACCAGAGCCAGAAGACAAAATCAATCCTAGACATCTTCTCAGAAGCACGGAGAACAGAGTAAAAGAGTTTTGGGATTGTTGGATGAAATATTTTGCCCCAAACCTATTACCCCGAAATAAGTGGTTCAGAACAAGAGAGAACGTTCAAGTTGGAGATTTGGTCCTAGAGCTTGACCCGAAGCTGAAGAGGTATCAGTGGAAGATGGCGCTTATTACCGATACTTATCCGGGGGAAGATGGTCTGGTCAGAAAAGTAAGAATAAAGACGGAGGTCGGAGAATATGATAGACCTATACACAAATTGTGTCTCATCGCTACGAAGAAAGAACTGAACACTGAAGACAAGTAATGTCGTATGGAAACAGCACGTATGTTCGTGTAAATAGAAGAACTTAACTGTGAGTTATCGTTGCTCAATTAATAGTCTTAATTTCCGCACTGGAGCGGAGTGTTCTGAACATTGTCTATTTCCGGTCTGGGTCGAGAGACTGGGGAAAAACGAGAGCACATGGAATGGGTTTTTGGACGAACAGAACGTAGTTTTAATAAATATAATAAGAAACTTCCTTCACAGAATTGTGAGTATATATAGAAAGTTTTGGTCATTTTCCTTATTCAGCTATAGGCTTATAGCTAATAGTTCAATTAATGTTGTTTATGTTGTTTATCTAGTTGACTATCACTGTATTCCATACATATAGTACAAGAACATTAAAGAAGTATCTATATATTAAAACGCCTTTGAGAGTTTGAGTTTATCGAAATTAAAGTAGCCTCCCATTATCGTGGAGGCGAAACAACACCCTTTATAGTGCTAAATAATGGGGTGCTATTTTGACACCTTTTTGGGGTCCTAAATAGCACCTCTTTCATCAGCGAAAGTGCTAAATTTACACCCTTTATAGCGCTAAATATTGGGTGCTATTTTGACACCATCAAAAGTGTTAAACATAGGCCACTATAGAGGTGCTAAATTAACACGATTTTTAGGGTTAAATATATTATGGGTGTTTAAGTCAAATTACAGTTTCACAAAAAATCGCAAGAAAGCCCAAGCAACATATTTCTAAGGAATATTGTTGTGATAAATCGCCATGTATAATATCTTGTGATACTACATGATTATAGACATTTTATATACACAAACTCTATGGTGTTTTGTTGTGTCGCATCTAGTTTGCTACATACCTAAGAGAAACGTTACAGAGAACGTTATATTCCTAAAGCATAGAGTCTAAAATATGACACAAAAATCTGAAATGGTACAAAATACGAGCAGTGTTTTTTGGTTGGGAGTTGTCTCTCCTGAAAGAATTCATAGAAATGACATAAGCACGGAAAGACGGACTGGTGTCTAATTTCCTTACTACGCGCGCAAAGTTTTCTGGGATAGCGTCACTTTCATTTCAAATTTTAATTTGAAAAATTATGTTGGAAAATACAAGCAATATATTTGCTTTTTCTTCTCGAAATCCACAAGAATTTCAAGAGTTATAGCTCAGGAACGCTGGTATAATATTCAGGTAAGGATATTTCAATGTTTTTATGTAATATAAAGCAATTATAAAGGCAAAAATTTACGGATGTATTCATAAATATTTATGTTGTGTGCGTTGTGTGGCCGTAAGAAAATATTTGAATTTTAACGCGACAAAAATTCCCTTGTACTTATCAATTTAGTTCAGAATCAAAACGATAATATAAACTACGGCCTACTTAACAATTATATTAATCTATACCATAGAAACTCTGACATTAGAGTAGACTTAAAAGTTATGAATGTTTTTATATATGAATTATGTGATTGTTTCATAAGTTGAGCATTGTTTCAATGAATCAATGTATAGTCCATTAGTACCCTGAGAAAATGTCTTGACAATTTTAAATAATGTGCAACTTCCATAATATTATAATTGTTATTTAATGAGGTATATTTAAAATGCTTCAATAAAACCTACATGACGACTCAGGGTACAGGTATTCACTGAAAAATACCACGGTCATGTGGTACAAGCCTAGTTCTCTGATTGGACAAACTTATTGTGAGGTATAATATTATAATATATAATAACTTTCCCTCCATGCTTTTCAGCACAAACCAACAATATATGATGCCCATATTTGGGGGGGGGGGGGGGGGTGGCTTACTGACCACTGCTCTCGATGATTTTTGTGGACTCTTCCTAACTCAGCTATACCTTGCTTGTTCCTCCAAAGTGTGCTGCCCAGGAGAGCAGGGTGAAGAAAGCATTTACATAGACCTGTGCATCATGCCTAAGGGAGTTTTGGAATCTCAGGAGGCTAACTGTACATAAGCAATAGCTAATTGTATTCTAATTATAACCTGTGTGCTCTATAGTAACACTGGACCTTACACACTTCTAGTGGGGTCACTAGGGGTGTATTTTGATATGGAACTCACTGCAAGAATATTTATTATTGTGTGAGAATTGATTATTTTTTATAGTCTGTGATCTCGTCAAATAGTAGTTAAGTCAGCTATGTCCTGCCTAATGAAAGAGAATATCATAATTATGTATTATTAGCAGACACCTGTTTAATTGCATTCATTAGAATGATGCAAATATTTTAAGTTAATCTGAATTTTGTATTTACTTATGTACCTTACTTTCAATGTATTTTATAGATAACCTAATTATATGTGATTGTGAAGCTGGAAAAATATTGATATTTATGTATGGTTCACCTTGGCATCACGACTAAAGTAAGAGAGCAACTTTGTATCGCCGAGGAAGATAACGCAAGGAGTTAATGGTCTGCGTCAAGTTGTGTGTGTTTGATATTGGCCATACTAACAGGAGCAAAAGAATAGAGGTATTCTGATCTCAGAAAATGTGGAGTTGCAGTCTTTTGGCATGTCTATAGACTATGGGGAAATTAGTGTAGTAATCGTCAGACTCTATAACTGTTGACTTTACCTAATAACAAATTTGTAACCCATTAAACCACAATGATTATATCAGGGATTTATAGAAGCACCTTTCTGCTAACCGTAAACGGTTGTAAATAATTCATTTTCTTCATCTGAAAAACGGCAGTAGAATAAAGTGCTTGTATAAATTCCTGATTGTGCATCTTATATTGCAAGTTTACTCTGTCTAATGCCAGACAACTTCACCTGCTAAGGAAAATTGTTAGTTGTTAATGGGTTAACTTAAGCATTGGAGTGACATAGAATAACTCTTCTGACATGCTCCTAGCATAGTACTAGAATTGCTTGGCATTGCCCAGGGTAAAATAATAGATGGTAGGTTTCAATAGGTAATTGGTGAGAACATTGCATGAGCATGGCAAGATTTGCCTAAATTTATTACCATTTTAATGTTCAGCTGCAAAGTAATTTTGGAATCAGCAAATATATTATTATTAATTAAATTAAAGGATGTTCATATATTTTCAGATTGTATTGTCTCTTTGTTAAAAAGTGGAGTATATATTTTGGATTTGCTTTGTAGCAATGAGCAAGTTTTTGTTCACACTAGTGCTAAAATAGCACCTAAATCAGGTGCTATTTTGATGAGAATATTCGGGTGTTAAAACAACTCCTAAATCAGTGCTATTTTAACACTACAAAAGGTGTTGTTTTAGCACCGTAACTAGTGTTAAATCAACACCATCAACAGCGGTGTTAAAATAGCACCCAAAAAGGTGTCATTTTTTACCTAATTGTTTAGCACCACTTTTTGGTGTTAAATTGACACCCCAAAATTAACAGTGTAGAATGCAGTATAAACGAAATGACTCGCCTATAAGTATATAAGTAATATAATATGCATGCTTCAAATCTCAACAGTTATGCAATGCTGGCGCTATATATAGCAACTATTTTTGGGGGCCGATTTCTGTGAGCGAATTGAAGTCCTCAGAAAACATTTTGCTGAAATGGTGCCAAGTCCATCTAGACGTCACCTCCCTTGACAAGAGGTTATCCGCCCAAGAAGATCAAGATGGGTTAATTAGAGTGCACGGACGACTGGAAAATATTAGATCCCTCCCAGACGACCTGAGGAATCCCGTTCTTCTGCCACGAAACCATCCGTTGGTCTATCTTCTCCTGCATCACTTACACGGAAAGCGTGGTCACTGTGGCTACAAGAGCTTGATGTATGAGGCACGGAAACGGTTTTGGATCGTTGGACTTCGCGGGATGGCGAAATTCCTAACCAGCAAATGCGTTGTTTGTAAAAAACTACGCAAGAAACCTCTCGAGCAGCTGATGGGCCAGGTTCCGAAGCTTCGAAGTGCGGCCGGATTACCAGCATTCTCCAACACAGCTATAGATATGTTTGGTCCAGTACAAATCAGAATAAATCGGAAAACGCTTAAAGAGGCACAAGTGATCATATTCGCCTGTATGACGACCAGGGCAATTCATCTGGAGCTAGTCAGTGACAAAAGCACAGATACTTTCCTGATGGCATTCCGAAGGTTTGCCTGTTTACGTGGGCATCCGAACAACTGTTGGTCGGACTGTGGAACAAACTTCGTCGGCGCACAAGGTTACTTTAACGAAATCATTCAAGACTGGGATTTCCGCAAAATTCAGAGTATTCTCTCGGAAGAGTTCGCTTGTGATTTTAACTGGCTCTGGAACGTACCACACGCCAGTCATCAAAATGGTGTTGTCGAATCCCTTATCAAGTCTGTTAGACAAGGCCTAAATTCCACATGCAAAAACCAAGCATTCACCGAAGAGCAATGGAGAACATTCCTCACAGAGATCAACTACCTGATCAACAGCCGTCCGCTGTATCCGAGTTCCAACAGCGTTTGGGAAAGTCCTCCGATTACACCCAATGACATTCTCATTGGCCAACACAGCGTACCCCCACAACCAGAGCCAGAAGACAAAATCAATCCTAGACATCTTCTCAGAAGCACGGAGAACAGAGTAAAAGAGTTTTGGGATTGTTGGATGAAATATTTTGCCCCAAACCTATTACCCCGAAATAAGTGGTTCAGAACAAGAGAGAACGTTCAAGTTGGAGATTTGGTCCTAAGAAGAAGAAGAAGAAGAAATTTATTTCACCACTAACATATTTACATCGATTTACATACATATACATAGTTACATACATGACAGTGTTGTATTTCTTATTACATTTAGCCAGTTGGTTGATCTAGTAATTTATTTACCTTCATATATATGTAAATGCATATGCCAGTGGCAAGGAAGCCCAATAGAGAAACCTAATTATGGCTTATTTTTATCAGGCTTCCTTATATATATAGATATATTGAAGTAGATACATTTAACAGTAGCTACATAACGAAACATTCAATAACGAATACTATTTAAGATACATAAAACAAACAAACAAACAAAGACATGCACCATAATTAACTGTACTAACTTTACAATATTTCTCTGTCATTATATTTAAATGAAATTGTTCATTATATATATATAAAAAAATGTATATATATATTATTCAAGATTAATTAGATAATATCTTAATTTTGTTTTAAATGAAAATATAGTTAAACAATTCGTAAGTTTTACAGGAAGTGAATTAAAGAATTTTGGACCCTGAAATTGAACTGAAAATTTCCTAATATTTGATGCACACAGAGGAAGATGAAATTTACTTGACGATCTGGTATTGTAAGAATGCAATTGATCATTTAATGTAAACATAGATTTACATTTTGCAGGCAATAAAAATTTCTTAAACGAGAACATAAATAAACCTAGTTGCAACAAATGAATTTGTTCAAAATTTAAAATTTTTAAATCTTTGAAAATTGGATCAGAGTGAGCATCATACTTGGCTCTGTTCATTATTCTGACAACCCGTTTTTGAAGAACTACAATGCGATGCAAATTAGATTTGTAAGTTGAAGCCCAAACAATATTGCAATAATACAAGTATGGATAAATCATGGAATAATATAATGATCTTAAGGACGATTTAGAAAGATAAAAACTAGACCTATAAATTATTCCTACCGATTTTGAAATTTTATTTGCTATGTAAGAAATATGAGATTTCCAACTTAACACTTCATCTAAAATTACGCCCAAAAAACGAGTTTCTTTGGTTTGCTCAATTAAATAATTATCTATATACAGATTAAAGGTTTGACTAACGTTTTTTTTCCGAGTTCTAAACAACATAAACTTAGTTTTATCAAGATTTAAGGAAAGTATATTTGCTTTAAGCCAAGTTGAGATTTTGCTAATTCAGTGTTTAATATAGTGGAGATAGTACACAAATCCTTTCCCGAAAAAAATATATTGGTATCATCAGCAAACAATACAAACTTTAGAATATTTGAAGATGTACTTAAATCATTAATATATAACAAAAACAATAAGGGGCCAAGAATTGAACCTTGGGGGACACCACACGAAATTAACTTACGACAAGAAAAACATCCATTAAATTCAACAAATTGCAACCTATTGGAAAGATAACTTTTGAACCAATTTAATGATAACCCACGAATACCATAGTATTCAAGTTTATCCAGTAAAATTGTATGATTTACTGTATCAAAAGCTTTTGAAAGATCCAAAAATATCCCAACAGCATATTCCTTACTATCAATTGAAGTTGATATCTTGTCATAAATATCAATCAAAGCTAAAGATGTCGAGTGCTGCTTTCTGAATCCATACTGAGTGTCACATAGAATTCTATTTTTATCAATATAGTTAATTAAACGGTTGTAAATAATTCGTTCAAGAAATTTTGAAAAACTTGGAAGAATAGAAATTGGTCTATAATTTGTAAATGTACCGTAGTCGCCAGATTTAAACAAAGGAATGACACGAGCAATTTTCATTTCATTTGGTACTATGCCATGATTTATAGACAAGTTCATAATATGAGCTATAGGTACAGATATTAGATTAATAGATTGCTTTATGACAGACATTGGAATTCTATCATAACCAGCAGCTTTACTTGCGTCAAATGTTTTGCGATTTGAATAATTTCACTTTCATCAACTGGATTTAGAAAAATTGAGTTAGGAAAGGAACCATGAAGAAAATCCTTATGCGAAACAGAAGAGTGTTGTATTCGTTTAGCTTGATTGGTCCCAATATTAGTAAAATACTCACAAAATCTATTAGCAATTTCAGTTGGATCAGATATTTCTAAGCCATCAGCTTTGAACACTGACGTTTGCATAGCGTTAGTTTTTTTCTTGCCTATTATTTCATTTAAAATTTTCCATGTAGCCTTATTATTCGATTTACAACGTGCTAGTCTCCTTCATAATACAATCTCTTAGATTTTTTATACAATGATTCAGTTTATTCTTATACGTTTTATACAATGTTTCTGATTGAGGTGTAGGATTCTTCAAGAACTTTTTATACAACCTATGTTTCTTCTTAATAGATGTTAAAATATCCTGAGAAAGCCACGGCTTATTCAAACCGCGTCTCTTTTTTAACTTTTTCAACGGAAAACAACTGTTATAAACTTCATTAAATTTATTCAAAAATGTTTTATAAGCATTTTCCGGATCATTAATTCCTTCTAATTGAAACCAATTAACATTCATTAATTCTTCTGAGAATCTATTTACATTGTCAGGGCATCTATCGCGTACAAATATACTTTCATTATCATCATTATAACACGAATCCATAAAACAGATTGAAAAGATTGGAAGATGGTCAGATATATCTGTAACCAATAAACCATTAATGGAGTCAAAACAATGATTAGTGAATATATTGTCAATCAATGTAGCTGTATGAGCTGTTATTCTTGTAGGGCAGGTTATCATAGGAATTAAAGCATGAGAATATAAATTGTCTAAAAACTTACCTGTGATAGTGTCATTTTGATAACTTATTAAATTAAGATTAAAGTCTCCTGCTATATAACAGATTTTATTTTCACTAGAAATTTTCCCTAACAAGTCATCAAATTTTTGAACAAAAAGATTGACATTACTAGCTGGTGGCCTATACAAAACACCTACAATTATATTTTTGCCCTTAGGATTGCAAATTTCAATAAATAACGATTCAACAATGTTATTGTTGTTACTCTCCAGACATAAATCAGGCCTATTCTTAAATGATAGCTGTTTTGATAAGTACAAACCAATTCCACCTCCATGACGACTCGTACGATGTTTATGGATAAAATTATAATTTTCAATATCAACTAGATGATTCGTGTCACGAAGCCAGGTTTCTGTTATTGCGATAACTGAAAATTGCAAACTCAAACACGACAACAGCTCAGTTAATCTATCTAAGTTAGCTTGAAGACTTCTAATATTTAAATGAAGTAATGAAAAATTTTCCCTATTGTTTATCCTACTTTTTATGATCTCATTAAATTGCTCTTCAATTAAATAATCACAGATATTAGAACCTGCATGAAAGTTTGCATCTGGATCTAAGTCGTAAGTAGTTGTTAAACGTTGATGACAATATACATCCGTCAATAAAGGATTGAATTTCAAAAATGCTAGACGATCAGAATCGTAATGAACAGAGCCATATTGCTGCTCAAAAATAACATGCAAAAATTCATTGTCGTCTAAACAATGAAATGGCAAACTATTAAGGTCATTAAGGGCCATAACGAAAGCTATTAAAACAAAAGCTAATAAAAACTACGTATTTACTTATCTTAAATTACTTTCAACCTGGCTTATGTCTGACAATTAATTTGTCCAGTATGAAGTAAGCTATTTTTCCAGCTCTCTTCGCTTCTATCAACTGCGGCATCTGTGCTTTTCTCTTCTGCAATGTATCAAATGCAAGGTCTTCATTAACATATATTCCTCGAGGTTTAACTATCCGAGCAGTCTTCAAAATATTTGCTTTCTGCTTCCAATTTTTCAGGCGGCAAACAATAGTGCGTGGGCGAGTTGTTGACGTGGCAGAAGCTGTAGAACCTGGTAACACCCTTCTCTTTCCTACACGATGAGCACGCTCAACAGATATATCTTCAGAAATTTCCAACTTGTCTTTCAAAACGTCTTTCACAAGTTGTTCAGTTACCTCCCACGTCTCGTCATGTACTTCTGGAACGCCATCCAAACGAATATTATTCCGTCGACTCTGATTTTCTAAGTATTCAACTTTATCTTTCTGTTGACTGAGAAAGGACTGCGTGTTTAAGATTTCCCGTTCTATGCCTAACAATTTCTCAAGGTTTGGTTTAATTTCCTGTACATCTTTTTGAGTAAATTCAAGACTCGCTTTTAGATCAGACACAGTAGTAACTATGTCATCCATACGTTTGTTAACTATGTTCATCGTCGCTTCGAATAATGCTTTAAACATGCTCTCTTGAACTCGAAGCAATTCTTGTACTGTCGCCATTGTCAAAGCTTCTCCACCAGCATTTTGCTTGGTATCACTCTCAGAAGACGATGATGGTTTTGCACGAAGTTTTGGTGGCATGATGAAACAATAATGAAATTTTAGGTGAAACTCAAAATTACACGTCTACACTTGACGACGTCTCAATTATGAGACGTCCTAGAGCTTGACCCGAAGCTGAAGAGGTATCAGTGGAAGATGGCGCTTATTACCGATACTTATCCGGGGGAAGATGGTCTGGTCAGAAAAGTAAGAATAAAGACGGAGGTCGGAGAATATGATAGACCTATACACAAATTGTGTCTCATCGCTACGAAGCAAGAACTGAACACTGAAGACAAGTAATGTCGTATGGAAACAGCACGTATGTTCGTGTAAATAGAAGAACTTAACTGTGAGTTATCGTTGCTCAATTAATAGTCTTAATTTCCGCACTGGAGCGGAGTGTTCTGAACATTGTCTATTTCCGGTCTGGGTCGAGAGACTGGGGAAAAACGAGAGCACATGGAATGGGTTTTTGGACGAACAGAACGTAGTTTTAATAAATATAATAAGAAACTTCCTTCACAGAATTGTGAGTATATATAGAAAGTTTTGGTCATTTTCCTTATTCAGCTATAGGCTTATAGCTAATAGTTCAATTAATGTTGTTTATGTTGTTTATCTAGTTGACTATCACTGTATTCCATACATATAGTACAAGAACATTAAAGAAGTATCTATATATTAAAACGCCTTTGAGAGTTTGAGTTTATCGAAATTAAAGTAGCCTCCCATTATCGTGGAGGCGAAACAACACCCTTTATAGTGCTAAATAATGGGGTGCTATTTTGACACCTTTTTGGGGTCCTAAATAACACCTCTTTCATCAGCGAAAGTGCTAAATTTACACCCTTTATAGCGCTAAATATTGGGTGCTATTTTGACACCATCAAAAAGTGTTAAACATAGGCCACTATAGAGGTGCTAAATTAACACGATTTTTAGGGTTAAATATATTATGGGTGTTTAAGTCAAATTACAGTTTCACAAAAAATCGCAAGAAAGCCCAAGCAACATATTTCTAAGGAATATTGTTGTGATAAATCGCCATGTATAATATCTTGTGATACTACATGATTATAGACATTTTATATACACAAACTCTATGGTGTTTTGTTGTGTCGCATCTAGTTTGCTACATACCTAAGAGAAACGTTACAGAGAACGTTATATTCCTAAAGCATAGAGTCTAAAATATGACACAAAAATCTGAAATGGTACAAAATACGAGCAGTGTTTTTTGGTTGGGAGTTGTCTCTCCTGAAAGAATTCATAGAAATGACATAAGCACGGAAAGACGGACTGGTGTCTAATTTCCTTATTTAAAATGCTTCAATAAAACCTACATGACGACTCAGGGTACAGGTATTCACTGAAAAATACCACGGTCATGTGGTACAAGCCTAGTTCTCTGATTGGACAAACTTATTGTGAGGTATAATATTATAATATATAATAACTTTCCCTCCATGCTTTTCAGCACAAACCAACAATATATGATGCCCATATTTGGGGGGGGGGGGGGGGGTGGCTTACTGACCACTGCTCTCGATGATTTTTGTGGACTCTTCCTAACTCAGCTATACCTTGCTTGTTCCTCCAAAGTGTGCTGCCCAGGAGAGCAGGGTGAAGAAAGCATTTACATAGACCTGTGCATCATGCCTAAGGGAGTTTTGGAATCTCAGGAGGCTAACTGTACATAAGCAATAGCTAATTGTATTCTAATTATAACCTGTGTGCTCTATAGTAACACTGGACCTTACACACTTCTAGTGGGGTCACTAGGGGTGTATTTTGATATGGAACTCACTGCAAGAATATTTATTATTGTGTGAGAATTGATTATTTTTTATAGTCTGTGATCTCGTCAAATAGTAGTTAAGTCAGCTATGTCCTGCCTAATGAAAGAGAATATCATAATTATGTATTATTAGCAGACACCTGTTTAATTGCATTCATTAGAATGATGCAAATATTTTAAGTTAATCTGAATTTTGTATTTACTTATGTACCTTACTTTCAATGTATTTTATAGATAACCTAATTATATGTGATTGTGAAGCTGGAAAAATATTGATATTTATGTATGGTTCACCTTGGCATCACGACTAAAGTAAGAGAGCAACTTTGTATCGCCGAGGAAGATAACGCAAGGAGTTAATGGTCTGCGTCAAGTTGTGTGTGTTTGATATTGGCCATACTAACAGGAGCAAAAGAATAGAGGTATTCTGATCTCAGAAAATGTGGAGTTGCAGTCTTTTGGCATGTCTATAGACTATGGGGAAATTAGTGTAGTAATCGTCAGACTCTATAACTGTTGACTTTACCTAATAACAAATTTGTAACCCATTAAACCACAATGATTATATCAGGGATTTATAGAAGCACCTTTCTGCTAACCGTAAACGGTTGTAAATAATTCATTTTCTTCATCTGAAAAACGGCAGTAGAATAAAGTGCTTGTATAAATTCCTGATTGTGCATCTTATATTGCAAGTTTACTCTGTCTAATGCCAGACAACTTCACCTGCTAAGGAAAATTGTTAGTTGTTAATGGGTTAACTTAAGCATTGGAGTGACATAGAATAACTCTTCTGACATGCTCCTAGCATAGTACTAGAATTGCTTGGCATTGCCCAGGGTAAAATAATAGATGGTAGGTTTCAATAGGTAATTGGTGAGAACATTGCATGAGCATGGCAAGATTTGCCTAAATTTATTACCATTTTAATGTTCAGCTGCAAAGTAATTTTGGAATCAGCAAATATATTTATATTATTAATTAAATTAAAGGATGTTCATATATTTTCAGATTGTGTTGTCTCTTTGTTAAAAAGTGGAGTATATATTTTGGATTTGCTTTGTAGCAATGAGCAAGTTTTTGTTCACACTAGTGCTAAAATAGCACCTAAATCAGGTGCTATTTTGATGAGAATATTCGGGTGTTAAAACAACTCCTAAATCAGTGCTATTTTAACACTACAAAAGGTGTTGTTTTAGCACCGTAACTAGTGTTAAATCAACACCATCAACAGCGGTGTTAAAATAGCACCCAAAAAGGTGTCATTTTTTACCTAATTGTTTAGCACCACTTTTTGGTGTTAAATTGACACCCCAAAATTAACAGTGTAGAATGCAGTATAAACGAAATGACGCGCCTATAAGTATATAAGTAATATAATATGCATGCTTCAAATCTCAACAGTTATGCAATGCTGGCGCTATATATAGCAACTATTTTTGTTTCTATTATAAATAATAGGTTTAGCGAAAACTCTTGTGTCAGAAAGAGTCGTATTTGTGGGATAGTCAAATCCAAGGAAGTATTGGGAAAGGGAAACAGATGACGTCGTGGATTTTGCGGAATATATTATCTCGTGACGCTGACGTGCTATTACCAATTTACAAATCCCTGATAAGGCCTCATCTTGAGTATTGTGTCCAGGTTTGGTCACCTCGTCCGAGACATGGAAATTGGAGAACTATTATGGAAATCGAACACTGCCAACGGAAATTTACCAAATTAATCAATGGTTTTGAATATTTGTCTTATAAGGAACGAATTGTGAAATCGGGTTTAACAACCCTGTTGGGGAGACGCACAAGAGGGGACCTAATCGAGATGTTTAAAATTAGAAATAACTTTGTGTCATATGGACAAAGTATGTTTGCGACTGGTGTGTCAGGGAGGCAGTTACTGTTATTACCCAGGGCTAATACAATTAAATGTAGGTCAGTTGTGTGTGTATTGGAATAGGCTGCCGACAACAGTTAGAACTGCTTCATCAGTCACTAACTTTAAAGTACTTTTAGACAAACATAAGGAAGATTCAATACGGCGAGGTATTATGAATGGTTTTTGGGAACTGTCCGAGGAAATTTTTAATCGCTTATAAACGTTTTAGGACTTGAGATGCTGTAATGTGGCATAATTATTAAAGTTAAAGTTATTATAAAGAATACGTTTAGAGGAAACCATTGTGGCAGAAAGATGCTAAAGTATGAATGCTACAACTGTATGATATTGCTAAAGTATGAATGCTACAACTAGCACTAAATAAGTAAATAACAAAACATATAATAAGCTATACAATAATGTTTCAGAAGACCGAACAATAATGTTACGACTACTGTGAGTGTAGTTCATAAAGTCTTATAGTATATATAGTATTTATCTAAAGTACATATCAATAATCATAATAATTATGTGGTATCCCAAGGTTGAAGGCATTTGTCTTTGACATTAAAACACTTTGAAATGAAGTCTGAGAATGGCATTACTAAAACTGAATCATTGGGCGACATTATGTGAGTCAATAAATTTTGTTTTGATTCTGTTGTAAGGTTTCATCAGAAAAATATTTTTTTAAATATTGTTTGTATTGTTTCTAATGTTCTTGTAACTTTCACATCCAAAAGAAAAGTGAAATTCAGTTCCACAGGTTTTACAATATCTTTCTTCGCGGGTATGTTTTGGTAGCGGCCGTGTTCGATTAATAATTTGTGATTACTTATTCGAAATTTTGTCAGCATTCGTCTTTGCGATGGATTTTTTATAAAAGTTAAGTAACTTTCTTGTTTGTACTCTTTTTTAAAGTGTTTATAAACCCAAAATGAGTTTTTACTGATTCGGATAGAACATAAAAATGAAATAAGTTCTAGATTAGTTTTTGGCTTAGACTTTTAGTTTCGGAGATATAAAGGCTCAAAGTCGCTATTTTGGAAAAAAAGTAGCGTCTTCCGGGGGACTGGGTCCCAGGAACGTGTGTATTTAATTTTACTATAAAAACAATTACATTTGGATAAATCATCTTGAAAATTCGGCTATTTCTTGAGGAAAAAAACACATTTTTGAACTCAAACACATTTTTGAGTGTGTAAAGTAACCCTTCTAGTGGTTTGCATCGTCAATCGTGGAATATAGACGAAGGAATGGATTTAAATGCGATTTCAAAGTCGATCGTGGAGACGACCATGACACTTGATGACAGTAACTTATGTCTATAAATTCTGGGACATAGATGCCTCTTGCTTATAAAATTATTTCGAAAGAAGAAATAAATGAACGAATGCAAGGGTTAAAAGTTTGTTGGAATGGAACTTAAACCTTTTACTGCATTTTATAGTCTTC
Source organism: Trachythela sp. YZ-2020 (assembly GCA_016169945.1). Classification (NCBI taxonomy): domain Eukaryota; kingdom Metazoa; phylum Cnidaria; class Anthozoa; order Malacalcyonacea; family Clavulariidae; genus Trachythela; species Trachythela sp. YZ-2020. The sequence goes on along the minus strand of JADLSH010000164.1, from coordinate 788,386 downwards.
ATGCCTTCATGGACATGGGAATCGGTTGCATTTCATTTCTACACCTGCTTTAAAGTTAGTTCTCACTTTAGCAAGGAAGCTTGTTTCCCTACAAATTTTACATTCAAATTTGCCCAAAATTTGGACATTTTCAAGAATAGTAACTGGTTAACTGCAACTGGCCAACCCACAATCTAATGAAATTGGCCCCATGTATATTCTCACAGAACCTTTCATAGAAAGATTGGTTGGCAGATTGTCATCTTTGTCCATGTAACTGAAAGATGATCAATACACGGGTATCATAAACTGGATATATAGATATATATATATATGGAATTATTGTGACGACACTAAACATTAATTGCCACATAAATAGGCTTAGAATAATATTCATCTTTTGAGAATGTTTTAGTGGGGGAAACATATCTAATTTAATAAGCCCAGTATGTGATCTGTAAAACTTCATACTTTCTATGACTTCTATTACAGTAGCTTTTCCTGTGTGGGCAGAGCAAACATGCTTCAACTTTGACATTAGATGTAAGATGTGTGGTATGAGAGTGATGTATGCTTTACTCATAGTGTACACACATCCAACTTTCTTAGCATGCCCACATAGCTGATTTAAGTAACTCGGAAAGGTGCTTCTCTGTGCAGGTAAACCGACTTCCTCCCCATGGAGGAAAATGGATGTTGACCCCCTCCCGTACCAGATGTCCTTGCACATTTTAGAAGTGGAATCTCTCCTTCCAGATGGGTAAAGTTCTTCCATAGTGGGAGTCTGGCTCTTTTCTAGGTAACCCATTACCCAAAAAGCAGCTAAAGTTTAGCCGATCCAATCAAGCGCAGTTAACCCATTAATTGGCAGTACTCTACCACCGATGAGTAAAATTTGCCAATTAATGGGTTAAGCCAATCCAATCGATCAAGGGGCTGAGCTATTAAAAGTGAACTTGCCCCCAAGAGACAATAGAGTCACACTGCAACATATATTGATAAAGATGTTTAATAAATATTTAATTAAAAATGTTAATTCATCTTTCACTGATGGTTCCAGTTTACTTCACTGATAATCTAGATGAAATCACAAACAAATAGTTTAATGGGCTATACAATGTTGAAGTGTATCTCTCTATTTAGGGAATTTTCTGTTAGCCTCCCTAAGGTTCTTCAACATAGGTGGCTTAGGGACCAAGGCCTAACTGCAGAAATGCCTGATACTCAGGTTAAGGTGGTTCCACTAGTGGGACAGTGCAGCACTTGGTCATCAACTTTGTGCCAAATACATGTATCAATTAAACTTATATCATCAGTATCTCACTGTCATATAAAACATGTGACATTGACCACATGTGTAGGATAATACAAGACACTGAAAGTCCACATATAAAGTAGAATGGCCTATTAATTTATATTAGTTAAATACCATAAAGGCATTAAAGTTGTGATAATTTCCACATGGAAACATATATGTTATATTATTCTATAACAGCAGTATGTAATCTCTTAGAGGTAGAAGCACTTCGATCGATTTGTGCGTCAACAAACAACGTTGTACACCGGACATGTCCGGCGCAGAACCTTTCATCCATACTGGCTTCAATGACATTGTATACTAAGCAAATAATATGCACATTTAGGTGACATGATTCAACGTTAAATATCCAAAGTTCATACGCGCGAATAGACATCATTGCATTTGTTAAAATCACAGCTTACCTGTATGTTGATTCCTGTCCTATGTTGGGACAACTGGGTACATTTGTCTTTGTTTATAGATCGATAACTATGGCCTGAATTTGCCACCAAATGTCTCAGTCGATGAGTTTCGGTGCCCTCTTTTCTATCGGTTTAAAGCCGCAATGGGTGATTTATCCAAAAAAGGTGTCAGATAGCTAGATATATTACTGTTGGTACTTTCTGTGTAAGATCATGCACAAACGAAACATCGTTTAGACAAAATATGCAAAAAAACACAAGATATCGATATCTTTGCCATATATTTCTTAGTTGTTTATCAAAGTTGGGTTCCTGGGATCCAGGCCCCTTGGTGATATTTTGGTCGCGCTACTTTTTTTCAGAAAATGGCAAAATTTGCCTGTTTGAGCCTTTATATCTCCGAAACTAAAAGTCTAAGCCAAAAACTAATCTAGAACTTACTAACTAACTTTTCATGCCTTATCCGAATCAATAAAAACCCATTTTGGGTTTATAAGCACTTTAAATGTGAAGTAGAATGATAGTTTTGAGGAATTGTCTATTTGCTGTTTCAAGAACGAAATATAGTTGTTCTTTATGTTGTCTATAATAGTATCTATATTTTTGTCTTTGATAAATGTTTCTAGATCTATTGGTTCGTCAAGTGTAGGGTAATGGTTTTTCAACACTGTTAATTTTAGGGTGTCAATTTAACACCAAAAAGTGGTGCTAAAAAATTAGGTAAAAACTGACACCTATTTTGGGTGGTATTTTAACAACGCCTTTGATGGTGTTGATTTAACACTAGTTACGGTGCTAAAACAACACCTTTCCTATAGTGTGACATTAGCAATGGTTTTTAGAGTTAATTTAACACTTGTTGTGTAGTGCTAAAATAACACTTTGTTTTGTTGTTAAAGTAACACGCCTTTTCGGTGCTAAAGTCACACTAGTTTTTAAGTTTAACTGTTAACCCTGGTGAAAATAAAACTTTACACTGCACTAAAGTGATTTAGTGCACCCAAATGGCCTCATAATATTACACACAAACAAGAAAATAGTTTCATGATTATTATTAAATTAAGTTAAAAGTTTTTGGGTTCATTTTCCTTAGCTGTTCATGATTAAGTTTAACAATTGTTAATATATTCTTCCACTTGAAATATCCTTTCACAAAACTTTTAACTAACCATCATGCATGCATTAAATGAAGTTTAATGTAAATGTTGTATATATACTATTTCCATTGGAGTCCCAGCTGGTTGACAAATTTCTGGACAGAAATTATTTCCTTAGCATCAGCGTGCTTGTCCATCAAAACCGCTTCCAGGAAGGCGTAGATATTCGAAAATCCTGGACATAAAAAGGCGATAAGCATGGTCACCACCATAGCCACTGGAATGTTTTTGCCTGAGAAGTTTAAATAGATTTGTCCATCAGCAGCGATGTAAAAAGGATCCAAGATTGCCAGGTCTCCAGAAGCTATACTGATCCGTGGATAGGTGGATTTCTCTACTTCTTCGTCAATGGAATCAGCATCCTGAAAATATTCATTTTGATTTTAGCTTATAAGTTCAATATCGACTAACCTTAGGCCCTTAACCGCTTATTAAAATATACTTACTGTGCAAATCATGAACTAGTGATCCAAGGATAGTGCAAAGTTTTAAAAGACAAATGCAATATTACATGGTTTATAGTATAGTGCGTACGTACTTGTTGTGCATCCATATTTTTACGTTTACTATTTTTATTTGCCCTTGAAAATTGATGAAATGTGACAAGCTTTTGAAAAGCTAGCATACCAGTTTTTCATCAAGTACACTTGTCAATGAAAAGCTTGTAATATTTCGTAATTCTAAATTCGCGATGAGTGATTTATGTTTTTGCCAATATATTATAGTAGGCAGATAAAATTGTCTTTTGTTTACGGTTGCAATATTTGATCAGTTTTATTCAACTAATTACAAATATGTCAACTCAACTTCGATTATTTCAAATTTTATTTATTTATTTATTATTTCATCTTGTATATAAAATTTCGAGAGTATGGTTGTACACAGACTACTAAAATAAAGGCTAAGCAAAACTAGAAAGTATATAGAATGCATCATACATCAGTTATATATACAGACGCACAAAGATACTGTAGGTGGGCCAGTTTTGACATCCAGTTTGACGCGTAGGCTACATTTCAAATTTCGCCATAATTTTGTCAATTTTTATTGTTTTTCTTTGAAAGTTGGTCAGTATGTACTGTTTTTAAAGCTCTATAAAAGGGTGTATTAGCGAAAATCACACGGTTTTTAAAACAGAAGTTATAATCGACCAAAAGTACTGAATATATAATTAGTTACGATATAATAAATATCAGATTACAAAGGTGTTAAAACTCATCCTCACCAAAATGCCATTCGCATTTGTAAACAACTGCCCGATGAACAGAGATGTGTTCTATTAATATTGCATAACAAATGTCAAATTTCAAAATTATGCAGTTCATACTACACTCTACTACTCTAGTGACTCTACAAGTCTACGGACAGAGTATAGCAACTTCTACTATCTATAAAATTCGCCAGAAACAATACAGTAGCCGTAGTAATGTGTATAAATTGTACACAAGTCGACTTACGTTAGATCGCTGGTTAAATCCAATGCTGTATACTATAACTAACCAGTGGCGTGCTGGCTTGTGTTCGCCAGGGGAGGCCAGCTGGAAATTTGGCGCCCCTTCTAGGGGGGTTCGGGGGCATGCCCCCCCCCGGAAAAATTTTTAAATTTAGAGCTGAAATTTGACGGAATTCTGAGAATTATAAAACGTCGTATAAAATACAAATGCGCAAGAAACAACACATTAAGGAGTTTTGAATAAATATATAATTCATAGAAGAACTTAGTTTTTTTCTTAAACAAAGAAAATTAGACGGCGAACATTCATGAAGTAGACGGCAAACTTACCAGTGATCGTAAGCCAAAATCACTTTACATTTCACAATTAACAATTTACATCCCTTGAGATATTACAGACTGGACAGTAATGCTTGTAGTTGTAGGTAGGCTGGTTAATTTTTAACCCTGGTACTAGCCCTTTGTGCACCTAACAGTGCTTGGGCAGTGCGGTAGTAAGTAATGCGATATTGCGATAGCCAACATTGCCAAGAAAACCTGGCATATCGGAAATCACTAATATTTATCGGATAAAGTTTTATCAGATCAATTTTATAAGGATTTAACTTAAAACTCTTTTTCTCTCATTGGCTCATCGGATCTGACAAAATTCCAATTTGGACTACCGCTTTTGTGTGCGCTTTTGTGTGATTTTGTGCAATTCGGCGCCCCGTTTATGTTTTGGCGCCCCCTAAAAAACTTCGCTGGGGGGGCCATGGCCCCCCGGCCCCCCCTGCCAGCACGCCACTGTAACTAACAAGGGATCTCATCGGGTCTTGAATCTTGTATTTGAATTTTTGCTGCCGAGCGAAGCGAGGCGGCATACTAATCTCGACCCAGTCTCCCGTTCGGATGTATTATGTTAGACAGAATCTCGATTTTGTGAGTATTGTGTCGTGATGTCGCCGAGTTTATGACGTAAAATGACGTAGCAGTTACAAAATGGCATACACAGGGATTTTACGAAAACAATCCGAGTAGGATCAAATAACTGTGTCGGAACTCGAAAACACCGCATGAGCGATGTAATTTTGTGGTCTCCAAGCAGTAAGTAGCGTGAGGTCCAAAAGTGACTATTGAGTGCATTTTATATGGTCATATATCTAAGTTTTTGTCAAGAAATGAAGCGGTTTAGTAAAGGTATGTTGACTAACATGGTAGATTTTATTTATTTTAAAAGTAATATTTTGGTTTTGTTATGATTTACGCTGTACAAAGAGTCAAATTATTAGTAGATACTGATATTATTAAATATTTATATTAAATGTATAATTTATACATTACGGTAATATAAGACCACAAATTTACTCAAACTAGTTCAAAAATAACGCACACTTTAGTTAAATTTAGTTTATATTGCACTTGCTTTATTATGAAATGAGCATGCTAACAGATGCTGTAATTTACAATTTAAACTAAGGCGATGTTTCATGATGTGGAGTGCCATATGATAGTCGAAGTTCAGCATCTTTAGGGCATAGACTGTTATTGTATTACTGTCCATTTTGCGGCCATGCTATTAATCGCATATATTGTTATCTTTAGAATTAAGGTTTTATTAACGAATGTTAACAAAAAGTAACACATTCCGAACGCACATCACTAATCTGTGATTACTACTAGTTATAAAATGGGTATTCTCATTGAGCATGCTAACAGATGCTGTAGTTTCATGATGTGGACTCTGAACCGTATTATGTTTTGTAATTATTACATGGTAAAAGTCTTAAGGAATGGAAATATACCCAAAAGAAATGCAGAAAACCTGCAAGTCTGGATGTTCAAAATCATGGGAGGATTGAACTGGATTGTAAATTACATACATTTACATATTAAATGTTAACTTCAAAGATTTTTTTTTTCAAAAATAAATCTTTGTAGTTTACCTTATCACAACCCGCACACCCGATAACCTATATGTACAGAGCTTACGGTTACAGCTCAGCAACTGGCCTCTGTAGCTCAGTTGGTTAGAGCGCTGCACCGGAATCGCAGGGCCGTGGGTTCAATTCCTGCCAGAGGACCTAGTGTTGCATTTTCACAACCGTTCCTGGTTAGGTCTTAAATTGTGTATATATCTACTCACTTGGATTATCCACCAAACCCAGTATATTAAATGTTAGGTGAATATACTTTGGGATTTTAAATTCAGGCAAATTAATTAAACGTTTTTTTTCCATTTTAGAAACTGAACGAAGTGAAGAATCTATTGGTAGTCAATGTTCAACATATATCAGTCTTTCTGATATGATCAGACATTCATATCCAACGATTGGATATTTCAATTACAAAATCAAATTAAACGAGTGCGTGGTCCTTGTTAAACAAAACAAAACGAGTGCGTGGTCCTTGTTAAACAAAACAAAACGAGTGCGTGGTCCTCGTTAAACAAACTAAGCAAGCCATTGTGTTTGCTAAAACTAACCAAACAAAGCCATTGTGCTTGTAGCATGCTCTTTTTGCCAGCAAATGCAAAATGTATTGAAACTATAAGTGAAATGATTGTATTATTTAATCAAATGCCATGCAACAATGTGTATGTCCCACTGTTATTGAGATTGGCCAATGATGTTGAGGAAAATCCAGGACCAACAATATTTCATGTTGTTGACCCAACAAAAACAATATGTGCCAATTTAAGCCAAGGTGATACAATGACATTTGGGCAAAATGCTGGTAAACAATGTGTAGCAATGTCCTTGACTGCTATAATAATAATTATATAACAAATGTTAATTGTTGGGACTCTTCACTTTTGAATAACATACTATGTGTTGGAGATAATCTTGATACTTTTATTAGCAGATCAATTAATAAAAGCTATTTGCTTTTAACTGATGTGCCAGAAATGGTTTCAATTTTTGATAGCACGTATCATTTAGAATACAGTGACCCATTAGCTGGGGATTTATTTATGGAAACTACCAATGATCCTTACTACACTTTGGAAGATGCTCTTAGTAGGACTATGCCAATATTTATGATAAGTGATAGATTAATAGTTTTTATAGTGTAATATTTAAATATAAGGAAACAATTTCAGAATTATATTGTATGCTACAACTTGCAGAACTTATATTGTCCCTTTTAATGACTTTTATACAATATAGGGTGTATAATAAAAAAGTGAACCTTTGAAATTGAATGAACTACAATAGGTTGTTTCAAAGGAAAGCCCAATTTCAAACATTGTGTTACTCCTGAAAATTGAGAACGCCCGCCCTCCCTGAAACCCATATTTGAGACTTTATGTTAAGTTTATTTGCCCGATTCAAAAAACTCATTTTCTCAAGGCAGCACTTCACTTGCGATAGTAACTTATAGTTTTATATATAACCAGCACCAACTACCAAATCCAAAATATGTGACCCATTCAGTATTGTCTATTGAATATATAAATGACAAAACGCACTACTAATCCAAAAGGCCAAAATGAAAACGTTTATTTATAAATTTGATCGTACTTCCATCACATTCCCACTCCCAGCTGCCACCATTGTGCGGTGAATATTTCGAAATTTCGTATTTTCGTTCCGTGATACTTGAACGCACGTGTTCATAGCTACCGGGGGAGTTAGCAACCCAATATTATACATAAAACGATTGTTATGATGTAGACGTTTAATACCACAACCCAAATGTTGTTCGTAAGTCTAATTAAACACTGCATGAATACAACCGAATTGAGCTATAAGATAACTTGAAAGTGCTTAAAAAAGTTTCAACCCCAAAGTTTAACACATACGGTATTAATAGAGAATCTTCGTAAACACCCCCCGGAAAGTTTACACTATGATGTATCTATCTATGTATGTATGTATCTATCGCTCGTGTGAATTTTCGCCCCTCATCACAATACTGCAAAGTTAAAAACTTTGCACTAAAAAGAGATTTTTTGAAATGGCCTTCTCTTTCAAACAGGATTGGAGAACCAATGCCGTAACAGTGCTCTCAATTTCTGGAAAAAAATAAAGGATAACTATAATTAGTAAAACATAAGTCGAGGGTCACTTTTTATATCATTAAAATAAGAATACATAAACTTGATCACTAGACATTACGTCAGTCCAATCAAGTTAGAGCAAAGCCAATCAGCCTGAGATAGTGTAACTGAAACAACAATGTCAAGCAAGGGAGCACGCCAGAGTTGTTTGAGTCACTAACCTTTTATTCAATTCACAGCGATATCTGTATATTAAATTTATTTTGTTCTACTGCCATTTGAAAATAAAGTGGTATACACCGTGTATCACAGGCGCTTGTGACTTGTGACGATGACATAAGAATTCATTTTAAATCTTAATTGATCCTTATGTCATCGTCACGAGTACAAAATATTATATTTGCTATAACCTGTACCAAGGTGGGGTTCTTTTGGGTGAAATGCCGCTTAGAGTGTTAAACCCATTTTAATATTATTATTATACGACAAGACAGTACAGATGAAAGATTCTCACCATAGGATTTGTATATATATGACCCAGAAGTTTCGAATCATTTCTGCAGAAACTAAGGGCATTTCAGCCCCAGGGCTGAATTTGGCCCCTGAGTTGAAAAAGCTCCATGTAATCAGCCACTTACAGTAGTAGACAGCTATCTTTATTCTAGCAGGATACCAGACATGGCAAAATTGCTTGCTTGCCATGTATAAAACCCAACGTGAAAAAATAATGTTATTTACATAAAGAAGCTGAGCCAGTCTGGCTTTCTGAGTTTCCCCTATTCACCGGGTCAACTCACCTAGTCACCTCGTACAATCCCATGGCCAAGCCAACTCAGTACATCACTACGTGTATACCCAGGCTTATTGAGGCCAAGTCTGTTGGAGTGTTGGCTCTCTCTATAAGCCTGATATTTACAGTACTAAAACAGAACTATTCAAGAGGCCTATACTCTGCTAAATTATATAATAACATTTCATAATACTTTACCATGAAAACATTTTCAAAATATTTATATTTTTTCTGACAGAGACACATGGGTGTGGGGCCTGGCATCCATATTTTAAAATAATATTTTATCTAAGTCTTTATACTCAATCCTGTTATAAATTGAAATCTCAAATTATTATTTAATTTTAATTACCTGCTTTTTGAGGTTATTTTTGGAGAAATCTAAATCCGTGTCATTATGTCGTTTGTATTTTAATATATCAGTGATTCAAACATAAATATTACCATGAATTAACAGCATGCTTTGTGGCCTTTGCTAGTACGCAAATATGGAAGAAATTTTTTGAAACGAAACGAAATTTATAGTTTTTATACGATCTACGACATTGTTTTGATCTCGCACTTTATTGAGTTAAAATAAAATGAGTTTGTGAATCATGTTGTATTATTGTATAACATATGGCCTTCGACTAGCAAATATTAAATGTTTTTTCCGACTGATGAACGCAACTCCATGTTTATATTATGATTCAAGCGCTGGCACGGGGACGATCACGAGATCCTAAATATATTTCAACAATATAAATGGCATAAATACAGTACCTCTTCATCCTCAAGAATAGAGATGGTAATCTCCTTCAAACCCGCATTTATTAGAGTTTCGCGTAAAGAAGAATCCATCTTCTGAAACGAAAGGAAATCACAATTAAATATTTGATTATGTCTGATATAAAAATACTTTGAGAATATCATACATAAATCGCGTTTTATCAACTCGTGTGGAACATACCAATTTAACAACAAAGTCGATTCCTTTTTGCTCTTCGTAAGAATGCCAATGTGCAGTTTAACATACGAACTAACAGCTGCGACAACACCAGAAAGTATAAAGAAACAAACAACTCGAAGCGGAATATAACCAAACGATTAAGTCGCCAGCGATGAAATGAATAATTTCAATCTTGCCGCACGAAATTTGATCTCATGTTATGCCTAATATGGTATTCCATGCCATATAGAGAGTTACCGGAGTTGTTGGAGCGTGTGGGGCCTCGGAACCAACCTCGTACCCAGGGCTAGCCTGCTGGGGCATAGCCCTGGTAAAAGCTGACCACGTGACATCAGGAACGTGGCTTATTTCTCCACGCGGGATTTTTGGACGGGGGTGAAAATATATGTTTTGTATGTGTGATGACAAATTGACAATTAAAAGGAGTGAAGGCAAAACGCAATGGCAATCTTCAGTGTTTTGAGTTATTTCATTGAAGCACAATGGATTGAAGTCGTGTTAGTTCCTACACTGTAGATCTATAAAATTGGATATATATGTTTATAGATAATACTATGGTCAACTATTACTCAAGAACTTGCTTTAAAGTGAAAGAAGTGGCACGAAATGTTGTAACAGATGCTGGTTTGCAAAATTTATACAGATTTAATATATAAAACGTGTCAATGGATAAATGGTTCAACAATTTATCGTTGATCTGTGCTATATGAACTCAGTAGCGCCACAAAGACTTCAAAGGTATCGAGTATACTTCCAATTCTAACTCTTTCAGTTCAAATGCAGACTGAACTCAATAGTAAAATTGTGACAAAAGTTGTGAATTAAAGTTTTATGTTGTATGGAAACATTGTACAAAATATCTAAATATATACATATTATAACATGATTTCATTATGAGCTTCAAATATATTTTTACATATATACAGCTAAATGAATTAAGGCAATATTTCTATTAACTATGATGAAGGTTGTCCCTGACAAAGCTATTAAAAGGGCAAAGGCTGAAAGACAACTGCTAAAAGTACAATTTTGTTCATACTTTTGTCTCTTGGCTGATTGTTTTCCATATATTTCAATTTAACAGATAATTTTGGCACAACTGCATCAAAAGTCATCTTCCCTACAATACTTTTTGCACTTGGCTTTGACCATTTAGTTTTGGCCTTTTATCTTTAGATAGATAGATAGAAAACTTTATTTATACACGCTGACCTCGTCAAACGAAAGCTGATTTCCACGAGGGGCGTGTGCAAAAAATAAAAAATGTTACAATTTAGAGCTATTTACAAAAATACTTATGTTTTAAAAGATGGAAAATTTAAATTATTTACATAATAATAACGTTGTTAGACTACAGGTAATCAATTTACTTTGTACTCATTTATGTGAGCAGCGATTTTATTTTGAAAGGAAGAAAGAGATCTGCTCTCCCTAATTGCTTTGGGAATGGAATTCCAAAGGTGTGCCCCGTCATACATAAAACTATTTTTCATATTGTTAGTACGTGGTTTTGGTAAACTAAGACCACTTGAAATGTCCCAAAGGTTGTAGTCGATTTTCTCATTTTTGTATGAAAAAAGATTAGTGAGTGATTTGGGACCCATATTATTTAATAGTTTATACATCATTTTTGTTTTAGCTTTTTTCTTTTCTGTTTCGAGTGGCTCCCAACCCAATGCATGTAAAGCAGTAGAATGATTTACGTCATTGCTCATGTTCATTATAATCCTAGCAGCTCTATTTTGCAGTTTTTGGAGTCGTTTTGATTGTGTTGCACCAAACACATCCCATACTTCACAACAGTAATCAAAGTATGGGCGAACAATAGCGTTATATATGGAAATGAGTGTATCTTTGTCAACAAAAGGTTTGACATGACGGAGAGCAGAGATTCCTGCTATTATTAGTATTACTTTTCCAAGATATATACTGGTCAACAATTACTCCAAGAGTTTTACATTCGTAAGCTTGTTTAATTTGTTTATTGTCAATGAAAACATTCGGATGAGAATCAGAAACATTTTTTATCATTGGTTTTGAACCTATTAACATAAACTCAGTCTTAGCTACATTAAGACTAAGTTTATTGGCGATTAACCATTTTCTGAGGTTTTCTAAATCAGAATTTACTGCAGCCTCAAGGTCAGTTATAGAATCTCCTGAAGCTGTCAGATTTGTGTCGTCAGCAAATAACCGAGGTTTTGTTTTATTTAAACATTGAGGTAAATCATTAATATATAACAGAAAGAATAGTGGCCCTAAAATAGAGCCTTGTTGTACGCCACATTTAATCAGTCGCTCTGATGAAAAGGAATTTTTTATTTCGGTTTGTGAGATAAGATTTGAGCAAAGTTTGAGCTTGTCCTTTTATTCCATAGAGCTCTAACTTCCTCAATAGAATTTGATGATCAACAGTATCAAATGCTTTTTTTCAAATCAATTAAAACTACTAGGTTAAACATTTTCCTGTCTAGATTCACATACCAATCATTGGTACAGTCCAGTAATGCAGTAGCTGTGGAGTGAAATTTTCGAAAACCAAATTGAGAATCACTAAGAAGTTCAAATTTTGTTAAGTAGTTGTACAGTTGATCATATAGAATTCGTTCCATAATTTTGTTAATGGCCGGTAGAACCGAAATTGGTCTTTTCCTGGAATATTTCGTTGGCCATTTTTATACAGGGGTAACACTCTAGCCACTTTCGATTCATCAGGAAAAGAAGATAGAGTAATAGCCTGATTAAAAATAAGCGTCGGTGAGTCTGAAATGGCAGGTGCTGCTATTTTAATAATTTTACAAGAAATCTTGTCAATGCCAGTAGCTTTATTGCTAGAAAGTCCATGCAAAAGACGATAGACATTACTGACAGTAACAGGCTGGATGGAATGCAGCAAATTCCGATTTAGCATTTTTAATATACGTTTCAAAATTATAATTTGAAGTATCAATTTTTCTAGCTAAATCAGGGCCAATATTTGAAAAAGAATCATTAAAGCCTTCTGCAATATCTTTTGGACTTGTCAAATTTTTTCCACCTAGATTAATCTCATTTACCACTGTTGGTTTGTTTTGTCTACCTAGTAGGTTGTTTATACTTTTCCAAGCTTTTTTGGGATTGAATTTTTGACCAGCTATTTTCGAGGAATAATCTTTTTTGGCATTTCTTAGTTCTATATTTACTTTATTTCTAGTCGTTTTATAATTTTACCAATCATTTTCTAGTTTTGTTAAAATGGCTTTTCGTTTTAACTTGTCCCTTGTATTTATAAGTTTCTTTATGTTGCTTGTAATCCAAGGTACTTTTTTTGATCTGATTTTTTTGCTTTGAAGTGGTGCATGCTTATCTAGGACTTCTAAGAATATTTCTTTCCAAATTTCCCACATATCATTTGGGTCATCTGCAAAAAAATTCACTTTTTCCCATTGCTGTTTTAGCAGTTCTGAAACAAATTTCATGTTTCTCATCTCTACGATATTCTCTTGTTTTTTTATAACAGAGATTTTCCTGATTGCAAATACTAGACTATGATCACTTATACCTGTATGAATCACACCAGAATCAGAAATTTTCTCTGGTGTATTAGTAACAACATGATCAATTAGACTGGTGGTTGTTATAGTCACTCGAGTAGCTTCATCTATCAGTTGTGATAATTGATATAGTTCATACAAAGACTTTATTTTCTTTGTTGACATGTTAGAATCTTCATCTGGTTTTAATAAATCACAGTTTAGATCACCCAGAATATACATTTCTTTATTTTCATTATCTATAGCTTTGATCAATTTTTCAAGATGATCAAAGAATTCAGATAACGCACTGGGTGGTCTATAAACTGTCATAACAAGAAATGGTTTGCTATGCGGCTTAATAACTTCAACACAAACAGCTTCGAGTTCAGGGGGAACTAGATCACTTCTTATTTTGTAATTGATTGAACTACGCAAGTAAATACAAACTCCACCACCATTCCTTGATATATCTTTCCTGACGATATCGTAGCCATCTAGGTTAATCATGTTATCTGTGATATTTGCATCGAGTCGTGTCTCATTGAAGGTAAACAGATCAATGAACTTATTTGACATTGAAAAATTAATTTCATCTATTTTTTTAGGTAAACTAACAATATTCAGAAAAGCCATTTTAAAACCTCTTTCATTTGGGATTGAGCTAAGGGTTTTCATAAAATCGCTGCTCGCATTGTCCCCTGATAAATCTAATCTACTTTCTGTTTCAACATTTGCTTTACATTAGCCAGATACATTGTCCAGTCTTTCTGGCGACCATGACTTCGACGAAAAGAATGATTTTCCTTACGACTTGAAGTCGTTCTTGTATTATTAATTCAACCTGATTTCAAATAAGTGCAGAATGCACTTCCCAAGGCTTTATCACCTTCACGATTTAAATGGAGATTTGATCTATTTAATAAAGATCTGCCTATGCAACTATTATCAATATAGGTTATTTTATGTTTAGAGCATAAGCTATGAACTAGAACATTATATTGTTCAATTATTTTATTGTTTACCTTACCATCATAGCGTTTGGTTACACCTGATACTGCAATCTTTTTGGTGTGGACTTTTACCTTGTTGATCAGGTTTTCCATGTTGGCTGCTACTTTCTCTGGATTATCACGTACCAGATCATTTGTCCCAACATGCAGGATGATGGTGCTGAATTTTTGCTCCTCTGTTTGATTTTCTTCAAACTTCTTGGCAAGCTGGTTCGCTGTGGCTCCACTGTATGAATGTGAGATTGCCTTGCTTCTTGCAGATCGCCCAATTTTGCTTGCATCTATGTGTTTGACCATGGAATCTCCTATCACCAGGACTACTTTTTAACTTCCATCCCCAACACAGATATTATCTAAAGACAACACATTTCTGAAGTAAACCACCAAACTCAAGCTACACACTAGTCCTATGTCGGACGTGGATTTCTGTGCTCCTCAGCTTAGGCTCTAAATCTACTAAAATGTCAAAACCAAAGGACACGATAAAATCCTTAAAGAAAGAAAACAATGAGCTCAAGGCTGCAATCGAATCTATGAAGAAAGATTTCAAGAAACTTGAACAGGATGTTAAATCCAGTGAAGCCAGAAGCACTAAAAACGTCAATGCAGAAAGTCCAAAGCTGGATAAGGAAACAGCCAAAAGTCTGGAATATTTGAGTGATGAATACGATGATTTGAACCGTTTTCGCAGCTCATCTAAACAGCAAATGTCACAGATGGAATCACGTCTAACTGTATTAGCAGAAAAGGTCGAAAATCTCTCCAAATCTATTGACGAAGCCGAACAATATAGCTACGCATATAACGTGAAAATGTTGGGAATACCGGATTTCAGCTCCAATGAAACTGCAGTTGAAACAAGCCAGCTATGTGTGGATATTTTTAAAGCCATGGGAGCGAATGTGTCTATCGAAGACATTGATATTGCTCATCGCGTAAAGCCAAGAAGAAGTATTAACAGCCAGCCAAAGCCGATTGTCTGTAAATTTATTCGTCGCTTAGCACGAGAACAAGTTATGGCCGTGAGAAAAAACGTTAAGGGAATAAGCCCAACAAGTGTTGGCCTACCTGAAGAATCATCGATGGAATATGCTGGAATTTACGATCATTTAACGCCAAAACGCCAACAACTTTTGGTTGCTGCAAAAAAATTTAAAACCGACAACAACTTCAGTTATTGTTGGACAAAGAATTCCACAATCTACCTACGGAAGACTGGAGAAGCAAGGGCAATCAAAATTAATGATAATCATGACTTGGAGGTCTTAATGAATGAACAGGGACAAAGTTAAATTGAAAGCAATTAAACAGCTAAGTGTGAATTATTTAAATTATAAACGTCATGGCAAACAAGAGTCTAAAGGTCGAAAGCCGAGCTAACAAAGCTCTACTTAGAGAATTACCTTTTTCAAACCTTTGGCCCGCTCAATTTAATAATTTATTTAAAAACAGTAGCTTTAATAATTCTTTCTTACCGACAAAAAAAGACCTTGATTGCCTGACTAGCATTCATGATTTGAACCTCTTTAACTTGAACATGCATGAGAAAACATCAAACAATGATACTGATTACTATTCACAAATAACGCGATGCAAATATTATTCGCCTCACAGCTTTAATCAACTTAAAAAAACCTTTAAGGTATCTAATGACCGCTATAATAGGCCTACGTTTTCCATATTACACAATAACATAAGAAGCTTAAAGAGAAATTTAGAGAATTTACAAACACATCTCCTCAATGAGCTAGCCTATCATTTTGATGTAATTGGTGTTACAGAAACTAGAATTAAGCAAGATACTATTATTGATTTTAATCCTTCAATGCCAAATTACAACTTTGAATTTGTACATACACCATTAGCTGCTGGAGGAGTCGGTATGTATATTGATAGTAGCTTGAAGTATAAAATACTTGAGAGAAGCTCTAATGAATCTTATCAGGCACTTTGGATCGAAATTCAATCACTGAAGAAAGCAAACATAATATGTGGCGTTATTTACAGACAACACAATTCACCGGAACGTTTTTTAACCTATTTCGAAGAAACTATTGAAAAAATGAGTGCATCCGTAAACCCATCTACCTAATGGGCGATTTTAATATCAATCTTCTTCGTTCTGAAACATGTAATCACGCTCAAAATTTTATTCTTTCTATGCAAAGTTTCAATTTAATGCCTACTATCGACAAACCAACACGTGTGCATAATGACTCGGCAACACTCATAGATAATATTTTTGTAAGCAAATTAGAAAACAATATTATATCTGGAAATATTGTATCGGACATAAGTGATCATTACTCTCAGTTTTATATCACCCACTCGATAGCAAAACTTAAAACTAATTTTACTAACAAACACTTAACTCGAGACTACTCAAAGTTCTCGGAGACCAACTTTATCAACGATCTTTCTCGTTCTGGATTAAATTATGCTATAGATTTGAACGAAAATGATATAAACAAGTCGTTTTCAAGATTTTATAATAAGTTAAATACAAGTATCAAAAAGCACGCTCCTCTTAAGGAAATTTCAAAGAGTAAAGCAAAGCAGTTAACAAAACCATGGATAACCAAAGGCATCAGGAAATCAATTCAAATTAAGAATAGGTTATTTAACCGTGGTGATAAAGATAAATATAAATTATATAGAAACAAAATTTTGACACTCACTCGACAGAGTAAAAAAGACTATTATCATCGATATTTTGAATACAACTTTGCAAACACTAAAAAGACTTGGGAAGGTATAAACGAATTAATCAACCGGAAGAAACAGTCAATTAGACCTATCCCGTCTTTAAAATGTCCTACAAGCAATAGAATGATATATGACGAAAGTAAGTTTCCAAATATATTCAATAAATATTTTTCATCAGTGGGTCACAATTTAGCTAGTAAAATGCCAATTTCACAAATTCCATTCACATATTATCTGCCAAAAGTTAACAACCCAGGATCGTTCCAATTTAATCCTATCACGCATGAGATTGAAATAGAAATTATGTTAATTCCTATGAAAAAGGCACATGGCCTATATTCATGCCCAACTCGTATTTTAAAATGTGCTCGACACATTTTATCTAATCCTTTATCTGATTTAATGAATAAATCGGTTGAATGCGGCCAATATCCAGCCAAATTGAAGCATTCAAAAGTTATCCCTATTTATAAAAAGGATGATGAAACTGACCCCTCTAATTATAGACCAATATCTCTTCTATCAATTTTTAACAAAATCTTTGAAAAATTGATGTATAATCGTTTAAAATCTTTTTTTGAGAAACATGATATCATATTTAAATCTCAGTATGGTTTTCGGGAAAAATATTCAACTCAGCATGCAATTTTGGATATAGTAAATCAAGTCCAATTTAATATGTCTCGTAAATTATTTACTTGTGGTATTTTTATTGATCTGCAAAAGGCATTTGATACTGTAAATTACTCAATACTTTTGAAAAAATTGCATCATGGAATACGAGGGATTATAAACGATTGGTTTTCCTCTTACTTGATAGGTCGTATTCAAACTGTTCAAATGGGTGTAAATATATCTGAAAAAGAGGAAACCCTATCTGGCGTCCCCCAGGGATCTGTCCTGGGCCTGCTACTATTTTTGATTTATATAAATGATATCTATAACTCTTCGGATAAACTGGCGTTCTCTTTATTCGCAGATGACACCAACTTGCTATATGCCGATAAGAATTTAAAATCATTAGAAAATATTGTCAATGCTGAACTTGTTAATATCTACAATTGGTTAACAGCAAATAAATTATCCTTAAATATCAAAAAATCTAATTTCATTATTTTTCATTCTTACCAAAAACGGTTGGATTATGCGGTAGATTTAAAGATGTATGATCCACAGTCCAATACTTTCGCCTCCCTAGCACCTAAAAATTACATTAAATACCTTGGCGTTCTCATGGACTCAAATCTAACATGGAAATATCATATTGGGTACATCGCTTCAAATCTTAGCAAACGAATTGGCATAATTTCTAGACTGCGTCATTTTGTACCAGTTAGTACCCTAAAAAGTATTTATCAGTCCCTTATGCTGCCTTACCTAACTTATGGTATCGTTGTATGGGGCCATGCTGCAAAATGTTACATTGAAAAAATCCTTAAACTTCAAAAACGCGCTCTCCGTTTAATATACTCTGCACATTATCTTTCTCATGCCATTCCATATTTTCACTCAGCAAATGTTCTGCCAATAAATTTGCTTTATTTTAAATCAGTATCAATATTAATGCATGATGTATCCAAAACTGTAGTACCCCCAAATATCAGCTTTGTTTACTGCATTAAGTCAGGTACATAAACACAACACTAGATCTTCCACTAGGAAGAACTACCACGTTGAATATTCAGGTTTAGATGTACAAAGAAAGTCATTTTCAAGAATGGGAGTTAGCATCTGGAATAGCATTCCAGCAGATCTACGTGAAACACCAAAGAATCACTTTAAAAAAGCTTTGCATCGGAAGCTACTTCAAATATTAGAAAAGAAAGATGATTATATTGATATTCCAACTTTACAAAAAGAAATTGCAATAATCTAAAAGTTAAATCAAATAAAACTAATCTATCATTTTACGATTTTGGCTTTTGGTCTGATTACTCGAGTTTGTGTTTGATCATCCGTCAGATATTATGTTTGTATATACGGTGAATGTGTTTCTGTCGTATATATAGTAATAGCTAGTGTTCTGCAACCTTCTTAGATTACGAATGCGTGTAGTTGCTGTCCACCGCGATTAGCTTTTGCTATCTGTGGACAGCAAGATGTTATTGTTTGTAAAATTTTGTAATTTGTTAATAAAACCAAAAACACAACAAATGCTGCAAGAAATCAATGTACTCAATGAATGATCTAATGGAATCTGTAGAAGAATATAAGTACAGTATAATATATAATATTTCAACAACTATTCAGTCAAGTACAGGACAGCAGTTGATTTAAAATGGGTTAGCAAGACATTGGAAGGTTGCCTGGTTAAAGGTTCACATGCAACAATCTCCACTTGACAATTGAATTAAACTGTCTAGCAACTAGCGTTAGAATGACTGGAGTGGTGTAATATGATGCAAAGATGTGCATTGCACCTTAATTGGGTTAACCAAAAGATGGTAAATATTCTAAACTTTGCAAATTTGGGTATCTAAGCTACACAGTACAGTTGCCAAAAGATAACCACAAGTACACATTGGCAACAATAACACACACTAGCATTATCCTGGTAAATACACATGAATTTGTGGCTAGCCCTTGGCAACTGGAATAGACAGCATTGCACCGGAATTGCAGGGCATTTATTTTCATTTTTACAACTGCCTCTGTATATATATACACAATTTTTTACTACAAATTTAGACCTACAAAAGTCCAATAATGGTATAATAGTGTCTGGTTAACATTTACATTTGTATTAAGCATAATATACAACACTTTCCCTTTGATGGGATAAATTGTCTGGCACTAGATTGTGTGAATTAGTAAGGCACAAAGACTCCATTGCAACTTAACCTAAATTTGTAAAATACTATCTTGGTCTCGTACCTTGCTGGCTTTCATTGTCCTTCGAAACGTCTCCTCCTCGGCAAATTATAATGCGACATGAAGCAGATATAAAGAAGATTGATGTGTATTCGCCGTATAAATGTATTAAAGAAATATAATTAATAGTAAGAATGTCATAACCGCGGCAATTCACTAAACCGCCATTTATCCTCTCGTGAACTTTTCGTCACGCCCCTGGCCCCCTGTCTTAATTTCCATAAAGCCCGCTCGCAGGCTAATACTCCAAGAATCTTGGAGTATTTGCCTGTCACGTGGTCACCCTTTACCAGTGCTATGCCCAGCAGGCTAGCGCTGGGTACGAGTTTGCCTCGGAACCCGGTATTGTGCATCACGTCTCGTATAGCACATCCACTGAGAATATTTTTGTATTTCTGACAAAAATATGGCCTAATGGCTTGCTTTCGTTGCAGCATTTGCCTCGAATTTGTGTCAGAATCTATTCAAACATTAGTAAAGCATATTGGCAGGATTCATTGAAATGAACCGAATTTCCATGTCGTTTGTGGTATCAAGAGGTTTGCGCGAAAATATTCAAACATTCACATTTTCACCCCAAGAAACGGAGTTAATTTAGCAATACCAATATAGGTGTTACTTTAACACCCATGTTCTACCTCCAGAAACGGTGCTAATTTAGCACTACGAATAACAAATGTTTAACACCCGTAGAGGTGTTATTTTAAAACCCAAAAATTAGCACCAGAAACCGGTGTTATTGTAACACTTGCACTCCTTGTAGGTGCTAATTTAACACTTCTAAAGTGGTGTTAAACAAATCGAGTGTTAAATTGACCCTTTGGAAATATTTGTATTTCTTTGGTGTTAAATTAGCACTGAATTAGGTGCTAAAATGACACTTTCTATTTAGCACCACCCTTAGGTGTGTCAATCTAACACCAGTCGAGGTGCTATTTTAACACTCTATGTGAATGTATTAACAGTGAATGTATTTGCAATATTTCAGTAAAATGATTCTTTGCCGTTCATGTAAAGTTCTTAATTTCGAGTTGTAGGAAGCTTGTTTTACAATTGATGAGTCTGGGAGTTGGCGAATAGTATTAATGTAATTGAGTATATTCTTGAATACTTGAAATAACAATGGGAACTTTCCCAGTTCCCCTCTACTGGCGACGTTGCTGGCTTTTCTATTTACACCCAGGTAGAATTTACAGAATCTTAGATGGGCTTTCTCTGTTGACATTTTATTTTATCCCACTTATTAAAATCGTTGTCTGTGTATGCCCCCCATACTTATAGTAAGATGGGTGAAATCACACTGTCAAAGATTTTACAAGCTAATTTTGGAGGTAAGTAGTGAAAATCAATATTTTTACGTATTTTGTATAAAGCATGCATTGCCTTTTCACTAAGTTGTTGGTTGGCAACTGTGAATTTTGTGTTAGGTGTTAATTTCAGACCGAGATAAGTGTATTCGTCTGTGATAGAGATTGTGTTATTTCCAATAAAAAAGTCTACGTTTTGTACTTTGGATTTATGTTTTTGTAGAATCATAACTTTGGCTTTCTTAAGATTAACTTCCATTAACCATTTTTTACTCCAATTTTGAAGTACGTTCAAGCAATTTTGAAGACCCGATTTTGATCTTGACAATATAACGAGATCGTCTGCATAGAGAAGGCTGCTTATTGTTGTATTATTTTTTAATAAAAATGGATCAGAATTAGTTTTTTCGAATAACTTCGGCAGTTCATTAATATAGATATTAAACAGAAGTGGACGTAAGACACAACCTTGACGAACGCCTTTCTGATAAGAAAAAAAAGGTGTGCTTTTATCAGAAATCTTCACAGCACATTGAGTATTTGTGTAAAGGTTTTTGATCAGGTCATAGAATCGTCCACCTACTTTATTTTCTAGCAGTTTTAGGAATAGACCATCGTGCCAAATTGAGTCAAAGGCTTTCTTAAAATCAACAAAGCAGGCATATATTTTCCTGTTATTCTGCTGTTTAACATATTTGTCGTGTAGTGTTTTTAATGTTAGAATGTGGTCAGCTGTTCTATTGCCAGGCATAAAACCTATTTGAGATGGGTGTATTATATTTTCTTGTTTTGTAAAATTCATCAATCTATCATTGAGGATTGAAACACATATTCCTCTGTAATTAGTTGGGTCTACTCTATTACCTGATTTAAAAATTGGAGTGATCAGTCCTTCACACCATGACTTAGTAAAATTTCCAGAATTTATGATAGAATTAAATACTTTAATAAAACCTGAAGTTAGAATGTCTGCACTTGACCTAATCATTTCATTTTTTATTTTGTCAGAATATGCAGCCTTTTTTAGTTTCATTTTCTTAGCTGCATTTAGTATCTCGTGATCTGTTATCTCTGTGTCAAGCTCATTAAATTGATCCTTACATTTTTCTTTATTTTCTAGATTTTCAATTAATATCTGTTCATGTTCCATGTTTAACTTGGGTTTATCATGTAGCTTTTCGAAATGGTTAAACCAGTCGCCTTCATTTGGTGAGTTGCTGGGATTAGTATTGTTCTCAAAGTTGTCTGTACATGCAATTTTTCGTAGAGTTTTCCAAAAAATATTAGGATCATTTTCAGTTGACTTTTCTAGTTCCTTTATCTTATCACTATGGAATCTATTTTTCTTTATTTGTAAAGTCTCTTTGTATGTTTTAAGTGCAGTATGATAAGCTTCTCTTAGATCAAGATTTTGGGCTGAATGAAATAAATATAGACAAATTTTCCAACAAACCTGAATTTAACCCGTTATCTATCTCAGTAATGCTTACTAACCGATCTAATAATGACTGATCTTTACACAAACATATCCTCTGGATATCTAAGGATTTTTATTACCCCTCCCCTGGATTTTCAGGCAATATCTATTACCCCTCCCCTGGATTTCCAAGCGATTTCTATTACCCATCCCCTGGATTTCCAAGCGATTTCTATAACCCCTCCCCTGGATTTCCAAGCGATTTTTATTACCCTTCCCTGCATTTTCCAGTGTCCCAACCCCCCCTGTGCAAATAATAAATGCAATCTGCCAATGTTAATTTAAATTTTTGCACCTAGAACTGTGGATAAATTTGGTTTGGTTTGTGTTTAAATAGAGATTTTGTACGTTTGAATGTCAAAATAGCACAGATTTTCGCGTTTCTTGTCCCCGTTGAATGCGAACTTTCAAGCAAAAAAGTATATTTCAAACTCAGAAACGCTACAAATCTTTATTCGCCGTTTATGTCCCGTTGTCATTTGTTGGCTAGCTTTTTGTTGTGTTCTGACAGACTTTGGATCTAAAACTATTATAATTTTGTTCATAATGTATTGACAATTCCGAGGAAAATTTAACAAGCGGGGCGAAGGGAGAATCAAAACAGTTAAACAGAGCTTTATTGCATCATAAAGCACGCGCAATTAGCCAATAAAATTGTTCGTTAGATACTACTTATAATATAAATTACGATAACACACTAAGAGGGTATGAATAGGGGGTTCCGCATGTTAGTTGACAGTTAAAATTTTCGTCGTTTGTCAGTTGTCAGCTAAAATTTAGGCCTGTCAGTTAAGCGTTAGTTAATCATTAACTTGTTATATCCTGTTTCAGCTAATTGGCCGATTATATAAAATATAAAACGTAGATTGACAATAATAATCCTTGGCCATGGACTATAATTATCTACCACGATTTACATGATTTATAGCTTATGAGAATACCCATATACCTGACTTTTACAAACTCACAAATCTAGATGCAGAATTGCCCTGACTGCTCTTCCAGAACGAGTCACACAAGCTGGACTCACAGGTAGTTCGCTAAGTTCGTCAAGGCCAGGTGTATTTGTTCTGTAGACTGAGTAGTGACCACATGGACAGTAGTTTCGTCGACAAATGTTATGTCGTTCATAGTTTGGGCCTGGTCTTGAGAAAAATCGATTCTTGCAGATTGCGAACCGGGAACCTTTGTGGTCTTGAGATAAACAGCTGGTGGTAATGCGCCAGCCTTGTCTTTTGTTGTTTCACTTCGTACTGTTCTTTGTTGAACTGGTCGATAGTGTTCTAGCCAGTCTTTCATGACTGCTTCCATTTCACGAGGTATTTCTTCTCTTGAGAGAGGTGCCATAACTTTCGTAGCACAAAGGGGCATGGCTGACTCTGGCATTGGGTAATACGACTTGTTGTGGGTGTAATATTTAGCAGCCCATTTGGTTGTCCGTTTGAGGGACTCCTTGACAATTGTACCAAAATCCTGGGCATATTGGAGGACGCTAAAGGTTTCATGTGTGAAGTGCGAGACAGCATGAAGGTTTTCTACTTGTGTTGTAAGAAGAGATTCTAGTGCGATGTCATCGGCGAAGTGAGGATTGATGTCCCTTAAATTATTGCTCAATCTGTTGATACCCTTGTTGAGCAAAGCCAGAGATGTTTGGGTCTGGTGGGATATTGTGCCTTGTGGGTCATTGCTTGCTGATGATTCTTTCATGCTATGGCGTTGTTTTACTTTGGAAACAGAGTCTTGTATATATTTGTCGACTTTCTCCATGTTTTCTCTTGCATTCTGAAGCGAAACTGAATCTCTCTTCTCGGCGGATACACCTTTCGAGTGAATTTCAAAACTATCATAAAGACAGCCAATCATTTCAAGGAATGTTACTGTATTGGAAAGACCGGTAACTAACTTCACTGCTCCAGCGGAAACATCTGTCACAAAGAGCGTGTTCTCCATGGAACATATCCCTTTCAGTTGTGCCAAGGAACACGTTTCCTGTGTTCCATCCTGGGTCCCGTCCTGGCCACTTCCCAGCAAGACGCTAACTGAGTTGTCAACAGGGTTGTATTGCCTTACCTTTCCAGTTTTTGAATCGGTAAACACAACATTGCCTAAGAAAGAACATAAAATCATTTTATACATAGAATTCGGGATTTTAGTTACAAAAAATTTATATGAAATTGGTAATATTTAATACTGATTACTTACCTTTGAAAGCACATATCCTGTTCACTTCTGTGGCCGTATCATCCCCAGCAGAGTTGCTATGAACCTTCTCCACTGTCTGAGTGCTAAGCTCGCACTTATACAAGCCTCCATGGCACGATGATGCCGAGAAATAGACAAACTTATCTAATACCGAAATTGATTCAATATTAAATCTACCATCCGGAAAGGAAATGAGCTTGATAGAATTTCCACGAATCGTCACCCCATCAAATTCCAGTGTTATTTGATAAGTAACCCTTTGGACATCTTCAGCACACAACAGGAGATGCTTGCTAACAGCACATATTGCAGACGGCTTTGCTAAAGGTGGATGGACTTGTACACGCTCCAAACATTCCGTGTTCTTAGATATAACATCTAAATAATCTTGCAGTATCTTTCGTAGCACCGGAATTGTTCCATTAGTGTCTAGATTAAAGCGTTCTAAATGGCTTAACAAGTCAACGCGTCGTTTCAGTGAAGCCACTTTTATTGCCACGTTTTCTGTTAGATCGATAAATGAGGTGGCTGACGATCCTCTTTCCGCTATAAAGACAACTCCGCTGCTATGGCACATATCTCTTCCATCATTTAAGTTCTCCTTAGTGACAGAAACGTCAACTGGTTGATGCAGCCGAGCAGAAAGAACTTTAGAAGTGCAATAATTAAAGTCATAGTCAAGTATCATAAACGAGCATTGTGAACCTGGACATACTGCAATTGGTCGTGGGCATACACCTGCTAAGTTGCTTTTCCAAAACCTGTACTTTTCTGGAACTACCGTGTGGACTACCAATTTCACTTCCTCCAACACTTTAAGGACATCAGGTCGTGTAATTCGCACAATTGGCTCCACCGCCATTCTGTCTTTATTCCTTACGCATTCGAGAGTGAGTAGTTTCCTCAATGTTTTCTTGATACGAAAATCAGCGTTGTCACGTAACATGCGAAGCAAAACAACATTACTCAATTCACCTTCCAAGTCAATGAACCAATTGGACCAGCTACACTTGATGCTTTTTCCCAGAAGGACAACATCGGGAAGCGGAACAACAAGTTCTAATTCAGGTGCTAAACTTTCACTTTCTGCCAGGTCATTGATCTGAAGGAGGGCCTTTTTGTTACATGCTTCACAGTCAGTTGAAACTGCTAAGACAGCAAGTTTGTTGCAGGTTTCGCCATTGCTCTAAGTGATGTGTGATGCGACAAGCGTCACATGCTCTAAGTGATGTGTGATGCGAGACCTGACCCTGTTCGCTACATTCCAGACACACCGATTTTGAAGAAAGACAATCTTCGCACTTGCTAGTGCAAACTGACGTTTCACTTTTTACAATGTGATTGTTACTTCGCTGTTGTTCTAAACATCTCTCACAGGTTTGAATGGTTTGATTTCGTCTTCCATAGTTGAGAAGATGGCTTCGCTAGTGGCAGATTTAGGGCGATAGTGAACAGCAACTGGCATCGTAGCACCGTTATCGAGAGAAATTGCACAGGTGACATCAGCACTGGTAATAAGGTCATTCTTGATTTCTTCAGGATCTGGAACAGGATGCTGTTTTACGTATGACATATCCACTTTATGCGACAGTCCGATAACGATTTTCTGCCTTTGATTTTCTGCCTAACGATTTTCTGACCTGGTTTCAACGCTGTGCCATCGCTTGCTAAAGCAACTGGGATAACCTTAATCGTGTCTTGCTTTGGGGTGTTGTGACAGAGCATGTAAGGATTGTAAATGTGGTTTAATGACTCCAGTGTAGTGTATCCAGCCTGGCAACGATTTGATGCATTTGTGGAAGGGCCACACAGATTGAAATCGGAAAATGACTTAAATTCTTTTATGCCACATTTCCCAGTCCCGAAAAAGCCTGGTCCCCTCACAAATTTCCTAGTTCTTTCTCCTCCAAGATATTTTATTGTAGAAAAGAATTCACACACCTCATCGTCCCATTTGAAGTCAGAAGCGGCAGTTGGGTCAATCATTGCAAATGACGTTGTATCGTTTATAAACTTGTAATAAATGCAGCTTTCAGGTATCTTTCCGTCCTGAAGCAGTTTGTTTAACTTGACGGCAAGCGGATGAGCATCGTCTATGCAACTAAAATGGAAATAGAAAATGTTCTTAAGGGCTCACCTTGAGGGTCCTTGAGGTTGGAGCTAGAGTTTAATTGCCATTGGCCGATTTGGGGAATTCTATTTTCAAATAACCGTCTCTACCATCGTTGCTTAAATTGCTGTGTGTCTTCAATAAACACAAATTAAATGAGCTCTTTACAATACATGTACTTAAGCTTGCAGTCCAAGTATATTCACTGTCACGTATAGTAATGTAAATATCTGAGACTTACATATTACATGAAATTAAACTTTCTTTATCTTCAAATTCAGTTTAATTGTCAGTCTCCTCACCCTCCTCCTCTGACGATTCTAACGGTTCCTCGTCTAACACAGCAAGTCCGCCCATGTTTTGAATGTCATTTCCTTCCATCTCTAATTCAACATCAGATGTATTGTTTTCACGGAAGTGTAAATGCATCCATGCGGCGTTGATTCTTCAACTCGGAGTCATTCTCTCTTTTTCTGCTCAAACATTTAGTGAAGTGATCTGAAGATTGAAGTAACACATAGAAAGCAACATTTAGTATGTAAATTATATAGGAGGCTACAGATGTTATGAGGGTTACGAGCCTGGATATTCTTCAAGATCTTCAAGCATTCCTGTAATAATCAAATAGAAGATTACTGGTCTGTTCCCACAGTCAGAAAAACATTTTTTTAACTTATGTTTTCAAACAAGTTATCAACAGTTATTGTAGAGCTCTATTAAGACTATTATTAACTCTATTAATGCGGTGAGATGGACAATATATACCCAAACGCAAGCCTATACAGCAAAGCTATTTAGACTTGAGTACAAAATCTTATATCAAGGAAAAATGTAATTTATATATTGTGTTTAACACCTACTGTACATTTAATGCCTGTGTAAATAGGACTTCTGTAATACTGACAGTGTGATTGTCCCATGTCTCCTATAACTATTTGATGACATAATCAAAATAATGTTGCCACAGTGCACTCAGGGCTCGAAATAAGTACCGGTCACCGGTCAATGACCGGTAAATTATTTCAGTTTGACCGGCAAATATCCTCGCTTACCGGACATGTATGACCGGTAATTTTTTAATAAAAAATGTGTACATGACTGAGGTTTTTGTTTCCCATCATTGCATCAATTTCAGTTTGGAGAAAAGCGAGAGTCACGCTTCTAAAAAGCACAGCAGGCATTGCGTTCACAACTTATGCTTGCAACTCAAATTACACTTTGTTTACTTTGTGGCTCAGAAGACAGAAACTTTGTGAGCAGGAATCTGCTGACGCTGACAAGCATTTGCTCTATTCGTCAAATGATAAATATTCATGCGTAACAAAGTGGATCTTGATCTTGGCTATAGTGAGCAAAATTATCGGGCTCATGGGAAATTTTAATGCCAAATCGATCTGTCCAATGGAAATGCGAGTCAATTTTCAACTGCGAAATCCCAACCATCGTCACAAAAAGATGAAAACAGGCATGAAAAAAAACAAGTGGAACTAGTAGACTAATAATAATGAATTCTTAAAATACTAATTACAGTACACTTAAAATAGGTGCAGTTGCACTACATATAATAGGCACAAATGATAAAAAACACACAAAATTGACCGGCAAAATATCTTCGGTGACCGGTAAATTGAATTATTCACCGGTCATGATGACCGGCATACTTTCAAGAATTATTTCGAGGCCTGAGTGCACTGGTGCAAATCAATACCTGATTTGCCAATGTGACAGATATATATGTCAGTTTTTTATCAAAA
Organism: Trachythela sp. YZ-2020; assembly: GCA_016169945.1. NCBI lineage: Eukaryota > Metazoa > Cnidaria > Anthozoa > Malacalcyonacea > Clavulariidae > Trachythela > Trachythela sp. YZ-2020. The sequence goes on along the minus strand of JADLSH010000164.1, from coordinate 759,402 downwards.
CTATCAATGTACAACTTACTCAATTTGAAGTAGTTCACTTTCCCGTGGACTGTCCTCTCTGCATTGCGACTAGAATATTCTTTCAGACAAATCGCACACTTGATATTCACTTCGTTCAATGCAAAGCTACCATTCAATTCATTAAGCTCTGAAAATGAACAACACATTAAATTGATTTCTCATATCACCAGACTGAGTACTAATTAGTTTCCTCTTGAACTTTTTCTTGATATGATGAGGGAGGCCATATCGTAAAGAGAAGGGCCATTGTGGTATTACAAATTTAGGAACTGTTACAAGTCTTACAACAAGGTCTAACAAAACAATACCTTCATTTAACTTTTGAAATTCCTCTTCTTGTCTGTTGTTCCTTTTGACATCATGGCTCCTAGTTTTTTAGCTAATAATTTATCCTCTCCTGCTGCCTTGTGGGATTTCCTTTTCGTTCCTACCGCAATGTTTGCTCTGTTTTTGGTATTGGAAGAAGTCGCAGAATGAGAAACAACGACGGCAACTTTTCCTGTCCGGTTTACGTCCTCTTGGATGACATGAACTACAATTTCAACAAATGTAATACACTGTATGAAAATACAATCTGACTTCTCTGACCTCTAAGACTAAGCAGAATACGACAATCTTGGCCAAATTTTGTTGAAAGGCCAATGCAAGGTCATGCAATTTTATACTTATTATATTTCATTTCAAATACCCGCCCCCCCCTCTCTCAATGTTGTATTTGTGACTATAATCTTTGGTATTCATATTAACCCCAACATTGAAAAGGAGTGAGCACATGTTTTTATAAGATTTATAAATCTTTATATAAGTCTAATAATTTAGCTTACATTCAAGACATTCAACAGTGTGGCTGGGAAGAAATCACCCTCAGTGCAACATTTATTGAGATTAAGAAGATTTTATATACTTTCATGATCAGTAACTATACAGTCTATACACAACAGACAAATTTACCACACACCATTAAGCTCGCTGTTGATTTCATCCGACAGAAGATTTGGTACTTCTAAATTCCACTGGCCGTCGGTGACAATGGCGAAATTCTCGACTGATTTCCCTCCACCAGGAGCTTTTACCAAAAGATACAATTTGAGGGCAAAAGCGCCAAGGCCAAACTTCTTCACTTGGTCTTTCAATCCAAGAAAATCTATTAAATGCTTCTTGAGTTGTGCGACGCTTGATTGTTGCTCAAGACTAAAGTGCTTATGAACGCAAAATAGTTTTTGGCTTAGACTTTTAGTTTTGGAGATATAAAGGCTCAAAGTCGCTATTTTGGAAAAAAAGTATCGTCTTCCGGGGGACTGGATCCCAGGAATGTGTGTATTTAATTTTACTATAAAAACAATTACATTTGGATAAATCATCTTGAAAAGTCGGCTATTTCTTGAGGAAAAAAACACATTTTTGAACTCAAACACATTTTTGAGTGTGTAAAGTAACCCTTCTAGTGGTTTGCATCGTCAATCGTGGAATATAGACGAAGGAATGGATTTAAATGCGATTTCAAAGTCGATCGTGGAGACGACCATGACACTTGATGACAGTAACTTATGTCTATAAATTCTGGGACATAGATGCCTCTTGCTTATAAAATTCTTTCGAAAGAAGAAATAAATGAACGAATGCAAGGGTTAAAAGTTTGTTGGAATGGAACTTAAACCTTTTACTGCATTTTATAGTCTTCATGCGTTCATGGACATGGGAATCGGTTGCATTTCATTTCTACACCTGCTTTAAAGTTGGTTCTCACTTTAGCAAGGAAGCTTGTTTCCCTACAAATTTTACATTCAAATTTGCCCAAAATTTGGACATTTTCAAGAATAGTAACTGGTTAACTGCAACTGGCCAACCCACAATCTAATGAAATTGGCCCCCCATGTATATTCTCACAGAACCTTTCATAGAAAGATTGGTTGGCAGATTGTCATCTTTGTCCATGTAACTGAACGATGATCAATACACGGGTATCATAAACTGGATATATAGATATATATATATATGGAATTATTGTGACGACACTAAACATTAATTGCCACATAAATAGGCTTAGAATAATATTCATCTTTTGAGAATGTTTTAGTGGGGGAAACATATCTAATTTAATAAGCCATAAGGCCAGTATGTGATCTGTAAAACTTCATACTTTCTATTACAGTAGCTTTGCCTGTGTGGGCAGAGCAAACATGCTTCAACTTTCACATTAGATGTAAGATGTGTGGTGTGAGAGTGATGTATGCTTTACTCATAGTGTACACACATCCAACTTTCTTGGCATGCCCACATAGCTGATTTAAGTAACTCGGAAAGGTGCTTCTCTGTGCAGGTAAACCGACTTCCTCCCCATGGAGGAAAATGGATGTTGACCCCCTCCCCTACCAGATGTCCTTGCACATTTTAGAAGTGGAATCTCTCCTTCCAGATGGGTAAAGTTCTTCCATAGTGGGAGTCTGGCTCTTTTCTAGGTAACCCATTACCCAAAAAGCAGCTTAGCCGATCCAACTTAGTACTCTACCACTGATGAGTAAAATTTGCCAATTAATGGGTTAAGCCAATCCAATCGATCAAGGGGCTGAGCTATTAAAAGTGAACTTGCCCCCAAGAGACAATAGAGTCACACTGCAACATATATTGATAAAGATGTTTAATAAATATTTAATTAAAATTGTTAATTCATCTTTCACTGATGGTTCCAGTTTACTTCACTGATAATCTAGATGAAATCACAAACAAATAGTTTAATGGGCTATACAATGTTGAAGTGTATCTCTCTATTTTGGGAATTTTCTGTTAGCCTCCCTAAGGTTCTTCAACATAGGTGGCTTAGGGACCAAGGCCTAACTGCAGAAATGCCTGATACTCAGATTAAGGTGGTTCCACTAGTGGGACAGTGCAGCACTTGGTGATCAACTTTGTGCCAAATACATGTATGAATTAAACATATATCATCAGTATCTCACTGTCATATAAAACATGTGACATTGACCACATGTGTAGGATAATACAAGACACTGAAAGTCCACATATAAAGTAGGTTGAAGTCTAAAAGTAGAATGGCCTATTAATTTATATTAGTTAAATACCATAAAGGCATTAAAGTTGTGATAATTTCCACATTGAAACATATATGATATATTCTATAACAGCAGTATGTAATCTCTCAGAGGTAGAAGCACTTCGATTGATTTGTGCGTCAACAAACACCGTTGTACACCGGACATGTCCGGCGCAGAACCTTTCATCCATACTGGCTTCAATGACATTGTATACTAAGCAAATAATATGCACATTTAGGTGACATGATTCAACGTTAAATATCCAAAGTTCATACGCGCGAATAGACATCATTGCATTTGTTAAAATCACAGCTTACCTGTATGTTGATTCCTGGGATCAATTGAAGTTAACGACCCCCCTGCCCCAAGGGAGTCGTATACTTCAATGGCCATTGAAGTATACGACCCCCCCCCCCAAAAAAAATAGCTTTTTGTCACAATTCATGATTATTATTCATGCTTTTTATATCGAGAATTTCGTTTAGCTTCTTTTTATGTATTTGGTGGTTCCTAAAGGAACCTGTTTTGTTTATCGTTGTCTTCTCACATTGGGTACTCCAAAGCGATTGCCAAATACTTCTCGCAGTTCGTCGTGGAGAGACATTTCGTCGGTGGAATACTGTTGCAGTATGCTCGCCAAACATTTTAAGGCCTTTTATAATGCCTTTCCAGCAATGAATCGAACAGATATTTACAAGATGCAGTTTGTGATCAAAACACGGAGACAAAATTGCAAAACTAAACACCTCAAGCGCATATTATTGGTCGTGTTGAAAGTCTTTTGAATTTGTTTCATGGTCAAAAAATCAATGAACTGAGACATAGACAATGGAAGGGAAGTCATAAAAATTCCTTTGAAACATACACAAACACGAAAATCCGTGCACGAAATATAATATAAGGGGGGTCGTATACTTCAATCCGAATATTTGTTATTGAAGTATACGACCCCATTGGCGTAGGGGGGTCGTTAACTTCAATTGATCCGATTCCTGTCCTATGTTGGGACAACTGGGTACATTTGTCTTTGTTTATAGGTCGATAACTGTGGCCTGTATTTGCCACCAAATGTCTCAGATCGATGAGTTTCGGTGCCCTCTTTTCTATCGGTTTAAAGCCGCAATAGGTGATTTATCATCCAAAAAAGGTGTCAGATAGCTAGATATATTACTGTTGGTACTTTCTGTGTAAGATCACGCACAAACGAAACATCGTTTAGACAAAATATGAAAAAAAACACAAGATATCGATATCTTCGCCATATATTTCTTAGTTGTTTATCAAAGTTGGATTCCTGGGATCCAGGCCCCTTGGTGATATTTTGGTCGCGCTACTTTTTTTCAGAAAATGGCAAAATTTGCCTGTTTGAGCCTTTATATCTCCGAAACTAAAAGTCTAAGCCAAAAACTAATCTAGAACTTACTAACTAACTTTTCACGCCTTATCCGAATCAATAAAAACCCATTTTGCGTTCATAAGCACTTTAACTGGAACCCGGCTTCGATGACGTTTAAATGCACCTTCTTGACCTTTACGATAAAGCTTACAAGGACTTTTACAATTCCGTTTAAACTCATTATAAAATCGTGGTATTAAACCTTCGTGACCTTCATGGTTCACAGATTGCCAAACACAATAACACATGTATGGTGGCCGATCGCTATCATTCAATTTTTTTGTTAATATTTAAAATAAAATAAAATATAAATGTATTTAAAATGTAATCTTATTTCAAAACACAATTAAATTAAAAAACGATTCAAAAATAAAATTCAAATCAAAACGAAAATAAAAATGAAAATAAAATACTTTTCAAATCGCAATGAAAATAAAATCCTTTATAAATCGAATATAAAATTCAAAATGAATTGAAATTTTATCGGCCTAGCGCTATCAAAATTCATTTGAAATGTAATATGATTTTAAAAAACAATTCAAAATAAAATGCTTTCTATTTTGAAAATAAATTTAAAACGAAATTTAATCGGCCTAGCGCTATCACAGTATACCACAAGGCATTGCGCACCCGTTCAATCAATGCATGTGCGTGTGCATGTGGCCAAAATTTACATGTGCTACATATTAGAATGGCGGATCGAGCAGCTTGGAAGAATTTTAAAAAGCAAATGACAGCGAAGCGAGGGAATAAAAAGAATGCGTCCGGTGTCAAAATTTATGAAGAAGAGTCGATGACGGTCCAGCGATTGAGTGCGGATGTGTCTGGTAAGGCGCAGAAATACACGAGAGTTTGCGCAAGGGATTGCGTTCCGTTTGAGTACGAGGAAATGACGGTAGAGAATATCAAGCGGGCGTGCTTGAGCCATTAGAGACCTTACGATGTAGGACGGCAACGTGAACGACGACGGCTAAAACAAACTCCTTCAAATAAATCAATGAAATAAAACTTGTCATGTATTATCAATCGTATGAATTCACTTCAGTTTGAGGAAGTTGAGATAACGGCCTTTTGGTTTAGAATATTTCTACTTCAGTACTGAGCCAATTTGCTGAGTACCAATTCTCGCCGCTTGAAATGCAGACGTTGAACACAATACGTAAAAATCTGTAGTTTACCGTTGTAAACAGAGCAAGGATGACGTCTAAAATTCCCGTGGGATTTTAATTATTCATTTCTCTTCTAAAATACTATAAATTTCATTGTATTTATAGCCGTCGTCGTCACGTTGCCGTCTTAAAATCGTAAGGTCTCTATTTTGACGTTGGCAAAAGCGCCGTTTGTGATGTTTTAGCAGGCGAGCACGGCCCATCCTGTTCGTCTGTTAAACAAATACCTAATTTGACCGTCATCCATGTGCGCTTTATTGACGGCGAAGAAGTAATAAATAAGCCGGCCGAAGGAGACCCGGTCCCAAAGAAGAAACGAAAGACTACAGTTGAATCAGTCAGGTTGGTTTCATCAAATCCACCTGCTGCTACGCCTACGGCCATCAAAATCAGGTTTATACCGCGAAGCATGTCCGCAGTCGAAATGTTGAGGCTCGGCAAAGAAATTAAGTCGACTCCAACAACCGAGATACAGATTTACAAATTCGACCTTGGCAAGATGACCTGGCCTGCGACACCTATCAAGGTTGACTTTGTCATTGACAAAGACCCAATTGGCACCGGAGGATTTCGGCAAGCCTTTAAAGCGACAAGCTAAACGAAGGGCTTCGACAAAACGACATGGGTCGTGAAGAAAAATCTCGCGAAAACGGTCGAAGACATAGAGTTTTTACAACTAACGGTCGAGCAACACACTAAAAAAGCAGTTCAAATGCACAACCTCGCCAGGAATTTCACAGCGAGATTGAAGCAGGAAGTCGTTAAGGCAGGTAATGCTGACAAATTTGGTCAAGCATTACAACAAAGTTTTCTTTGGGAAATGTGGGGATGAATGCGTAACGGTTGAAGAGTTCATCCCTGGGACATTTGATAAACATATCAACAACACTGGTGGTATTTGCGGTGATGCAGAAACCGATCTCTGTCAGAAAGCGGAATGCCTTGCGCATTACACCTTTGAAAGGTCCGACAAGCAACTGATGGTGTTGGACATTCAAGGTTATGATCACACACTCTGCGACCCTGAAGTGGCAAGCAAAGGGTCTAGTTCGGACGGCGAACATTTATTTTGCACTGGAAATTTATCCAGCAGAGCAATTGAGACTTTGCGAATTCTCATTTGTGCAACCAGTTCTGCGAACTATTGGGCTTAGCAAAGCTGAAATAATCATTTTGAATATTTAATATGTACTACACATTTGACTACTTCTTTGCTTGGAAACTTTTACTATCATTGACATATTTTAAGATCTATTAGTTCTGTTGGGTAATTACTATAGCACCATGCACTACCTATTGTATATTTAGAGAATTGAAACCAGGCCCGTAGCGGAAAATTGTGCCCCCCCTGTGCCCCCCCTAGCACAAATAACAGTAACGTAAATTTTCATTTTGAAAAAGTAAATTTGTTATATATTTCATTTGAAAAAGTGAATTTGTTATATATATAAACTTTAAACTATTAAGTAATACATTACTAACCCAATAGTATGTGATTTGCGGAAAAAAATTTTCATACCCCCCCCCCCGGTCGACAATAAAAGAAAGAATTTATGTCGGAAAAGGTAAAATATTTTGACGAACGCGGACAGACATCGAAACGTGCCCCCCCGGCAAAAGGGGGCCAGCTACGGGCCTGATTGAAACATGTTATAAATATTTAGCCATCTGCTGTGGTTTGTTGTCTGCCAATTTTATGGAAATACACGGAAATATTTAGTGACATCACAGATCAAAAAATAGAAAAATATTTAACCCATTACGCCACAATGTGCCCTATTTTATTTTTTACTCTGTCTAATGCCAGACGATTTTACTCGTCGAAAGGAGAGCCTTGCACATTAATGGGTTGTTTAACCAGACTGTCTGCCAGTTACATGCATAAGCATACAGCCCTATAAAACGGCATTTCAGATCTCAAACTTTTCCAGGGGAGCATGCCATAGACCCCCCATGGGAGTTTATTGCGCCTAATTCCTCTTCAGCGCTCAACCTGTACCCCTTTTCATTGACTTAAAGTACAACAATTTTTATCAAATATTAGGAATAATGACTTACAAAACTGCAAAATGATTTGCAGTACATTTAGTACTGACAAAACTCAACATGGGTTATTTTAGTTAAAATATAAAAACATTACTAGTCAGAGAAATATAAGAGAATAAAACATTTAATATTGTTTTGATCAAAGGGAAAAATGTTCTCGAACATATAAATAAGCATCCGTCCAATCATCTGGATTAACATCATCAACATTAGGGACCAAACGTTCACACTCTTCCCTGATTGGTCTCTCGAGGAAGTCTGCACCATACTCCAAGACACCAGAATAGTTTGCCACTTTTTCCAGGTTGTTAGACCTTCTTTCTACATTCCTCGTTTTAACCAAGTTTTACTCAATATAATGAAAAGTAGACATTTGTAAATGTCTTTTCTCCACGTGCACGTGCTGCAGCGTTGAAATATATGGCGATTGAGTTTAAAAAACACTTTTCATTATGCAGAGCGTTCCTGAAGTGTCGTTTTTATGGTGATTTGCATGACCAGTTGATTGCACATTAATAACGCCTTTCAAATTTTGTGGGTTTCTATTCTTTGCATGGGTTTTAATTAGCAATTGCTTTCGAATATAAAGCATCCTTCAGTTTTAGTTAACATCAACATGGAGTCTCGTCATAATGACGAGCTAGGCACTCGGCAAGTTCGCCAAGTATACTTAGTTACATACAGCCAGGCCGATACAATCAAATTCCCAACGAGAAAATGATTCGCCGAGGCTGTTGTCCTATCATTCTCTCGAGGCACGACTACATCTCTCGTTCACTGGTGTTGTTCACAGGAAAGGCATGAGCCTTCTGGTGTCCACTACCACTTAGCTATAAAACTTAACAAGAACCAACGTTGGTTACCGGCCAAGAAATTCTTACAAGATACGTATGGCATATCTGTGCACTTTTCAAATGTGCACAAGAATTATTACACCGCATGGCGCTATGTGACGAAAGAAGATGGAGATTATGAGCAAAGCGAATCGCACCCGGATCTCTCCAATGCTGGCGAACCATCAACGATGAAGGCCCATGATGCAATAAAGAGGAAAAGCAAATATCGAGAAAGAACAAACTCTACAGCGAACTCCTGTGGGAAAGCTGTCCGTGTTTCTGGGACATCGAATACCGAAAATGCGAATCAATCCCAGGCGAGAAAACGTCAGCGTCTTTCATCATACGATGTTTCGCAAATAATTATTTCAAAGAAACTTCCCGACCGAATCGCGTTAATGGCTTTTGCAAATGCCCAGAAGCGAGAGGGAAAGACGGGTTGGTGGAATTTCTAATGAATCGGGCAACAAAAGCAGTAAATGAGATAATTACCAACGCGTGGGATATGGAAAATGCAGAGGCAACAATGCGAAGAAGAGAAAAATCCCGCATGGCAATCCTAAACGAGGCTCTGGAAACAGAATGCACCTGTACAACGCACGGGGAATGGGAAACGTTTGCTTTGGAGACACTTCATAACAATGATATACCGCCACTGCAATTTAGCTCCTATGTTAAAGAGTTGCTTTTGAAAGGGCGAGGAAAGTATCGAAATTTAATGCTTACCGGACCGGCAAATTGCGGAAAGACTTTCCTACTGAATCCGTTAAATAAAATTTAGCGCACTTTTACCAACCCTGCATCCAACACTTTCGCATGGGTTGGAGCCGAAAATGCTGAAGTAGTCTTTTTGAACGACTTTCGTTGGTCTCCTCAAATCATTGCTTGGCAAGATTTACTGCTCCTGCTCGTAGGTCAACAGGTGAACCTGCCTGCTCCCAAGTCGCATTTCGCCAAGGATGTGACATTTAAGGGAGACACGCCTATCTTTTGCACAACCACAAGACCGCTCACTTACGTGAAGAATGGATGCCTGGACTATCGCGAAACTGAAATGATGAGCGTCAGATGGAAGGTGTTGAACTTGGCGAAACAAATTCCAGAAAGCCAACAGCAACATTTGGAAGTGTGTTCATCGTGCTTTGCGCGACTAATTTTACAAGTCGAAGATTGTTAAATTATTTATACTTGATTATACGTGTGCCACTAAGAAACAAATAATATGAAGCTTCTATTCACTCTTAACCAATTAAATTAAAAAAGTTAATGTCTTTTATTCTTTTAATTATTATTTGGTTAAGTGTGGTTAAGTGTGGTTAAGTGTAATTTAAAGGTCGATGATGTATACCGTTCACATGGTTAAGTGGCATATTTTATACTTAACTACATATTTTGTGTAACGATAAGCTTTTAGATATCGGAACGTAAAGTCTATTCATATGTATTAGTTGTGTTATGGCTGTTTTTTTCTTGTTTTAAACTTTCCATTAATATTTAAACGTTCGTTTGTTTTTTTTGCCACATTATATAGAGCAATTCCATTTAACGTTTCTAACCCTCTCCAGTGACTACGGATAAAAACTTTTTAATGTGTTTTGCGCATGTGCATTTGTTCAATAAAATACCACAAGCGCAAGACTGACTGTCGCTGTATAAATTCAACAGATTGAAATGAGGGATTCAGTTCACTTTCAGGACTTCAGGTGGCAAAGCTTCAGGCACCCGATGATAGGCACTTCTTCCTGACGAACGTCAGGTAGTGGTTGCGGGGCCTTTAGCTTGCTCGAAGAGAGCACTGCCACCTTAATGCGTCATGCTGGCAGTATTATTTTTAATAATGCTGTGTGCAGGCTGCATTATTTTTAATAATGCTGTGTGCAGGCTGCATTATTATTAATAATACTGTGTGCCAGGCTGCCAGCACTCTGCATTCGCTGGTATAATGCAGAGAGAAACCAATAGGTTATTATGACCGTCAGTAATTATAAAAAGTTATTAACACTTGGAGAGCGAGCAGTGGTGCACAATGAGAAATTAAGCATTCATATAATGTTGTGTGTAATCGAATATTATTTCGAAATTTATACAGAGTGAATTACGTAACGTAAAATGTTATATACAAATATACATCATACCGTCATATACATATGTAAGCATCAATTATACCAACGATAAATGTTCAGTATTTTGTGCGTTTACCATTTGTTTTAACAATTTCGTGCAACCGTTTATTCGTAGAACAAATTGTTTTATCGATTAGGTCTTTTGACGTCGACCATATATTGTATTGAACCATTTGTTTGAACTGTTCCCATGTTTGATGGACGACGTTGTTTTCTTTCACTTGCGCCTCAAGACGTTTTCGGACAACGTGAAATACGTTTTCTATAGGGTTCAGGTCTGGTGATCTTGCCGGGATTTTCTGCATTGTGTAACCCATGTCAGCTATCGTACCCATTGTTTTGCCCGATGTTTGTGAAGGGTCATTATCCATTACAAAAATCTTACGATCCTCTTCTTCTTTACCTGCGATTTCAAAAAGAGTGGGGAAATTTCGACGTACGAAATGTGCAAAGAAGTCCGCAGTCATTTTTTCGTACGGTTCCGCAAATATTACTCCCTTGCCATACGATATAACCACGATTAGATGCAGTCTTCTGCCTCCAGCCAGATCTTTACTCCCTTTGGTCGTTATAGTTAGACCCTCGCCCTTCTTTCGCCATACTCTTCCTTTTGGCTTTACAGCGTCACTCATCGGATTTCCTTTAAAAATAAATGATACGCCGTCCAAATAAAATGCCACATGTTTTGACCAGTAATCTGGAGGACACTCTTTAAGTCGTGATTTGGCAAAATCGGAATGCCTGACCAGCCACAAAATTACAGAATGCCTGACCAGCCACAAAAAATTGTAATTTTCGAAAATGTTTGACCTTTTGTGAAGTACATAAAGTGCTGTATTATACATCTATAACCCTGACCCTAATCCTAGAACCTACAATCAGAGAATAGTTAATCGGGACAATTTCCGTCAAAACGGCATTTCTGACATATCGTATTATCTACAATTAGATAAAGGTTAAATGACATTATAAGACTATAGCGCATATACTAAAAAACCTCATACACCTACACGGGCTCCCACCTCCCCCCGCCCCACCATACAATGTTGGTTATTCACCACAATCTGTATTGGGAAAAAGCATATAATATGTTTCAATGGCACATGTTTGTCAAACGGCAACATTGTAAGGTGGGGGCGGGGGGAGGGGATGGTACTAGTGCGCAAAATGATTTTTTGTTTTGACGTAAGATTTTTTAATTTGTCCCAATGCAACTATTCCTTGATTGTCTGAAAACGGACGCAACTCTTTTTTATGATTTTTTTGGCTTAAAACGTATAATTTTATTCAAATGTGGTTAAAAACATTGAAACTATGAATGACTCAATGCTATATATTAATTTACATTGTGGATATTTTTGAAACTTGATATCGAATTGAAGGATATATGACTATTTAAAGAAATTAAGTGCTTGATAATTATGAAATAATTAAAACGTCACAAACTTTGGCTAGTAATAGTAATACATAAAATCCATATAATTTAATTGCAGTGTTAATATGAACTTTGACCTTTGAAACTTGAATATATATATATACATGTCCATATACATACGCGGTACTCCATGTAACTTTAAGAATTTCTTACGGAATAAACTCAAAATATGTTATTGTTCTTGCAGTGTGTTATAGGGCGATTCGATCTTTATTAAAATTTTCAGTTTATAAAAAAATATATTGCAATACATCAAAGTTTGAGGCGGTACTCCATTTGCGGCACAATAAAGTATTTTAATTTAATCTGTTTATACTTTTGGTACTTTCATGGAGCAACGTTTATAACTCACGAACAAAACTTCTCTGAACAATAAGCAATCGCAAAAAGAAGTGTATCAACAGCAATTTATCTTCACGGAAAAGTACGAGGAAAAAGGTAGTATATTAAATGAGAAATATTTGCTTTTTGATGGAGTACCGAAAGGGAGTACCGCATTCAGCTACTGAAATACTCGTTTCCATCCTCAAAAATGGCATGACGTAATAATTTTGAAAATTTGGTTTCTCCCTTTTTTAATCATAGAAGGCTAACGAAATATTAGATTTGTACTAAGGGATAACGTAATCATCTTGGTTCAGTTGGTAAACAACTTTTGCTAATATTCCCGGCCACAAAATTATGCAAAGCCATTTTGAGACGTGAGATTGAGTATTACATAGGTAACTAATAACTGTGATAATAATAAGCTATGCAGAAGTGCGACAACCCAGTGCGAAACTTTGGCGACATCGAGTTGTTCGAACGCTTTAACCACCATATTGGCAAAGACCTGTCTTGTAGGAACTATAGACAAATCAGCTCGGCTGTAGGTTACCAGGTATACAATACACTGTTGTCTACTTCTAAGATTGCGCTGAGCCATTCTATAACTTACAAGCCTTAGCCGGGAAATTGCAAACAATAGATATATCTGAAATATACGATATTTTTATGGCTGAAATTTAGTACTAGATTTCCCCGTATTTCGCTAATATTTCCTGGCAGGCCCACTTCAGACAATCAGAGAATAGTTAATCGGGACAATTTCCGTCAAAACGGCATTTCTGACATATCGTATTATCTACAATTAGATAAAGGTTAAATGACATTATAAGACTATAGCGCATATACTAAAAAACCTCATACACCTACACGGGCTCCCACCTCCCCCCGCCCCACCATACAATGTTGGTTATTCACCACAATCTGTATTGGGAAAAAGCATATAATATGTTTCAATGGCACATGTTTGTCAAACGGCAACATTGTAAGGTGGGGGCGGGGGGAGGGGATAATACTAGTGTGCAAAATGATTTTTTGTTTTGACATAAGATTTTTTAATTTGTCCCAATGCAACTATTCCTTGATTGTAGGTTGCATTTCCTGTAAAGTGCACGGCGAAGATCGGCAGTTCTAAGCAGATTTTTACTATAAATATATAGTGATTTTTGAAAGTCCACGCTAAAGATCTTCAGCCTCAAATACACAAAATGCAGCCTGGCCAGGAACTTAACCACTGTAGCCACATAGCCACAATATATAGAGCTTTGCATTGGTCTGGTATTCTGTAATTGTACCGGACAATTTGGCAGCTAATGAAATTGGTCAGTATTTGCATTCATAACAAATGCATGTAAGACCTTCTAATATTCAGTTTTTCTGTCAGTGTTTAAAACTCAATCTACATTGAACTCATACAGTATTAATCTATACTCACTGACCTGATTGGATGTGGATGGCCCATAAAGAACAGTGTTGCATGCATTGGTAGCATCTTCATGGTTGCGCCTCAAAAAAGCATGCATTGTGGCCATGACACCAGTCTCTGTGCCTTTATCCTTCCTTAGGTAGGAAGCCGTGACTCTGGTTTCGTAAAGGTACTCCAGATACCAGCGTCCAATCAGTTTAGGATCGGAGTTGCTCGTCCAAATACGAAGCCAAAGTAATTTTCTGCTGCAAGTGTCCATGCATCCATAAATAGCCAAGGGAAAAGTACTGTTTTGGTATCCCATCAGTTTATCGTGTCCGTCTAAGGAATGAACCCAGTTTGGTCCTTTGCTTGTGAAACATCCTTTGGGTTTCTTTCTCTTGGGTCCAACAGTACGCGCTTCAAGACCATCAGGGTCGAGGTCGTACATCACGGCATGCACGAGATCTCTTGGCACATTAAGTCCATGCTCCTGCCTAATCTTTTTGTGCATCGCTCGATAGCCAAGGAGTTTACCAGGACCACGGAGTTCTTTCGACACAGCATCGTGCACATCATCAACAGATACACTCGTGTCAATGTAGTTGATATTGAAATGTCGAAGGCGTCTATCAAGGGTTGGTATACTCCACGCATATTGAGGGAAATCACGTCTTAAAAAATCTAACATCTCCTTGCGCTGAATACCTTGCCTTACAAAGTTTTTCATTTATTCTTCTAGTTTCGTATCGTTTTGCCAAGAATCATTTCTAAAATATGAACCGGTTGCCATGTTGTCGCGTGGAAAGTGGTCAGCAGCAAACGGGCGCAAAAGCGCTGATCGCAATGCCTTGTGGTATACTGTGATAGCGCTAGGCCGATAAAATTTCGTTTTAAATTTATTTTCAAAATAGAAAGCATTTTATTTTGAAAATACTTTTTTTTGCATTCTATTTTGAATTGTTTTTTAAAATCATATTACATTTCAAATGAATTTTGATAGCACTAGGCCGATTTCGTTTTGAATTTTATATTCGATTTATAAAGGATTTTATTTTCATTTCGATTTGAAAAGTATTTTATTTTTATTTTCGTTTTGATTTTTTGATTTTTGAATCGTTTTTTAATTTAATTGTGTTTTGAAATAAGATTACATTTTAAATACATTTATATTTAATTTTATTTTAAATATTAACAAAAAAATTGAATGATAGCGATCGGCCACCATACACATGGCATTGGCATAATAATTTTCTAATATATCTTAAAATAAACACAGTGTATGTCCGCTGGCATATGGTTATCAGTCCGCGTGGGCTCATTTAAAGACATTTTAATTGAGTTATCAAATATTTGAGTCATTTGACTATTTGAGTTGATTTGACCCTAATATTTGGTCTATTTGAGATCATTTGAAACACTTAAAAATGTTTTTTTCCGTAACACACAAATGACAAAATTATTCCTCGACCAGAGTAAGAAAAAAAGTGAGTTCTACTTCGATTGTCAGTTAACAGTTAGTTTTTTTGTCAGTAAACAGTTAAAAATTGGACAATTGTCAGTTAACAGCTATTTTTAAGGCCATTGTCAGTTGTCAGTAAACCCCATTTATACCCTCCACTAAGCCCTCAGTTCATAGTATTCTATTCACACCTGTCTCAACTGCACACCTATGAGTTATGGAGAAATGTGGTCGCTTTGAGGAAAACTCAAATTTTGAAGGGAGGGACATGGGAGGGAGGAAAGGCCACAAGATTTTGGTGTACAGAAGAAACAGATGGGAACAGTCCTTCTCAAACCCTATGCATCACATCACAACTCGATCAAAGTGGTGGTAATTTATTCCTGCTGATCATGTTTATAGGCGCGCTAGTTGAGCCCGCTGTAAATAGTATTCTATTCACACCTGTCTCAACTGCACACCTATGAGTTATGGAGAAATGTGGTCGCCGCCTTATATGTCAAACACCATTATACAAGGCCGCCCCACCGCTGATACTTAATCTTCCTTTTGTTACCAGTCGCAAAAGGACTCTCCAAAACTCAAAAGAAAACCAATAAAATCCCCTTCCTCCTTACCTGCATTATACCGTCTAAATGCGCTTGAATGCGTCCTTCGATGGGAAGGCACAAACAAAGTGGGTTAAAGCATTATAGTCAGAGTAAGTTTTAGAAGCTTCGTGAAGTTGTTGGTCTTGTCTACAAAGCAAATCCGCTGGAGCGCCCGCGCGAAGAACGTCAGCGAGTTTTAAGTAATAATTGGCGTACGGGGTCTTTCCAGCCAATATGTGATATCACATCTCCTAAGGTAGAGCCGGAAAACATCAATGTTAAAGCACAGCCCGCACGGAAACTATGTAGAGTCTCGCCTGCATCAAGGTTAGCCGCGTTAAGGTGCAATTTAAGTCTGGCTGCTGCGGCGGAGCTTGAAAAAGGTTTATCGACGATGTTTCCTTTTGGATTAACTGGACGGAATAAGTAACCTGAAGACAGATCGACGCCAAGTTCCGTGAGGTAGCAATGTACGTTTCAAGAGCCTTGATAGGGCACAAAGTAGGGTTCGGATGTCGAATGCCAAACAAATTTGAACCGCCATCGCGTAACGTTTTCCCCAGATGTGATTAAAAGCAGGCCTTGATCGTCGGGGAAACGAGCAATTTCAGGTGTTTTGAGTTGTCCTAAGTCTCCACCACGGTCCCCACTAAAAAGAGCGTTTTGAAATACGCTTGATCCTGGCCAATAACAACACATCAGTTGGCAATAAGGATGAGTCAGATAGCTTCCTATCCAGATAACGTGCAAGCAATAAAACTTTGTCGGAAAATATAGGTATTGCTTGTTTTGGTACCACCCGAGCTTGCAGTTGTTCTGCGGTGACGGCTTTAAGATAGTCTTTCACCGTGGAATCTGTTGCTGGGTTGCCAAGGAGAAGAGTTTTATTCCATTCGCCCTGACGTCCGTGGGTATTAAAAATCGACCGCAATTTTCCAATATAGGAGTCTACAGTATTGTAGGTGAGGTGTGTTGGGCACTGACATTGGGTACTAGATTGTAGTCCTAAAAATGGACAACCATTTGAATGCACTTGAGTCTTACCATTGGCATCTTTGAAGGCCAGAAAACGACGGACATCGAGAGGGGTAGTAGTAAAAATAGTCTGATGACCAGGAGAGCATAAAGAAAACTCTCGAGCTCATTCTGTAGGGATAGTTTTGTTTAGAATACGCTGTTGAGAGGGAGGTATTGACCAAATATTGTAGGCGGCGATCAATAGCCGCTAAATCAATTGAAGGCACGCGGCTAGGAGGGAGATGCCGATCGTATGCTCGCACGTATCCACAATTTTGGCAGAACCGAAATGAATGATCATTGGGATATGCACAGGCAGGACAAGCAACCGCAGGTACAAATAAACGAGCAACAGTCGGAAATGTCTACAAATAAAACAAAACTATATGATGTATAAATTGATTTATTGACACACAAATTACAGCGTTGGAGAGCAAATGTGGTTAGAACCCATGCAGACTAGCAACTAATTTATGAATCGAAAAGCCCACAGATCCCAGGGAAGAGCCCAATTCTCAGAGAAGCCGGACTTAGAGGGTGGAAGGACAACACCACTTGAGTTCTTCCGTGATATCAAGAAGCAGGAGGAGCAAGAGTATTGAAGGCCCGGCCACCAAAACTTCCTGGGTCTGATGTCAGGAATAACGAGAGTACAAGTTAACTTGTTTTCGCAGATAAAGCGTAGCACAGTTGGGATGAGGGCAATTGGTGGGAAGGCATAGGAATTTGAAAACAATGGGACAGCAGCGGAGGGAGATTGCGCAAAAAGATTGACGCCTGCCATGCCGGGAGTAGGTATAGGGAGAAGAAGGGAAGAAGTTTCCCATCTGAACTACATTGAGCATTCGAAGGAAGCGCCATTAAATCAACAGAATGGTCACCAAAGCGAGATTGGAGATTTAACCAAGCAGCTTGTGAGAGTTTTGAATCCTGTAGCTTTAAAACACGTGAAGGATTGTCGGCAAAGTTAAGTGAAGAAGGAATGAAATGCAGATTAAGGTGAAGATTCAAACGCGTGACAGTCACGAAAAGTTTTTTTAAAGCGGCAACAAGATGAGCAGATTTACTTCCTTGACGTTGCCATACGCGGATGAGGACCTGGCTGTCAGTGAATACATCTACCCAGGCGTCATGGATCGTAGGAGAAAAGGCTAAGAGCACGTTATTCAGAGCAAGAGTCTCTTTCACATTAATGTGGAGAGTTGCTTCGGAAGAGTCCCAGTAATCACGGCACATGACACGTTTCTCATGCGGGTTAAAAATCCCACCCCACGCAAAAGCTGAGGAATCAGAATAGAGCTTCACCTGAAAGTGATGCGAACTACGCCAGGGAAGCGGACGATGCCAGGACTCCAAGAATAACCAGTGTTCTATTTCTACACGTAAGGGCCTAAGACCGGGATGGGTCGCGATGAGGTCAAACCTTTACGGACTGCGATATTCATTTCATTAGTGAACATACGCGCACCGGGATAGCAAGCGACATAGACACGCATTTGCCAGCTAACCGCTGCAATGTCTTAACAGCGACAGATTTCAAGGACAGAATATGGCGGACGAGGAAAGAAACTTAGTCTTTTATCCTCGAGAAGGATGAAGGCTTGCTTGACGGAGTCAACACCAAGACCCAGGAACGGAACGACTTGTTGGGGAACGAGGATGGACTTGCTAAGCCCGATAAAATACCCCAAAGAGACTAGTATATATAATACAACAAAAATGGCAGACGAGGCTTTACAAAAAGATTGTCTGTCCGGTGATGGAAGATCCTTGTAAGCGGGAGTCCGGGAGGATACTAGAAGCTCGGCCGTATGGCGATCATCGATGTAGAGGGAGCATGGAATTGATAGGGAGCGGAAATAATTGGCGACCAGGAGCCCCGTGGAGTGATATATATAGGCGGACGATTTCCAACCAAATGGGATGGTATTGGATGTGAAATACCACCCTCCCCACTGGAAGCCAAAATACTTTCTGCTATCTGGCGAAACAAGGATATGGTCATACCCTGATTTGTCGTCGCAAATAGTTTGATAACACGACTTGGAAACATAGTGCACCAGGGAGGGAAGGGTGTCAAGCTTGAAAGGGGTGTCCTTAATCCAGAGGTTTAGAAAGCGATTGTCATTGCATAAGCGAGGTTTGGAGGGTTCCACTGTGAGGGGCATAATTAGATGAGGAGGGACTTCGGCAACCTTGCCCCAGACGGAAATCGCGTTCGAAGCCAACCTTTTGAGGATAGTATCAGAAATATACTGTGCGAAAACTTTACACGACAGATGGTTGTAGAAGGTCCGCGAAGGGGGTAGATCAGAATCGAAGGTCTCCCCTTTAAACGGTCGGAAAAAATGGTCTATGTTCACCTTGTTTTTAATCCAATCCAGGACAACGGGAGAAAGTTCGTATGGAGCAATTGAAGCGGTCTTCTCCCACATGTCAAGATGGGCATGCAACTGTCCAGCAATGAAGTTGTCGGGATTGCGAAAGACCAGCATTGTGGCATCGGCTAATCGTTGGCCGGAGAGAACGTCGTGGAGAAAAGTGTCAGATATGTGTTCGTTAGCGTTCGAGGTCGAAGGCTCTGGAGCAGTGAAGTCATGAGCAACCCAACCGTGATGTTTAATGGGCGCGGATCGCATGGGATCGAAACCAGGAGTGACCTCCCAAGGAGGGACAATGTATTCCAATTTATGACGTTTTGGGAGAGGCTAAAACATAATGAATGAAACATGTGAGCAAAAGGAGACAAGACCATGAATGATTTGGGTGCTTTAAAGGACTTATCGACTTTGGAGATACAGTCCAGAACTTTGGTATAATCATCATCAGAGAACAGCGCCATAAAATACGCGTGAAACTGCGTCTTAGGAGCATCGATTCTATCTCTCAACGCGAGGAGAGCAACTTTAAAGAAAGCTGCCTTTTCATGATTTTCTTGTTTGGCTTCGTTAGCTAGGATTTCAGCCATAGAGATGGCGGTGTATTGATCAAAATCCACCAATTTCCTAATTCCATACGAAGTCAATGATTTTATTCGGGCAGAAATATCCGGTTTCTGTTGACTCTCCAAAAGGCTAATTCTCATAGCCAACTGATCAAACGATTTTTTCTATACACGAAAGATATCGATATATACAGTTGACATTTATAATCACAGACGATAACATCTGGGATGGGCAGACTAACCGAGACATGGGAATTCATGAAAGCTTACATTCCCGAAGCCTCCAAACTCATAGATTGAATAAGCACAGCAGGAATGCAAATAACGAAAGAGGAAGAAATGGAAGCCCCGGGAATGAAAGCAATGAAGCGTCAGTAATCCGACTAGGGAATTAGACTCCCTTTTCAAAGCTAACACCCCGTTAAAAGATTGAGTAGAAATTATACGAAAAGAAGAATTGGAAAAGTGAAGAAACACCAACGTTATAGGGAACAAGTAAAATTAGCTACTCAACCATATTATATAATATTATATGTTGGGATATGTTGGGATATCCTGTTGGGATATCCACGAGCACATACATCACAGGTAAAATTCTTCCATGGCAAAATCACGACACTATAGATATTGCAGACAAAATCGTATATGCCAAAATATGTTACCTATTGAATATCGCATGGCAAAATGTCTATAACGCCACAGAGGAAATTATATATCTCATTGAAAATATCTCATTGAAAGTATCTCATTGAAAATATCTTATACGCCGCGTGTTGAAACTATCCCATGACAAAATACTTCCTACGCCACCTGTTGAAATGATCAAGGCAAGCATGGATGTACCCCCATTGGAAATTGTCTCAAGGGGAAAAGTTTATTTATTTACTTATCTATTTATTTATTTATTTACTTATTTATTAATTTATTTATAGGTATATACAGACATATACACACACATATCTATACATATATGTCTACACAAATACTTCCTAGAGCACATACTGAAATGATCTCATACGGAACATTTATATATTCCACAATGTTAAAAGTATCACATGTTGAGATGATCTCATGGCAAAATACTCTCTACGCTACATATTAAAGTTATCACATGCCAAAAACTCAAACGCCACATGTTGATATGATCTCATGGCAAAATATATTCTACGCCACATATTGAAATTATCTCATGGCAAAACTCTAACGCCACATGTTGAAATGATCTCATGGCAAAATACTTTCTACGCCACATATTGACATTATCTCATGGCAAAACTCAAACGCCACATGTTGATATTATCTCATGGCAAAATACTATCTATGCCACAAATTGAAATTATCTCATGGCAAACTGAAACGCCACATGTTGATATTATCTCATGGCAAAATACTATCTACGCCACATATTGAAATTGTCTCATAGCAAAACTCAAACGTCACATGTTGAACTGAGCGCGTGGCCAAATGCTTCCTATGCCACATATTAAAATTATGTTATGGCAAGTATTGATATACGCCACAACATTAACGCTATCACAAGGGGAGATACCTAATGTTAAAATTACCCCAAGGTAAGGTGTATATACGCCACATGTTGAAATGATCTCATGGCAAACATATGTTTGTGCGCTACAACGTTAAACCTATCGCAAGGGAGAATTAGTTTATACACCGCAGGTTGAAATTATCTGATGTCAAATACAACGGCTCATACGCCACGCATGAGAACTATCTGCGGGCAAAACCTAAAACGAAATTATCGGGAGTATCGCAAAACAAAGTAAATGTCCGATTGTGCAATCAAAAGCTATTAACAGGATAATGAAGTGTACATGCAAGCCTAAGGCATGAGTGCATGGCGAGCGTGGGCGAGTACATAAATTTAATAGGTGAAGAAAATTTACAGCAACAACGATCAACATAGGCATGCATGGCAGATTACAAATATTATAAAATGTAGTAGACAGAGCAAAGTTGTGATTTGTAGACGGAGCCAAGCGCCGAGGAGTACCCTTCGCCTCCCGCGAGATAAAACAAACCGAGAATGGGGTAGAGGAACGGAAAGTTAGGCGGCAAACAAACTACATGCAGCAACAAAGGTAACGCAAACGGGGGAAACAGACTAATGGCCCGAAACGGATATGCAAAATATTGATATAATAAGGCGGTATAGTGCTGCGAATATGGATTTTGTCCAGGAAGCAGCATGCGAAATAATATAGATAACGGTATAAAGCCAAGAATGTAAGGCAAGGGGAAGGAACTTACGATTTTTAGCTAAACTTACGTGATGCTAGCGCAGGATTAAGACGGGCGACTTTACTAGTTTGGGCGACCATGCATGCAGAGCAATAAAAGCTTCTACTTAAATAAAACATATACGATCCCATATTATACCTCTAAACGTGGTTCAACAGCTGGATCGTTTGACGTTGGTGGTGCAGCAGATGTAGAGCCGGCAAAACGAGGAACTTGCTCTGCTGGAGTTGCTTCTGTACCTTCGTGATCAGACATTGTGCTTGCAGTGCTGACTCGATCAAAGTGGTGGTAATTTATTCCTGCTGCTCATGTTTATAGGCGCGCTAGTTGAGCCCGCTGTAAATAGAGACAGGGTTTGGAAGCTGGGGGTGTGGCCAAATTATGTTATTGTTCTATGTCACGTGACAATACGAGCAGGGTTCTCACTTTTAAGGAAATTTCCTTAAACTAAGGAAATTTCGACTTTTTTTACTTTTTTAAGGAATTGTTTGAGGAATTATATTTTTTAAGGAATTTCTAAGGAATTCTGAATTTTATCTGAAATATTTACTTTATTAACAAAAATCATGAAAATTGAACAAAATGTGACAACAAATAAAAATTGTTGTTATTAATATGAGTCTGACTAGTGTTGACAGTTGTTTTACACTTGTTTATATTGTCTATTTGACTGATGATAACAAAATTAATTTTTCCCGCCTTTTCCCCCGCCTTTTCCCCGCCTTTTTACACCAGTTTCCAGCAGTGAACTCTATTCTAAGTGTAACCATGCGTAACATAGGGTATAAAAGACCGAGTCTACATTCACTCTGGGTCAGTTTGTTAAACGAGACTCCGGGTGTCACTCTATTCTTGGACATGGCCGAACCCGTAGACGTACCAGTCGTTTTGCCACCACAGCTACCTAATCCAGCTCCAGACGAGAACCCACCAGCAGTTGAAGTGGGACAGCACGAGGCCGAACCTCAGCCTCAGGCACAGCCAGTACAGGTATGTTGTTGTTTCAAGAAGTGTTTACGTGCACTTTGGGATCTTTGTTGCCTGTGTGAGGCTGCTCGGCACGTGTATCTTGTATTTTTCTTGGTTTATGCTTTGCGTTTCGAATCGGCCAGGCGTTTGTTCAATTCCAGGGCGATCGGACGCCTATCGAAGTGAAAATTTTCAGGCGCTAGGTCATGTCTTTGGTCTTGTAAGCACATTACGCAATTGACTTAAGCTGTTCCGCTTCGCTCTCCTGCTATCTCGGCGGAGCCCATGAGTATCGTATAGTAAAATATTTGTTTGATTTGGCCTTACCTTAGTGTGTTAGTCTTGCGGTAATTTACTCTGCGAGCGAAACACGGTTTTTCCAATTTGTTACGACCATTTGTGCAGATAGTTGGATAATACAGTGTGCAGTATATCAGTATTCTAATGGATTGTAGCTGCGTGTTTACGCATTTTACATACATGGGTTTAGTTATGCTTGGTTGAATCGTTCATTTTCTGTACCTTTTGCAATAAGTGAGTCGGGTTCCTTTCACATGAATGATGGGTTTCATGTTTCATCTCCCGCTACAGTTAAGAACCACGATCCGTTGTCTAGCCGTTAGGGCCGCCCCGGTCGTGCCTTAGTGCTAGTTGAGTGTTGTTCAGTTTAATTTGCGATGGGTCGTGAACATAGTTTATTGGGTTACGGCCAATTTACGGTTGTGTATGAAAAAAGTGTATTGGTTGTGGCCAATTTACAACTGTGCATGAAAGTATAATGTATTGGTTGAGGCCAATTTACAGTTGTGTATGAATACAGTGTATTGGTTGAGGCCAATTTACAACTGTGCATGAAAGTATAATGTATTGGTTGAGGCCAATTTACAGTTGTGTATGAATACAGTGTATTGGTTGTGGCCAATTTACAACTGTGCATGAAAGTATAATGTATTGGTTGAGGCCAATTTACAGTTGTGTATGAATACAGTGTATTGGTTGTGGCCAATTTACAACTGTGCATGAAAGTATAATGTATTGGTTGAGTCAATTTACAGTTGTGTATGAATACAGTGTATTGGTTGTGGCCAATTTACAACTGTGCATGAAAGTATAATGTATTGGTTGAGGCCAATTTACAGTTGTGTATGAATACAGTGTATTGGTTGTGGCTAATTTACAACTGTGCATGAAAGTATAATGTATTGGTTGAGGCCAATTTACAGTTGTGTATGAATACAGTGTATTGGTTGTGGCCAATTTACAACTGTGCATGAAAGTATAATGTATTGGTTGAGGCCAATTTACAGTTGTGTATGAATACAGTGTATTGGTTGTGGCTAATTTACAACTGTGCATGAAAGTATAATGTATTGGTTGAGGCCAATTTACAGTTGTGTATGAATACAGTGTATTGGTTGTGGCCAATTTACAACTGTGCATGAAAGTATAATGTATTGGTTGAGGCCAATTTACAGTTGTGTATGAATACAGTGTATTGGTTGTGGCCAATTTACAACTGTGCATGAAAGTATAATGTATTGGTTGAGGCCAATTTACAGTTGTGTATGAATACAGTGTATTGGTTGTGGCCAATTTACAACTGTGCATGAAAGTATAATGTATTGGTTGAGGCCAATTTACAGTTGTGTATGAATACAGTGTATTGGTTGTGGCCAATTTACAACTGTGTATAAGTATAATGTATTGGTTGAGGCCAATTTACAGTTGTGTATGAATACAGTGTATTGGTTGAGGCCAATTTACAACTGTGCATGAAAGTATAATGTATTGGTTGAGGCCAATTTACAGTTGTGTATGAATACAGTGTATTGGTTGTGGCCAATTTACAACTGTGCATGAAAGTATAATGTATTGGTTGAGGCCAATTTACAGTTGTGTATGAATACAGTGTATTGGTTGTGGCTAATTTACAACTGTGCATGAAAGTATAATGTATTGGTTGAGGCCAATTTACAGTTGTGTATGAATACAGTGTATTGGTTGTGGCCAATTTACAACTGTGCATGAAAGTATAATGTATTGGTTGAGGCCAATTTACAGTTGTGTATGAATACAGTGTATTGGTTGTGGCCAATTTACAACTGTGTATAAGTATAATGTATTGGTTGAAGCCAATTTACAGTTGTGTATGAATACAGTGTATTGGTTGTGGCCAATTTACAACTGTGCATGAAAGTATAATGGATTGGTTGAGGCCAATTTACAGTTGTGTATAAATAAAGTGTCTTGGTTGAGGCCAATTTACAACTATGTATGGAAGTATAATGTATTGGCTGTGGCCAATTTACAGCTGGGGACCAATATTAATAGTGTATTGGGTATGAAAATCATGTGTTCGTTGAGGCCAATATTTGGTCCTATATTAGTCTATCATATACTGTATTGGTTCAGACCATTTGCAACTTTGAACGTAAATAACGTGTGTTTGCCGCCAGTTTACATATTGGTATGAGTACCATGTACTTGGTGAGAGCAATTTTTCAAATTGTGTAGACGTTCAATTGGTGCGGCTGTTTACAGTCATGAATATATTGTATTGAATGGTTGAGCCTAATTAAAGCTGGGCATGCGTTTCACGCTTTGTTTGAGGCAACATTGTAATGGTATTTGAATATCTGAGTTATAACAGTTGTTTTACTTTTGAGTTGATGTTAATTTTCTTTGGGGACCCGTTGAATTAATTCGTGAATTGTTGAATTAATTCGTGGAATTAATTAGTGCCTTTGTCGTTGGTTAACTACGGCCACTTTTGGTTTATGTTTGGCTGTTGGATTCCTTATCGTTATCTACCGGTTTCTTGAGGCTAATTCCTAACTTAATTATATGTACATCGATAGTTACAATTTTAATTGTGTGTGCATAGTGCTTATTGGTTACGGCAATTTTTCTCGTTTTGGATTTGGCATGATTTAGGTATGGTTTTTAGACCAGTTTTAACAGCGTTGCCATGGCTGGTGGGGAGCCGTACTATGAGTTTATGTACATTAAGCTATAGCGTGGGTTTTCCTCTTCTTAGATTGAGGAACAACTAAAGGTTTTGAAAGAAGAGGTCCAGACCTTAAGAGCAGATCGTTCTCCATCGGAAGGAGTGGATGCTGCATTACAATTTGTCCGCCAGCTTGCTTTGGCTCCTCTCAGGCTTCGGCTGACCAGGCAAGGTGTGCAGAAAATCCAAAGGCGGCCGAATTTGAAGCCATTTTGCGCCATGCCAGACGAGGCCGTTTGATTTATTGGTCAGAGTATGGGGAGGTAATCATCAGGTTGCTTGGCACAAAAGAAGAGATTGTTGTTGCGTGAACCATCGCAAAGATGACGAGGAACACCAGTCGACAGACTCCAGCCCACCCATATTGTCGCCAGACTAGAGGTCGAGGGCTTGGTTGGCGTTCAGGTCGCGGTGGTGCGAATCCTGCAACATCAGTGTGTTTTAATTGTGGCCATACTTGTCATTTCCAACGACATTGCCCGGCGCGAAATTCCAACGCTTACTTTGAACATTAGTGTGTGTCATTCAGGAATTGTAACGTTTTTGTTGACAATATATTCTTGATCATTTGCCTGTGGCTTATTTTCTATTTGGCTATGGGTGGTTTTTGTTGATGAGAGTATTGGAGTGCTTGTTTTTGTTGAGATTACGCTTTATAATAGGGCGACATACATCCTCCTTAATACATTAGGTTGGTATTTTAATTTCTGCGTCTGCACATGATTGTATTGATTGAGTTGGCCTGGTTCTGCCGGCACCGTCATGTCGAATGGTTGGGCTGCAGTTTTGGTTGTTGTTTATTTTCCCCTACCTGTACATTTTGCCTAAAACATCCGTACACGTTGGATAAGGAATCTTCCTCTGCAAGTTTTGACTTAATCCAGCAAGATTTCCGTGGGACGAATTTTTTCCTTTGTGTTTCTCCTCGCCATTGCTGGACCTAGGTGCGGGCTTTCTACAGCCTCGTATGCCCCGCGGTGCCTGGGGCCGACAATGGAGTGGGCGAACTCACGGATCTCGGGTCGATATTTCGCTTTTACGAGTCCTATTTTTCTTAAGGGTACTTCCGCTCCAAAGCGCCAAAGAATTAGTAACGACCAGTCGTTTTGCAGTGGGCATCACCGAGGCCAAGTATCCAATGTTGTGATTGGCAGGGCTCGTCCGTGTCTAATGTCGGCCCTAGACCGTCTCCGCTGATGGTGTCGCGTGGACAGGTTTTACCTAGCCCACGGGGCGTAATTTTCCGTGACCGTTCCTCATTTGTTCCTGGCGTTTATATAGACGCTTTTGAGGAGAGTTTTGGGGAAGAAAGTTTTGGGTTATGAGGTTTTGGTATGGGTTTAAGTTACGGGTAGTGGTTAGGTTTGTATGGGTGAGATGAGGCCCAGCCTCAAATTACAATCCTAATCCGTATAGTCCGGCGACAGGGCTCGCATTTCCCATAACTCTCTTCCTGTAAGCCTATGGAAGCATTGTTGCAGTTAGAATAGATTACTATTCTAAGTGTAACCATGCGTAACATAGGGTATAAAAGACTGAGTCTACATTCACTCTGGGTCAGTTTGTTAAACGAGACGCTCTTGGGTACGGCGTGATTGACCTAACGGGGGAAGGTTATAATATTGGCTGTTGTTTATTGTCCATATAATCTTTAGTTTAGTTTGATGTAGTGTTTGTTTTTCTGTTATTTTTTTTTTGGGGGGGTGCTTTCGTTTCACTCCCACCCTCCCTCCCAACGACTAGGCACAGACAGATTGTGCTAGTAAATTGCGAAAAAGTTGCTCAAAAAAATCCGAAAAGTTGCTCCAACACTAAAAAGTTGCTAAAAATGGAACAAGTTGCTGCCAAAGTCGGGAAAAATGCTCCTAAAATTTAGTATTTTCCGCACAGAACTTGACTGGTTGTCTGCTTTATTTGCTTATATTTACAAGAATACACATTTGACATCATGAATGACTGTATTTCAAACTTCAACGAGCATGTACAGTATTCGGTATTTTATATCACAGGTTTTATGCGCTCAATACAAACAACACTTAACAAGTGTTCACACTTCACAGGAACTGTAATGAGAAAATTAATGGGAGTTCAATCTCAGTTTCAACAGTTCCTCGCTTGATGATGATGCGTCCGCCATATTTTAAATATTAATTTTGTGAATGCTGGAATAAATTAAATTGGCCTCTCATAGAGCCCAGGCCCCGGCCGGCCATACTTTTGCTAAAGTATGCACATTTTAGGGAAAGTTGCTCGAAGTTGCTCGTTTGCCAAAAAGTTGCTCAAAATTCAAAAAGTTGCCAAAAGGTTGCCGAGCACAATCTGTCTGTGCCTACCAACGACTGGTACCTGCATCACTCTTATAGGCTTACGGGCTCGCATTTCCCATAACTCTCTTCCTGTAAGCCTATGGAAGCATTGTTGCAGTTAGAATAGATTACTATATCCAGGCGTCATATTCCTGGGAACCAGGCTCGGTCACGGTTTTAAGAAATCTAAGGAATTTTTACCCTGAATCTAAGGATTTCCTAACAACAGGATGTGAGAGCCCTGAATACGAGTGCATTGAAATTCGAGAAGTATATACAGTGCTCTCACTTCTAAGGATTTTTCCTTAGAAATAGGAATTTTGCAAAGTTTTAAGGATTTTTTTAAGGAATTCCATTTTTAAGGAATTTTCTAAGGATTTTTTAAGATTTCGACCAAGGCCTTCAAAATATTAATATTGTCAGAGAAACGAGTATCCTTCGATTATTATATGTATTTTATTAACAATTGGCCATGTCGCGTAAACTTACAAAATTCTGTTTTCACTTTTAATTAGGTTGTTTACGACTTTAGGTCGAGGTTCGATTCCCACCGTGGTCAGGCAAGTATTTCTGCCTGCCCGGTGTGGATACACACTCAGAGTAACACTAGAAACATCATATTTAATAATTAATATTTACTGTCGTCTGTCGCTGATTAAGCGCAAAAGGTGCTTTTTGTAAAGGACTAAAACAATAAACCCAGGATTACGGCTGATCTTGCCCTTATGGGGTACTTACAAGGATAAACAAGTCATTTAAGGAATTTTGGGGAAATATGAGGAATTTTGGAGCTCACACTAAGGAATATCAAAATTTGGTTGTGAGAGCACTGAGTATATATAAAGGGAAACCTTACTCTATGGCTATAGCTCGCTTAAAAAGCATGTTTTTTTGAAAGATATTTTAGAAGGCAGGAGCTAATTGCTCAATTTATGGTTGCGGAACTAGTAGAAGCACGTAGGTGTTGGTATTTTTCGAATTCCAGCAAAATACGACGATTTATCGACGAAAACTCGCAAAGCGTGGGTGCGCCTTGTGATATAATGCGTCTATCATCGGCTTCCCCCTGGGGCCGACCCCCGGGGAACCCCCGGGGTTCCAGGGGCTTTAGTTGCTGATTTGCATCAAATTTTTTCCCCGGAGTCCCGGGGAATAGCAACGTTTTGCGCCGAATAATAATACCGACGGGCTCTAACCCCGGGGATTTGTCTCGATCGGTCAGCGGTTGATGTTGTTTTGCACGCCGGAATTTTGAGTTTTGACGATCGTTTGGGGCCGTTTTGGGGCATTTGTGAAAGCGTATTCGCCTGGAGAAACTTTAATATATAAAAATCAGAAGAATGCCTCTTTTCAACGCGTGGGATATTTCAAGAAAAGTAAAGAAAGCAATCGTTGCAAACTCAATGAACGAATTTGTTAACAAAGGTATGTATGCGATTTATTTAAATAATGTGTAATTTTATAAATATATGTAAATGATATTTCAAACTCATAGTCTGCTTGAATCACTCATTGTGAAGTGTGAATTTGCTTTTTTAAATAGCGAAACAAAAACTTAACATGTTGGGGGGAAAAGTTATTATATATGTGGAGGAAAATGGGACAGAGGTTGATGACGACGAAACATTCATGATGTTCGAACCGCGAACAACCTTCATCGTTGGCGTGGAAGGGCAAGAGTGGCAACCCATCGTACCTCCAGAGTACCCTTCGTCACGAAATGGTGATGGTCAACAGTTTAAGGAATCAAAGGATCAACCAACAAACAGTAAAATTTCTGCCACATCGACAGGTATTTATATATGGAACACTTTAATATTTTAACTATTTAAATGAATTTATATCCACTTTCTACAGTATATGTAAAATATACAATTTGTATTTTGATATGGTTTCTTTGTTCTACTTGTTCCAGAACCAGGCAATATAAACCAATTGACCATTAAAATCGCAAATGGGCAGGTGAAACTTGGGGGCCGTGTTGAGGTTTGTGCATTTTTACATTTATAGACCTTGTCATATTTGAAATGGATGTATGCACTGTAGTTTATTTATTAATACTTCATTGGCCTTACATTTTTTTATTTCCATTTTACAATATGCAATTTAATGATATGATGACAATAGAAGGGCCATTCCACTTAATGCCCCCCCCCCCTGGTGGACGACAATTTCGGAGGGGTGCTCCAAAGGTAATTTCTGAGAGGTCAAGCCTGTCAGCAACCTTTGATCTTTGCATTTTTCTGAGGGGTAAAGGGGGAAATTTACAAATTTCTGAGGGGTGTTTTGTGTCAGCACTTTGATCTTTTTTCTTAGGGGTTAATAGAATTTCGTTGATGTCATCCACTGGGGGTGGGAGGGGGGGGGGTATTAAGTGTAATGGGCCGAAGGTCAAGGGTATTGTCCTCACCACCAAGCCCCAGTTTGGTGTGTATATAAAAGAGAATTTGCATCAATGCGAGGCTTGGTTGATGAAGAAAACAATAGCCTTAGGGAAAACCTACATAACTGCTATTCCCTTGCTATTCACAATATTTAAAAGGGTGGCAACTTGTACATTTAATCACTACTTGAAGCTTATAAATTGAGTACCTCTAAGCATTGTTTTTACATGTACCACTGCCATATTTATCAGTATCACCAATTGTAGCATACAATTTTAACAATTGAGGTGGCACTTTATGTTACTTATTGGGTGTGTTGATGTAAATAATAAGCACTACGCCAAGAGATTGCAAATGCTAACAATTAGCACCATTGCAATCTGTTGTGTCCTGAAATTGTTAGGGCACATGTTTGTCCATACGACTATATTCGTTTTTACTACTAGAC
The DNA here is from genome assembly GCA_016169945.1 of Trachythela sp. YZ-2020. Lineage (NCBI taxonomy): Eukaryota > Metazoa > Cnidaria > Anthozoa > Malacalcyonacea > Clavulariidae > Trachythela > Trachythela sp. YZ-2020. The sequence goes on along the minus strand of JADLSH010000164.1, from coordinate 728,211 downwards.
ATCAGCTGATAATGTTGGAATAGGAAATGTTAAAAAGATTGTCCATTGCAACCACGAAGAGCTAAAGGAAAAGAGTAAAATTTTTGGAAAAGATGGAAAGAGAAGTTGTACAAAATATGAAACAGCAGTTAACGAAGCAGCCTATGAGCTTTGTGTTGATGATATCACTCTCATCAGCAACCGTCAGCGCTTATTTGAAAAGGCAAGAGAGAAGGTTGACCAAAGTGGATACAACTACAAAAAGAATAAATCCAGGTCAAAGAAGTATGGTGACGAGGGTGCTACTCCACCAAAAAGAATGAAGCTTGAGGGAGAGATACGGAAAAGAAGAGTGTATGAAATATCTGAGGAAATATCTACAATTAATGACACTGTATCCATGTTAGAAAAGCAATGACTAAAATTTGTAGGAGTTGGAAAGTACATCCAAGCAGCGGAAATGATTCAACAAGTATCTGAAAATCGAAAGAAGGTTAGGAATCTTCAACTAGAGCTTGAAAAGTTGCATAAAAAAGAAAGTCGCTCCCAGAGGTATTTTTCAAAGAAGTCATCACTTTCCAAAAATCAGTCGACATCTAGTACATCGACAAAAGGGTCTGTGCATGGCAGTACTAGGCAGAGTGGAATACTAGCCAGTTTCACTCATTCAGTAAAAAGCAAGAGTAGTCAGGAAAAAGAGCGCCAGTCCATATCAGTAGATGACGACAATGGAAGAAAGCTTAATACCAACGAAGAGCAACCGGAGAGTGTGCTATTGGATGACGAGATTGATAGCAGCCCAGATGGTACTCCTAAGCATAATGTCAAGATTCCACCGACTGGAAGAAAGCTTAATACCAACGAAGAGCAACCGGAGAGTGTGCTATTGGATGACGAGATTGATAGCAGCCCAGATGGTACTCCTTTAAAGCATAATGTCAAGATTCCACCGACTGGAAGAAAGCTTAATACCAACGAAGAGCAACCGGAGAGTGTGCTATTGGATGACGAGATTGATAGCAGCCCAGATGGTATACCTAAGCAAAATGTCAAGATTCCAACGACTGGAAGAAAGCTTAATACCAACGAAGAGCATCCGGAGAGTGTGCTATTGGATGACGAGATTGATAGCAGCCCAGATGGTACTCCTAAGCATAATGTCAAGATTCCACCGACTGGAAGAAAGCTTAATACCAACGAAGAGCAACCGGAGAGTGTGCTATTGGATGACGAGATTGATAGCAGCCCAGATGGTACTCCTAAGCATAATGTCAAGATTCCAACGACTGGAAGAAAGCTTAATACCAACGAAGAGCAACCGGAGAGTGTGCTATTGGATGACGAGATTGATAGCAGCCCAGATGGTACTCCTAAGCATAATGTCAAGATTCCACCGACTGGAAGAAAGCTTAATACCAACGAAGAGCAACCGGAGAGTGTGGTATTGGATGACGAGATTGATAGCAGCCCAGATGGTACTCCTTTCAAGCATAATGTCAAGATTCCACCGACTGGAAGAAAGCTTAATACCAACGAAGAGCAACCGGAGAGTGTGCTATTGGATGACGAGATTGATAGAAGTCCAGATGCTATCAACAAAACAACTCGAAGCAATACTCCGGATTTCCGTTTAGCCCCACAGTAGATGCTGTGGGGAACAACACTTTGTTACAATTGTTGCATCAATATGAAGAACACACACTTTCGCCTTTGAGCAGTGTTTCAGCCTTTGAAGGAAGATATATTAGCAAGATAAACATTTCTCTCAAAGATTTCGTTTTAATTAGAAGGATGTTTTGTGAACAGCATCACTCGCACAGCAATTGTCAAGAATATACAAAGCTTATTTCAGCTGCCCAAGATGTTCTTGATAAAGGTGTTACTCCACTGAAAGATGTCTTTGTGAAATACTTTCTGCATGCTGGCTCAAAATACAAAACAGATAAAGCTATTAGACGTATGATGCAGTTACCTGTAGCAATTATTCCAATTTTCTCGAAAACTAAGAAATCGACATCACTTTTTATAACAGAAAAGAACCCTAACATTGACTATCGGTTGTTTGAGAAGTTTTTGCAAAGTTTTGTCGAAGTTGAAAACCGGGGACGTGTTGAAAGTGAACTGTCAAAAGAGACATTGGCAATGATTTGCAAACTTGCAAGTTCCGAAAAAGACAGACGCCTTATCAAATATGCAGCTTGTTCTGCAACTGCAGAGATGTCTTCTGAACGTGCAAGAAAATTATATGGGATATCAAATCTATCAAGTTTAACCGCGAAAGTAAAAGATGCAATTGAAACAGCAAATGAAATACAAAGAGTTGTTGATAAACTGGCTCGGGTTAAAGAAGAATGCTTTCTGGAACAACTTGGAATTTGTATGGATCCATCTGACAGCGAAAGTGATGACACTAGTGAAAATACTGATGACAGTGGTGGGGAAGAGAGTGCCGAAACAAGCGGTGTTTCGGATAACGAAGAGGGGAAGGAAAGGACTGGAAATAATTCACATGTAGAACAGCTATCTATAGAATGTATGTTAGATATGCTAAGAGCCAACGGCCTAAACTGGTTTTCCTTTGTTGCAGAACTAAGAGCTATTTTAAAATCCCATAGCGATGACAGTTTAACTCACATATTGACTGATTTCTGGGAAAACCTTTGGTCCAGTGATGTGACTGCTACCGAGCAAGAGAAAAGCTTTATTCAACAATCGCACGAAGCTTTCCTTCTGAGGAATAAGGAGAAAGAAGCTACACATGACATAGTTTCTGAATCAGAGAGTGATGATCCGGAAGATTATGTAGCAATTGGCAACAATTTAACAGATCCGAAACTAAATGACTTAGTTGTTCGTAGAAAGCGATTGTTGAAGAAAAAAGCAAAGCGAGACTTTTTAAAGCTACTCACTGAAAGATCTGTACTGAAGAGACGTGTTCCTAAAAAAGCCTCCAAATTGTTGAAAAAGTATCCTGAATTGGGTAAGGATATTGAAAACTTTGTGAGAGACAACAGAATTGGTGCTGACGCATGGAGAAGGACGGGAGTGGCTACCTTTGATGGAAATACCAGGAAAGGGCCTCGCGTAACTTACAGACGCATCAAGGAACATTTAGAGAGTAAGTACAAGACAACGTTTAGTTACGGAGCTATTGTACAGTTATCGGTGGTTAGAAATAAGAGAAGGCGTTCAAAGGCAAGGTATTGGGGTGCAGCAAATATCACATGCAGAAGGGCCAGGAAAGGATTTAACGTTAGGCTTAACGTCGATGCTCATTGGAGTGCGGCATTCTACAAAGGTTTAGATCGTATACAACTTGAAGATGGTCGAGATAAGACCATTATAAACCGAGATGATGCGGCAGGTTTTCGCTTGGATACGACTTACACTCATAAACAGCACAAGTCAGTCGCCGAGGTTGGTAATCCAGAGGTCACAACACGGACAGACTTTGTAAACAAGTATGCTTCCATTATACAAGTTACGTCATATCTTGTAATTGCAACGAAAACCACACCTCAAATGTCAGCTGGTATTGTGAAACCTCACAGGCTATATCCTAAAAATCCTTCTCAACACATTGCAGACATGTCGATGTTGCAAAAGAAGCCTGAATTTGAATCTTGCCTGGATGCTACTGACGGAGCTACTGACGAGGGGCCAGGGCATGATGAAATCCAGTTTCTAGCAACAGAAAGGCACCTCGAGCTCGGTAAATTGTGCACTTTAGTGACAGCTAGAAGTAGCGGCTCGTCTTACCTTAACCGCGTTGAGCTCCAGAATGGCTGTTTGGCTATGGCCCACAGTAATGTTTATATTCCTTCCACAATACATGGATCCAATTTTCATAGTGATGGAGGTATCGACAATGGCATCCTCGAGAAGAACCTGGATACCGCAGCAGATGTGTATATTGACAAGTGCAATGGTGCGCCATTTCAAGAATCAAGAATTATTTTGTACAAGGGGAGCAAAAATGACTTGTGCAAAAAGTATCAAGAGAGAAGACCACTTCTGGAGACATTCTTGAAAGGTTCACAAGCTAGCAAAAGCAATCTTAAAAACGAAAACACAACGTTATACGAGTATTTTCAAGATGTATGGAACCTCAAAGAAAGGCACATGGTAAAAGGATTGCCAAAGAATTACATTTTCCAGCTATTACCATGTTATCAAGATAAATGTCCTCATCCTTCGTGTTTATCTGGAAAACCAGTAAAAGAGAAATGCTGGTATGAAGGTGGACCACCATTGTCATATTTGCCGTTACCAGTGCCAGATTGTGACCGTCCATGGAATGGGAAAACTTGCAACAAATGCCAAGGTAACTGCTCTGGTCACTTTTTGTCACCAGATGAACATCTGCAGCATTATACTAAGCATGGTTCTAGTGGTTTCATGAAAGTTCCTCCCAGAGAATTACTAGAGAATGCCTTTAAAGCAAAGGACTATGATGTTCAAAAGTTGGCCAAAACTTGCCTTCTTAGCACGGACGAAGTAGAAATATGGAAGGACCACATGCAGTCAGTATCAGACAGACGAAAAGCTGGTGCCAAAAGAGCCGCTGAAACTAGGGCAAAGAAGAGGAAAGCAAACACAGGTTATATATTGTCAATATTATTACAATAAGCTTGCTTTTTGCTGTCAATCTAAAACAGTTCTGAAATATTCATACTAATTTTTCCAAACAATTGTTTCTCTTTAGAAACCCAAGATGCAGTGATTGAAGAAACCAGCCAACTTCAGGACCAGACTTCTGAACCGCTGTGGTGTTACTGCCAGGATACAGAACATGGGTTGGTATTTCAAATCACCAATTATTCAGTTTACTTGTTTATTTGGTTATGTTGGTATCTTAAAATAATTTTACTTGACTTTGTTTACATTTTTAATATAGATTCATGATACAGTGTGATAAACAAGGACCATCGTGTTGTGTTTGGTATCATGGACTGTGCATAAAAGTTAGCAAAAAGAGAGCTACTAAAATTAAATCATTTGTATGCCTTAAGTGTAAAGACTTGTAATTGTTATCCTGTAATTGTTAAGTCGGTCTGAATGGAACAGTGCCGCAAAACTATTGGTATTCCAACTATTTTACTTGTTTAATATTGGTTTTATAAGGCCCCGTTTAAAAATAATGTCAAGTCCGTTCTGCGCATGTACAATTCCCACATGTAAATATTGCCCGAATTTCGCGTTATTTTATATCATTTGAATTGAAATTCTCATCCACATTTGTCATTTATGTAAAAGCACAGTGAAATGGAATGCGAAAAAATATGAAATATAAAACATCATGTTTTCGAGAATATATATAGTTTGCTCAAAAGGTAAACAAATCGTATTGTTTACATACGGATTTGACATTACCTTTCTACGGGACCGGCCGCATTTTAAACCGGATGAAAATTAACGTGGATACAAAAACTCATCTACTTTGGTTTCCCGTTCGCACTGTGTCGAAAAGTCCACTACCCTGCAGACTCTGATACACACTCATTTTTTTATTAAGTTCGGAGATTTATAATAATCGGAAAGCAAGTGGACATGGCCACAATATTTGGACTGATGCATGAATTTCTGCAGCTGTGATAGCACTCTACAAAAGCAATAACCCAATATAATGTATTGTGGAATAATGAGCCAGTTTACTTTAACACGGTATCGGAAAAATTCTCAACCGAATCAATTTTAAACCAGAAACTTTCTTAGGTGGATGAAAGTTAGTCCGAATAAGCCAGTGTCCATTAAGGCTTCAAGCCCGTTTTCCACTTCAAGCGTTGTTAATACGTATCGTATAATTTTCTATAAACAAAGTAATATAAATTAGTTATGCCCAAGTACTCACAATACAAATAAATACAATACGTTTTGTTACGATTGGACTGGAAAACAGTATTTATTCTTGTATAAAATGGAAAGTTAAAAAGTAAAAACTACACAGTGTCGGTGTAAATAATACTCAAGGTGTCAAAGCCTGTCAAAGGTTTAACATGACTGTAGTCTGTGTAGAACTCCTTTTCAGCATGAATTTTCATCCGGTTTATCCGTCTAAACACTCTCCCAGTCTGAGCATTCTCCTTTAATCAAATAGGCAAGATAACTCAAACTTGCTATGCTATAAACCCTTATAGAATACCAGAAATTGCACCTAAAAGTTTCCAGTCACGACCTTTATACACAACGACACCATTCGGCATTGAGAAACCATGACAGTTGGGGAATGGCGAACAAGGCCAATGTGGAATGCCCCGCAGACTGGGGGAGTCTGGATTAAAATTTGTCCAGTCTCATGTTATATTAAAAACAGGGCCTAAATTTATATATGTAAAATTCAAATATTAAAAGCTCTCTACAAATTGAGTTTGTCAATGGTTTTGATGTTAAACATATTTACGTCATAAAACATAAAATTTTCCCAGGGGTCGGGGATTTGTCGAACTTTGTCGCCAAAGATAATGCCCTATACCCTGGGGCATTTGCAACGATTTGATCAGGTGTCCTGACAAATCCCCGGGGGTTCCCCAGGGGGAAGCCGATGATAGACGCATAAAGAGATCGAGAGATATACACAAGCAAATCGATCAACGGTATCGTATTTGTGAAAGACACTTCGAAAATAACCTTATCGAAACATGTAAGTTTCTTTCTTATCAGTTACCGATAGATTCTGAATATGGAATTATTGATATTTCAGTATTAACGCTTGAAGTTATCGCTCGTTGCGAGAAGCTTGTATAATTCAATACGGTGTTTCAATTGTAGGGCATATGGAAATTTAATACTGATTTACATAATACGCTTCAGTAATTATGCATGGGGTTCAAACCATATGCTCAAATTTACCTGAATACAGAAATTCAGGATAAATCCCACTAAATCATACTTTTCTTTAACATGTATTATAACATTAGTAAAAGTGCAATTTCAGAGAGTTATATCATTTATTATAAATTATGCCCAGTTGCTTATGGATTGATATGAGCTAGTAGTCAGAATATAAGATCTACAAGATAATTTTTATTTTCCTATATACAATTCATTGAAATGGTGGTAGACTGGTAGTACTTGTGTAAAATATACTTGTATATTAACAAGGTTTTTGGTCATGTTTATAGTTCCCACCTGCAAAAGACTTGTGCCTGGAGCTGTTCCTTCCCTAAATTTACCAGAGAAAAGCATAGTAGCATACCCTCCACCTCCATAACTGCACCCAGAAGTGAACTTGTTCGACACAAGCCCAAACCAAAACAATACCATTCAAGCCTCGAATATTTTAAAAAGAAGGTTGAGAAATTTGTGGTTGTAGGACTTGGAATTATTAACCTCAAATATGACTGAAAAAAGCCCCCTCCTGGCTTAATAGAAGATTTATGGTTATTTATTCTGTGCAAGACAGAATATCTGTAAAGATGGAATATACAGATCAAGCAAGCATTGGATAAACTATCAGACTAGAATATTATATCAAGAAACACAGTATTTGTATTTATATTTGTTTGGGTTTGTTATGTTTAACATTTGGTTTGTTATCATTTTAAATTGATTTCATAATTTTTTAATTGAACAAAAGTCTATATCTACAAAAATCACTATCAGATACAATTTTGTTTGACTCCTTCAAGAAAGAGAACAAATAATATGCTACATTGTGGGTAGGCTCAGATTCAAGCTGTTGGGGTTCTCCGTGCATGCTATGGTGCATGCGAGAGCCCCAACATATGACATCCGAGCTTACATTGAAGAATAGTGTAGATATTATTTACAGCTGAAGTTCTCTGTCAACCTTTAACTGTTTCCTTAAAGCCTTCTTTTTCTTTTTCAAGTAATTTATACTTGTTAAGGATATCTCGTGCAAAGGAGAATCCTCTGACAGTTGCGTATAGTTTTATAATGTTTTCAAAACATAAGTTTTGACACTTCTTTGACACTGCAACATCACATTGTTCAACCATATTGTTCCACAAACCTTTTGCTAATGGAGAAGCTTGGACCTCCTCAACAACTTTATCCACAAGTAATGGGGTAGGTTTGCCAATTCTTGTGTGCTTTCTAAACACATTTCAGGAATTTCTGCAATATTTATCAGCCAGGAATTGGGTGCCCACAGTGCTCCTCGGGAAATTGAAGAAATGTAGTCATTTTCTTCAGCAGGTACTTTCATTGAAAACAATGCTTGTAACTCTTGGTTTCTTAATGAATCTGCATTTTTGGAATTCTTGCTCTTTCCTTAATTCTTGGATTACATAGCCAGCAACATAAGCAAGGGGTCCAAGCTTGTCGGGTGTGATGGATAATTCACTCTAAACAGAAGAAATGAAAATATTAAAATGATTTTCTGCTTTAACCCACATACACCTAACACTCTCACTGGTAAGTAAAATCATCTGGCATTAATAGACAGAATAAAAAATACCAATTTTAGTGCTATCAGGATTAACCCATTATCTGGTGTTAAATTAGGGCGCATACTAAAGTAGGGTGCATCTGGGTGCATTGCAAGCTAATAGGTTAACCAGAGACACTGGCAGATAGTTTTGTTAACCCATTAACTGGCAGTACCCTACCACTGATGAGCAAAAGGGTCTGGCATTAGACAGAGTGACATACTAAAGTAGGGTGCATCTGGACTGATAAGTGAAATTGTCTGGCATTTAATAGACAGAGTAAAACACTGAAATAGGGTGCATTGCAAGTTATGGGTCAAATATAGTATTGAGAAATGATACACTCTAAGACTGTGGGAGAGGTGCGGCAGCTTTCACTTCACCTGTGAAATGAAGTGCAAGCTAATAATTGTTTTTATAAATATCTCAGCCTGTCACAAACATGCACTTTATATATATTAAATGCAATATGCATACCGTATCTTCACAGGTAACTTCAGAATATTTTAATATCCGGGTGATCAATCGTTCAGGCAAATTTACCAGCATCAGAAACACGACTTTGTCACTGATCACTGAACGGATGAAAATATTCTTTCCATGAACGATACATTTTCCCGAAGTAGTCTTTCATGAATCTTTGATGAAACTAATCTAGAAGACCATTCACATCTTCTACGAACGATTTACTGCGTTGCAAGTCAACTTGTTTCTCTGGGTAAACCTTAATCGGTGAGACTTTCTCCTCCGTGATGTAGCTTGGTATTTGTTTTTTTTCCTTTGTTAGAAGCTGTAGTAGCTTTAGCGGCTTCGACATTGGTGTTCACGGGTGAATGCGAGGGGTAAATTACTCCAAAAAAGCGTACGAAGATTTTTTGGGATTAAAAAATCCCTGAGTTTTTCTTGGGATTTTGGGATTTTTTGCCAAATTTTCAGGGATTTTGGGATTTTTTTAAAGATTTTCTTCGAATTATTTTTCCGGCATTTTCTTTTCCGCCGAATTTTTTCCGCATATTTTTGCGATATATAAGCTATCGATTTTTTTAATTAAAAGAACAAGTAAAACAGAGTGTTCTATGAAATCATTAATATGGTAACGTTTTATTGAAAATTTGTAACTTTAAGAGTTTGATTAAATAATTTTACACTGCGGACCATATGTATGTCATGACCTTCATAGGTCGAAAGTTAATTGGACTTTCCACTGCGGTAAAACACGGTCCAAAATTGCAATAGGGATGGAGAAAGAGTAATCAGCATGAAACACCAACGATGAGTCATCTATGGTTGAAACATAGTTCTCGAGTGAAAGATACCCAGGAGTAAAAAGCAAGTTAAGTGGGATGAAGTTCACAATGTCCTTATCTTCTATATCGGGAACGTTTACATTTGTTCCATGAAACCCATTCGCAAAAACGCCAATACTCTTATGGGAGACTCTTATCAAGTCGACATAGTCAGAAGAGTATTGCCTCTCCTTTTTGTTTCCCCGCATATACGAGAACTGGACAACTCTTCCCAATAAGCACTTTGAATTGTCATCAACGCGTTTAAATACACAGAGATCGCCACATTTCACAGCTCGATTATCGCATTCTTTATTAAAGGAGGAACTACCAAAAATATGGGTGGGTTGTTCAGCACGCACGCGAAGCAGTCGGTCTTTCGAAACTTGGAAGTTTTCTTGCAAAAGATACAAGGCAGTTGTCTTCCGTATGTATGCGTCCTTGTATTTCACAAAGGGTGATCTAACTGGAGTCCGTTTTTTTTTCTTTTGCAAACTGTACGTCCTATTAGATGATTCACCCGTCTCCGAGCCAGTATCCCTTACGTACGTCGGAATGCCTGAGGTGTCCAAGTTCTTCCTGAGCTTTATTTGGGTGAGGTCCTCCTGGATGGACACGATTTCGTGCTGAGGCATGGATGGATTTGTTTCATTGGTGGCTTCATGGTCAATCAGTAATGAATCTTCACAGGACTCTTGATAATTTGTGATTGCATCTGTAACGACGTATTGGAGATTTTTCACTAAATCGCTGTCCTTCCAAGATCTCAAATTTATGCCACATTTTCTTGCCAGTGTAACTGCGTCATCTTTGCTTTCCAAAACTTTTTTTGTTATGGCTTCCTCAATGGGAACGTCAAAGGTTTTTTCAGTTTCATCTTTTGTCTGTAAAAGCCTTTTTTTTAGTCTTGGAAAAGCAATACTCTCATCCGATTCACTGCTTGAAATAAATTGTAATTTGTGAATTTTTTCAAGAATACCTTTAAGTGAAAAGTTGACAATTGTGGAGAATGTCGGCGTCATGGATCTTAACAAGCGAAAAAGTTGTTCGCATGCTTGGGAGCCACACAGCCACACTCGTAGAGCCTCGGGTGGAAATTTTCCGATGGTGACATTATATACAAGGTTTGTCAGCATGTGTCCGTTTAGTTCGATGCACAAATACGCGTTATTGGTGATGAAATGGTCACCTTCAGCCAGATCGTTTTCACACAACCACGTCCGCCATATTCTTAAGAAGAAAATGGCTTTCCAGATCTTGTAGAGCCGATCTAGAGGGGATATGGATTTATCGAAAAAACAATTTCTTACATCACGCATTAAAGACAAATAAATAACTGTTCCAGATGTCTTTGTTTTTACGTCCAGTTCCTGTAAACATTCCTCTACGCTTTCGTTAATAAGAAGTTTGATGCTGCTGTAGTTTTGTTTATCCTTGTTATCGATCGCACGCTGTGTCAAACCGTGTTTGGCTTTGGGATAACGCTTTAGAACTTCTAGTAAATGTCCTGGACATGCTACCTCTGAACCCAGACTTAGTATATTTGACGGGGTAAGAAGACGAGTCCTAAGCTTTGCTAGAAGGTGAATGACATCTTGCGCTGGTAACGCATTCTCTCTTAATTTGGGCATCATGAAGAATGTCCATTCTTTCGGAACGTTACTTTCTTTCGACAACTTAAACAGTCCACATTGCTCGATCATTGCCTTTAAAAACGGCCCAGCCCCATCTGCCCCGTTTGAATATACGCATACACCACGCTTACCAAGCTCCTTAGTGATATACTGCCATCTCCACTCAATGTCAATATGCGTATATTTTGAATCTGTTCCGAGAACAAAGAGGACAAGGTTTAGCTACTATGCAATGTCCATAAGAAACGCACGGTTTTGAATTAAAAACTGTCTCGAGATCTTCAAAAGTGTCGAAAATAAAAGCATCTCCATCTGGCAAACCATCCTTTATGGGTAAACAGAATCCAACATATCTGTCTGTAACCTGGTCGTATTCAATGCGTTGCAATATCCTGGTGTCGTCCAGTTGAATATGAACACCCATAGGGCAGTTCCAGTCTTTCAAATGCTGGGCCAGTTCATCAAATCTAAAAATCCCTTCTCATATCTTTTTTCTTCTTGCTACGTTTTTAGTAATGGTGTCAACTGTTGGCAATGCACAGCCAAAATTGTGCTGAAGCATTTCATACCCCGCCTTTCCTATTAAACAATACAACGATGAAGCAAACTTTTTTATTGTTTCCTCATGACGATAACCATGTGAAGATTTTTTCTGGGAATTTTTCTCAGCATTTTCAAACAATTTTCTCAGAATTGGTCTAACACTTTCGTTTCTGTCTATGCCAAATGCAGTGTTGATTGGAACTCTTGTAACCTCATGTGCATCGATATTTTCTAAAAATCTTTCGCTGTCAAAATGATCTGTTATTTTGGTTTGACCTGGAGCGTTACCAGTTTTATTTAATGCCCGCTGCTTCCGGTAGGCGCGGCTTGACCAGCGGGCACTGTCACGTTCTTTGGAAAATCCTAAAAAAAAAAAAGCACTGCATAAAAAGTAAAAGTTATGCGGGAACATGCTACAGTACATTAATATATTAATATATTAAGTGCTACTAACTTGTTCAGGGTCTTCAACAGGGTCTTCAGCGGGATCGTCAATTTCAGAACTTACGCTCTTGTCATCAAGAATACTTTCTTCAGGATTTTCGCTGCCGTCTTCGTTGTCACCGCCTGAATTAGTTTCTTTATCAAGTTCTATAACTGGAACGACCGTTGAACTAGTTTCTTTCCTAAAAATCATTATAATGATTAGGCTTAAAAAAGCCCAACCACGAACGTTTTCGGCTATTGACTTTTTTGGGAAAAAATAGCCAAACCCACATACTGTGAGAACCTGCTAATGAAATAACTGATAAAATTTGAAACTTGGTAAGCTAACTCGTGGAATATCAATAACGAATAGGTGATGAGCTCATGCGAATTTACAAAAAAATATATCCATCCTGGTTCTCAGTTTGTGATCGATTCCTAAAGTGATGTATTCTATTCATTACTTTTTAAACATATCCAATAAATTTCTCGTCGTTGTTTTGGCATTCTTTTCTGCTTCTTTTAACCAACAGCGTTTGGTGACGTGTCTCTGCGCATTGGATAATGTTGGTTGCCCAGATTCTGCCAGTGGAACAGCAACAGTGATATCACACACACAGCAATCAAATTGCAAGCTTGAAGAAATCTTGTTCACCTAAAAAGATGAAAATAAAATTGAGGTGAAAACATGCGGTATGTTAAACACTGCAAGTGCTGCATGAACCCGTGGAAGTATGGTTTCTAGTTGAAACATACGGTTATGTTGAAAACATTTTCTATTGTCATGCCAGTTTTTGAGAGCTTTTCTTGACAGTTACTTCTACCCAATATCCACTTTTTCATTCGCGATGTAAGATCTTTAACTAGATCACTGTTGATTGGTGTTGTCGTGACCGAAGGCCTGGATGCAGAAACATCTGATTTATCGGAACTGACTTTTTGAACTTTTTGTTGTCGAACTTTTTTTGCTCTCTTACAATGCGATTGCCCACTCTCGTTACTTCTCCATTTTTGTACCTCAAGAATAAATCTTTCAAGCACAGGCTAAAGAAAGAAAGATAAAATAATTACATTGCATATATGCCTGACATCATGAAGTTATTTAACAGCTAGTATCTGACAATCCCAAAGCATGCAATAATTAAATCATTTTTAATATCTTATTATCACCTTTAGCCCTGGTATAAGCATGGTCTTTTGTGGGTTTCTTGAAAAAATGCCAAACATTTCCTCTTTATCTGGAACAACATCAGACATGGACTTAACAAACTCAAATACTTGTTCAAGCTCTCCCTTCTCTTTTAACTTGATAATCGATTCATATGTTTCATATCCAGTGTATTTCAGAATATTTTTTAGATAGTTGCCTTGAGGAGGAAATATATTCCACAGCTCAGGTGGTACAGTGCTTTGATACAGGTTCTGTTTTCTCTGGAAAAGAAAATATTAACAAGAGTTGTACTATATATTATACTCTCTTATATTCTCATAGTTCCTGTCATAGTCTGTGATGTGAGATGTCCAAGGCAGTGAGAGCCCTTACTCTGTTTAACACCAGACAACACCAGACAGAACAGTCTTGGGTGTTAATGGGTTAACACTGAGCTATCTGCCACAATACATTGTTAACCGTAACCCTTTAATGTGCAATTCGTCCCCATGCGCCCTCTACTCTATTTACTCTTTCTAACACCAGACAAGTTTGCCCGTCAAGGGAAAGTCTTAGACGTTAAATTATACGTGTAAACATGCCATATAAGAGATAAATCATGACATGAATACATTATTTAACTCATTGAGCTGCAATGAAGGCTGCAACGTTATTTAACTCATTAAGAACTCTATTTTATTGTTTTACTTGAGTTTTACTGTTTTCCACCAAACAATTTCTTGTTAGAGGTACGATTTTTGCTAATCAAACAATCTGCCAATGTGACTTATTGCCCAGCTGCCACATTAAGCCGCAATGTATCCTACTTTGTTGTTTTACTCTGTCTAATGCCAAATTATTTTACTTAATATTAAATCGAGTATTAAATCAGGCAGTCATAAGGCATAACTTTTTGAATTTATTTGGCCAAAGATGATATCAAAACTTCTTTACCTTGATATGTAGTGATGCCTCTGGCAATTGATAAAAGGAGAATAGTCGCGAATAGTGCGAATAGTCGACGAATAGTGCGAATAGTCGACGAATAGTGTGAATAGTCGACGAATAGTCGCGAATAGTCGACGAATAGTGCGAATAGTCGACGAATAGTGCGAATAGTCGACGAATTATGGCGCTTAACATTCGCACATGTTATGAGGATGTCTTTTTAACCAGGTTTGTGGCTATTTTATGTCATTTTACATACCTCTTTCAAGTGGTTCACCATTGGGTTGCCACAGGGCCAGCATTACGCAGGAACGTAGCTAGCCGCTTAATTGGGGAGGGGGGGGGCGAATATTCATATATTCATCTTGTGCCAGACTGATTTCTTTTGAATTCTGATTGTTTTTGCGGTATGTGAACTCGAATATATGAATATTCGTCCCCCCCCCCCCAATTAAGCGTATAGCTACGTCCCTGGCATTATGAGTGAAATTTTGATAAAAAATTCGCCTATAAATTATTTATATACAGTAAAATAATTAACAAGAAAAACATCTTTAGTGTTTTTTATAATCTGGTGTTTTTATAACACGCCAAAGTCCCTCGAGAAAACACAACTCAATTTGTAACCTGAAAACGTGCGAATTAAATTAATACGTTTCAATATACACAATACACATATAGCCTTAGAGGAAATTAATGTTAAAAGCGCAGTTTGCGATACACTTAATTGAAAAAACTGGTTCGTTTTTTTTCAATTTACTTAGGGAGGGTGGAGTTTCGTATATCTTTTTTAGTAAATCTAAAAAATGTATTCAAATTATTTTAAATATATAAATAGCGTGTATGAACTCGAGAAAAGTAGAGATATTACTCGCCATATCCTAGCGATTCAAATTATATCAATATCATTGTTCTTTGAAGAAGATCAAGAAACCTAGTGTATCGCGAACTGGCATGCCTTTAAGGAAACTATATTAATATAATTATTGTCTGCAAATGTTCTTGAAAAATAGAAAATACTATTTGATTAACTGGCATATTTGGTTAAAACAACCAATTAAAATGCATCATTTATAATTGTCCATTATATAATGACAATTTTATAATCGACAGTCAGCGTATTCAGTCCTTTTATATAACTATAAGACATGAAAATTGAAACTTTCAAACATAACAAAACTTTAACATGAAAAGTGAAAAGTGAACGTTTCCAAGATAAACTTTCTCGGTATATCATTACGCAGAATTCTTCTAAACAAATAGATAGTAGGCCAAGGCTTTTTTCAGTGATGACGATATAGCTACAAATGTAGCTTTGTTCAGGTTAAGTTTACATATAACCCGGACGAATTAATTATTGCTTTGCTCTCATCGCTGAGATTCTGCCACATTTGGCTTGCCATTGAAACACGTCCATTGAACATGTGATTTTTCCTCAAAATGTGACTTGGACTGGGGTGGTAATATGTAGCTTGAAAGTCTTGAGTGTAGGTTAAGTTACCATGTTGGTCTTTGCCTTTCACACGTTTGTCAAAGTGCTTTACGACCACATTCTTCGGCTCGCGTCTGTAGCATTCTGCAAATTCTTGACCGCAACCATAACACTTCTTCACTCGATTACTAAGCATCACCAACTCATATGGGTATGGGGAATTACTGGAAAACCATTGGTTGGTTCCTTGCAAGTGGGGTGTTGTACTTGACGTTGGAAACCGACTAAACGGTAATTGTGCAGTCGCCGTTTGCGGATACTGAAAGTTGAAGAAATATATTTAAACTATATTATTCATGTATTGATAAAACAACATTTTGAAATAACTTCAGCAATAACTTCTATACTCTTGTTTAATATATGTTTGTTTACACAACAGAACATTTAACCTGTGGTTGAAACGGCATGCGAGGCTGTTGTTCTATTCCTTGGTTCGCCGTAGTTGCATGATGGTGATGTTGGTTAAAAACGGGCGGTTGATCTGCAGACAATAGTGGCGGGTACTAAATAAAAAAGGCGGTAATTAGGAGTAACACATTTAAAGTGAATTTCACTCATTGAAGTTAAAGGTAAATGAAAGTAGGGTATATGTATGTAAGAGTATACCTGTGTCTGGAAAGTCGAGTGTATCTGGCTGTATCTTGTCCCTAACGTGCTTCCAGGAGGACTTTGCTGGTTGATAATTGGGGATTGGGTAGCACCCAGTAGCTGCGCATACTAAAAATTAAAGTTTAATTTATTTTTCATGAAAATCGTTTTATTGCAACACATTTTAGAGCTAAATGCAATCCTTGTGAAAGAACAGTAGAACACGACAATCGTGCTCAACGTTTACCTGTGACTGAAAAGTTGTGTGTTGTTGACCGAAGGATTGAGTTGCTGGTGATGTCCACGGCTGGGTAAAGAAAACATACAGTATTGTTAAATATATATATTCTTAATTATAACTAAATATATTCTTAATTATAACTAAACAAACCTTCAAAATTCAATCACTGTACCTGTGGATGAAAAGTGGGCTGAATTGTAGCCGACGACATTCGGTTGTTAGTGTTATTGTACGATGCGTTCAACGATTGTGTCATTGGGAACGAAGACGACAACGATTCATCAGCAACAGCTAGTTCTTCGTCAAGCGCCGCGTGGTCCAACGGATCAATGAAGGCCCGGGTCGTTGTAGAACTAACAGCTCGTTTCTTCGGTGGCTTTTTCTTCTCATTCTTTTTCTTCCCAGTTGTACTCATGGGTAGCGAAGACCTGGTTATGATTGCGGCTGAATTTTGTCCTTTTGGCAGAGATTTTCTCCAACTAAGAAACTGGGACAACGCTCCACGGGACTCAGCAACAGCTATCGAGTGATGACAGACTTTAAATGCTTTGTATAAGGGGCAGTCGTCGCACGCCACCTTCCCCGTCTTGTGTTGATAGACAAAGTGAGGCAAGCGAGGGTGGGATTCACTGGCAACTTGTCTTGCACTGTCGTCGTGGTATTTTCCAACTGGTCTGCAAATCTCGTCATTGTTTAAAATACTCTCAGCCTTCAGCCACATGTTGCGTAATGAATTTGGTGAAACCGCTTCGGAAAGTCCTGATTCTGCAAGGGAAATCGAAATTGTGTGGTCGAGTTCTTTCAAGCCAGAAACGTTGGTTTTTCGCGATTCCATAGAAGCATCACTTTGACTGTTGGCAACGGGCCTAACTTGACACCCCATCACTTTGGCGACGTGCTTTTTCTTGTCATCTTTAGATTTCTTAATCCATACTTCTTTCGGAATTTCCAAATCTTTGTAGCTCTCGCGAAACTGGTAAAGACCTTCGCCTGTGATAGCAAGCTCGACTTGACATGACTGTGCCTCGAGAAACTCTTCTATTTTCTCAACACATTGGACAATTGAGAGTTTCGCTGATATTTCATTCTTGAAAACTTTATTGATGCACTCGTTGTTGTTAGTAGTGTACCACGGGGTTGGACTTCCTTTGATACCAACGCAAGCTCGCACTGAAGTAGTCATGCTCTCGCGCATGTATGGAGCGTGGTATGTGCTAAACCAACTGTGGAATGATGTAGCCAAAGACGACTTGTGACAAAGGGTTGTCTCCAGTCGATCCCATTTACTCTTTAAAATGGCGAGTTTCTCGTCAAACTCTTGTGCGTCGAAGGCGCCGAGAAGACCAAGTATCACTTCTTTCGCATCTTGTTTGCCAAATATGTCGAGGAGAACCTGCGCTTGAATCGGTTGCAGGTTAAATTCAGACATTTTCATTTTTAGATTTCGCATCGAGTGGAGGAAACAGCGAAGACCAGTTGCATTTGGAAACGCTGCTACAAGAGCATTGATGAGGGCCTCGTCTCCATCTGTTCCAAAAGCAATCAAATTAACTAAGTCTTTACGTAAACACCGTAAACTGCTGACGAAGTTGTAGAAGGATGTGAAGTCTTTGCGGTGGTGTACATAGGATGGTCCTAGCATGACTGGCGAATGTCGTCTTCCATTATGGTCAGGAACCCGGGTTTCTAGCAACAAATTGTTATATGTTGTAAATGTTACATCATACTTTCCAATATTGAAGGTAGAATCAACTCCAAGAACTGTAGAATCGACATGATTAGTGCAGAAACGCACAAGATCGGTGAGTTGTTGGTTACTCGCAATCAAACAACTCAAATCAGGGTGTATTAGGAGATTCCTGATGGTCCCACCATCTGGTCTTCTTTCATGTTCCTTCGCCAAGGCAATGAGATCCATAATTTCATCTCTATTCTCACTGGAATGTTCACCTTTCTGAATGTTTTTCCGAGCATTGTAAACTTGCCTTTGGTCTCTTGGAACTTCTGAAAAGCTTTCGATTTCTGTAATACCACCCTTCTCTGCCCAACTTTTGGAGAAAGTCTCTTTTGGCGTTTTCTTGGAGGCTGCTAACTCTTTCAAGGTGCTGTGCTGCGTTCTGGTATGAGCTTGTACTCCATATTTTCTGTTTTTGTGAGGAGACAAAACCAGTGGAACTTCGTTGCCATCTTCGTAGTAATAGTGAACAATGACTACTGGTAGCTGTTTACCCTCCCATTCCACACATGTGACCGATCTTCGAAAAGACGTTTTACCATCTGTTGTTTTATGTTTCCAATACGATCTTTTCAGAACAAATATGTTCTTCGGACTGTCACTCTCACTTTCCTTTGGCTTTGAATCGTGATAGGTGATATCTATGTTTTCTGCATGTTCATGTACGATGTAACTGGTTTTAGCTTGTCCTCCCCATTTCCACTTTCCATTATCATCTGCCAATAAATCTTTAGGAGATTTTAACATTTTAGTATCTACTAGAAATACACTGTTGTTTGTACAGGCTTTAGGGACTTTGGAGCAGGTGGGATACATATTAGTCACGGCTTTGTCCAACAAGATTTGCATTGCAAGGGCATGTTGATATGGGGTGGCACAATCTGTTTCAAGCACCGGAGTTTGATTGTCTTCATTATGGTATTGCACATAACTTCCACGGAATTGTGACTGAAGACGAATGTGCCTAAATGAAGAAATCACTTAATTATGTTGATGCCAATGATACTTAAGTTATATAATATGCTGTATAATATCCTGTTGCTAATAATGATTTATTCTAAAATATCTACTTAGGATGCACAGTTCATCTTGCACATCAGTCCCACAACAACAACAGCAAGTTGTTTGAAATAAATAGAAGCACCAGTACCATCAAATGTTACTTTAGTTACATTACCTAGGAAAATCTGAACTGTCCTCAACATCTTCAAATTTTAGAGTTGCCTGACTTTCTGGATCCTGACTTTCAGGACCATCACTTTCAACCTCATATATGACTTTTGACTAAACAGAAAATAGGGTAGCTTTATTATTGAATAACTTGATGATGGGAAATCAGTGGCAAAATGACAATTACCATATATTTTAATTTAAATACTGTAGCTCATATCAGGCCTAGAAAAAAGCTTTGAATTCCTGACAGCAAAATCCAAAAATAGAAATTTCCTTTGCAACTAAATATAAAACTTCCTGCAAAGGCGGATCTCACAGGACACAAAGGCGGATCTCTCAAAGTGTATGGCACACATAGTTGAAAGAAATAAGATTATATATTATTTTCTGTTGTTAAACATGGAAAACAAGCAAAGCTGCAAATTGTATGGTGTTTCAATTTATAAGATGACAAAATTCCCTGCAAGATGCAGGAAAATTTCCTGCAGAGAGATTTTGTAAAATTTCCTGGCAGTGGTGCTGCTGGACATTTTCAAGCACTAGCTAATTAATTAAGGGTTTTGAGGAGCTTGGATTTTTTAGGAGCTGGGAAATATAATTTTATGCACAGGAATGGGGATTTCATGCACTGGGATTTACAGAGAAAAGTACAATAAAATATAGGATTATGAATTTCCACTGAACTTCAAATGGGGATTTGGTCAAAAATTGAGCTGGGAACTGGGATTGAGACCCCCCTACAGGACCCTCTTACAGCACAATGGTAATCTTACCTTTTGGGGCAAAACTTTTTGGGAGGGTTCAGACTCAGAACTTGATATAATAATTACTTCTTCAGTACTCTGAAACAAAGTATATTAATTAAATTTTTTAGAATAATCCATTATATCAGCATTTTCTAATACCCAAACAGGCTACACAGACCTAAAACACTGAAAACCCACACCCAATAATTTTACCTCCTGTTTCACTCTGTCTGCCATTGTCTGTATCATAAATGGAGATAAAAATACATATTTCTTTTTGGTATGAATTTTAGAGCACCTCTATTATAGCATAGGATTTGTCTCAACAACTGGTTTTACTGGTTTTTAGTAATATTAAATGGTATTTATATATAATTGATAATCTATATATTCATGTGTAAACAATAAACAATATTAGTTTGTATAAAACAAACATTAGACTTCGTTTGTATAAATTATTAAGTGCATAAATTTACACTATTTTACTGTATATAAATAATTTATAGGCGAATTTTTATCAAAATTTCACTCATAATGCTGGCCCTGTGGCAACCCAATGGTGAGCCAGTTGAAAGAGGTATGTAAAATGACATAAAATAGCCACAAACCTGGTTAAAAAGACATCCTTGGACCATCCGCAATCTCTCATAAACATGTGCGAATGTAAGCGCCATAATTCGTCGACTATTCGCACTATTCGTCGACTATTCGCACTATTGGCACTATTCGCGACTATTCGTCGACTATTCGCACTATTCGTCGACTATTCGCGACTATTCGTACTATTCGCGACTATTCTACTTTTATCAATTGCCTGATGCCTCTGTCTCACTCCCAGATTTTTCTGACGAACTAAGCACGTCTGCAGGGAAACAAATATTCTACATCAAAATATGAATTATTAATCGTATTCAACTTGGTGTTTAATTCATGCAAAAATATGTAAATATTAAAGCAACAAACGTACTCACGTTGATTTTGCTCTTGAAAATAAAGATTTCATGATTTCAAGAGTAACTGACGATAAAATTATTTAAAAACTTACCTTTGGACGTCATTTTAGAACCAAAACGACGAAAACGTTCCAACGTGTGATCAAATTCTTGATAAAAATCTTATATGAAGTATTTCACCATAAATGGAAGGTGGTTAAGGGTTTCAAGTGGATATTTAGGGGCATTGTAGTGAGATTTTAAAAGGGTTTTTTATAGATTTTTTGGGATTTTTAGAAACTTCTTGGGATATTTAGGGATTTTTTGGGTGGTGAGGAGATTTTTTGGGACTTTTAGAGATCATTTGGGACTTTTTGAGATTTCTTGGGATTTTTTGGGATTTGTTGGGATTTTTGTAGATTCTTTAAGTTTTTTAGGATTTTTGCAGGATTTTGGGATTTTTTGTAAGATTTTTTGGGATTTTTCGCGAAGTGTACGAAGATTTTTAGAGTAATTTACCCCTCGGGTGAATGTTTAATACTGCGAACATGCATTGCTTCGTACGCCCTCTTTAGATTTGCACACTTTTGAGCAAAATTCGCAAGAAAATTGCTTTAAACCTTCAACCTAACACACAAACAGAAGACAAAGATGATGTTAAAGGCATCTTACTTCACATTTGCCAAGGAACACAATATAAAATACTTACTTCTTCAACTGAACGCGATATTTCTTGTGTCAATTCTTCAGCGTCGATTTGCAGCAGTTCAATAGTTTGCTGAAAATTGTCCTCCGTGGTTGTATTTTTACGGTGGCCGATACGTGTCACTGCATAAATAAGTATCAAAACACATTACAAATTCAAAAAACATCAACCAGAGTACACTACACATTTCAAAATTCTCACTACACATTTCAAAATTCTCACTACACGTTTCAAAATTCTCACTACACATTTCAAAATTCTCACTACACATTTCAAAATTCTCACTGCACGTTTCAAAATTCTCACTACACATTTCAAAATTCTCACTACATATTTCAAAATTCTCACTACACATTTCAAAATTCTCACTACACATTTCGTTCAAAATTCTCACTACACATTCGCCCCAGTCCCACACGCCGTTTTCAACTTGAATGTGGAAAAATCGTTTTAAAAGAAAATTTCCAGACTCTAGCTAGCATATGAGTCACGATTTAGGAACAGTTACTATTTTTAGACTTTTAGGGTTAGGATTAGGGTTAGGGTTAGGATTAGGGTTAGGATTAAGGTTAGGGTTGGGATTAGGATTAGGGTTAGGGTTAAAACTTAAAATACGTAAGAATACAAAATTACAAAAGTCTAAAAATAGTAACTCTTCCTAAAACGTGACAGGTATACTAGCTAGTGTGCATAAAAAAAGGAAATTCGGCCAGTAGGCCTTCAGTAAGCTTACCGTAATCTCTCTAATAAACCTTCTTTCTCAAATAAGCCCCCCTTTTAAGATGAAGAAATTTATTAAGGCCTTTCCTCTTAATAAGCCCCCCCCCCCTTCCCAATGCGTTACCATTCACACGAAAGCATAACTGTTTTGAGTATTTTGATAAGATGTTTTGATGTACCCTGCATGAACAAAATTATCATATCATCTTACCCCTCCCCCTTCAATTGTCCCTGAAATAATGGTTTTTAAGCTTTAAGCAATTTGTATGCTGGAAGTTGGTATTCCCACAGGTATTCCGAAATTCCGATATATATATATTTCCGAAATTCCGATATTCCGATACGCTGCCTTTGCCAAGTGGAAACATTGTTACCAAGGGCAACAAGGAGCCCTGAGAGGCTGAGACTTTGCCTGAGAGCATGTTGGTTTTTTGGCGCCATGTTCTGTTCTTCTTGTGGAAATGAACTTCATGAAAGCAATGTCTTTTGCCCTACTTGCGGCACCAAAGTTAATCGGTCTGAAGCTCAAGATTCAGTCAAGAAGACTGTTAATGGAAAGGAACGAATTCCACTTACTTTTAGAGATTTTAAAGCAAGTAAGGAAAAAGAAAGGGCTAAGCATTTTCGTCCTTCCAGTAGAGGCAAGGCAAAAAGGAAACTTGTTTCGAATGAGGATCCCGATGAAACTGTTAAGATAAATGTAGGAATTATGCTCTATGATGGCCAAGAACTGAAGTGTCAACGTGGTAAATCGTTGTTAATAACCTTAAAGAAATCTGCCAAAGCGGATGATCTACTTAATGCTTCCCTCAACAAACACAAAGCACATTCCAAAAATCTTATTAAGCCGAATACCAAGTACGTAATCCTATATCCCGATGGTGCAAAGGTTGTAAAACTGAAAGAGACCGATGACGATTTTGTATTGCATAAATATAAGATTGAGTGCAACAAACCATACCACATAATTACTTTCTTCCTTTGTCCAGAATTTGATTACTCAATGGCTTCTTTACAGCAATGCCTATTTGATGACAGCTCTGGTGATGATTTGTCAAAACGGGAATTAATAGAGGAAGAAAGTGAACCAAAGTCAAGAAAGTTGAATAGCAAAGATAATCCGCCAATTGAGATTGACACTCCAAACACAAGCTCAGCAGGGACATTCATGCACAGATAATGGCAATAGAAACAAGGTGCCCATCAGTATTGATGTAGATGGTAAGGCTTGTTGTTCTCAATCATTGGATGACAATGACTGTCAACTGAATTATGGTACTCTGTGTGAGATGTTTCCACAAGTAGATGATTGTAAGATTAAGGAAGCCTTAAGTATTTCTTCTGGCAATATTGAGGTTGCTGTTAGTCAAATTTTGGAAACAGCAACCCTTCAAACAACACCTCAACAAGTGTATGCTTCATTTGAATTTTGTAATAACATAGACAATGATGATGACTTCAGAGACTTGGATAATATTGATGATGCTACAGAACATGAAACAGAAGATGAAACAGAAGCAGACACAAACACAAACAATGAAGAGCCTGTTGCTGACATCATTATAGGAGGTTGGCTGAAGAGAAGCTTAGGAAAGACTGCACCTTCCGAGTGAAGGTAATTTTCATGATGTACTGTTGTCTGTCTATTTTTAGAATTATATTGAGAATACAATATGATTTTACAACAATACAAAATATATTTTGATTGTTAACTGATATCTTATGATTAACCCATCAGCTTGCAATGCACCCAGACATGCCCTACTTTACTATTTTACTTTGACTAATGCCAGATAATTTTACTTGTCAGAGGTAGGGTACTGCCAGTTAATGGGTTAAGCAAATAATTAACATTAGTGATCAATACTATTTTTGAGTTAGAGTGCAGTTAGCACCATTTCTATTTTTAGGTAAGGGACAGGGTAAGAGTTGGGGATGACTTAATGTTACTATCATATATTGGTCAACATTCACACAAGAGTATAACAGAGCTACTAAGCATGAGCTGACAAAGGTGTTCTTAATGCATGTCTTGTAAAACTTTGACTTCATGAAGCAGCTAGGATGTGGGAGGGGATCAAGTTTTTTTGTTTATTACATGTGCAGAACTTTGAGGCAATCGAGGAATTATAGAATACCCCATGACCTCGTAACATACACAAAGTTGCTGTGTATTTGAGAACCTAATGCAAGTGTTTTCTGTGAAACCACTTAATAATGTCTTGTAACAATTTGAAAAGGAATTGATATGGGAACAAGTAATATCACATTTCTCAATTCAATATTGTGTTGTAATTGTTGTGTCTTCACTAAATGTAGGTGTCTTTGTAGGTGTCAGATGCGTACATTGAGTTTTACCATTTTAAGGGCTTGATTACCAAGTTGATATTTCACACTACTGTCACTTGTTAGAAAACAGGAATTGTGTGACTTAATTAATATATATATAAAAGTCATTAAATTTGGAAAATGTTCATTCTGAAAACGTTCACAGAATGAACATAACTGTCGTTGCTATGGCAACAATTCACGACGTTTCAATATGGGATACATTTAAAAAAAGTTCGGTTACCCGATTATGTTATAATTCCACAAATGCTATCTAGTGTAATTGATTATATGATGAGTTTAAAAAGCCAATTATTGGAAAATTTAATAAACATCTTTTGTAATAACTTTTTTGGGCTCTACAGAATATTCTTAAATTCGTTCATATAATCAATTATATCAAAAGAAAATATTTTATTGAAAACGAAATGGGGATAACTGAGTTTTTTTTGCCAAGAACGATTCTTGTTTTCTAACATTTAAGTAGATCTTACTTGTATTTTAATTTGTGTTGTACTAAATTTCGCTCAGTCTTAAAATCATGTAATATAATTTTGCGCACCTTGAAACGGTGAAAACTAGAAAATGACACTTAAATGAATGTTTTCCGTGCTAAATCTACATTGGATAGTTAAGTTATCACGAAAGTGCTAGTTAAAATTTTCATGACATTTGAACACGATGCATCTATGGTCTGCACGAATTCTAATACTGTGTAAATTTAAATGCAAGGTATTTAAAAAAAGACTGTAGGTAGCTCGATACAGTTCAGGTGTATATCAGTTTAACATTTTTTGTCAGCGTGCTAAATTTGGACAAAATAGCGTATTGTTTTTCAAAAATTGAATATTTAATGACGTCAGCAATTGACATGCAACACGCTATAGAACATGTGCAATGGCGCGAGATGGCGTGGCATTTCGTTACACAGGTTTCTTCAAATAGCATAAAGATTTGTTTTTGCTATTCTTGCATAAGGGATCTTATGAGAATAATTGCATCGATCTACCTTAAGACACTTCTGAAATTTATGGTACCTACCAACAAAAGCATAGTATGTATATGTCTATTTAACGCTCTATGTATTCGCATACATAGTATGTATTCGCTCTCGATTTTTATGAGATGATAGTTCATTCGGGCTTCGCCCTCATCAACTATCACCTCATAGAAATCTTGAGCTCATGATCTAATTGTTTTAGTAGAAACCAGCAAGAAAACAGTATTTCAAAACGTTTTTCATAATTTATTGAAATAAATTCGTTAAAAATCGCGCCGAGGAAATGGCTGTTTCGCTACTCGCTATCTATCGACAATTAGATAGCGAGTAGCGTAGCCAATCAAGTTACAGCATTTGCAATAGTTTTCTAGTATGATTCTACTAATAACGTATAGAGTGAAATAGTGAATAGTGTGCAAGTATTAGTGCATGTATATGTGTACAGTATGATATTCCATTATGTAATTTTGGCTGTTTCTCTAGCTACGACGGAGTAACGTATGGGAAGACACAAAGTTCAAGATGAAAAAATGTTCAAATGATCAGCTGAATAATTTTATTAAAATTCAGTTTGTTGGAGAATCCGCAGTGGACCAAGGTGGTCCAAGAAATGAGTTTTTCTCATTGGTCCATAACGAAGTGTCTAAATCAGGCATGTTCATTGGTGAGGAAAACAGAAAATGCTTTAACCATGATATACTTGCCTTAGAACAAAGGAACTTCTATATATATGGGCAGTTATGCTACATGGCAATTATGCAAGGTTCACCTTCTCCCTGTTTCTTTGCACCTGCTGTAGTAGATTATATTGTTTATGGAAAGATTGAGAAAGTTGAAACATGCATTGGAGATGTGCCCAATGAAAAAGTGAAACAAAAGCTGAAAGAATTGGAGAAAGTTGAGGATCCAGAAGCCTTTCTTAAGGTTGCATCTTTTGAGTGCTCATTCAGATTTAAGGCTGGTTTCAGTAAACCGCTCGTCAAATTTGAAGAAAAAGGCAAACTTTTTCATGCAATTGCATTGCATTATACCCTGCTCTCCTCCCTGTCTGAAATCAACCAATTTATAGAAGGGCTAAACGTTCATGGCCTTCTTGACCGTCTGCGCCAACATTCCCAACAAGCCAGGAGGTTGTTTTTGTATACTGAAAACCAACTTAGTGCCGAGAAGGTAGATAACCTCTTTACGCCAGCATTCTCTCCAACAGTAACAAACGTGTTACAGAAGAGTCAGTGTCCTTGAATTTTACGCGTTATCTGGAGGATGTGGAGGCTGGAGATGTCACGTGCACAATTGTTGATTTCAATACTGATGAAGAGTCTGAACTGCAAGTCACATTACCAGCTGTTTTGCAGTTCATCACTGGAAGTTCATCTGTACCTGCACTTGGTTTTGTTGATAAGCCGCCATCAATCACATTTCAGCACGATGCTTCAGGTAGAAAGCTTTCTGCCAATACCTGCGCCAACACTCTGCACCTTCCAGTTAATAACACCTTGTTGAACTACGACAGCTTCAAAGTCGAGTTCACTGCCTGTATGGCGGAATCCCCGGGATTCGGCAACGTGTAGCAAAGCATTAGACGAATCTGTCAAAGAAGTTCAAACTGATTTCTATATTGGCATTGATATTATAACTGGTATATACACTCGTAGTTGTCTTGGAACTTATGTATAGTAGTTCTAAACATCGTTCAGAATATTTACATTTAAACTATTTACAATCAAACTTCAAACATATTTTATATCAAACTTCCTTGTATTTTGGTTAGCATTGCCAGTGTGGGCGTTTAGCACATTGAAATTGTTATAGTTGAGTTAAGTTTAGGATTATAGATGTTATCATTTACTTCATAATGGCTTCTAAATAAAAATTACAGTTATTGTCTCAAAGAAATTCTTAATGTACTCAACGAAAACATTTTCATATGAACAATCTAATGCATAGATAGTTGTCGTTTAATGTTAATCAGGCGCTGTTCAACTTTTTCCGAACTTAATTGTTAAAATATGTTTGACGAGGGAGTACTCATCTCGCAGTTAGGTTTGGTCCATGAGCTCAGAGGCATATAAATCAATGTGAATACAACGTCTGTCGCACCTATTAAACTGATTCATCATTCATAGTTAGTAGCTCTTATGGTGCACATGAGTGAAGCGATGTCTGAAACGGCCGAACATATCTATTCTGAAAGTGTTACAAGGTAATGGAACAAATCAAGAGCTTCATGCCAGTCGTTTGGTTCAGACAAAGCTTGGAGATCACAAACATATTTGAAATATTCTTGGTAATCATTTTCTTCAACAGGGTTGGCAAATTCATACTGAGAAACAACATCATCTACCTGTGCTTCAAGGACGAGCTTTAGTTGATCTTCCCCTCCAGAAAGTTCTGGATATATAGTTCGTCAGGTTTTCCTGGGATTGTATCATGTCTTGATAGTCGAATGTGATGTGTGTTCCAGTGTAGTTTGACAAAATCCAAGTCTTGCTGTATGACTTCATTGAAGCAAAACCATAGGCATTCCATGTGAAATGTGTTGCCATCCAAGAATACTCCTCTGTCACACAGATCTTTAAAAAAGTTTATCCACCAAGTTGTGCGGCTTTTTTTAAGATGTGACCACCAACATTCGATTCGCTGATTGCTGGTTGAAGAGCCATAACGATGAGCTTTCTCTCCAGATAATTCATCATCATCATTTGCTCTTAGATAACACTGCATGGCAGCCATTGTGCCATTTTCAGTGCCGGGATCTGTTCTTAAAAGTCGAGGACAACCTTGAAGCTCCTTTACACCTTCAAGATAATAGTTTGCTATTACTGCTGGATTGTTCTTGGTTCTTGTAACTTTCAACCACAAAACCCGTCGACTATAACCATCGATTGCTCCATGTATTGGAAACCCAAAGGGTTTTAGTTTATCGTAACCATCGACGTGCCAACATTCATTTGGGCCATTTGAACTATAAGTTCTCCTCTTAAGCCGGTGCCGCTTTCGCTCTTCGGTCCCGACTGGGTCGAGCTCCTTTAAAATTCTCTGCACCTTGTCTCTTGGAACACACAATCCATACTTGAGTCGAAGGGTATGCCACATACTTCGATACCCTAACACGCAACTTGGACCATCCAACTCTTGTTGAATGACTTCAGCGATATGATTATCATCAATCTCAAAAGCGTTTTTCCTTTTCAGACCATATTCCTTTAGCCGTCGTTTCAGCGTTGACATTGAATGATCAACACCATGATACTTCGACAAGAAACACAGAATCGTTTCATACTCATATCCTGCTAGAAAATAACTTTCGATTGCTTCCCGTTCATTTTCATCATTAGCTGCAGCTTGGTCTTCAACCATTCTGCCACATGTAGGGCAAAATACACTGGTTTCATTAAGTTGATTTTCACATGAAGTGCAGGACATTGTCGTTGAAAGAATCGAAAAGTTGAAAAACAAGCCTTGGTAACCGTCCGATTTTATATAGTCTGTGTGTGGGACTGGGGCGAATGTGTAGTAAGAATTTTGAAATGTGTAGTGAGAATTTTGAAATGTGTAGTGAGAATTTTGAAATGTGTAGTGAGAATTTTGAAATGTGTAGTGGGAATTTTGAAATGTGTAGTGAGAATTTTGAAATGTGTAGTGTACTCTGGTTGATGTTTTTTGAATTTGTAATGTGTTTTGATACTTATTTATGCAGTGACACTATCGGCCACCGTATATTTTCGACTTCGGAGCCCAGAATTGAAGGAATTTCGCTTTCTGAGTCGTATGCTGAACTTGTCGAAGCCATGACAAGAGTAGCCTGCGTGGCAGGCGTTCTATTGTGGGGGAGGGGAGATTTGTTTAGAGCGCGCGCTTTTTAGCAACAATGCCTTATTTCAGTATTTATAATCACAATATCGTATTTCAGTAATACTACACTCTAGTAATTTCTGAATTCGATGCACTCGTATTGTCACGTGATGCGGTTTCTCAACATCTGAAATTAATTGGCTCGAAAGCCTTTGAAGTTTGCCGGCCTTCCAAAATGACTAAGCTTGTACCGGAGTTTTTCTACATTTTCCAGTTCTTCCCACGGTTATGTAATGATAGCAATGATGTAATATTAGGGAGAGTCACTATAGAAACTTCTGGAAAATGCAAATGTTTGACTTGATTGTTTAGATGACGCCAACTAGATCTTGATATTTAAATATTTGTGTTGATTAATTTTTACGAATATATATATTACGAAATAAGTATTTCCAAATATTAAGTTATATGAAAACATCACCATTTTCTACAACTTTTGCTAGTTTTAAATTGTTTGGCAAAACTTTAATTTATCGACATGAACAATATAAATAACCCGACCGGAGCAAAGACCCTTTCAAAAGGGAATGCAAACCACACCAGCGCTTCCACTTTGAAGGACATTTCCTTTTGAAAGGAAATTTTTGCAAAATGAAGGAAATTTGAAGGAAATAAATTTTGAGGGAAATGTGAAGGAAATTCTAGAAGAACAAAGGAAATTTGAAGGAAAATGCAAAATATCGCCAAAATTGGTAATACTTAATATATTTTGAAAATAAAGCGTAAAATAAGCCTCAATCTGATCACAATTTAACCGAAAGTAGAAATTGTAGAATTTATGTTTAGTCATCTATAAAATGATCTGATGAATATGGCTCGGCCCAAATTTTGTCTCCCTGAATGACGTCATTCTGTTTATAGTTTTTGGTTATCTCACTTATCTGTACGGAAATAAAGTCATATAATTGTGTTTAGACTTTAGAGCAATGATAAAATTGAACATCCAGATGATTGTTCTGTCGAGAAAAGGCTATTTTGGAGAATATTCAACGTAATTTGATTAAATTATTTAAAGGAAATTTGAAGGAAATTTCACAATTTTTTGAAGGAAATTTCGGTCAAAATAAGGAGAAAAAAAGGATTTTTTTGTTTTTCAAAGTGGAAGCACTGAACCACACTGAATTTTCTTCGCAGACCAATATTTTAGCAAATATGGAGGGGGGCGATGTGAAGGGTCGAGAAATTCTTATAAATCAGGACTCGCCCTCAGGAACACTAGAACGTGATTCAATGGACAACGAAAGAGCGAAATCTCCCGATACGAAAATGAACAAGGATTCCGTCGATGGTCGCGGATTTCAGAGGTTTGATAAGCAAGAGGTCACTCAGGTCAGTGCTTCTAATATACTGTACGTAGTTTATATTGAATTATATAGACTCCTTACGTTTTGCTGACAGGCAATTGTTTTTAAAAAGCTACCGTTGGCAATTAAGAGACCTCCGTTATATATTGTTGTATACATTGTTGAATCACAGTAGAGAATATAATCTTTTGTATGATCGGAATTTGCCTGCCACTGCAGACACTGATGCCAGCAAAATGTAAACAAGGCAATGATCTATACAGCATATTGAATCAATACAGAATTTTTGCTTTTAATTGAGATTGGAAAGGCAACTATATTCAAAATATTGTACATTACTGTATATTATAAAACTTATACTATAAGGTTATGGGCTTATAGCTGTTTATAATGAACTCTCCCACTTCAAAACATAGGTTATTGACTGCATATATATACATAGCCTCCTGCGCAGACGTCGTTAGTGGCCCGAGGCCTCACCTAACGTCTGCTCACATTCGCTATGCATTTGACTTCCCGGCAATTGACCAATCACAATTATCTACACGATAATTGGAAGATCG
Source organism: Trachythela sp. YZ-2020 (assembly GCA_016169945.1). Classification (NCBI taxonomy): domain Eukaryota; kingdom Metazoa; phylum Cnidaria; class Anthozoa; order Malacalcyonacea; family Clavulariidae; genus Trachythela; species Trachythela sp. YZ-2020. The sequence goes on along the minus strand of JADLSH010000164.1, from coordinate 696,472 downwards.
ACCTTCAATGACCTTCACATGGAAAACCCAACACACGGCAAGATAAATGGAAGGCCATTATCAACAAATCTGCAATATTGTTAAAGTTGAAAGTTTAACTGTTCATCAGAAAAAGGCTATTCATTCTATCATAAACGAAAGGAAGGATGTTTTTGTTAATCTCCCAACCGGCGCAGGAAAATCACTCATTTATCAAGCGTTACCTAAGCTATTCGATGAAAAATTTGGTGGTATTAAAAACATGTAGTTATCGTGGTTTCGCCTTTGATTAATTTGATGCGAGATCAAGTAAAGAAGCTACGCGATTTAGGAGTCAGTGCTGTGTCGTTAAGTGAAATCGAGAGCGACGAAGAAGAGAAGGCATTGCAAGAAGGGAAATTTTCTGTAGTATATGGCACACCAGAGGCATTATTGAAGACCGAACGATGGAGAAGAATGCTTTCCAACAAAGTGTACAGCAAAATGGTTTGTGCTGTGGCTATTGATGAAGCGCATGTGATTAAACAATGGTATGTATTGTATGTCTTGAATTTGTCTTTTTATACGTTGCCTCATATTATCTATTGGCATTGAATGTCGTACTAACAATATTATACAGTATATATGAGCCATTATTGTCAATATACACATCCCAACCCTCTGATTTCTATTTTTTAAATACTACCATTATTAATAATCTTGCAGTTTGGGTATTATTCTCATATACCCAACCCCTAAGAGGCCCTAAGAAAAAATTGCATTTTCTACTCTTAACTCCATGAACCCTATCAAGTTTTTTTTTGTGAAGGGGAGGATATAAAATATTTTATATATTACCATTCACAAAAAACTTGACAGGGCCTCGCCCTCAGTAAATATGAACCTTCATTAGCCTCAAACCCTCTGTGTCAACCCTAAGAAATTGCTAATGGGGTGTATCGTCTATTAAATGTTTTAGTCCTGTTAAAACAATACCAAATAAATACTGTAAATGGTTAATAAGTACTAATAACAATTGAAAATAAAATGATAAATTATGATGGGGTCATTGGTATTTTAGCAGTTGACATTTTATCCCTGGCCAAGTTCGTTCCTTGTAATCAATATACTGGTGCTTTATAGTATAAACTGAGACTGCCACTGCATGTAATTAGCTTTTGTCCAACTGAATACATTCATTAATGACTAATGGTTGACTTGTTTATGTTCAAGAATCTTATTAATGACAAGTAAAATTGTCTGCCATTATAAAATACAGACGAAGCTAGCAAGACTAATATGTGGTTTAATATTGATTTCGGGGAACATCATCAAGCTCTAAATATGCAGCATTCCGTGAAGCATATGGTCGCCTGCATGAGCTTCGAGCCCTATTGTCACCAGATGTAAGCTTCATTGCACTTACAGCAACTGCTACTCTTGATACTAAGAAATTTATCTTGGATACTTTGTGTATGAATAATCCAGTAGAGGTACAAGAAAGTCCCAACAAGAAAAATGTCAATGTCACTTTATTATTTTACTCTGTCAAATGCCAGACTATTTTACTCTGTCTAACTCCATATGATTTTACTCGTTTGGGGAAGAGTTTGACACTCAATGGGTTAAGGTAAATATTAAGAGAAATACAGTAAGCTAGCTGAGAGAACTTGATAAGCCTTTCCCTATGACAAGTAAAATTGAATGGTGTTAGACAGAATAAGCACATTAGAACTTAAAAAGGTTAATACTGTACATAATACTCTTTCAAAGTATTTGTTGACTCACTGAAAGTATTTTGAGTCCGGCATGCCAATCACCCAGCTGCATAATAATGCCTTCAAGGCGATCTTCTGGTGTGTATCCATTCATCACAGATTGGATGACATTTATTGCTCGTTCCACAGTAAGCTGATCCCCAGCAAAGAGTTGAGGGTCGAATTTGGTCTCGTTGCCGATTGACTGTTTTGGCAAGTATGATTGCAATTGCTTTAGAATTTCCATCATTTCTTCATTTGTATTTTCATTCTTGAAAATAATTCCCAAAGGAGCCTATAAAATAAAGATATACAATTAACTCATGATCACAAAATTATATTAGTCTTGTGGTAATGATCATAGTTACATGTTACAGTGCCAACTTCCATCTTAGCCTGGCTGTGTCTATTTTTAGTTCATGTACCACAAATTTTATATTAGCTCCCCCCCCCCCCCCTATTAAGCGACCTATATAATGTACCCCTTGACGATATAGGGGGCTTGATATTTTATTGCATTAAACGACTTTATGCATGGGTCGTTATAGTGGCTAAATTACCAAATAATTCCCACTCCCAGGTTGTCACTGGGTGTACCCCAGACAAGCTGTTAATATGTCACGGTATTGTACTCTATAACATACAATTTGGTCATGTTTGAGTGGAAATGGAGTAGTAAAATCATGCAATAACAAGTTAATACAAGCATGAATTATTGTGATTTATTATATAAAGTATAGGGCTTTATAGAGATTTCGAGCACTGATAAAGTGATAATCTCACATCTGAGATTATTTATGATAATCTCACATGTGAAAATTATCGCTTTTCTGTAAAAATTATCGCTTTTCAAAGACTGTTCTTTATATAATAAACAGAAAAATACATAGTAATTACAAAACCACTTAACCAGACCTTGACAGATTTTTTTGCCATTTCTTTGCTATAACGATGTTGAATATGCAACACACACACTTGTTTAAGAAATTCAAAATGTTCGAAGTATTCTACTAGGAAACGTGAAACCAATATCACGAAGTCAAATCTTTGCTTCTTCTCATCTTCTGCACTCACAAGTAGATCAATATTCTCCAAGCTATCAATACTCTTGTTGCAGTGGGTTGGCAAATGACTTCCCGAAATTCTGTTCTCTGCATAAAGATGATTAACCCAATGGCAATCCATATTTTGGGATGTCTTTGTCATTTGTCTACGTTCAATCCTGACGTCAACATTATCAAAAGGGATAATATAACCTGGATGGACCGAAGAACCGTTTTCTCCTTGGAACGTGTCCTCCAAACAGCTCGTCGTGGTTTTCTCCCAAGATGTCCATTTTTCGTAAGACTGTTTGATTGCAGCATGTGATTCTTAGCTTCGCACAAGTGTTAATCACCGTCTACAAATCACATATAATAGCCGTATAAATTGTAATGAAACATATAGTTGTGTGAACATGTTTGATAGTTGAAGGGGTTTCATTGATCTATCTATATTTTCAAGACTGCTGCAAAACAGAACTCGCATATACAAAAATATACATATTGTATGGTCATTGGATTGTATAAAATCATACAAACAAATGTATTGTAAAAAAGCAGGCAAATAGAATAATTGTGTATAAAATCAAGTATGTTTTTTCCAGGTGACTCACCTCTAACGATTTGGTTTTTATAGTTAGTCCTATTATGGAAGCTAGTGCATTCATATGCTTATTTCGCTGCTTTAGTAGAACTGATCCAGCTACAGCCATTGCAGGAGACCACTCTAAATCTTTGGCAGTGCCTCTGGATTTCGAACAACACGCACGCAAAAACGAATGAAACATTGGAGCGCGTTCCGCCCATTCATCGCAAACTTTTTCCAGGCTAAACTCCAATAATTTCTCTTTCGTTGTTCCGCGTAATATTGACGGGTTTTTTACAGAACACAAATCGTCAATTTCTGTCTTGATAAGTTTTAACAAACGATCTACGACCTTCTCTCGTAATTGTTTCGATTTGACAACGACATTAGCAATCCCTGTAGGATTTTGGTGCAAAATGGCTTTTACAATTTTGGCAAAGTCTCCTACAATGTTTTTATTTTTCACCTTTGAAGGATACTTTACAGAGATAGTAACCCTGCTCTCATCAGTTTTTTTGTTCACTGGCGCTTTCTTAGGCGTGGACATAAATATCGGGCACAAATCAATATTGCTCGTTAAGGCTTGTGACGCTTGTCCTGGTTGAACGGTGGCGGTGGGAATAAAAGGCTGTGTGACAATCAAAGTAACGTCTTTCTGTTCAATGCCACTTGCACTGTCCGAGTCCAGTAAGGGGTCATCTTGTTCATCAAATTTTAGAGACTTTCTTGTTATCTCTGTGACTTCGAAACTAGTGTCATGCAATCTTCGCTTTGGCTCGTTATTCTGTGTCAGTTCCCTTCCATTAAATAAATTTCGAAAGTACTTATTCAACTCACTTACGGACTTGTTAGCTTCGTCCAGACGCTTTAATTTATTTACACAGTTACGACACAAGAATGAAGTCGGCCCACATTTGTCACTGTAAATGTCTAAGTCGATTTTCGCAGTTTCGCGAAGGATACCCACGAAATCGTGAGTTTTGCTTTTACCAAACAGTCTCGTACGTTTATTTTTATCTATTTCTTCACCCTTGCATGTGAAGCAACTATTTACAATACTTTTTTCCTTTGTTTCAGTGTTCATATTATATGTACATCACGCAGTTGTAATTTGTAATACAAAAATAGTGTAAATTGCTACAATAGGAAATTGACAGCTTGCTGGGTTTTCCCGTATGACATTTGACATGTTGTGGGCGGGATAATTACATTGTTTACATAAAATTCTATTGGCTGTTCTAAACAATGGGAAGTCAAATGCATAGCGAATGTGAGCAGACGTTAGGTGAGGCCTCGGGCCACTAACGACGTCTGCGCAGGAGGCTAATATATACAATCTCCCTATTAATTGCCAGTTGCCAAGGGGGTCAATTTCTTCAATCCTAAATGTTAGTATTGAAGTATATAAACCCCCATTATGAAATCATTAAAACTTTCTTTACCTCCAGTTTAATGTTTCAATTTATTATATTTAAAACAGTCAAAATGAGGGTTTAAATTTATCAAGTTCAGTATTATTTAACAATTATTCGCTAAAGGCGAGGTGAATATCGGTAAATAAAAACCGAGACGAAGTCGAGGTCAAAGCTGCTTAAAAGCGCTTTAGGTGCTTATCGCGTGTTAATCCGAAGTAGCGCAACCAATCAGCTTTGAGAATTTTCAATAATCAGGTGTGTAATTTTACTAAATCTTAATATAAGCCAGTGGCATATGCAGAATTAAGCCAGTGTGTGGATATTGCTTTTATGTAATCAAAAGGAAAGCATGTTCACTTGTAAGCTAAGGTTCAACTTTAAGTAATTTACTCTGTGGCAATATGGACCCCTGTATATAAGCGCATGCACTTTTATCCAAAGCTAAGTGAATGCATGTGCCTTTGCCAAAAGTTAAATTAGACAAAAGTGTATCAAAATACTTTATGTATATAAAATTCTTATGGGAAATGATTGAAATTTGTCATAGTAGTGCAAACGGTGACAACATTTGTCTTGTGATTATTACTTTCAGTGGAGTAGCCAGGGGGCCAGGTCTGTTCAAGAACTATTCAAGTTGTGAAAAGTTTAAATCTGGGCAGAAATTGGGGAGGCAATGTCTGGAATAATGATAAAAACAGCCTTTTTCGTAGTTATGATTTTTCATCAGAGCTCATCTCAGAATGTGAAACATGCTGTTCTAGAAACCCCTAGCATTCTTGCGCCATTCCTCGCCTGAATTTATGTATGTCCCCCATCAACACCCTGGCTATGCCACTGATTGCTTTGTTTATTCCTTCAAGATATTCTTAATGATATGCTAACTTGAATCACTCCATTGCTTTTTTTATGTTCCAATGTAGGAATTCCTAAAGGAATTCTAATTGCATCCAAAAAAAGTTCCTGCTGAATTCTGTAGCAATTCCTATTGGAATTCCTGTTAAATCCTATGAGAATTCATTACTATAAAACTGCGATACAAAATCCAAAAGGAAATCATTATGAGATCTTTTTACAGTAAGAACCCCAATATTAACCCATTAGCTGGTAATGTGCCCAGATGCACCCTACTTTAGTTTTTACTCGTCATGCCAGTTAATGGTTAACAAAACTATCTGTTGTTAACCCATTAGCTAGCAATGCGCCCTATTTTAGTATTTTACTCTGTCTAACGCCAGATGATTTTACTCGTCAGTGGTAGGTTACTGCCTATTAATGGGTTAACTTACAGCTAAGAGCTTACACCCAATTAACCCATTAACGCCAAACACTTCCCCATTGACAAGTAAAATTGTCTGGCTAGATCGTTGTCTGGCTAGATCGTTGTCTGGCTAGTCGTTAGCCCGATCGAGTAAAATGACATTTAAAGTGGGTGCATTAGGGTGCATTGCGGCTTAATGGGTTAACAAGACACGGGCGGATAGTCTCATTAACACCCAACACTTTCCCCTTGACGAGTAAAGTTGTCTGGCGTTAGGCAGAGTAAATGAAAAAGTGGGTGCATTAGGGCACATTGCAAGTTAATGGATTAATCACAGATTTTTGGACATAAAGACGTAGGATATAAACGGGTCGAAATTTATATTTGTTTCTCCTATCACTTCTGTCATTATCAGGATTTTATTTATACACCAACAATCTATCAAATGTATTGCTCTGTTATGCATCATTGTTGGTGCCAGTTTGTCATGTAGCAAAGTTAAAATTACACACCAAAATAAGATTGGCAAGCGAGCAAAAACTCAACTACGAGATACAAAGAGTTTTAACGGTAAAATTATCTTCAATAACGTACTGACATTATAAATTGGTACCAACCACAATTTGTTCTACTATAGAAACGGAATACCAAGATCATGAAGTTTACTATTCCTTCCGGCATTTTACTATATACAGTATAGTGGAATAGCGTAAATTTCGACCCCTGATAAACATCATTTGTACTGCTGCAATAAGTGTGCTTTCATGAATGTTAACAAACCACTAAGTCTAAGCAGTGAACATGAGTATAACGACTAAACTATGTTGGTTATTTGTGTATAGTACAACAATACAGTTGATTAGGGATAATAAAATGTGATTTTGCGGGCATTTCAAATTATTTCTGGAAAAAAGTAAGTGTACACAAAATAAAAAAATGCAAAAATAATGCATGTATGTTTCAACATATCAGACAGGTGTAAACTTCTAACATTCACATTGGTAATGGCGTAATGCTTGCTACCATTAGTTGATCATTTAATATGTGTACAATATAATCCTGAATAACTGAAAGAATACTTGAATTTAGATGTGCTGGAAGCAGTCAACCCATGCATGAGGCCAAAGCGAGATGAAAGTGTGTATAATTTTCAAATAGTTTAAATTGAACTTTCCTGGCTTTAGCATAGGAATTGCCCAAATAGCTGATGTTAAATTCTTATCATAATTGTTAAGGTGTTTGGAAATACAATTCCTCACATATTTAGGTGTTATTTCACGGTAAATTAACTTCATAATGGGCATTTTTACTGTCTATTAGAAGTTTCTTTTGGTATTGTTTTGCCATATTCTAATAGATTTGAAGGTATACTCGCGAAGTGCTTCGATCGAGCTGTAACAAAATACAATTGGCTAGCTCGGTATCAGGGTGGTTAACAGGGCCACAATGTTTACATTGGTGAGACTAATCCGCTCCAGGCTAAAATAAAGGCTGAGGATTTCTTGGGCGATATGGGGGCATGCTCTCCCGGAAAATTTCGAAAATCTAAAGCTTCTCAAACGTGTGCATTCTGAGATCATTCTGATGATCGAAATCCCCCCCTATTCAAAAATTAAAGGATTCTGTAGGGATACAAATTGTATTCCGGTGCTAATAACTGAACTGCCGATTTGAGATCTGAACCATTAGGAACCCATATTTTATAGAAGTCAGTCTGCCCAACTTCTGAGTTTTATGTGCATGCAGTATAGAGGGAAAGGATTTGGAAATAGTAACTCATTTTAGATCTCCGGGTAAAGTTTCATTTCGTTACGTGCTCGAGCGAAGTGGCAGCGTGAATTTCTCGGCCGCGTCTCGATAGTCACTAATGTTGGAAACTTTCATTTTATATATATGTGACGACGTCTACAACTTTGCGCTTAGACGATCACCTGTCCTTTTGAGGGTAAGAGTAGGTGCCAAGCAAACCGACTAAGCGATTTTCATTGGCTAGCTAAAAATATGTTCCTTAGACAAAAAAAGTGAATTTGATACTGAAATTTGATCGGCAATCACTACTTAAAATTATTTAACCTTCGATATCCACAGTCTAATTTTACTTTCGTTTTGAAATTATGATTGATTCCAACGATGGATTTAAATCATTGCGAAGAAAAAGACGGTAGTATGCCAGTATGTATGGCCAATTACGGGAACCTGGGAATTGGGGGAATCGGGATGCCGGACCTTGGAATAGGGGAACTATGGGAACTTCATATTGCCATTCAACAATGTATTTGACTTAAATATGCATTCCCAACTATGTCGAACGTGCGGTGCCAGTGTGGGTAGAGTGTAACAAAGATTCGGCGGTTGACTGTTGTGTAAACCTACCTGAAAAATACAATCAGAACTTCGACGTTTCGAGCGAAGACCCTTCGTCTGGAAGTTAGTAGAATGGGTCGGGGGAAAATATGTGCTTTTAAAGTGAATACAAAAGCGATCACGTGATAAAAAATAAACCAATCAGAACAAACTATATGCAAAATATGGAAATCACATCACAAAATATATTAACATATAAGGAGAAGCGAACAAAGCAAGAAAGACAGAAATTAAGGAACAATAAAATGAGATGAAGTGAGATGTAGAGTATCTGCTGATGGCAGGCAGAAACAGATGGGACTTAAATGTAAGAGAAGCGCTCATTAATGCCGAGAGGATGAATGGTGCCAAGTTGGGAAATGAGACGCATTTCTTGCCTTTTGCGGCAATCATTGCTGCCAGAAATAGGAACCACTGTGATTGCCAGTGTTAAAATGTCTGGCAACAGGTTGTTTTTTAGCATCATTGTTTGCGATAGCACGACGATGCTCACCATTTGAACCTTATCCTTAAATATCTACCAGTTTAACCAATATAGAGCATGCCACATTTACTGCTTGAAATCCAGTAGATGAGATGAGAGGAGGTGCACGTGAAATGGTGCTTGATAGTGTACTTAGATTTTGGTGCCGAAATTGTAGTGGAAGAATCTATATACTTACAGGTTTTACACAGCTTCACACCACAAGGAAACGTGCCATTAGGTGACGACGAGTCCTATGGTAGAGAGCTGTGTACTATGGTTTCACGGATATTTTTACAATGTCGAAACGAGACTAAGGGTTTATCGGTGAAAATGGAGGATGTTTCAGGACCTAATGACATCCCTTACTTTGAAACTGAAGGGATGGTACCTGAGAACTAGGGGTATTTTGTTGTTGGGAACATTAGACACAGGGTCTCTAAGGGTTTCGGATTGGGGAATATTGGAGGCCTTCGAAAACGGAGTATCTAAGAGAAGGGTTGGATAACCGCGTTGGACAAAAAAGTTTCTCATTTCCTGACTTTTGGTATGGGAGTCCTCATCTTCACTGCAAATGCGGCGAAGGCGAAGGAACTGAGAGAAGGGAATGGACCTTTTAGTGTGGTTGGGGTGGGAAGAAGTAAAGAGAACTTAGAGAAGATAGCTATGGGAGTCAGTCGGCCAACTATGACTACCTTACTACCATTCTTCCCCAGTTCTTCCGATTTCTGGGCTCCCTATCACTCTGTCCCCCTGTTCCCCTATTCCCAGGGTTGCCATCCCGACTCTCCCATTCCCTGGTTCCGTACATCTATTTTTCAAATGTAATAAAATTACAAAATGGGCATACTGCTTCATGTCTTCTGCGCAATGATTTAAATTCCCGTAAGAATCAATCATAATTTCAAAACGAAATTAAAATTAGCCTATGGATATCGAAGAAAGCGTGTTTTGAGTCGTATGTAATTGCTGTGTACTCGTATGTTACTCGTATGTACTTGTACGTTACTGGTGTGGTGTTTTAGTAATGATCCTTCGGCAATCGTTGCCGAAAGTTAAATAATTTTGAGTAATGATTGCCTAAATCAAATTACACTTTTTTGTCTATTAAGGGATCTGCTTTTAGCTTTCGAATGAAAATCGCTTAGTCACTTTATTTGACACCTACTCTTGTCCTCAAAAGGAAACGTGATTGTCTAAGCGCGAAGCTGTAGTGTAGACATCGTCACATAAAAAATTTCAGCCTTAGTGACTTTTGAGACGCGGCCGAGAAAATCATTGCACGTGTTGCCACTTCGCACGAGTTGGTAACGCAATGCAACTTTACCTGTTACGTTGCTGGCTCTGGAAAAAATCGCACGTTTTAGCTTAACCCGAAATCACAATGACAGTAGTAGCACATTTCACTTTCAACGTTGTGAATATAAACTTTTTAATTGTTTTTGATTACAGAATTTAAAAGTCTTTAAAACAAGGTGCATTAGAGCAGATTGTACAGTATAATATAAAATGTGTACGGTTCAATGTTAATAGGTATAAACTCTTCCTTCCCTGGGAATGCTTTCTATTTGTTAAATAAAATTGTATAGAGTAGCGACTTGAATACCCGAACTTAGCTCTGAAATTTTGTTCCATTAGCTTAACTGGCAGAATGTCATGCCAGAAATCTGGAGGTTATGATACCTGAGGCATACCTAATTTTATGAATTTTTTATCACTGCATATTCTATAAGCACTAGGGTAGGGGGTATGCCAGTCCGGAGACTACTGATACCCCCCCCCCCCCCCACCAATTTTACATTGACTGAAAATACAACTTTTTATCACAACAAATGTGATCACTGCACATACATTTTTACTGCATGTTTATAAATAGGCATGTTTAAATGCTAATTTTTACTGTTTATCACTGCACTTTATACTGTTTATCATGCACTGCACAAATTGGTTATCACTGCACACTAAAATTAGGTATGACCCGAGGTTCCTGCTAGTATAAAGTCGTTACGAGGTTTTAAAGTTTGAATATTCAAACATAAACTTCCTGGCTACATTTTGATTACTTAGCACATATATATATAGCTCGCCCTGTGGAACTGCCAATAAAATTTCGTGCTAATTTACGCTTTGGGTTTAGGGTAAGGTTGAGGGTAAGGTAAGGTTAATTAGGGCTCAGGTTTAGGATTTAGGATAATATAAGAGATAAGGCTTTGTAGAATTGTGGCTTCAATTTATAATATTCATAATTATGAACTGAATTAAGGCTGATATCCAATACAGAGATAAATAATATATCGCATTGACGTCGTGCAGTTACAGGACACTATTCTAACCACTCGTATTTTAATTACAGGAAAACAACGACAATAAGGAAACAATGTATCGTGTGCAAAAGAAAAACAGTAGATACTTTTTTCAACATCCATACTGCCGAGTGATTATTGCATACATCATTGTGTTCTTTAACTTTCTTATTTTTGCTGAGGATCCAGTCTCGCATAGTTTGATTGAAGCTGAGCTACCAGTTATTGGCAATGATGTTGGCTTTCTTATATTTAGGTAAGGCTGATGGCTGAAGTTAACCAATAAAAAGATATGCACGTTTGACGATTTTATTCACCTGGGGTTATGATGTGCACATGCTCCTAAATGGTTTTGCCAATTTATATATATATATATTACGACTGTTTGATTTAGTATAACTTAAAAACTAAAAGAGCTATTACATTTGCATTCAGCGATGTCTAACGTAAATTTTGATATGTGCCATGTGCATTTTCATGCAATACTGACTGAGATAGCTGCGTTTAAACTTGACTAAACACTTTTGGAAGTGTCGAGAATTAGCTAAAAATGGCCTGTTGCACTTTTCTGCTTCGCGTCAATGCGAGCAGTTGCGCTTCAGCTGGTTCTCTTCTCTGGGGTCTGTATACTATCGACGTACAATAAAATAATACGCGCAGTCAATTCCTTTTACAAATTTATTAAAATAAAACAATTATAACATATCCAATTCTTAAAACCTTACAATCTTACAATCACAATCTTTCTCGATCAACTCTAACACAATCTCTCTTACAATCTCAACCGTCAATATTTGCGTCGTCCGGAAGTTTATTGTCTATTGTTTGAGCATAAACCACGCATTATAGTCTAACTAGGATATCGATTTACAACAATTAATAAAGTAATATAAAACGTAACATAAAGTATTTAATATTTACATGGATTTATCCGACACACTCCCCCCTTTGAGCCTGTAGGGTCAAACAAAACCTGCGTCCGCCAACGTGCAACCTGGGCCGCAGCCCTTCTGGGTCTCCTACTGCAGCCTTCAATACTCACCTTGTCATTCTTGGTTCTCTCTTCTTTCCCTTTCTCTACACTCTCACACTTCTCACTGATCTCCTCAACTATCTCTTTCTGTATACTTACCCTTGTATCCACTTCCAAAGGATATAACTTCTGTACAGGTCTGTTAATAAACGATGTACGTCCTTTACTTACCACCTTCACCTTCGCTCCTCTTACTACCTTGTCCCTTCCTAATACTAAACTTTCAATTCTTCCTACCCTCCAAATACAACACCACCCACCTTTGCATCTGAACTCTCCTTTCCCTTCCTAACTTTATGAAATTCCCTCAAGTTCGTTAAATATTCCTTTCGCCATCTCCTCCAAAAGTGCTTCCTCATTCTTGCCAAATACCTAAATCTTCTCTTTACCTCTCCGATTTCGTCATCACTTACCTGATTGGTAATTTCATCTGGCATTGAAGTAAGTCTACGACCAAATATCAGATGGGAAGGTTTTAGTACTTCTGCCTCTACCTCCTCATCATATAAATATGTCAATGGTCGGGAATTTAGAGTACCTTCAACCTCAACCAACGTTGTCAACAGTTCCTCAAAACTTAGCTTAGCATTCCCAAGCACCCTTCGCAAACAATCTTTCACCAGACCCACCATTCTCTCAAAAAATCCACCCCACCATGGGGCCCTCTCCAAATTAAATCGCCATTCTAATCGATTATTCTCTAAATACGAATTCACTTCTTTACTATTGTACAACGTCTTTACTGCCTTTTGTGCCGCCTTGAATGTCTTAGCATTGTCTGAAACTATTAGGGTGGGCGCACCTCTCCTAGATGTGAACCTCCTCAAACAATTTAAAAAGCAAAGTGTACTAAGATTACTTACTAAATCTAGATGAACGGCCCTTGTCACACAACATGTGAACAATGCAATATAAACTTTTACTGTATCGCTACCCCTTTTTGCAAACGATGGGCCGGCAAAATCAACCCCTACCTTGGAAAAGGTGGTGACTGCTGAACTCTAAACTCTGGTAAATCTGCTTGCGCTGGTGTTCCATAAGCTTTACCATTATGCTTCTTACAAACTACGCAACTACCTATGACCCCTTTTACTACCTGTCTTCCTCTTGGTACCCAAAACCTACTGCGCAACTCAGCTAGTGTGGCTCTAAGTCCACAATGATGTACTCTGTTATGACAGTCTCTAATGATTAATTCAGTTAGATAATGTTCCCTTGGTAATATCATCGGCTCCCTGGCTTCTATTTCTGAATCTGCATTACTAAGCCTACCCTAACACTTCAGCACTCCATCTCTTTCCACTATACCTAACTGACGAACCAATTGCTGATAATCACTCCGTGATTTCAAACTTGCTTGTGCAGCCTTTATCAAAATACACTCTGCTATCATTGTTTCCTCAACCTTAAATTCACCCAATACTGCTGCCTTTCCTTCTAACCTTCAAGTTATTTATAAACCTCTTTACCAGTGCAACGACTCTGATTACTTTCTCAATGTTGCTATAAGCATTGATATCAATTACATTTTCTAAACTAAAAGTTTCTTCTACTTGGGTTTTCATTACAACTGTCTTCTTGACTTCCTCTAAACATTCATCTGTGTCTAAAATCTCTTCAGCAGCAGGCCAACTACAGTTTGGACCAGATAACCACTTTGGCCCTTTCCACCAAAGCTCACATTAATTTAAAAATGAGGCAGTTACCCCTCTAGATCCTAAGTTAACAGGATTTTCTACTTCTGGACAATGACCCCAATCTTCCTTTCTGCTTAACCTCAAAATTTCATTCACCCTAGGTATGACGGACAAACTGTCCCCTCGATTATTAATCCAGCACAAGGCTGTCTTACTGTCTAACCAATAGTAAACACCAGCAAATTGAACACTGTGTTCTAATGCTTCCTTAACTGTGCTCATCAACTTCGCTAAAATTCTCGCCGACATAAGCTCTAACCTAGGAATAGTTTGTACCTTTATAGGTGTCATTCTGGTTTTAGATGTTAATAATTCTACATGATAGCTATCATTTAATTCTGTGACAAAATAGACCACAGCACAATATGCTTTTAAACTGGCATCTGCAAACCCATGTAAGGAACAAGTTGTTTTACCTATCAAGCTACCATAAATACATCTTGATACTACAATTTGACTAACTCGTTCAAGATCTTCAACCCAACTCAACCACCGCTTCTTTCTTTCACCTTCAAATTCTTCATCCCATTCAACTCTGTCTAAGCACAACTCCTGAAATAACATCTTTATACTCACTGCTACTGGTGAAATTATACCTAAGGGATCAAATAAGCCGGCTAATATACTTAGAATATTTCGCTTAGTAGCAACTACTGACTTGGCTTTTTCTTCTAATTTCGCTAAACAGAATATAAATTTATCTGATTTACAATCGCAACTCATACCAAATACCTTTTCTGATGTGTCACTATTATTGTTAACTCCTATCGATACCTTAGCATATGTTTCATCATCGAAAACGTCTTTCTCACATGCTCTCTCTTCACTTTGCTCTTACTAAGCCACTTTCTCAGTCTAAATCCACCTTTTGCTAACCCTTCACTGGCATGTTCATACAATAAAAATGCTTTATCATTAGTCTGTTCTCCTGAGACCAAATCGTCTACATAAAAACTGTCTTTCAATTTCCTAACAAACTCCGGATCCTTACTTTCAAGACTATCTAAATGGTATTGTAATGTTGCATTCAACAAAAATGGGGAACAATTAACACCGAATACTACTCTACAAAATCTGTACTCTACTGGCCTAATCTCCTCATCCTGAACATCTTTCACCCAAAGAAATCTTAAGCAATCTCTATCTAGTGAGTCAACCTCTACATTTAAAAAGGCTTTCTCTATATCTGCGACTAATGCAATCCTCTTCTCTCTAAATCGTAACAAAATATAAAACAACAATGGTGCTAATTTAGGACCAATGTGAAGACAATCATTTAGAGATACCCCCTTGGCAGATTCTTTACAAGAAGCATCATATACCACTCTAACCTTTGTGGTCTTTGCATCCTTTCTAACTACTGCATGATGTGGAATATAGTGAATCTTTTCAGCCCTTTCTAACTCAATCACTGGCTCTATTATACCCTTCTCTAATTGTTCCTTAATTACACTATCATATTCCTCCAAAATATCCGGTTCCTTCTTCAACCTTCCTAATTGACCTTTCAATCTCTTTAAGCTGATGTTGTAATTACTTGGTAATGCACTATGACCTTCCTTCCAAGGTAACTTTACACTGTACCTTGTGCCATTAAACTTAATTGAATCTTTTAGAGACTCGTGTACTTCATCTTCCTGTCCAATGCCTAATGTTTCCAAATCCCATAAACGATGTATACTCTCATCAAGTTTTGTACAACTTGAATTATCTTGCACAAGAAAATTTACTTCGACAACATGCATACTATTTGTTTCATTACCACTGCCACTTACCTTCATAGGACCAGACAGTACCCAACCCAACCTAACCTTGTTTGCACTACCACAGGCTCGTCAGCCTTCCCTCGCACAACATTTCCTTCCTGGAAACACCACAGATAATCAGCCCCTATCAACACCTCAATTTCCAACACTTCATTTTCCTTACAAACATCAGAAAACCACAATCCTTGCAAATGCGAATAATCTCTTTTCTTCAACTCAACATGCTCATTCCTGATCTGTGAAATATACTCTACACCATATGCCTCAATCTTCACACTCTCTCCCCCCGTAACTGGCAAAACTTCTAACTCAAAAACGTCATGCAATTTTCCCTCCGCCTTCTCTTGCCCAAATGATTTGATTTCAATCCACTCCTTTCTCTTAGCTGGAACTGCAGCTGCCTTAACTACCTTTCTACTCACAAAGGATTTGTGACTTCCTGTGTCAAATAGTACTCTGACCTTTCGACTACCCTTCACTCCCTTCACTAAAGCTTGTGCTGTCTGCAATGCTACCCTACTTTGAGAACCCAGAATGGAATGATTGGATTGAACATGGTCAGTAGGAACCCCAGTACCCTCACAAACAGAACTATGGTGTCGTTTCCCGCATGCATTATAATTAACATTACTAGAACAATTTTTACTAATATGTCCTTTCTTAAAACAAATAAAACATCGTCCGTACTTACGAATAAGTTGCTTACGCTCATTAACATCTGTTATCTTCTTGCAATCTTCGTGCGAGTGTTCTCCCAAACAATATGCACACTTTATGCGTCCGTAATTCCCATTCCCATGACCTTGCCTCGCAAACAGAGCGGCAGCAGATCCACCAGCATGTCCATATATATTGTTCTTTCGCTTTTCGTGGTTCTCGGGTTTTTCTGTCGTTGGCTTGTGTGCTTCCCGTAGTTCAATTTCTTTTAGAAAAGCGTCCATAACTTCTGTCATCGACCATTCATAAAAGTTTGTATCCCTAGTTATAGTCAATCGAAAGGACTCGGGCAACTTCTCGAGGATTTCCGGTACTACGATAGTTGAATAGGCGGTTTCGTCTACCCCTAGGGCTTTCAACCCTCGGTAATTTGTCTCGCACGTATCATATAGCTTCCGTAGTTTCTCCGTGTCTCGGTCATTGGAAACTGGTTTCATGTTTATCAGTTCCTGAATGTGTGCCTTTTGTATAGCGTTTTTCTTACCGTAGCGTCTCTTGAGTAGATCTATTGCCTCGTTGTAGTTCGCCGATGTAAGTGCAAACCCCGAAATAGCTGATCTGGCTGGCTCAATCAATAGGCTTCTCAAGTACGCGAACTTGTCGACATCTGCTAAGCCTTCGTTTTGGTTTACGGCGCTGTCAAACGAGTCCCAAAACTCTTGCCACTCTTGCAATTTGCCACCAAACTTTTTGACTTCCAATTTCGGGAGTTTAGCGCGAATAATCTTTTTTGTCTCACTAGACAAGCTGCTGTTCAATGTTGCATCGTTTGTCACTGTTGCGCTTTGAACAATGGCTTCGTTTGTCACATCCAAGATGTCGAGGATAACCTTTTGCATGTCCGCTACAACGTCGTCTGACCCCTCAATTTCTGTAGCCAGTTCCTCTACCGCGGTTTCGTCTTTACTGGCCCTTAGCAATTCGATGATCGTTGCGTCGAGATTCTTTAAGGCTTCGATCTTATCCTTTAGAGTGTCTCGCAATTGTTTCAAGGCATTTTTGTCTGTCTCGCTGTTGTAGTTCGTCAACTTTTCTTTTATCTTTGAGACAATCTTTGTTGCTGAACCTCTATGTCCTGCGCGTATACGTTTCTTCTTTGTTAACTCATGATCATCCATCATTCAGGGCAACCTATCCGGCTCGACTGGACCAAGTGTTGCACTTTTCTGCTTCGCGTCAATACGAGCAGTTGCGCTTCAGCTGGTTCTCTTCTCTGGGGACTGTATACTATCGACGTACAATCAAATAATACGCGCAGTCAATTCCTTTTACAAATTTATTAAAATAAAACAATTATAACATATCCAATTCTTAAAACCATACAATCTTACAATCACAACCTTTCTCGATCAACTCTAAGGGGTTTGAGCATAGACCACGCATTATAGTCTAACTAGGATATCGATTTACAACAATTAATAAAGTAATATAAAACGAACAGTCATAAAGTATTTAATATTTACATGGATTTATCCGACATGGCCTATTAAATAATTTGATAACCATTAGCATTTTACGCAAGTGTTCGTTTCAATGAAGTGAAGTTGAAGTTATAAGGCCAAATGTTAGAACAAAAGAGCATATCTATTCAAGAAACATTTCTAACTTCAACTTCACTTAATTTAAATAATACTTACGATAAAATGGTAACGGTTATCAAATTAGTTTAATAGGCCGTTTTTAGCTAATTCTCGACAGTTCCAAAAGTGTTTAGTCAAGTTTAAACGCAGCTATCTCAGCTAATATTGCATGAAAATGCACATGGCATATATCAAAATTTAAGTTAGACATGGCTGAATGTAAAGAAACTTGTTTAAGTGTAATAGCTCTTTTAGTTTTAAGTTATACTAAATCAAACAGTCGTACTTTTTTGCCCCACCCGGTATGTAGTTATAATTATTTAATCCGGAGAACTTTAACAAAATATAATATGCCTGGATTACAAATTTTCAAATATATATACCGGGTGTCCCAAAAAAAAGTATCGCTGTTTGAGTTAATATTTCGTAAAAACTGCAACACGTATTTTACTTAAATAAATTTCATTATATTTAAAGAGGGCTAACTTAAATTTTCGTATATAACATTTGAATTTTGATGCAATATTGACCGAGATACAGATGTTTGAAATTGAGTAAGCATTTTTGAAATTGCTAAAATTAGCATAAAACGGCCCCATCAAATGTCTATTTGGTTAGACTCGATAAATACTTCTATGTGGTCAAAAGAACGCGCATGTACAACGATATTGTTCCAAAGATCAAGATTTGATCATCTGGAAATTCTCGTCTTTGCGCATGAATACACCGTCTTGCCCGGGAAACCATGCCAAAATAATTTGGATCAGTTTTTCATCCAAAGTTTCACATGCCAAAACAATTGCCTCATATACAAAGCTGTCTTCAATGTTTTTAATTAAATTTTATTTCAATGTGTATTATTATTCCATTTTTATTCCCAAGGGTTACAAAAGACTGGCAAAATAGTAAATCTACTAGGACATAATGTGAAGTTAAAGTTAACTTTATTGAAAATGACAATACTCGTGATAAAATGACAACTGTTTTCAAATCAATTTAATACGCCGTTTTCTCTCGATTTTTCACTAATTTTAAAAACGTACCGCAACTTGCAACATCTGTATCTCGGTCAATATTGCATCAAAATTCAAGGGTTATATACCAAAATTTAAGTTAGCCCTTTTTGAATACAGTAAAACTTGTCTGAGTGAAATATCTGTTGCAGGTTTTGCGCTACATTAAATCAAACACCGATACTTTTTTTGGGGACACCCGGTATATATATATATAAATGCATGTATATATTGCTCAGCTGACTGGCCTTTCGATATCAGTAGCGTACAGTATTACATAAAATTTAAGGGTATATTAGATTCTGTATTTATAGACTATCTTTCTGTACAATAATTGCCAATCTTAATGTATTCTCTAACATATATTGTAAGGTTGAAAGGCAATGGAACGGAGACAAGCTGCAAGGAAGGAGACAAGCTGCTTTTAAATAGGATCGTTATTGATCTTTACTGCATTCTTTTCTTTTTCCAGATACCCGCCTGGTGGTTGGTCCGTATTAAAGATGTTCATTCTTCTTTGTGGTATAGCGGTTGGCATGTTAGTTGGCAAGTTTATTGTTCACAAACGTTTGCTGCGAAAACGCCTCAAATTGCAGATGTTTCAAGGTGATCAAGGTTCCTGGATGATCATGTTTCTAACCACAATTATCTCGCTGTTTATATTCTCCTACATTTTCAACGGCTTTCTAAGTCTTGGCTCGGATTTAGACCGATATAAATTGTCAAGTTTTTTTGGCGTGTCTAATGCAAATTTTATGAAATTCGCTGCACTTGGAACTTGGACTGGAGATTTTGTCACTGCTTGGATGGTCACAGATATAATGTTGCAGGTTAGTCCTATACATTGCTGTTTATTATACTCTCACATAGAATTGACCAATCATCGTGCCTGTCCGATATTTTACGATGTAGAACAGGTACCTATTGGACAGTCGCTTGTTGCCGCTTTTTTCCTTGTTTATTTCACCTTTTACATTTTTGTTGATTTTAAACACAAAACAAACGTTACGGTATGGCGAGGTAAAGTAATGTAAAGAAATGGATTTGGCACATTAGAATTGTTTGTTTTATCAGTTTTGTTTAAAAATGAGCGCTGGAAAACGTATCTTTTAAATTAATTTGTATATACCGCCGGTGGAAAGGTCAGTGTATTGATTTATTTTTCATTAAAATTAGGCCAAGTCGTCTTAAAACCGTCTAAAAGAATGTTAGTCTTATCAAGGCACACTTTTGCTTTCTTTAAAACTAGATTATTCACTTTTTGTTTTGGTTATTTAAGCGAATTCGCGGACTAGGTATCACACATGTTACCCTGTAGTTTGATCGCATTATTATAATGAAACAATTATTGGATTCATCTTCGCCCAATATGGCAAAATATGAAGTCTCGACTTAATATTTTGCCATATTGGGTTCAGAAGAATCCAATAAGGTATAATCTATGTATAGTCTATAGATTATTGACTGAGCGAAAGGTCCGGAGACCAATAATCAATATCCTGTCTCGACCAAATTACAAGCTCAGTCAACAAGTTATATATTATATATATAATATGACCTAACCTAATCTAGATATTTACCCACAACTTAACATGGCAGTACCCTAGTATATATACATGAACTTGTGGTTAGATCTCGACAACTGGACTCTGTAGCTCAGTTGGTTAGAGCGCTGCACCGGAATCGCAGGGCCGCAGGTTCGATTCCTGCCAGGGACCTATAGTTGCATTTTCGCAGCTGTTCCTGGTTAGGTCTAATAAATGTATATAATTTACACTCAATAATTTTCCATCTACAAAACCCTTCAATTATTATTCAATCGAGTGAGATGCCAACAAAATCTAGATATATATATATAATATGCCTATATAACAATTAGAGCAATTCAGGCAATTGTTTACAACATTTGAAAATGAAGACCGACACAAAGCCGGCCTGAAAATGTCCTGCTAAATAAAAAACCAAGAACGAAATGGTTTGCGCACTTTTGAAATGTAAAAGTTCAAAAACAGCCCTATTTTTTGTCGTATGCATGTGACTGCACGACGTGTATAAGTTTACTTTGGTTCGGTGCAGGTTATGAGTGGATGCGAACAAGCATCACTCTATAGCGGTTTAAAGTGTATCTTATACATGTAAGAAAGGTTTTAAGAAAACGGTATGTTAACGTATTCGTACCTTTACCGACAGGAAAAAAAGTTATTTAAGGAATTAAATTATATTTTGCGAGCAGACCATCTTACTAGCATGCAGTCCATATACTGTTGGTTCTCACTCGCCCAGGAACGAATCAAAATGCTGCATTTTGCGAGTAGACTGCATATGCAGCATAGCCACATATAATAAAGATTGATATATACTATGTTAATATTGTTTGGTTTTACTGACAGTTGCCTAAAATCACGCAAGATCAGGACATCATTTTGAAGCATTGTTGTTGCAAAAAGGCGACATTTTTGAAGAATTTTTCTGGCTTAATACTGTACATTGTTTTACTCAAGTCAGCAAATTATCAGTAGTCCCCGAAAGATACGCACGAGTCATGTACAGTTGTGTACTATTTTTGAATTTTGTAATAATTGTGCTTACAGCTGTTAACATATTTTGTTTTTAATTAGGAAAGACTGTATCCGTCTTGGGCTGTTTATCTACGGTCAATTTGGCGTCGAAAATGGCATCGTATTATTGCTTTCTGGGCAGTCTGGATTTTAGCCACAATCATTGTCGCGACTGGTATAACTACAGATTTTATTGAATGGGATGATCTCAATCGTGATTTTGTGTCCACAAATGAATTGTCACGCGCCTTTCTTGCCTCGATAATCCTTGTTATGGATTTACTCATCATCATGCAGGTTTGTCTAAACGTTATTTGTAATGTTTACGACAGGAGCGGCCGTGTTGTATTCGAATATTTTGTACAGTGTGTATAAAAAAGTATCAATTTTCGCATGCTATCGCGCGTATGTGCTATCGCGCGCATGCTAGCGCGCCTTTTTCAAACAAATGAAGACCAGGCTTTTAGCTGTCAAATGACACCTTTTTTTGTATCACTGCGATCAATAACGGCCCAATACGATCCGATGAAAAAAATGGTCGAAATCACAATTGGGATTTGACAGCTAAAAGATTGCTCTTTATTTGTATGGAAAAAGCAAATATGTAAACTAAATAATAAACGCACGATGACATGCTAAAGTTGGATTACCTTTTTTTTATACACCCTGTACAATCACAAGCCGAAGGCGAATGTTGTATATAGATAACTTGTGAAATGAACTAATTCATATGCAAGCTAGTTACAAACAATCGTGGTTGTAACAGAAGAGATGTACAAACATTGTACTATACACACGTAAAAATCTCATATCTTGTGTTCGCAACAGGCTTGTATAGAAAGTTGCTACAAGGTTGTCACTGACAACTTGTTAACAGATTGTTGAATTGCAAGATGATAACAAGTTGTTGGAACAACTTGTAACAAGTGTGTTGAGTCAACAACCTTGTAGGAAGTTGTCAACAAGTCGATGATAACTTGTCAACAAGCTGGGAACAAGCAGTGCGAACACATCCTGATTACTTAATGTTGTTGAAACAGCATTGATACAAGGCTACTGCTGATTTGTTACAACTTGTGCATTTTTACGTGTGTAGTGCTTGTTACTAACTACTAACTATAACTACTGACTTTCATTATTGATTTGTATGGAGTTTACAAGAGTATACATGTGACATTATCTTTGAAGTTTATTAACTATTCACGATTTTCACAATCAGTAAGGGAATGGTTACCAATACTTCCACGCACCCGTATGACGTTCCTTCGACAACGATGTTAACTTTGCCACTGTATTTTCCTCTTGCTAACGTTAAATTTGTTTCGACAAAATTAAACTGTACCATGCCGATGGTTTATAGCGCAATTTGGCATGTGACTACAGGAGGAATGCGATCATACATACATACATACATACAAACTTTATTTTGGCACGCTGGCCTCGACAACTAAAAAAGCTGGTTTCCATAAGGGGCGTGGTCAGACAATACATGCAAAAATATACGATCCGAGGCCTATTGGATCTCCTTTTCTTAAATTGGATTACCAATTATTGGCGTGCAATTAGTATGGCACTAGTTTTCCATAAATAGCGAATACGAGGCATCCTTTACTGATTGCGGAGGTGATACGACACTCCCTAACATTGGCCACCGTAACATGGATACGACAGCGATGACTAACTGGAAATTGGGCTTATTACATTTTTTCGAACTTGGGGTCCAGTGTATTGGATAGTAAATGATAAGCTGCAGGTCTTTAGGATCAAACTACCTGAAAAATTCACCTTCGCTCGAAACGTTGAAGTTCTTGTTGAATTTTTCAGGTGGTTCGATCCTAAAGACCTGCAGCTTGTCGTGTATATAGACGCTACCTACACTGGCACTTACTTGTACAGTAAGCTGGCGTAGATTTGTGTTGAATTTTAAAACACTTAAATGAATGTATATATATGAGGCATCCGGCTACGGGGAATATAAATTTTAAGAATGTTTAGACGAGATTCAAATAGATGGCGCTAACTGTTTCTCCATTTCCAGGACTGGGATTTTCCTCACTTTCAATCAGCTATTGACATCAAACTGCCTGGCATGAACACGTCATCATTTCACTTTACCCCACCACGTTGTCTGAAAAAGGAAAATTGGGCAGTTCATGTTACGGGTAAATGGTTCAACTATGGGATAATATTTATTGTTATGATTCTCGACATGAACATGTGGAAGAATCAGATCTTTTATGATCCTTTTACCTTTGGACAATACACGGACTCGAAGGGCTATATTTACACTGTGTCTAATACAACATTTGTGGAGCACGCGAATAAAACAACTCTTTCGCATGAATGGCGTTGGAGCCATATTAATCCATTGACCAACAGAACATATGGTGAAGATGACATGAAAATGAATTCAAAGTATTTGGATTTTTCACTGGGAGTGAAAGGTTTAGCATTTATTCCGTCTATTGTCGCATTTATTGTGTTTGGCATGCTGGTGTGGATTTATGGCCGCGAGGAAGCGGTAACTGTCATGTCGGCTCCTAGTCAGGTTGATGGAGTAGTGGTGGATCAGTGGGAATATGACGAAAAAGCATCTGATAAAGGTATAATATTTTTGCTTGGAGTATATATAGTATCCAGATTAATCTGCATTAGGTGTTAATCTGTGGCCGCAATTTCCGATTGTGGAATACGTCAGGCAACTGCTTCTATTTCTCCAATTCACGTATTTGCTGCTATTGGCAGCCTCGAATTCTCCAATTCACGTATTTGCTGCTATTGGATCTTTTGGGCAGTTATTCCACGCTGTTGCCGCATTATAGGCAATACATTTTTGCATGATTCATTTTCGGCTTTTGTAATAAGAAATCATTGCCATTACTACGTAGATCCAGGGCATATTTTAAGGATTTCTAAGTGGGGGGCCATTTGTGAAAAAGGGCCCTTAATCTGAGTGCTGAAGGCGCGAGCCCTGTAGAGGTCCGTGTTAGTGGGGGGCCATCAAGAGGGCCTGGGGGGCCAAGTGTCCCCCAGTATATATGTTAAAATAAGCCTTGCGTAGATCATAGTTTTGATTGTTTGCGATTTCAGACAGGTTCATGCATTGCTTAAACGCATTTGTACGTCTTCTACATGAGAGCCTACATGCAGTCGTCATATTTGTATCATCCCGCGGCAAACATATTCGCAGATGTATGCGATAAACAATTTGGCAGATCGTTTATGTATATAATAGAAACACTATAGAGGTCCAATTCAAAATTAGATCATTGGGGTACTGCACAACTGGTATAGTATGCTGTGCGACATCGTTTGCCCAATTTTACACATTTTTAAACCAGCATGCCACCCCTTTTAAACCATAAAATCAAATGCTTTCTTTAAATCAAAGAAAATAAACCTATTCAAACAACCTTTATCCATATTTAAATATCACTTATTTGTAACTTTTGAAAGCGCTGTTTGCGTATAGAGTGTTTGTTCTAAAACCAAATGGTTAGTAAGAAAGCTGCTGGGAAATATTTTTTCGAAAATTTTCTCAACAACGAAAAGCACCGACACTATAGTCTATATATAGTTCGTGGACTCCGTTTTACTTCCTGTTTTGTAAACAGGGGGAAATAATGGCTACTTTCATATAAACTGGAAACCTTCCTGAAAGTATTGATTTTTAAAATCAAGGTCAATGATTGTGTAATTACACCCACAGAGATGATCCCTATCTCGCAGCAATTCTTTTTCTATGTGAAATTTCTAGTTTATATATATATATATGTATATATATGACGGTATTTAGTGTTTGTTTCACGAAATTAATAATATCCAGATTATACACATGATTAACTTATTGCAATATTATTAGCCCTCCACTCACCAGCTATCTTAGAATTACTAAGACTCCAGCCCTTGTGACACTGGACGGCGGTTTAAAAGGCGGAAGGCTCAAAACAATTCATTTTTAAATGAACGTTTTAAACCGTCATATATTTGCACGCTTCGGCTTGTGCACTCTGTATATGTGTGTACAAAACTAACTGCGGGAAAAGGGTGTAAGCCTGTTAGATCGTAACTAGACATCCCGACCTTTGAGAATCGGATGAGTGCACTGATGGTATATTATTATTTACATTTATGCTTTATTTTAGGGATAACTAGAAGCTTTTCTAGTAGATCGCAGTTGAGTGAAACATACACTTAAAAATACCATATTATATGTATATATATGTATATATAGCCAAATATGCCACAATATATGGCTGCTTAGTCTCAAAATGTTTTAATGGCAGTTATTCTCCACCTGCATCAAAGGGTGGCTCGTACCCAGGCGCCAATTATTCGCTAACCAATCAGGTTGCCTAATTTATATTTCGCTTCGCGCAAACAAATTCGCCTAGTGGAAAACGGGTTAAGATGTACTTTATACAGTACGTGGACGCGATGAAAAAACAGTTGCTTATATATGTTTTGGTTTTGGATTTATTACC
This sequence comes from Trachythela sp. YZ-2020, assembly GCA_016169945.1. NCBI lineage: Eukaryota > Metazoa > Cnidaria > Anthozoa > Malacalcyonacea > Clavulariidae > Trachythela > Trachythela sp. YZ-2020. The sequence continues at coordinate 670,480 of JADLSH010000164.1, read as the reverse complement.
AGTTTAAATTTGTTTTTCACCTGTATCCGTCATTGTTTTAGAAGAATAATCCATATTTTTTACTCGTGTTGCAGAAACAGTGAATTTAGCGAGTGTTTTTCGTCCGCGTATTAACTACGGCGCGGGTGAGCGGAATTTGTTCTTATATATAAGATGCCAGGTACGAAGCAGTATCAAAGGGTTAACTGGAAAACGCGATACGCAGATAGTCCAAACCCGAATAGTCCAAACGCGGATAGTCCAAACGCGGATAGTCCAAGCGCGGATAGTCCAAACGCGGATAGTCCAAACGCGGGTAGAACACTTTATTTTGAAGAATTGTTGTTTGTTTAAAAAGCTTGCCCATCATTTTCACCTGGCAATGCAGGGAAGTTATGATACAATGGTATGTAAATTTTAGGAAATAATAATTACAGTATTTATAATGTTATTAATGTTATTAATAAAAGAGCATATAGTTTAGTTTATATCTATAAAACTTGCTGTCATTTACGAATTTGAACTATCCGCGTTTGGACTATCCGCGTTTGGACTATCCGCGTATCCGTACCCGCATTTATCAAAGGATAACTTATACAGAAGCGCTGTTTATGGATTAAAGGATTACCGAATGGTTTTCCGTGCAGGATTGCGTGATCCTAACACGCGGGATGTTGCGAGACTTCCTGAAAACGTAAAAAAATACGAGCCGATAGGCGAGTATTTTTTAGCTTTCAGAAAGTCGAGCAACATCCCAAGTGTTAGGATCACACAATCCTGCACGGAAAACCATTTGGTAATTATTTTATAAAATAACGACAAAGAAACAACGGTAAAACTTTATTTCATTTTCGACTAACTTGTCAACGTCTTCCTCTGTTGCTAGAGCGAACCTCCGTTCCTTGTTTTCCTTCATTTCCTTCTCGTTCGACATATTTTAAAAACCCCGCGAAGCGCCTAAAATTTTCCGTGCATGATTGTCTCATCCTGCACGGGTATTGACCAATCACAGCTCGCGTAATAAACAATTTATTTTATAAAAAGAAATCGTTGTTAAAACAAACATGAGAAATTTAGTGATTTGTTCAATGCGGAAATTTTATTTTTAGATTTTTTTCTGTTTTGAATTTAATTTAGATGAAAAACATGATCAGGAGATGGGAACAACCAGTAAAGACAATTCAGAGAGAAAGCCTCGTCCAACGTCTGTTCCAATACCTGTTGAAGAAGTCGATGGTAAAAGTCAACCTGTGCTTACCAGCTATGAAATGAAAGCGCTGTCATAAGCGCCATGGTATTAACGGTTTATTTATAAGAACCAACACATTAATCATTATTTACCAAGTAGAATTTTGCTGATAAACTTGCTATAATGCAAAAAATATTTATTCATATTCCTTTAGAATATTATGTATTGGAATTCAATAGTCGTATGTATGTATGCGTGTATGGATTTCTTTACTGGAATTTGGAGGGAATAAACAAACGATATTTAGTTGCGATAGTTAGTCGTTCAAACGACGCTTGCAGTTTTCTTTGAATAAAACATAAAATATGCGCTATTTTTAGAGGTTTTGCACGGCGGTGATGTTGGATGGCAGGAACAATAGATTTCAGAGCCTCAGAGAAAAACAACAAAAGCCTTTTTCCCCGCATTCCGGGATAAATTGAGGGGAAAATTGAAGCTTCCTAATGGGGGCCCCATTTAAGTCCCGGATGTGAGATCGTGCGGCTACATTGAAATCTCCTTAGCAACACTGCCTTAGCAAATAACAAAATCATTTTATGAACAAAGCTTACAGTTTTGCAATCTTTTACTACTAATGTAACACTACAAAAGTATTAAATACTTAATAAGGAAGCTTATACAATTTTGGTGAAGTTTCTAGGACGGGATTTTAAGAAAATAGTTTTTTTGTTAATATTACTCTATGCTTCTAAAAACGGCCCCTAGAACCTCACCAAAATTATATATAAGCTTCCTTATTAAGTATTCAATACTTTTGTAGTGTTTTATTAGTTGTAAAAAATTGCAAGACTGCTAAATTTAGACACGTGCCTTATGATTTATTTACTCCAGTATATTAGCAAATGGACATTCTAAATATCATGTATAAACGATATCCAAATTCCAAAATAATAATTTGTTTGACTATTTTTAGTTGAAGACACCTGCAGAGAGATTTTTTGATCTAGTGTGTTTTACTGCCGCCATCTTGTTTTCGTAAATCTCGCGCATGCGCAAGCAAATTGCACTTTTGTTGCTTTAGACTAGTGGAACTGGCATTTAACTTCAAAGGCGGGTGTTTCAGCTGTTTCTCACTTGGCTGCTCTTTATAATCAACACGTATTTAGAATTTTAAGACACACAGGGGTGTTTTTTACTGAATTTATGGGGGGGGGGGGTTCATGTTTTTTTTTTCACGTCCAAAAATGATTTTGTTGTTGCTAAGCCAGTGTTGCTAAGGAGATTTCAATGTAGCCAATTGGCGCACGATTTCAAATCCGGAACTTACATACCAGACATAAATGGGTCCCCCATTAGGAATATTTTTCCCTTTCGTTTGACTGCATTTATTCCGGAATGCCTGCCATCCAACATGGCGCCGTGGCAACATGGCGCCTATAGACAAAGAGCATTTGCCAAAATAATGAAATGATTATTTATCACTGCTATGAATATATGCCTACTGTATTGATCCATATTTTTATTTTCAAGATGTTTTCGTTACTTTCGCTTTATGTTTCAATGGACGAATTGCACTATCAATCAGTACAGCGTTTTGAACTTTTGCTGTTCTTGAGTTGTGATAAAACAATAAGAAAGTTGCATGTTTATTACTATGAATTTGTTTTGGTCGTGCCTCGCCTAGCATGCATTGCTAACAATGGAGGTTGCCCTTGACAACGGGATAATTTTATTGTTTAAACGTACAAAGTACCGAAATCGGCTAACACACTATTCCCAGTAGTTTACGTTTATGGCTTTATGTCCACCGTAAATCCTCTATTAAGCTCCCCCTTTTAGCTTATAGTGTTCGGCTAAATCAGTAGCCCCTCCCTCTATTAAGCCTTCCTTCAATAAACGCCCTCTCCAACGCAAATAAACCCCCGGGTGGCTTAAAAGAGGATTTACGGAATATATAGTCTTGTGTTTAATATACGTCGACGGTAATATTTAGCGAACTGTTGAAGCCGCTTACGCCGGATTTCAAAACATAAGAAAAATCGCTGCCATAACTCAAAAACACCTGCGCTGCAAGTATTCATATTGTAACGGTAATGGAGTCAAATAAAGTACAACACATGCAAGTAAGATTATGGAGAGATTAACAAGTCATGCTACAACTTGCGCCCATTCACATACAGTACATTGTTACAACAGTACTTCGTTTTTCATGTCATATATGTTTACCAAGTCAGTTCGCTACAATATAATCACCATGAGCCTGGTTTTTAATGTACAGCAGGTCATCGGGTAGTGTATTGCCTATTTTCAACTGCTGTTATTTGTCTGTCAGATGAATTATTACCCCACAAAAAAGCGCACGCGCCGATAAGCGGATACTCACGATTTTCGCTATTTTTTGGACTTAAAAATGCACATGCGCCTTTTAAAATCCGCATAGGCTTCACCCCTCTTTCCGAATGAACCCCTTGCAGCACCGTACTTGCAGGAAGTATAATGGTATGAACCGTGTACTGATTTTGGGTTTTTCCAATCTTCCTCAAAATAACTGTGTTTTGCCTGGGAAGGTGTACCAGTTGGCCATTGCAGTACTGCTAGTCTGACTGAGTGCTGATTGTTGCTAGTCTAGTACTTATACTGCTTTGCAATGTTTATTCGCCGGTGTTTCTCTTTGCCAGTGTACCGTCCTCAGGGGTGGTACCCGCATTCCACAGCTTTTTTGCCATACACATTTTGTTCATTCTCCACAAAAGAAATTGTGTAAATTTCATGCGATAATAAACTTCAGAAAACGTGTACATAAATATACTATACTATAATAATAATATAATCATGTAACGTATAAATTACTACACGATGGAAACTTCAACAGTAAAAACTGCTGTTATCAATATATAAATAAACAGAAAAGCACTATATAGTTATATACAATGAGAGTATAGAAAAGACCTAAGTATAAAAACTTTCAACGATCGAGCGTGGAATAATGAAAGTTTGTTGGTTGGTTTATTGAAACAATGGACTTGAAGTTCCATGCCGGCCAATATAAAATTAAAGGACCAATTTTAAATCAGTATCTTGATAAAGTATTTGTCCAACTCAAACTTTGATGACTTAAAAACGCATGCGCCTATATCCGGGCCGCGCCTATATCCGGGCCGCGCCTATATCCGGGCCGCGCCTATATGCGGGGGGGTAATAATTTGGTACGGTGGCCTAAAGTGGCCGCGCATCTTTTCTTTTAAATAAGCTTCCTTTCCTTAAAAGCCCTCAAACTTTAAAATATAGCTTGCCCAAAATAGTTTATTCATTGCTGAAAGTTTACAAAAATCTCTGAACTTGCTGAAATCAGTTTGGTTGCAGCAAATTATGTTTCTGGCTGCGGAAATTGACTTTATGGTAGACTTGCTCCAAGTCTGTCTCTTATAGGGGTTTTTATTGGGGAGTTCGAAAATGCGGGCGGGAGGAAATTAAGGCGAACGGGACCTCTCCTCTCCCAATTTTCTCGCCGCCCGTCCTCCTCCCGCCCTCCTCCCGCCCTCCTCCCGCCCTCCTCCCGCCCGCATTTTCGCGCGCCCTAATATACTCCTCAATCCTTTATAACTCCCTCATAAAAAACCCTATAAGAGACAGACTTGGAGCAAGTCTAACTTTATGGCTGCGGAAATTAAGTTATGGCTATGGTTTAGACTTTCGGCAATTTTGTGTTAGATTACCATCACATATTGTTTGCCCGATGGCTTTTTTTTGCAGATATGTGACGTCGGGAGCTGCAGCTCCTCACAACTCATCGTCATGATGTCATCACATACTTCTATGATTCCATCAGCACTTTGTGTCCAATATATATTCTACTCATAGATAAGTATACTAAAATATAATAATATTATCCATATTGGTGTACCCTCGAAATCATTCCCATTATACGGGGTCTGCATATACCCGGTCTTCGTGCCAGTGGAATTTGTGTTAATAAGTACCAATATAGGTTTATGCAGAAACATTGACAATATTTCTACACTGCTTTTCTATACTGTTTTCAACACCCAGGATTTTCGAGGGAGACTATAAGGATACATTAATTTTTCTTGGATAATCTTGTTCTGTTTCATGAAACTGAATTGAAATTGTCGGAGTGAAAACAATTGTGGAAGCATCAAAGGCACAGTTCTTTCTCGAGGCAACGTGAGCCGTGGTTATAGAAATTGGCAGAGAGTCGGAGGCGTTTACAATAAATTGCTCATTTGACTGGGCATCTATTAGAGTGGCTGTTTATATTATTTATAGTATATCTATAGACTATACATAAAGAATATTATATAAACTGTAGTTTATATCAGACGTTGAATTTCCGTCGAAATTAATTCGTTGAATTTAATGCTGCAGAATTTTTTATTCGAGAGTAATTGACATTTTAAATGTTTTATTCGCGGCGCAGCACATTATGTTTATGTGCGACGTTAAGGATCTGATCTAAAACTCCACACGAGTCAGAACACGAGTGAACATGAGTGAACACGAGTGAACACGAATGAACACGAGTGAACACGAATGAACACGAATGAACACAAGTGGAACACGAGTGAACACGAATGAAATACAACTAAAAATGCCATTTAGGTTATATAGGTATATATATATTTAGTAAACAGGAAATAAACCCTAATCACCCAGTTATTTATTGAAAAAGGCTTGGAAATGTTAATTTATTGCGTGCTGCCGCTCAGCTGCAGTGTTCTACTCGGTATTTATTACAAGCGTTTTCTTTGGGCTAAACGACAGTGGACTTGGAGTTTGGAAAACGAGGTTTTCAATGTGGGGAATTCTACTTTTGGTACATAATTATGTATTTAGTTGTTGTTTGGACAATTGTTTGTATATTTGATTTAATAGTTGCTATTTAAAGGCGAATATTGTTAATTAATTGTAATATTAATAACGTTAATTGTTAGCCAAACGCAAGCCATTTTTGGAAATATAATGTACATTGACCATTTCACTTTTCAGTCCCGTGAGTCCACGTTGTGCTATTGCTAATTATAATTTGAATAAAAATGCTTTCATCCATTTACCATAGACCAAGTCTTGCCCAAATTTAATGTCCCCACCCACCATAAAATTTTTCTAAGGCAATAGTCCCATTCAACTTCTCCCTTGTTTAGTGTTGTTTGCTTACATATTTCAAATTATGCGACAACACCTTTCTGAAATTAAACGACATACAGATATGAACGAAAGAAAGCATTTTAATCCAAATGATAGTTAGCAATAACAGAACATGGACTGAAAAGTGATTTGGTCAATGTACATTATATATTTCCATAAATGGCTTGCGATTGGCTATAACAATTAACGTTATTAATATTACAATTAATTGACATTATTATACATTGTAGTCACTACGTGTCTTCTGATTGGCTAATTGCTTACAGTTAAATATGGCAATCACGCAACCTACAGATAACTGAGTTATCTGCTATATTCGCCTTTAAATAGCAACTAAATTAAATCATATACTTAAATATACACAACAATTGTCCAAACAACAACTAAGTACATATGTACCAAAAGTATAATTCCCCACATTGACAACCACGTTTTCCGTACTCCAAATATTTTTTTATTTATCTATTTAATTCGCCTTCTACATCTTGTACATATTACATAGTGGCAGGGAATCCGCAACAGCGTAATTGCCAATTACTGCGGGCCCAAAAAAATACTTGTGTAGTCCACTGTCGTTTAGCCCAGAGTCAGAGAAAACGCTTGTAATAAATCCCGAGTAGAACACTGAGCAGCAGCACGCAATAAATTAACGTTTCCAAGCCTTTTTCAATAAATGACTGGAAATTTGGGGTTTTATTTCCTGATTCCTATATATTTATAGAACCTAAATGGCATTTTTAGTTGTATTTCATTCGTGCTCACTCGTGTTCCACTTGTGTTCACTCGTGTTCCACTCGTGTTCACTCGTGTTCATTCGTGTTCATTCGTGTTCACTCGTGTTCGAAGTATATCGAAAATATCGTCGAATAAAACTCATAACATACATATATATATATATAGTACAATCTGAAGACATGCATGTTTCGGCGTTCAACGCCTCGTCAGTGCAGCTTGGTACACGTCTATACACAAGATGCCTACCGTATTTATACACATGAGCTTACTCTCACCAAGCGCATGTGGTACAACACGGTGACATCAACGCATCTAGACATGCGCAAAGTGTCATGGAGCCAGAGTGCTCAAACGATATATATATTGCGGTCATAGTATAATTTTACTATAAAATTTCTTGTTTGTCAAACTCTTTATATGAATGTTACAAAGCTAATATTTCTACAACGAAACACACAACTTTGAGGCTTATTATAATAGCCAAACACTTTTCGGACTGATATAAAACCTGCACGCAGACTGGTCGCGTAATTTTGGAAACGGGTGTAAATATTTGAAAGGTAATATCAGGAAATATTTGTTTAATTTATTGAAAACTATAATTGCATAATAAAACGAGGCGAAAGGCCGGTGGGATTTTAATAACCGTATACGCACCGCATACGCACCGCATACTCACCGCATACGCACAGCATACGCACCATAATGCACTGCGCTAGAACTCGGTTAGCTATCAAACTATGGGAGTCGCTGAGGGGCTGCACGGAACCATGCGTTTTCTTCGTAGTGGAGTTCGTATATATAGAAACGCAGTCTTCTGTAATTATTGACGTAGTACTAGGATTTGCTTGGCTAGAGGTGATCGTATTTATAGTAAAGATTTTATATTTGTATTATTGTACTAAAATGATTTCTAGAGATTGTTCTGAAGTACGTTTTATCTTCTGAGCAAGCGAAGGGCTACAAATTCTCGAGGATACCTTGAGAAAGAACACCGAATATTTGGAGTGGGGGTCAGGATCCATGCAATACAGCTCCAGAAGATGAAGTACTTCTCCTTATTTTGACCCGAGCGGCCAAGGCCAAAACATCGCCATCCTCCCAGTGTTTCTCTCTTCCCAGTGATGTCTGCCCCAGTTATAACACAGCCTGTTACTAAGCTCATAAACTATTTTATTACTAGTCAAACCTGACCCACTGAATGGAAAAGTAGCAATGTAACCCCAATCCACAAGAAATTGATGTAACGGACAAACGAATTATCGATCAATTTCAATTCTATCAATACCATCAAAGATCTATGAAAAAGTGATATCAGAACAGATGTCTCACATGTTTAGTCCGTATCTATCTACTAATCTTCCTGGGTTTATAAAGGGGCATTCCTGCACTACTGCCCTTTTGAAGATGACTGAAGACTGGCGTGCTAGTTTAGATAAAGGCAATACAGTTGCAGTCGTTGCTGTTGACTTAAGTAAAGCCTTTGACTCAGTAAACCATCAACTTCTGATTGCAAAACTCGAAGCGTATGGATTCAGTCTAGAGGCTCTTAATCTAATGGAAAACTACTTTACTGGGTTTGGTGGATAATCCAAGTGAGTAGATATATACACAATTTAAGACCTAACCAGGAACGGCTGCGAAAAATGCAACCCTAGGTCCTCTGGCAGGAATTGAACCCACGGCCCTGCGATTAACCTATTGACCTAACTACGGTCCTGGTTAGGTCTTAAACTGTGTATATATCTACTCACTTGGATTCAATGACTTGGATTATCCACCAAACCCAGTATTCTAGTTCAACCAAGTGAAGTGCAAACAAATCTTTGAAGTTTACCTTATCACAACCCGCACACCCGATAACCTATATATACAGAACTTACGGTTACACTCAGCAACTGGCCTCTGTAGCTCAGTTGGTTAGAGCGCTGCACCGGAATCGCAGGGCCGTGGGTTCAATTCCTGCCAGAGGACCTAGGGTTGCATATTTCGCAACCGTTCCTGGTTAGGTCTTAAATTGTGTATATATCTACTCACTTGGATTATCTACCAAACTCAGTATTCTAGTTCAACCAAGTGAAGTGCAAAACAGTAAACATACTTATCAAAAGCTATAGTCGGGTTTGGGCGTATATGGGCGTGGTTTATGTACTTATTTAATCACAGCAGCCCAGGCAATGACTACAATATATAATGGTTTCAATTTGTATATATTTTTAGGGGCAAATAAACATTAAATTGGTTAATAATGGCAGTTAAAATGTACCAGTTAGTGTCCCCTACGTCCACTCTGTGTTTTATCGTAAGGCTTTGAACATGTGCGGGAAAGTTGATGTATATGTTTATTGTTTACTGTATTTGGGTAGACATTTTTTACTTAAATCTATCATATAAACTGAAATTAAAATTATAAAACATTAATATCAGTTACACGAGTTAAAATAATTATTTTTGTTAAATTAATAAATTTTAAAGTACCCTCGCGCTTTCTACCCGCGAATGTTTACTCTCGACACTACAAAACCAAAAAAATATTTAAAAAATACGACCCTCGACTTTTCATATACGACCCTCGACTTTTTTTTGCGACCCTCGACTTTTTACCCTCGACTCTCGACATTTGACCCTCGACACTCGACTTCCAACCCTCGACACTCGACTCTCGACAAAAACCGAGACTCGTCAGCAGACTATGGAATCGCCTTCCTGAAGAAGCCCGCAATGCCGAGAATATTATACAGTTTAAAAGTATTATAAGTAACGTTGATTTAGACATGGATACTTATTATACTTAATTCATATTCAATTTTCGTAAACTCGCGTTCTTATTGGTCAATTTGTACCACGTGTGTGCATTTTATATAGCAACAACGCACGGCCGTGCCGTTATAGTTAGTGGTGGGCGATACTGTGAATATCGATTTCGATACGATACCGAGTACTTTTGTATCGATACCACTGTTTCGATACTTTTTTTCGATACCGATACTGGTCAGTAGACAAAGTACTTCATACACTAGTTAAATATGTTCGTACCACAACGATTAATAGTCTTTCTATTTAATTTAACATTTCTGCCATTTTCCAGCATGAAAAAGAAAAACCTGGAAAAAACACGATGAGCCAGCTGGCTCCAGGTTCGCAGCTCCAGTTTCGCGAACCTGGAGCCAGCTCCAGATTGGCTCGAAACTGGAGCTGAGAGGACAAGTTTGTAAACAAAGCGTTTTGGCCGCTTAACGAGTAATGTAAATGAATTTTTTTTGAAAGACCATTTTTACCTATCATATTTTCTAGTACGTGACCGAAAATGAGAACTTTATTCCGTTTCGTTTGTCCACAGTAGCTTGTGAAAGTTGACTATTTTTTCTGACGAAGGGGCTGGTCAGCGGCCCGATTGATCGTATAGCTTTTTAAAACCTTATTTTTTTACCTTTATAATGGCAAACTGTAAAATTTGATTGATGACCGTTCTAGAGAAAGTATTTAAATATAATGTCAAGCAATAAGCGTACTTCTACATCGCGAAACCGCGATAAATAACTCTGGCAAAGTCGAGCCATCTATTTCACGCGCGGCCCGCTTGTATTAATTTCGCACTGCCGTGAACACACAACTTTGGTATCGGTAAATTTGCGTTTTGGAGAAATAACCTATTGAACGTTTAATGATATATTATTATTTATTGCACTTTTTTAAAGACTAAACGATCGAAACATCGTCCATATCTGCAACACACAACGCAAACAAGATCGCGAAAAATGGTGTTAAATGCGGCTCAGATTGCCGAACGTCAAATACGTCTAGCATAGTACAAATTGTTTCGCAAAATTTCCTCTTAAACTCGCCTTTCTGCGATTTTTCAAAAGATGACCCTTCTAGATTAATTGTCATTCTACCATATCCTATAGTATTTAAAATTTTAGGATGTATATCCAGCATGAACAACTCACGAGAACACTGGCATTCGTGACCGACATGAGAAATCCACTTTCAAGAGATGTAAATATATTAACGTAATTGACAACAAAAACAATCAGTCCATGTGCTTTGGCACGTGATGTCATTTGATAATCTCAGGGGAAAACCGTATCAAGTAAACAAGTTGATTTCAGTACAACTTTAGGAACAAGCTTGCATACATGTATGCTGAAATATATCATATAGGTCATATAGCTGAATCGAAATGAACTCAAATGTCAGTGTGCTTGATTAACTCGTGTAAGTTGAGATTGGTTGGTTCTCTCCTGTGCTTCGAGGGTTTTTCTTCGGGTACTCCGGTTTTCCTTCCTCTCTAAAAACTAACCCCAAGGCACTAACCTTAACTATAAACTAACCCTCGAAACCTTTCTCAATTGGGTTGTAAAACCTGTTAAGGCTTTCCGTCCACCTCAGAGTGGTAAGCATAATAAAAAAAAGCCAAGATTATTTTATCAGTCCATTTTCACTTCCTGCGTCTCTGCAGGCCTACGCAAACCTATAACAAAGGACATCCTATTTCGTAAACAGAGTGCTCACGAGGTAACTCTACTATATATATAACCAAGGCTATTAAGGGGTTCATTTCTTATCTGGGAGGGGGGGGTGGTGGGATTTAGTGAGCTCTCTTAAATCTTTGGCATGGTCCATCCCCATGATAAACTTTTCCCAACCCCTAAATTATGATATTTTTTTCATATGAGCCCCCTCCCAACCTCTCCTAAAAATACATGGAACCTTAAAATCTCGTTTTTGTGAGCAAAAGGTTTTGTGATCATTTCCAGTTGACTTTTACTGCTGTATGTAAATATATTTTCAAGTTATACCTAGCAACAGATAGATTGATAGATAGAACAAGCTGTAACTATGTTGTAATATCTTGCTCAAGATGTGTCAAATCTATTTGAGCAGCAGTTACGATTTTGACATTTAGTATCCTTGAATGGCTATTTCATGTCCTTTCAAGGTGACAATTCTTGCTACAGAACAAGGAAACATTGTATTGTTTTTTTGCGCGACCCACCCCCTTTTGCTAATATTTTTATGTGTGGCCCACCGCTTTAAGGCAGTCTTTTTTTTATGGCCGACTCCCTATTTCCCCCCCCCTGATAAAAAATGAACGATCCTTAAACTGTCATTTTCCCTGTCCCATATAGGAATGTAGGATATAGGTTGTCCCTAGTAGCAGTAAGCATACCCTAATTAATCTGAAGTTAGGTGGAATTAACCTGTCGCGTAAGAAAAAGTTTCTTCCTCAATGCAGGATCATCAATTTTTCCGTAGTAAACTTGGAGGGTAGAATGCGCATCTCCTTTTCGTAAAATTTCTCGACAAAGCTGAACTAATGTTACGGGATATTTCGATTTACGATACTTTTCCATTGTATCGAACAACAGTTTAAATAATATGTCAAAACACCAGGATGGTCGATAATTTCCAGCTTTGAACATAGTTTTCCTCACAACTTCGTGGAAACATTCGTTATCCAATGATGAAAAATAATCTTCAAACAGATTTTCTGGTGGACTTTCACTCCAATTTTCGCAATACTTATTGTAGCAATCTCTGACGAAGTTTGCATATGACGCCGGTACATAAGAAGGTGTACATTCTATTCCCTGTTCTAATGCTTCCCTTAGTTCTTGCTGAATGGAGTATTTTGTTTGTCGAATGAAAAACAGCCATTTGTCTGGAAATTCATCATCCCATATCGTGTTCCAACGTAGGTGAAATTCAGGGTTTGCACTTTTTGCCAACGAGTTCCAATACTAAAAAACATATTAATATTTGAAATACAGTATGCCATATTTCTATCGCATTCGATATTCAGGCTACCATTCTAGTACTACCACATGCATATAAAAGTGCAACATTTTAATATGTAGTACCATTATAGACCATGCAGCACTCGGGATTTTATAGGCCCTAAAGACGCATAATGCATGTTTGAAAATGCAAAGGAACATATAGATTGAGTTCTAGAAACAACCAAAATACGCATTAGTTTCTACAGAGACGCACCTTCTTTTCGAGTTTTGGAAGCTTTTTCCATGTTAATGCAGGCGACGTAGTATTTTTTAAGGAACAAGAACGGTCGTGACCATAGGTGTTGAAGTGCCACAATGAAATTCCAGTTGAAATATTTCGTTTTTTTACCAGCACGGTCTCGTTATTCAGTGCATTTTCCGATGTTTTAATATATGCCCATTCACTTTCATCTTTTCGACTTCGCTCTATTTGACAAGAACATTGATTGACGTCTGTCTTCTTGGATTTTGTCTTGCCAACGTCATCATCAGTGAGCACATCAGGAGAACCGAGCTCGTATGTACTTGATCGATACTTTCTCTACAACACGAAATAATTCTAATAAATAACGTTAACCATTAATTCGAGTATAATTTGGATATAGCATGTCGTGGGCAATGGAGAGTGAAGAGATGTAATTAAGGTGAATGTGGGGTTCCGGTATAGGGGCTCCTCGATACGATTTTCTAAGTTACCTTGATATTTTCTCTATCTCGCAAGATAAAACGTCTGAAGGGTGATGTCTCAATGCCTTTTTGTTCCTCATGAACTGTTTTTGCATCAACTATATAAAAAAATTAAAGGTCACAAGAATGTTTTACACTCATAATTATTATAGCGATTTCACAATTATTGTAGCATAATTATATCAAAGTTTGAAAATTTTGATCTGGTCGAACGCACATATGCCATTTATCGAAGCGAGTAAAAGTCGTAATGAAGCAAAATTAATAAATAGAATCGAATGCCTGTATTAATTTTACCTGAAGTAAGTGGTGTTACCATATTTGGTGTTACGCCTCCTTTTCTACTTGGCGCGATTCTATCACAGGATGTAGAGTCTGAAAGCTCCATTAGAGGCTGCATTGTTAAATTCTCTCCACTGCTTCCAGAAGTTCTCAGGGGTAACGTTGTTGGTTGTGAGGCAAACGTAATAAATTTTCGCGTGCTTTCGACACTTTCTCCTTCATCGCTGTCTTCACTATCGGTGCACATAATAACTAGATCCATTGTTTCACATTTGGGTGGTTTTGACATGGGGCTCTGTGTTAAGCAGAAGATATGATAAGAAAAAATGTCGAAACGTTGAAGTAATATATTCCATGACCAGGTTGCTGCCCAATTTTCATTATTTTCATTAAACGATTCGAAATCTTGATGTCACATAGCATTATTATAGGGATCATAAACCATGCGTGGTTATTTTCGTAAAAAAATCCTTTCTAATTTTCCCAATTTTCATAAATTGGACATCGGAATGTTAGTGTCATTTGCTTAGGCTAAGATCAATTGATTGAAGGATATGATACTCTTTGAATCTAGTTAATTGATAGCATAAAAGTGTAAATCTTGTATTAAATTAAGTAGTAATACCACAGCTATAATAAAGCGCGACTTTTTGGACATCCCGCTGTATAGTCGTATGATATTTCGTTCCCACTATAATTACATTAACCTCATACATTTAAAAATCCAATATCATCATATTTATATACATTACCTTGTGTTTCTGTTCCTCTTCGTTGAAAGCCACTGGACCAAGTTCATGAAGTGTAAACTCTTCCATGTTACCATGGTTTTCTAAGATGAAAGAATATATATAGATTGGCTGTTATGATTTTGTTCCATTTTTTGAACTACATACATGACTATATCTATGTAGACAACTTCCCCAGACCTCAGTTGTGCCAATTACACCATAGTCTATGGAATAATGTGTTTCATTTGCAATGTGAGTAACTCAAACATTGGGATTATCTATATTTCGCATATACTGTGCTTAGCTTCTAGGTTAAATAGTCCCCAAAATCGTTTTACCTGATATAATCGCGTTACAAGTTGCAGAGGAGACACTTGCTTCATGTTGTTGTGGAAAATCATGTTCCCTGCCGTCAGGAAAAAGTGCCTTTGCGAGTTTAGGTGTACCTAATTCGTAAACGCTTGATCTATATTTTCTCTAAAATGAAATGAGATGCATGGAATGCACAATTACTTTCAGTTCAATCCAATATACAAGCTAACAAAGTAATACCACGAAATATGAGGGTCCGTACCTACCTATATCAACAGGCTTTTTCAGACAATAAACTATACAAATTATCTTTACAAAACCTTTGTCTTAGAAGACCAATCACAAAATGGGGCGGTTGGGGTGAAGCATTTCTTTGGGGCACCTGCATGCATGTATATCTGCAGGTAGTCCATATGCAAACCGTAAAACAAATTACCTTTAACTTTTTCCGTTCACGAAAGTTAAACCGTTCTTGTAACTGATCGTTCACACCGTCTCTTAAACTTTGCTCTAAATGAAACAAGATAGGTAGTTGTTTATAATTATTAAGAGTTATTAACACACTTCTAAAGAGTTTTAATGCGCGCGTTTTAGACAATTAGACTCCCCAACTTAAAAACTGCATGCATTATTACTTACAGAGTTGCACGTGAATTAAGAGCTGCTATAATCATTACGTGATATTCAGTAACAATATCTGAGTATTTCTATTTTAATTAATTTACCTTGATTCAATGATTCCATTTCATGGCAACTCGTGGATGTTATAATACTGCTTTCAATTCCATTCGTCTTTGTATCAGTTTCCTCGTTACTTGGAACATCAGCTGCAATTGTGCTTTTTCTTTGATCAGCTAATCTTTTGATTGCGTTAAAAACGTTAAATAAAGAGTCGCAACTAGGAACATTTCTTTTAACATCCAAAAGGTTAACGACAATGCAGTTAATTGGAGTCAAGTCCATGGTTTGTTGTTGTTTTTTGGGGTGTTTCTTTGTCGGAGATGCGTTAATCAAGCGATGTACCATCCAACGCCTGATGTCTTCCATATTATCGCTTTTATAAGGGGTATCTATATCATCACAAACCAAAGAATATGCGTTCATGCAAGCAAAGACTCCGCAACTACTTGAGTCGGTTTGACTTGGGATATTATTAGGAGCTAGAAGCAACCATTCATCTCGTCGGAATGTTTCATTATTATTGGCTGAGAACATAGCTTCTAAAAATCCGAGTGTAAACCCCAAAGCGGTATGGTTTACGTTGAGCATTGAGTCAAAAAATACAAGTAAACATGACTTTGGGTAGCATGCGATTAATTGCCAATGCTTATTAAAATATATTGGAAAAAGGAGAAGTTCAAAGGCTTTTGGATCTACAGACAATGCAGCACGCAGCACGCTACTTTCCCATGATCCATTACGTAACACTGTGTACAGGTAAGATGAAAATGCATGTACTTTTACACTAGCTTCATCTGATATTATCTCCATAAAAGCATTAATGACACTGTCGTTCAGCCAATTGGACGGCTTTAAAGTTTTTAGGTCAAAAGTTGAAACTGGTCCAAGAAAAATGTCTTTTTTATAACTCCACGCTTTTTCTACTTGTAATACGTCATCAGCAGGAAGTTTCCATTCAGTACGTGAGCGCGTATCTTCTTTATCTGAGGCTGAGGTCGTGTTAGAATGTTCTGTTTTCTTATTGTGCCGTTGAACACCTTTATAATAGAAACACATATATACGTTCTTCATAAATTCAGGAGAAGTGAGAAGGCTTTTACTACAGACTTCTTTAACAATTGTGTCATCGTACAAAATCGCAGTGCTCGCTGTATTAAACACGTATGCAATAAAATGTCCTCTTTCAACAAACGGTCCTTTGTGGAGAATAGCAGCAAGCAATGTACATTTCACGTCAGTTTCATCAAAATTTTGGGCAGTCATTCCTCGTAAATTAATTGTAGTATCGCAGAAAATCGGTGAATATATTCTTTTCAACTTGTCACCAGTGAATACGACACGATTTATAGAGAAAGTTAGCACGTTAGGTATGTCCTGAATTAGTTCAACGTGATGTGCGGCAGGTTTGCAATCACAGGTTTTGCACACTTCATCATCTTCTGTCGTAAAGCGCCCATTCGAATGAGACCACAGTAATGACTGTAAGTTCACCGTGTTGCTGGTTATTGGAATTTGAATAGGATAGTTCCACATGACAACACGCCTTCCAGTAATTTTCTCACACTCTGGGACGAGACATCTATTCAGACTCAATATTTTCCACTGAAAAAGATCGTTTAATTCATCTGATTCACTCTCAAAAATTTCTGATTTAATTTTTTCCAGAAGTGTGTTAAAGAATTCGCGGGCATCTTTATGCTCTCTTATGTCTGGAATCATTCCAACACTTTGTGCAACAGCCAAGGGACCATCGCGTAAACGAACCGAAGCCGTCTTCTTGTCAGGAACAATGCGTAAATTATCCAGACTTTGCGCTAGTAAATTTAATAAACTTTTGGGATCTGATGTATTTTTCAACTTATTTAAAAAACTCAGCAAAGGAGTCGATGATAAACAATGTAAAACGCTGCTTAACCAACAGTTGGATCTTTTGTTTATCATACCTCTCTCACGACTGACATCAAATTTGACTGGCCGATCAGCATCAGCTCTTTCTGTCTTTAAGAATGAGCCTTTTGCAGGTGTTGAATCCCGATTAACAATGGAATATTCGTCATACAATTCTGCTATCTTACTATTACTTGATAAATCGTGAACGTTGGTTGAGTTGAGTACATAGTTTAGAAACGGAATGTAATTAACATAAATGCAATTTGTACAAAAGTAATTTGTTTCTCCAATTCTAGCGAGATGTTCGCTGAAGTTAATGCAATCAAGATGAAAATATTCTTGACATAATAAGCATTGAATGGTGCTGACACGTCTTGCCTGGCGACACGTGCAACATGCTTGGTCGTTTTCCATCACCCTATTTGAACTTAAACTTTCGTTTTCCTGTCCTATCCCACACGGTGTTTGCTCGACGACAACTGGTTGGCTAAAGACTTTGTTAGCATTCTCATCATTACATGTTTCCTCTTCTGTCACATTCAACGTATTCCACATCCTTTTTATTTGCTTTTTTATACTGATAAAATTCATTTCCTTTTGCGCTGCGACGTCTTTCCAGACACTTCGCTCGTAAATGTCAAAGGCAACGCTAGATTGTTTATTATTCGGTTTGGGTTTGTTTGGGGGTTGATGTAAGTATTGCGGATTGAAGTGCAACTTTTTACCAGATGGCGAAAGATATTTTCCCTTTTTCCTTGATCTTGAAGGATTAGCAATTGGTTTATGCCATTGTTCTTCAGGACACCGAGAGTTGCTTAGTTCATCTATATCTGAGTTGTCGGAAATATCTCCGACATTGGTAGGAATTGACGAACAAAGCTGTTCTATCTTTTGAAAATTTTTATTATTTTTCTGGCCAACTCCTTTTATGAGACCATCAACAAATTCCCGTTGAAGTGCTTTGTTATCTGCCCAATTTTCTCCAATGAAAGTATCTAAACGTAGATGTCGCTTTCCCTTGAACGAAGAGTTCTTTTTTATCTTGAAAAAATTTTCAACTTCTGCGTTAGTATTGTTGTCTACTTGGGAATTTCTAATGACTGGGTTATTTGCGTAACTAGGTTTTGTATCATAGACCGCGCAGTACCTTCGTAAATCTCCAAGAAGCAAGCCAGACCAGATAGTGCAATTAGGGAGATAGTTTTTGAAAATGTAGTCGAAATACTTAGGCATGAAATATTTGTTCAATTCACCAGTATTAGCTTGGTTTGTTTTCATAGTTAACAACTCTTTTTCCCAATATTTTTGCATGGAAGTTTTGTTTGAAACTTTTTTTGGTACATAGTCATCAACCTCGAATATTTCATCTTCTAAGTCCATTTTGTCAGATTCATTCATTTCATTAAGAGACTCTTTTTGCTGTTCACTACTTATCAAGTTAAAGTCATGGATATCATCTGAAAATTTGTCTAACTTTTCTATTAGAGCATCATCAACGTATTTACTGTTAAAAATATAATGGCCTAATTGAACGATATGGTTCATTTCGTCTAATGTATTTGTGGCTATAAGGCGTCCGAAGAAACGCATTGCTATATGAACTTGGCTACTGAAAGGAAGATTCTTTTCATACAGTTCTTTTGCATGTCGTTTGATAATTTGTATCATATGTGCAGAACAAACATGATGAATGGATTTGGCAGCATCGGATTCATTGGCCTCACTCATAACAATTCTATAGCCACGTTCTAGAAAATCCTCGTATGATTCGTTGCTGAACTCTCTAAGACACGCGATTATGATTGCCATGCTGAAATCACTCATAACAAGCGATGGGACAACACTTTTAGACTCGAATACTTGTTTTTCCCTTTCCTTCAGTTTCCGAATCATGAGTCCAATGGAATCTGCTGTATGACGACTTGAAATCAATTCTGATATTGGAATAGGCGCGTTCAAATGGTAAGGGTTTCGTAAGACCATAGCATAGTAAAGAAGACGTGGGTGGTTCTGTTCGTCGGCGAATAACTTTCCCGTGGCGTCAATGTATATTATGTCGTGTTTGGATAAGTCGTGGAAAATTCGAGCAGATGCTTCGTTAAATAGCACGATATTTATTTCGGGTGTTATATTGCATAATTGAATATACCCAAAAAATTTCCTCCATGTGTGGCCGAGCTTGATCGCGTTTACTTCGTCCTCCTGTGTTATTGTAGCCTCTAATTCACACAGACTTTTAGCCAAATTGTTATCAGATTGATGTTTTTTGTTGGATTCTGATTTAACTCCTCTCATTGTCCCATGTGTGATACCAGCTCCAGTCCTAATACCAGCAGCAAATGCATCAGAATCGACATTTAATAGGCTGTCACGGTGCAATTTGGAAGGGTTGTTGTTTGTTTTCCATACTTCCGATATCAGTTTTTGTCGTGCCTGTCCAGTTATTATTTTCGCCTTCGGTTGCGTAATATCATGTTCCACATCTCCAGAAAAGTTCATTTCTAACACTCCTTCTTCTTTGTCAGCAATTTTTAAATGTACTTCAACATCTTTGTATTTGCAAATAGCATGACCACGCCAGTATGGTGATGATCTTTTGCGCGAATTTTCTTGCTTGATGTAATTCTTCTTAAATATCCAACAGCAATAACTATTGAAAAGTTTCAGGATGTTGGAAAAAAATTCCACATACTCTCCACCAAATGCTCTGTGATTTGTATATTTACTTTTACCAGGAATGACATTGATTGGTATATCTCGCCATTCAGTAGGAAGCAAGACAAAGCTCACGGGCCTCATTAGTGTGGCTCGAAACAGGCTGAATGATGGCACGTTGCTACCAGACAATGTTTTGGCTGTCGTGGTTGACACACCAGGTATATTCATAAAAATGTCTTCAGACTGATCTTCGTCTAAAGGCATATAACAAGTTAGAGAAGTACCAATTTCTATGTTGTCAATACGGTGAACATGATTTGAGGGGGTTGTTAAGTTAGAAGAGTTTTCTTTCGCTTCTACATACTGCTTTGCAGATTTCACATTTGTATGTGGAATAGGACTAGTTGGCGTCACACCTTTTTGTGCATCACAAACTTCAATGTTTGTTACATTCGCTGACGCCATTCTTTGCTCTTTTGGTTGTTCGTGCTGATCACCATGGCAGATTTCGTTGTAAACAGTAATAACAGCTCGACCGACAACACGACCTAGAAAATCATCAATTCTGTCATCGCGAGACATTGCACTATTGCATCCTTCATTAATGATATTTGAAAAGTCCAGATGATGTTGGATACGTTTTGAAGTATGATTTGGTTCCCCTTTATCTTCTGCGTGCTCATTTCTTTCGTAACCAGTTGTACCCATAGATGAGGGTGGATCGTTTTCGTTTTCATCAGACTGGCTAAATTGCTCCGGTTGTTGTACCTCCTCAGCACCACAACTACTGGGTGCAGAGCATAATGTAACTCGGCCTCTAATGTTTCCACTGTTCCGTCGCCATACTAGACGTAATTCTTCCATTTTTCGTTTGTCGACTGTAAACGTCTTAAAATAACTTTGTGCAACTGCTTTCCAGAATTCCTTTTTTGACGATGACTGTCCGATTGACACTCTTGCTTCCGCCGCCTTTTAGACCAGAAATTGTATGTCCATGCCGTGACGATTGCTTTTCTAACATATGATCTTGAAAACGCCAAATTCGAATAGCCGTGTTTTCCGATTCGTTTAAAAAATGAAGTCGTCTGGCATTTTTCCTCTTTTTAATATTCCTAGACGAAACGCTTCGAGAACGATTTCGACGATGTCGGTGGCATTGACTGCTTTGCCTTTTCAGGGAATTTACAACATCTTTCGCTCGGGACTTTCTCTGTGTTCTCGGCGGACGCATTCTCGTAAGATTTCAAAAGTTAATTCCGAACAATCAGCAATAGCCAATAAACAATATTTACTATAATCTTTGTTACAAAATAAATCCCTTGATGATAAAAACCTTTTAATTATCGAACACAGACTAAGAAACAAATGAACTGACTCCTTTCCAGCACCTGTTTCATACGTTGCTTGGGGAAACAAGAAAACAGGTCTGGACAAACACATGCGCAATAATTTTACAGTGCACGGACGGGTTTTTCCACTGGGTTTTCCCCTGAGATTATCAAATGACATCACGTGCCAAAGCACATGGACTGATTGTTTTTGTTGTCAATTACGTTAATATATTTACATCTCTTGAAAGTGGATTTCTCATGTCGGTCACGAATGCCAGTGTTCTCGTGAGTTGTTCATGCTGGATATACATCCTAAAATTTTAAATACTATAGGATATGGTAGAATGACAATTAATCTAGAAGGGTCATCTTTTGAAAAATCGCAGAAAGGCGAGTTTAAGAGGAAATTTTGCGAAACAATTTGTACTATGCTAGACGTATTTGACGTTCGGCAATCTGAGCCGCATTTAACACCATTTTTCGCGATCTTGTTTGCGTTGTGTGTTGCAGATATGGACGATGTTTCGATCGTTTAGTCTTTAAAAAAGTGCAATAAATAATAATATATCATTAAACGTTCAATAGGTTATTTCTCCAAAACGCAAATTTACCGATACCAAAGTTGTGTGTTCACGGAAGTGTGAAATTAATACAAGCGGGCCGCGCGTGAAATAGATGGCTCGACTTTGCCAGAGTTATTTATCGCGGTTTCGCGATGTAGAAGTACGCTTATTGCTTGACATTATATTTAAATACTTTCTCTAGAACGGTCATCAATCAAATTTTACAGTTTGCCATTATAAAGGTAAAAAAATAAGGTTTTAAAAAGCTATACGATCAATCGGGCCGCTGACCAGCCCCTTCGTCAGAAAAAATAGTCAACTTTCACAAGCTACTGTGGACAAACGAAACGGAATAAAGTTCTCATTTTCGGTCACGTACTAGAAAATATGATAGGTAAAAATGGTCTTTCAAAAAAAATTCATTTACATTACTCGTTAAGCGGCCAAAACGCTTTGTTTACAAACTTGTCCTCCCAGCTCCAGTTTCGAGCCAATCTGGAGCTGGCTCCAGGTTCGCGAAACTGGAGCTGCGAACCTGGAGCCAGCTGGCTCATCGTGGAAAAAACCCCGCTGTGAAAAGCTGTTACTGCATGCTCGTTTGGCAAAGAACTAAACGAAGAACTTCATGTAACATTAAATATTAAACATAATCCGGTCACTTGACAAGTATCGAAAACATCGATATTTAAAAAAAGTATCGATACCATCTTTTGAATTGTGAATATCGAAAGTATCGATACTTTAGTAGTGGTATCGCCCACCACTAGTTATAGTTTATATCAGCACGGCAAGATGGCGCCCGAATTCACGAATGGAAAAGTTTATAAGATTTCGTTTATTTTAAACCGAGGACAATCCCAAAACGACGAAGTGGCCAAATTTCTAAAATAATTCCCTACGTAAACATGTGTTGTTTATTTAGTTTATTTTACGAATTTACGGAATATAAGTTGTGAATGAGTGGCGAAGCGGCGAAGCGGCGAAGCCGGTTGAAAATATATTCGTAATTCCGGCAGACAGATTCAAAACAACAACAAGGTTTTTCTTATATAAAAGCCATAATTTGTCGTTTTAAAATATTCTAAAAACACTTTTGAATATTATCAAAACTAAACAAGGAACACTAACGTTAGTTCAACAAAGTTTATAGTCTATAGAATGTTTTTGCTCATAATTCATAAATAAAAAAATACCGCCAAAGCGTTTACTCAAATTGAATATTAAAACGTTTAAAGCACTCTTTGTTCGTGCATTATCGTGATTTACAAGCACTCGTTCAAGAACAAGGAACTCGAAGTTTAATACTGCACTCGACTGCGTCTCGTGCAGTATTAAACTTTATAAAATAACATGTATATAACGCGTGCTCTGATTGGTCGAAACCCGTGTTTGGATCAGGCCATCCAAACACGGAAGACTATCGTGTTGTTGTTATTTTATAAAACAATTACTTTATGGTTTCCGTGTTTGGATGGCCTGATCCAAACACTTGGGAATGTTGCTCGAGTTAAGAAAAGCTCGCAAAGCGCTCGAAAAGCGCTTGACGTTTTTCTGGTAACAACTCGTACAGACAGTGTTCAGGATTGTTCATGATTTTTTTGAACAATAATCGATCTCTCTCCTCAATCATCTCACCATTGAATGTTTTTTTAGAGTATATTATCCATATCGGAATGCACGATTGAAAAACTTGTCTGATTTTATCTATATACTTCGCTTGCAAAGCAGATCCCCATACTTCGATTGCATAATAAAATAGTGACAGGCTCAATGAATCAAACAATTTAGTAAGTTCGCTTTGCGAGTATCCGTAGAATTTACAGACCCTCAGGATGTACATTCTGCTTCCTGCCTTCGACAGCAAGCTGTCTACTTGCTTATCCCAACAACGTGGGTTTTCCTGAAAGGTGACACCGAGTAATTTTTAACCACTCTTTACGCCGTATTCCATTGAATAGGAGGAGGAGGTGTAACAAGTGAACGACTACATAGTAGCATTTCCCATGTTTTTGACAGATTAAGTGTCATTCTATTGCTTCTGGCCCAACTCTCAATTTTAGTTATCTCGTCTAAAGCCGAATCGCCAGATAGCGTGACAGGAGCACTCACTGTCAAATCGTCAGCAAATTTAACCAAATTGGTCTTTTGTGAACGTTTAACCTTAATGTCATCGACCAAGAACTGTACCTTGCGGTACTCCTCTGTTAATACCAACATAGTTGGTAACAGTTCCATCTACAGCAACTCTCTGTTTTCTACTCGATATGAAATTACTGAGCCAATTAATAATATATGGATTAAGATTTGTTGATTTCAGTTTCTGTGTTAAAATATCATGGGGAACACTGTCAAACGCCTTACTGAAATCGAAAGATATTACACGGACGAAATTGGCCTTATTGCCTAGCCATTTTAGCCAATAATGCTGACACTTTATGAGAGCTGCAGTAGTGTTTGAGTTTTCTCTATAAGCATACTGATGCCTGTCAATAATCGATTTTGAAGGATGACGAATCTCTCCTTGAAATATGATCTTTTCAAAAAGTCTCATGATAACATTAGTCAGCGATATTGGTCTCAGTTGGTTACATTCGATTAGCGGAGATTTCTTTGGTATTGGGCTTAGGTTATCCAGCTTCCACAAACTAGGTACACGTTGTTGTTTCGAGGAGGAATTCAATACATTTGTAAGAACTAGTGCAAGATAGCAGGCGAAATCTCTCCAAACCCAATATGGAATACCATCCGGACCAGATGATGTTTGTTTCTGTCTCATCATAACATTTTCGACAGTTTTGATATCAACGGCTGGGATTCGAGTTCCTTCAGGAATTCTCAATAGATCAGGTCTCACATACTCGTTATCAGTGTTTATACCTTGAAAATAGGCATTCATAGTTTCTGGATCGATAATGTTGTTGATGTTTTCCGACCTAGACCCTCTACCAGTAATTTTGTTAACCGTTTTCCACCATTTTCGAGTGTAATTAATTTTATCATCGTGAATAGCTTTGACTTGATTTTCTCGAATGAGTTTATTTATTTTCTGTTGAATATCAATATTCATATAGTTCGTGGTCAATATAGTTCGTGGTCATTTAGCTAGACGTGCTCCAAGTCCCTATTTACTGTATCTGATTCACATGGTTCAGTTTAAGCCACTCGTCACGTTCAAATTCAGCGGGTTAAAATGTATTTTGCCCGGTTATATATTCATTATAGCCCCTCAAAATACGCCACAAGTCAACGTCCGTTATTCGATAAACTATTATAGTTGTTGCAATTATATTTTATTTGTATATGTTGATATATTTTTAATATATTTTCTGGAGTATTTTGATATATATTATATGTGTACGGCTGGCTGCATTTTTTGGCTATTAATAGTATTACATTTCTTCGTTGACATATCACGCGTCAATTTGTCACTTGACGTCTTTGTTTATTTATACCTGATCGACGGTGATTGGTTCGCGTTTGGCTAGCGAGAATGAATCCATGCAGGCTCTCCTTCTAGCGCAGCCCGTACCCCATAGGAGAGCCTGCTTGCAGGCTACAATTATATGGGATTGAGGCTTTTCGTGGATGCATCTCCCTACCTGATATGCAAAAATATTGCGATCGACTGCAACGATTTAGAACAGTTTCTGATCTAGAACAGTATAGGTATATAGGCACTAATGTTCCTACTTCTTATTAACTTGATTGCTTCAGTTCAATTATTAGACTTGAAATCCAGTCTATACAGCAGTCCGTTACATAAGTCCTCGTTTATACGGTTTCGACCGGAACAAGATGTCAATCAAAATTTTGTGTGGGCGGTTGGTCCACATTGGTAGATCTGCAATTTGATTGGTTAATAAGCTCAGGGATTTTCCCTTTCGTTCCATATTAGCTGTTTTAGCGCGCTTAAAGCAATTCTATGTGTATGGAAAAATGAAACGTTATGGAAAAGTGAAGAGTTATGTCATATATTTGCCTTAAGAAACGTTATTTATTCAGAACACTGTTCGCCATTACCACATTCTGGTCCAACAGAACATTTGGTCAGTGCATGATTGCTGTTAAAACGATTCGTACATCGTTCCGCTTCCCTAATCTCATGAAGCAAGGTATGTGTTTACATGAAAATTACATCACTGTACTTATATGCAAAGTCGCTCCTGAGTATCAGTAGAACGAATACTGAGAGGTTTGCAAGGATACTCTTTGGAGACAGATCGCGCATTCTGAAAATTGGTCGAGCACAGGTATTAAATTTAAGGAAATACATAAATAGGTTTAATTAGCCTGGCCTGTTAGCGCGTCATGCAGCATACTATAATAAATAAGCAAATAGCGGCGCTGCGGCTGTGTTCGCATGTGCATCTGTGTATTATTTGTCTTTTGGTAGTTCAGTACAGCACAAGATACTGCCACAGGAATCTTTATGAAAATATTTTGTGATTTGTCAAGATTTTGTGATTTGTAGCTATAGATTAAAGTCTTGTTTTGTTATAATAAATAACATTCATTAAATAATATTCTATTTGATAAAAGCATCAAACAACAACATGCCATTAATCATTTATATATTATAGAACATTTCCAACTGTAATGAACGATGGTTGCATGTTTGCAGGTAGACATTGACAAGCTTGACAGGCTTCCAATCCACTGCATGATAACGTTTAAAGGTCTTTAAATGTATATATAACCTCCATTTTTGCGAATAACGAAAACGTTTTACTTATATGTTCTCTCTATTTTAGCAATTGATAAATTACAGAACTTTTTATTATATTATAAGTGCACAGCTATCTGCTTTTCATGAGTCTACTGAGTACTGTGCTTAGTGTGGAATTTTAAAATATTTGTAGAATGTATAGTACTAATTATTTCGGTATTCTTCACCTGCAATGGCAAGGATGGTCACATTAATTTCAACAACGACAGTGTTTCCTCATGACGAGGGAAACACCCTTAGGTAAGGATAAATAAAAAGAAACATTACAAATGGTTTTCCCCAAACTCACTTTCATCATTGTTGAATGTTGGCCAAAGTGACGATTTTGCGTGCCGATTTATTGTTCTGATAGCATGCATGCTTTCAAATACAATTAAAGTTGGGAAAAAATACATATAAAATATTATAATATACAATCATGCGAACCTTTTAATTACGATACCTAGATACGCGGGTTTCGACACCATCTTAATGTTCTTTGGCGATGGGAATACATAACAAATTTTATTTCGATGTCCATGACCATGTCCATGGCTATCACAGACATCGCTTGAAACTCCTGTCGCTTTTAACATCAGGAAGTACGGTGGCTTGGGGCACAAAAACAAAGTTTCTTATTAAAATCAACGGTGATAACTCAATTGAAAATACAGAAATATATTGCATGCAGATATTATAAATATATGTGACATGTATAAGCTAAAATTTCTTCGAGAAAAGAAACATGAAAGATGTATTGAACTTCAACTTAGGTTTATGGCCCATTTACTAAAAAGGTCATATATAATTGGACGCGTATGGAACGCGGAAGGTTTGGAGACTAGAGCAAGTCTAGCTTAGAAGTTTCTATATCATCATGGCATGGCATTCATTTGGCTAGCATTTGGAAATAATGTCAATATAGGCTAGCTATTCTTCTGCTTTCGTTCCGAATAGTATATATCAAATCTCCTAAGATTCAATGACAATGGTAAGATTTCTCTTACCTGCACTTTAACTTGTCAGTTAAAATTAAAGTTAATGAATAGAAATTGTTTGTGGAATAAAAAATTATCATATAATATACCTATATGCCCTATGGCATATTATAGCGCCGTGATAATCATGCAAAGATATAAAACAAAAATAAAAACAGAATATTATATATAGATTATTCTCCATTTTAGCACATACGTGTTTTAAAGTTTCTGTATCATGCAGTTTTACATCTTCTGAAGAATTGAGTTGTAGAATGCAGCAACGGGCGTGTTTTGTTGTACACAGGATGTTCAATAGGGAACAATGGCGCGTTATAATCATAGTATATCACATATCAACCAAGCATGCGCAATGCATATATATATGTGTTACATAGTAGAAATTTAGTACAACACACTCGCATTTCGCTGTTTTAAGGTCGGTCTATAATTCTTAATTAGGCCTTTCCAACGTGTGGAATTCGAAAGTGATTATCAAGGAAGGAATCAAGGTGTCTGTATGAGTAGCTATATTTGGTGAAGTAATAGGCAGGTATAAGAACATTGAATTACATCAAAATTTGCCACTGGATTAAAAATTGCTCTTCATTTACAAACATGTCATAATTTATCAGCTATCTTGAAACCAGAACCTTAATTTGTACAGTTGGGCAGGTAAGAACATTAAATTACAACAACATTTCAACGCTGGGTTAAGAACTGTTCTTCACACTCAACATGTCGCGAGTATTCGTATACGTTTACAGAATATGCATGGGTTAAACTCTTTTATTTTATAAAACTCGATAGCTCAATTGCACGTAAAACCAGCACCATAGTACACTTGTTAATGTGCATTTGTTCAAAACTAATTTGAGCTGGTCAATTTTACTTTGATGAAATCGGTAAAAATGACCGTGATATCTTATTTCAAATTTTCATCATGAAACAATAATATGTGCTGTGAAGTTCTGACCACCAATTTGTCTCATTCCATAGGCTTAATTGTATCAAGCTACATATCCAAGGCAAAAATTATAGTTAGCCAACTGCAAATTCTTAAACTTATAGTTCTGTTGGTTTATAAAGCTTAAAAGCTAACTATATATATTCGGCCGTGTTAGGCTATATTACTATATATATACTTGTTATTCTACTTTACCAAACATATACTTCTATATAGCTAGAGAACTAACACTAGCGCTGTCTAGAGATAAGGTGGAATGATGAGTTGCATTATACTTCATAGCCGGATTTTTTGAACTAATAATTCAAAGATATTTTGCATAGTCACAGAACGTCATTTCATTACTGTCTCTGAGCTGAGCAACATATTTCTGCCGGTTTAATTGACTTTAAAAGGGTAAGAATCTCTATATATACATACATGCCTTCCCGTCTGAAGACTGTTGAGCTCTTGCATTATGCGAAGCCCTTTCGGAGACGGAGTTTGTGTATTAAACGTTTGAGATCTACTGTAGCTATGTATTCATGTGCAAATCCCACCCTCCATTGCTCCAGTTTACTAAACAGGCACATTCCTGCATGCATGCATGGGTATAGATTTAACAAATTCCTTATACTTTGAAACTGCTTATAGTAAAAAGCATTAAATGCTTGATACAGAGTATATAGAAATTATATGTCTTTGACCGGCCCTTGAAGAGTTCAGGCTCGGTTAAACGAGGATGAGAGATGATGAGAGTTGCCGGCAACTCTCGCTCGCGTTGGAGCGCGCCAACTCTCATGCACTCTCATAATTATAAACTCTCATCAACTTTGAGCTTGTTCAAATTTTAATGAGAGTTGATGAGAGTTTTTACTCGTATAATATCCAGTCAATTTAACTCTCATGCAACTCTTGTTCTCGTTTGACCAGGGCTTCAGTTAAGCAATCAATTATGTCAATCTTTAGTTTTCGCTAATTTTTTTAAACAAATTTCAAGTAACTGTACTAAAGCGTTATCAGAGATAGTATAACTTCCGATTGACTGCCTAAGTAACCGATCAAAACCTCGTGCACTTGCAATGCGAAATTTACACTTAACCCATCAACGCCCAACACGTTCCCCTTGACGAGTAAAATCGTCTGGCGTTAGACAGAGTAAAATGAAAAAGTGGGTGCATTAGGGCGCATTGCGGCTTATGGGTTAATAAACAGAAATATTTCGTCAATTTAGCCAATCTGCACGTCGAATTATGCGGCCCACTTACGTTAGAATACTAAACCTCTTATCTTTTACATGTAATGTTTTATACTTGTCTAAATATAGGTTAGGTTTCTTAGATACATATGCATATATACTGGTAAAATATTTACACATGATAATCAGCGTAGGCGAATATGCACTAGAAACGACTTTGACTTATTCGTTAGTTACTTTACCGCTCATTTAATCCTGCTCAAATATTTAACTGATTTTCTGAGTTCTGGGAAAAGCAGTGTTTAAGGTGGCTCCCTACAATTTTTGAAATATGGTAAATTTATGATTTAGATTTAATTTTTTTGAAGAACTGTTACTTATTAGCAAACAAAAATTGTGCCATACATATTGAGCAACATTCTAAGAGTCGGAAATTGTTCACAAAAATGACGTCATGACGTTTCAATATGGTCGACATTTTAACTTTTAATGCACTTGAAAAAATGACTGGTTACCCCCATTTTTTATTTCATAAAACATTTTCGTCTAGTACAATAGACAAGTTTAAAAAAATTCTGTAAAGCCATGTTTTTAAAAAATTAATAAACATGATTTTTCGTTATAAACTCAGATAATCTATTTTTCTATAAGAAAACGTTTAATGAAATAAAAAATTGGGGTAACCAGGCGTGTTTTAGAGTAAAGTGCGTTAAAAGCCAAAATGTCGGCCATATTGAAACGTCATTGTCACCATAGCGGTAATGACGTCATTTTTTTTTTGAACAATTTTCAAACAATTTTGTTTTGTAACAAGTAAAAATTATTCAAAAAGTTTAATCTAAATCGTAAATTTTTCACATTCAAAAAATTGTAGGGAGCCACCTTAAGCGATGATAAAAAGTTGTTGACGTCAATTACCCAGAATTACGTGGGTTGTATATTGGCACACAGGCGATCGACACGACACGGTCCATATTGAATAGATACCTTCACTTTGACAAGAATTGCCGTGAAATGTGAAATATGCCATTTCAGAATTGTTCCCTATAATTCTCAAGAACATGATAATGCAAATTAAGTCCAGGTCATTGTGCTACGAAAGTGTCTAAGCGTAACTGCACCTAGTCTTGTACTCAGGAGTCAGGATATTATGCAATTTAGGAATGATGTATTGCTTTATTTTCAAATGCACAAACATAACGGGATGTATAATTATTTATACCCCAGAAAACGGAGAGAAAAGTGCACATAAATTATATTGCCGGCTATCGCAACATCTTTATATTTAATTCAGCGTTCTTTTCGACGCTTGTGTCGTTATGAACAATTCTATTCCTCTGAAATATACTTGTTATTATCCAGATGCTTTGATCTGTACGAGCGACGAGCGTATAACTGCTGATTTTACTTTAAGGCAAATGACGCACTTTCTTTCGCTGTCATTGAGCCAGGAGGTTCTTTCTGTTTAAAATTGTTCAAATATTTTCTGTGAAATATGCCCCACCCTTGTATCCGTAATAGCCTCTCAGTGTCAGCTTAATACCTATAGACAACTATTTTGTTTGATGAATTTAAATATATATCACAATGTTGCCTGCAATAACTATTTTCGTTATCCCTATATAGTAGTTAGTATAAATTATAATATACAACCACATCACAGTTTCGATAGCGATTTGCACATTTTTGGCTTGCTCCTGCATGTTATGAGAGAATCCTATTTTTCATAAGCTGTTTGTGATTTCGATTGTCCATAAATCGATGCATTTTTGCCCCAAGGCTAATCTCCTTTTTGGCAGAATTGCGTTACAAAACTCTTTGTGCGTTATTAGAACAATTCTTTTTACTACGTGTAAACTATATATAAGCTTTGCAATCTGGATTTCCGTTGCATTTTACGTTCTTCCGAAGTAAAGTCTTTTCTTATTGAAAAATACCTGAATCACCTCGAATATTTATATAATATAACTATTGGGGACGCATGCATGCATAGCCAGCGTCTAGCGATATATATATATACTATCCCCTGATGGTGACAGGTGTCAGTGAAATATTTTGTCATCCTATTCATTCAATAATCTCATTTTATCATTTACGTACGTTTATTCCGCGTCCTGAAGGCGTGTTTTTATTCCCTATATAGTACTTTTGACTGAGTGAATAAACTCGGATTAAATATCTTACATTCAGTTGCGCATGCTGCAGCCGAAAATATCCTGGTGCAAATGCTTGATCTACTAATTAGGAATAGGCTAGTAAAATTGAAAGGTCATGATTTCCTATAAATAAAACGGTATAAGTTCAGGCGACATGTACAGATTATATTATCACAGTCCTCTCAGTGAGTTATAGCATTCAGTCAACGTATACAGCAATTGTATTCTTATATCTTTTGTAAGAACTCCGAAGAATTGTTGAATTTATACACTGGCTATTGAGAAGGGTGGAAAAATAATCATGACGAACAACAACACTTGGTTCTATCAAAATTCATTTGGACAAAACTTTGGATGTGTAAATCGACAGTTCCATGGCCAACAGTTTCTCTATCAAGTAAGTTTAAAAACTTTTTATACAACGCCTGCATGTATAAGTCCATAGTACTTGATTGTATTGAAAGCTTAAACGGGCGTAATAAGTTCAGGTATAGTTTGTCAGTTTACCGTACACAGCTTAATCAGAAATGAACTGCGCAAAGTAGCCTCGTGGAATAAGCACATTTATCATATATTTGCATATATTTGCAAGTAAATTAATCGCTTGATATAGCAAAGAACAGAGAAAACTTACGACGGAAATAGTAGGACTAGAAGTGAATGAAGCAATTTTTACTTGCAAAAGCCTGGTTCACATATGTCTGCGGCGTGTCGGCGTGCTTTTGTTTGTAGCACACTCTCCTCCGCAGAGGCTTTTTATAGTCCGGAGAGAGCGAGCTTTAATATTTAGTATGACATGAAGTTTGAAGGCCGGTGAATCACGATCGGGCAGGAAGGCTCGCAGGTTAGGCCAGGATAAAAGGGTGAACCAGAAAATGTACAAAATAATTTATGCTTCAACTGTTGTGAACAATGATAACGCAGACATATGTGAATCAGGCTAAACTTACGCATTGTACGCATTGCCGCCGACTAATTAAATGCAAACCCAGAAAAGTATGCATGTATACCTCTGGGAATT
This sequence comes from Trachythela sp. YZ-2020, assembly GCA_016169945.1. Taxonomy (NCBI): domain Eukaryota; kingdom Metazoa; phylum Cnidaria; class Anthozoa; order Malacalcyonacea; family Clavulariidae; genus Trachythela; species Trachythela sp. YZ-2020. The sequence goes on along the minus strand of JADLSH010000164.1, from coordinate 637,490 downwards.
GCCAAAACAAAAAGGAGCTACAGTCATAGGCGACTTTATAGGATACTATTAAACAGCAAAAATATTTAAATTAGGTATACCCATCTTGCTGTTAGCGCTTGGATTGTACATTTGATTATTGTATTGTGACAACCTTAATTGAAATAGCAATGCCAATGGTAATAGTAGCTAGTAGATTTAATCAGTGGTACGTTTTTTGTAAGCTCGCATGTCGATAAATGTAACTGCTTTGTTTTGTGAAATCACGTCTACTTGGAGGAAAATCCAGGCTTAAAGGATCGAAAGCTCTGCCAAATATTTAATAAAAGAATAGCAATGGACAATAGGCAATTATGTTTACATGGTTGTCATGGCAACACACTAATTACTATTTCTCTCTTATTCTCTTCACATAATTCCTCCTATATACCTTTTCGGCAATGACCATTTGTTTTGCTTCAATATTCCCCGAACCAACGGCGCGTAAGCCCGAGGAGAGGCTACTATAAATTTCGTTCGCGGGTATCTACACCCGTGTACACGAAGAAGAGCATAGCGAAGTGCATGCAAAGTTATGTTATGAACGTCATAGTGGATGGTTTTGTACGTTATGCGCCGGAATGCAAGCCGAGTGTAGAATACTGGAATGGTATCCATCAATCTCATGACCAAGTCCATGTGACTGGCTTTATTGTTTTTCTTTGTATACGTCAGACGTTTAATTAACCGTCGTCATTTTGCGAAGTTTAACAACACTAGTACTTTCAAACGAAATCAACTTTCGTAAATAAATATACCAGTCACAAAAATCATACAACAACGAATTTTAAAAAACAAAGAAAATGTTGAACAGTTGAAGATAGAAAAGAAGAAGATAAGAAGCAGAAAAGCTACTAAACAAAGCAAAAACAGACGAAAAATGTTGCAACCAGATAATGATAAAATCGCGAAATGTAAGGTACGGCAAGAACTAGCATTAGACCAAGGGCAAGGACCAGGGAAGTTTGTTTTCATTGTTTATGTATTTGTTGTATTTGTTGTATTTGTTGCTTGTATATATTTGTATTGTGCATGATTTAAACTGATTTCATTCGTCAAAGACGGCCAGGAATCACTGCAAAAAATCATAAAAAAAAATAATACGATTTTTTTGTTTCCACGCCTACCACTGACCTGCGTCACAATTCGGCGTGATCCAATAATGGGTCTAATGAACTGGCGTGATCGCACTACATCGTCTGGTCAGCGATTGGCTAATTAAGAATACTTCATGTTGAAACAATGTTTGGGAACTATAGTTGTTGGGTTAGAAAGGGCCAGAGGGGATGCTGCATGCATGTATTTCTAGTTTAAACTTATCCCATCACCCAAGCCTATATGTCTCCAAGCCCTCTTGCTCCGCGGTCCCTGGCCCTCAATGTCGAACTCGATTATTTGGAACTCCCCGCTATTTCGAGCTCAAATCCAGTTCCCGTGGATTTGCCTATACTATTTCATCAATTTCTACTCGGTTTGCCCTTCAGGATTGCATTTGCAGTGCATAAATGCATAAAATGGTTTGAATCGGCTTTAAGAAATAGAACACCCGCTATCTCGAATTGTTTTTTGTTTGGCTTGACAGTTTGACACGAGCTTCGAGATAGCGGGAGTCCTATACCTGGGAATCGCAAATATTGCTTCATATTTTCTTGCAAACAAAGAATCAGGTAAATTGTTGAGAGGGGACTTGTGGGTTGTTATAACAACAGTATAAACAAACAGACTTTCTTGCAATCTCAAGCACAACCAATGACATCATTGTTCAAAATACAACTTGGGAATGAGATGAGATATTAATGAATATTCATCATTTAGGCGGGGGAGGGGGCACTTTTTAGCACAGCAATAAAAAATTAGGCAAAAACATCGTTTCATAAACACTTTAAAGACCTTTAAAGTTTCATACAGTATCGAATTCCAAAAATTTATATTTTTACTTCTTCACAATGGAGCCCTGTTTATAATACAGTCAAGAACGGGCCATGTGGAGTGGCCGTATCAACGGGGTATTTTTTTAAGGAAATGTATTGTATTAGCATTTTGCGGGGAGACGTAGAAGGTGGCCGTAAGGCGGAGTTTTATCTAGTAAGTAAGTAAGTAAGTAAGTAAGTAAGTAAGTAAGTAAGTAAGTAAGTAAGTAAGTAAGTAAGTAAGTAAGTAAGTAAGTAAGTAAGTAAGTAAGTAAGTGGGGGTGTGCTAATCATCCTTACTTGCACTTACTGGTTCGTAACCAGGCAGATAAATCCATAAAAGTCAACACCCATCTCATAATCGCATAAAAGCAAACCAGCCTGTGACATGTGTTGGATGTACTGAAATCTGGACTGTTGTTATTGGACCGTATAGTTCCCTTTCCATGTGTTACCCATTCTTACACCACCAGTGAGCAATATATAATTTAATTTTAGCATATTTGTATTAATTTTGTAATCAGTGGGAGTGACGTTTCAAACTGATACAAAATGTTTAAGGAATTAAATATTGTACCGTCAGTTATAGAGATATTATATTTATTGAGCGGCCAATCAAACCTTGTCTCATGCAAATTCCTATGCATCTATTCTCATAAACGTTAGGGTCGTTCTTGTTTTGGAAACTTTGAAATGTAAAACAGATTGTAAATAATCTCAACTTTGAAGATTACAGTATGTTCACTGGCTTACAATTTCAAACTGCAATTTACACCTAAATTTGGCTGTTTTCAGTCCTTTTTAGGTTAAAATTACCGACAAAATGGTCTATTTTAAAGGGCGAGGGAGAGGGCACTCCACCACAATTTTCGCCGCTGATTATGTTTAATCGAAAACAGTGACTCGCTATGATTTAAGAGAAATTTATACCGTGAGACAACTTTTAAAATACTTTGAAGCGTCCTTGTTTCCTGTACGCACGCGTGTTTCTTGATCAGGAAAATATACTTGTCACACCCGCGGAAAAGGTTTTATACTGGTATTTGATATAATTCATCCTATCTATTAAATGCAAGGCAACCTAAATTAAATTGAACTTAAATTTCGTACGCCTTGTTGATGATAGAGACATTGTTTATGAGAAACAGCATATTTCATGCAGTATTATAGTGGATAGTAAATGAAACATCATGTTTATATACATAGTTTACCGAAGATATATGTTCCAGTTAAAACAACAAGTCTTTATATGCACTTAATTTTAATTTTAAATTTAGAAACGTACAGGAAAGGGAAAATTGTAAAGGTTTTCCCCACTGCCCAACACAGCCCAAAAGAGGATAGACGCGCACACCCATCTCCAAAGTGTACTTGAAATATGCGGTGTTCTGAAACGGAAACTTATATTGGGTGGTACGTTTATAACCTTCCGCCTTTGCTATATGATCAGTATATGATTTTTCAAAGAACAATATATACCGTATGTTAACTGTCGCTACTTTCATTTTTTTTCATGTGCTCAGATCAATATCGCAATTTTGAGTTTCTGATTCGGGGGCGCAAATTTCCCGCTTTCGTCTGTGCTTCTAACCATGGTAATTGCTGTTACACTCTTGAGTGTTTCGCGTACATTTTTGCTACTATTTTGCAATCTTCGATCCTTGTAAGACTACGAACACACTGATTACAACTTGATATCACCCTACTTTATAATTGAAATTTGAAAGCCGAAAATGTGATAAACTGTGAGATTCTGCAATGTGATAACGTTTTGTAAACCTTTACATTGTAAATTATAGACATTCACCTAACCTAAACTTTTAGCAACTAAAACAAACCAACAATTAATAATCCAATCAAGCATTTGCAATTCAATCAATCCCTGTAACCTATTTTTCATCATATGGGTTACTGTGTAGGTTTCTTGTAAATCTCAGTTCAAGCCGTTCTAAATATTTGCGTGAGTGTTACGAAAATTTCAGTATCTGTTTCTGATCGTTTCCCGAGCTAATACAAGTTCATACAAGTTCATACAAGTGCAACGTCAATAAAGACAAAGGAGACGATAAATCGTGTTCCCTACGGTTAATGTCAGTACGCCATGCATTCAAACTACTACGTTGCGTCAATTCTGCGTTTCACAAGGGTACTAACGGGTGCGTTACTATAGCCGGCATAGATGCATTGACTAGTGCTAGAAGAAGGATGAATCCTGTTGAGAGGCAATTGATATTCTCAGTAATGCAATCATTGGGTGAATTGATAAACTACAAATTTTAAGTCAACTCAATTACACATATTTGATATACATGACAATTAATGTTTTAAAATTGCCTGAGTCTGAGAGGGGCCGGAAAGCCGATCTTGTGGCGTATCTGAATGATTTGTGAATACAATACCGGATCCGTTGGATTAGTACCAGTTTAGTATTAGACAGCTGATATATTTCATGACAACACCACACACTTTGTATATTTTAGCATTAAACTATCAAAATTTTCAAAAGTATCAATACCAAACGGCAAACCAAAAGGCAAAGCTAAAGCCAAGGAAAGTCAATATATATATATAAATAAGATATAGATTATAGTCGAAATATAGCCTATTTTGCATGTACGTATGTTGAATAATATTTTAAATATTTTTATACTTTGTTCTAATTTTATAGTATAACAATAATACGTGCAGCATGCAAATTAGCGGTGTGAAGCTAAGACTGATTGTATTTGTATTTGAAATTAAACTATCTTAATAACTCTCGTGTAAAGGTATATTGAAACTCTTCAAATAGGTTCTAGCACACTGTCTCGTGATCTGCAGTGAGTCTTAACTCTGAAACTTATCATCAACGCAAATTTTTAGTTTCGATTCTTTGTTTAGGGTGGAATAATTTAATGGTTTAAGGCTCGAACGCTATTTTTTTTAATGCCCCCTTGACCTTTCCTGATTGTCTTACGACGCTCTGGAATTTGCATCCGGTCTCTACATGCATTAGGTAATACAAAAGGAATTATATATCATGAAAAAAACATTGTTATTTGTTACAATTAGTTTTGGACGGTGAACATACTGCAAACATCCAACACCATCAAGAAAGTTAACTCCATGACATTTATTTGGTTGATTTGCTAAAAATACTTTCAAAACAAGCTAGTTTCGAAAGCCATCCTGAAAATTTCTCAGATTTTGGTTTGCCGGGAGGTATGTTTTGCTGTATTGTTATTGCATAAAATTATTTGTATTAATTAAAATGCTGAAATGACCAATTTATAGGACCTTTAGTGCATTTTATATGTTTTGCATCCGTGGCTAAACTAGGCTTGTTATAAATTTCATGCAGACGGCTAAATCTGAAAGTATCAAAATTTGATATGTGATATTCGAAACGCCACGACAATGACAGTGGCACGACCTCCCGGTGACAGCGGATGACAAACGTACTGTTCCATATCGCTGGAACTGCGCTAAAACACACTTCAAGTGTTGTTTAAGCAGCGTGTTGTAAACACACAGTTATATATATATATATTCGGCTGCTAGCTCAGATATATGAGCATGTCCTGGTTAATGGCCGGCCGCTTAATAGCATTGATGTTGCAGGATTATTACTCTGATAGCATTTCACTGAGGCTAACAACATAATTCGCATGTGAGTATTTTTGCTTGAGTATTTTATATAGTTGTTGCTAGTTGCTGCATAATTATGGTTGTCTCGAGCAAATGAGTTACAGGCTACGAGCAACGAATATTTGGTTGTTCCGTGCGTAGCACTGCCACTGGCAGTAGCCAGAACATGATTGTATAGCCATTACTTAGACTTAGTATATACTATATAGGAAAAGATTTTGTAAATGTAAAATTAAATTTTGTAAATTACAGCATTGCCAATAGGTCATATAGGCATAGCCATATTTGTATATAGTTGCACGGAGGGTGGAGCATGTTTAATAACTCCATCTACAGTACAAGTTAAAAGTTAAAACCGCATATCTTGCACAAAGCCGTCAAAGGTATAGTCAGATCATAAATTTTCTATTTCTTCAGTAAAATACGAAATCTTATAATGTACTGAAATGCGAAATCTGTCGGGTACACAGTTTTCTAGTAAAGGGGATCTTAGTTTCATGTATATATTTACACAATATTTGAGAGTCGAGTTAATACCTCATGTTAAAATTTCTAAACTTGATTATTTGCATTGGCTAAATTGAAGTAAATATTTAAAGCATATAATTATTATTAAGGAGATTGGAGAATGTTCTTAATTACCCGTACGCCTATTTTAATTGCATGTTCATTCAGAGAGGGCACCTATAATATCAAACGTGACAAATCCTTATTTTACAATCTGTGTCTGTGGTTAACAATAACGTAAGAGTAACATAGTTATTGTCCCGGCTTGTTATGGCAGTTCCAGTGATTAGACATAATTCGAGGCCTATATGCCTATGGCAATACAGCATCTTACAGTGTTTACAGTCTCATATGTGAATTCCTGCAAAGTACGATAGCTTGCTCATCGTCATGATAGGTAGCTTGGTCAACCTAGACGCATATACTGAAGCCTATTCCACGGCATTTCGAGCGAATCCCCTTAAATTTTAATTCGTCTGGAAGTTAGTAAACGAGGGGCCTTCGCTCACGAAACGTCGAAGTTCTTGTTATATTTTTCGGGTAGTTTGATCCTGTAATCCCCCAAGTAGTATTTGAATTTAAATTATATAAAAGCCTTTTCTCAGCCATATAAAACACTAATTAAGGCTTATGGTATTTTGCTGTGCTTGTGGCATGTTTTTGATAGAATAGCCTAACTGTGTCATATTCTTCTAGCGAAGTTAGAGCTGTTCAAAACAGTGTAAGCCGGGGTTGTTCACAGAGCAGATGTAAAATGTAATGAAAGTAGCGAGTAAAGCAGTATTGCATGCACTGATATACAACATTGTGCAATGGTTAATATAAACTTGTTTGTGAAACTTGTATGTGGAATTTTTGTGAGCATATATGTACACTAAAAGTACAAGTACAAATATTAGACCATCAAAAGTAGTGTTGACTACATGCTTGTGCAAAGTTACCAGATTGCAAGTCGATACATCTTTTTCTTTCTTACCAGTTTAGACATTAACTGGAAATTATCCTTTTTCCGTTGGACTAAAAGATCCATATTATTTGTCTGCATTTTTTAACCTCGCAAGATTTTGCATATAAGAATACAGTATGTCACGCGTTTTCGCATAGCATGTGGGATACGTTGAGACACGTTGGACTCGTCTTAATGAAGAATGTGGGATTTAATTCATGTCCGACAGTTTAGCTTTAAGACACCTAAGAGACCAATGATATATATGAATACAGTATGTCAAGTTAACATCATCTTGACATCAAATATAAAATGTGATTATTCAACGGCTGAGCCACTGCGGGGAGATATTTAGGAATGTATAGTGAACATCTTTATTGTATGTTAAAGTTTTATATATGGTATAAATTCTTGGAAAGGAAAGTCTACTCGATATTATATACATAATATATATAATTCAGAAACTGAAACCATGCACTGTTCCCGGTTTACATGCATGCATTGTAAACCTTAACGTGAAACCACGATTTCTATAGTCTATAGTTGATATATATCGGGGTCACTCTTATATGACTTATATATACCTATTCTTCTTTTTTACTTCTAGTCAACCTTTAGTAGTGCCGCAAGTATGAAACCATTGACAGATTACAATTCACCGGATGATCGTCCATTAAATACTTACTTATCGGTAAGTTCAATTACACGCGGGTACAGTGTTGAAATCTATTTCTCAAATATGGATTAAATAATAAAATCTTTCAGAGAAAGCCTCGGCCTAGCTAGGCCTCGGTCTTGCTGTATTGACATAGCTTTCTATCGCTGGGTAAACACAGCAAAACATAGATTTTATATTTTACCGTTGAGACGTATCACTTTCGCTTATTAAGTATACTTAGTTAATCTGCCCAAACCATCCATGTATATGCAGTCTTCGCAATTAAAAATCATGACAAGAGAACATATTGTTCGATGCTGAAGAAGTTATTTTATTTTAAAATCAGCCTGTGGATGCGGAGTCAATTGACTACATATCAGATAGAAACACACAAGTGGACGGTGAATTTGACGAAGGTTTGGATATCGATCTGGCATCATTAATGGGAATGTCGGATACTGACTTATTGAAACATGTCCTACCCGATTCTTTAGGAGATGAAGGTAAGGGTAATATATGAACATATAAATGCATTGATAAAAAATTATGTTTAACTTTAACTGCATGTTCTTTCAAGTGCAACTATTATATAATGATTATAATGAACTCTGTTCTTTTGGGACTTTGTGAAACATAACTGTGAAATACATGCACCATCTTGATTGTACATTGTCTATATAGTTATCAACCTTTCTAAATATGTTAGTGAACCTCAATAAATAAATACTTTAATTAATCTCAAATGGCAAGTCGTACTTGGGCGAAATATTTTCTTCATTTTATTTTTATTTTGGGGGGGGGGGGTTGTCGTGTCTCAGTGCTTTTGGCTTAAATTAATGCAAGTTTGCTTAATTATAGACTTTCAAGGCTTTCCCAGTAGTAAAGTCATTGCCATTGTTACAGCTTTGATACACAGTCAATCAGCTATCTTTTAGAAATTGTTGGGTGTAGGCAGTAAGCCCACACCCTTATAGTGTCTGCCCTTATAATGTATTTCATCCTATCCTATGCCTATATAACATACATAAATCGATTTTCGTTCAATTTATTTTTATGAAGAACCAAGAATGTTCGAGCTCGGATTTGAATGTCAAATAACTGCTGTTGAAGGTGAGCCAAAACTCGTGCGTAATGACTAATGAGTAATGTTTTTGTTTGTATATGTAGTCGTTTAAAGGCCTGTCCACACGATCCGATTGGTCGGATCCAATTCACCTCCTGCATGTATGTGATTTCACACAATACAGCAACACCTACACTACTTTTTCGCCAGGTATGAGCTAATAGCCTTACTCTTGTCAGCAAATCCAGTAAACCACATACGTCAAGAGGAGAATCGGATCCGACAAATCGATTCGTCTGAACAGGCTTTAACCCTTCAGATCGATTTACACTATCAAGATAGTCTCTGATCAATGTATAATTGTAATAATAATCACAGAAACATCTGCAATGCACTGCACTGGCAAGCCCTTGAAATTTAACGTTCTTTCAACCAGGGCCTTTTTTAACATATAAACTGGGGGGGGGGGGGTCAATGCCCCAGTCCCCCCTTGTGCCCTCCGCGAATCAATTTTTGTCCCCCCCCCTGGAAATGTCCTCTGTTTAAATAAACAATATTAAATAAACTTACGAAAACTTATGCTTTTCTGGGACGTTTACATGAGTCCTAATGGAGGGTTACCCCTATCATAACCAGGGCTGCCAAGAGGGAAAAAATGGGGCAATTTGCTCCTGGCTCACAGCTAAAGAGGGCCCTCAAATGGAAATAAAGTAAAATACGCATAGATATTAACGTCAATTAGTCTCCCAGAATACAGGAATTTGCATTCACGAGATCCTAAATTTCGAATTCCTAAAATATTTAAGTAATGAAAGTAAATTGAGAATATTTTTTAAATGTTCAAGTCAAAATGACGTAATCCAGCAGATTGTTTAAAATGTTCAAGAAAATGGAAATCAGTTTTCTAAAGGAGCACATGACTCAAAAGATCTTTGACGATGGAAAATTCACCAGCTATGGCTGGCTCGCTTCCGCACACAGCATTAAATACGGCTGATCCATGCAACTTATCTTTTTTCTTACGTAGTCCAAAATCACACGAAAATATGTGCCTCAGAAACCGTAAACAAATATTTTGGTCACGAAGGTCCCTTTTAAAAAAATGCCTCCCCCCCCCCGCCACGGGAAAATCCTTAAAAAGGCACGTTTGTTTACATTTACTCACAGGATTTGTTTAACATTTAGACCGTATTCAACCGATTAGACAAGAAGTTGCAGAGCCCACATCAACGCCAACGCTACACCCAGAAATCGGTAAGCATATACATGCACATAACTACACTCGTTATAAATCGTGTTCACATGCAGTACACGCCTGACCGGAGATTGACCTATAGGACTGACCTGAGAGTTCAGTTCCAGGCCACCTCAAATACTTGACAACCTCAAGTCCTACAGACCTTCGACAAATTCTCCGAATCCTTTGGCCAAATGCCAGCTGAAACAAGGACCTTTGGACACAGGAGAAGATGGAGGATCAAAGGAAGGCACTGGGAATGGATGGGTCACCGAACACCAGTATTACCAAACCAACCTTAAGATGGAACCCCAACTCAAGGGAGAATGACCCAATTGGTAATGGAGGGTGGGAAGAGAGATGATAGAGTAGGGCTTCAATTTGCAACAGGTGGAGAGAAAGACGAACTGCTGGTTTGTCGTAGGTCAGGTATAGGTCTTAAGTGTAAACGGGGCTATAGTGAATAATGGAAGAGGAATATATTTGTAGCTATGAACATATCTGTTTTTGTCTCTATAGTTGATAACCGACTAACAGTAAAAACAAAAAGGCCTGGTCAAGGAAGACGAAAACAACCTATTAAACGACAACGCCGCCCAAGACCAAGAAATCGAGGTAAAAAAGTGCATATTGTTGTTGTTGTTGTTGTTGTTGTTGTTGTTGTTGTTGTTGTTGTTGTTGTTGTTGTTGTTGTATGAAATTCATATTCATTCTTACCAATTTATTTTTTAGGAAATCGTTCAATTCACCTATGGGAGTTTTTAAAGGAGATGTTAAACAACAGCGAAGAGAACAAAAGTTATATCAAGTGGATAAGCAAGAGAGAAGGCATTTTCCAACTTGTCAATTCCAGCGGGGTCGCCAAACTGTGGGGGCAAAGAAAGAACAGAAATAATATGACATATGAAAAAATGAGCCGTGCTCTAAGATACTATTATGAAAAGGATATCTTAGAACGGGTTCCAAACGCTCGCCTCATCTACAAGTTCGGTGGTAAAACTAGACTAATTGCCACGGAAAACGGTGATGATTCTTTGTCCGATACAAGTGAAAATTAGCTAAGATTGGATCTTGCGCTTGTACAGTACGAATAATAACAAATAGATTATAGAAATGATACACTGGATTATAGCTTCGGCCAAAATAAAGTTGACCTCATATCCTTTGTATAAGCAATATTTGAGTTTGGGAACTTAAAATCAGTTGATTAGATAATATTGATATTAGATATATCGATATTATTATTTTAGTAAATTCTCAACAATAGGTGAATATCACTCAAATAGAGAATCGCATTCTCTGAGAATCGAGAATCTCTGTTGTATATATACTAACTGTAAATATTTTTTTAAATATTTCTATAGTTTTTGTAAACTCTCAAAACCAAATATTTGGGTACATTTGTATAACTATAAATAGTGTTATATTTAACTTAAAAAACAACTTGGAACGTTGTCTTTATAAATTAACTCTCCGAACTCGGCGGTTTAATGTCTATGTAGTTTTGTCTATACCATACTAATACAAAAGTTAAGAGTCTGTTTCGGTGTACTAATATAGGTAATAACTATAAAGTATAGTTTGGCTTACCTGAACGTCTTCACTACCGTCGGTTTTTCTATCGTGAACTAAAAACACTCATACTAGCTATATCTATCTATAGTTATCATTACACTTATGCCGTATTTAACGTTTGTTAAATTACGAGTGTTGCAGCATAAGTGTAATGATAACTATAGGTAGATATAGCTAGTATGAGTGTTTTTAGTGTTTACTCTAAGAAATGCTCAATTGAATCTAATAATCGCCTCTGGTGAGAGGGGGCATTTATTAGATAAGGGACGTTTAATAGAAAGGGTCATTTACAAAAGTCTGGTTCGACCGGGGCATCTGTTAGATACGGGGAGTTTATTAGAGAGGCGTTTATTAGCCATTTACAATAAGCAGAAAAAATTATTTCCGTGGTCGTACTACTTCGTACTATCATATTATAACAAGGAAAACATAGATGAGAATATTACTGTTAGAACAATTTACCACTGAGCAAAATATTATTACTTAGACAATTTTTGAAAACCCTCTATCTCTTCTTGTTGTATGATTCCAATAAAACGTGCCTATATTACCTCCTCGCAACCGCTCAGGCAAACTAGTTCCCAGGTTCCTCCATCTACATTAAAAGATATTGACCCGCTTTTAAGCAATTATTAGAACGTACTACTAGAGATAAGTGACCAGAAATCAATATGATTAGTTTAAACTTGCATGTTATTATAAAATCGTATCCTATCACTATATCCATTTTAAAAGTCAAGTCTACATCATCTTTTTACTGGTTTTCAATCAAGTTTCTTCTGGGTTCCGTTCTGAGTTACTCCACTCAGTACGGCGCCATTTTGGCTGTCGTGCTTTCCCTCGTGTTTACTTCTTGCATTGCGGTACGTTCTGTAGTAAAAGTTTCCGAATAAAGTAAGCATGGAGACCATATAGAGAATCATCCCATAAGCCATCCATCGTGGAAAACCACAGTCCTCACGAAGTCCAAGAATTGATTGCAGGAAGTAGGATACGAACTGGATCTGCGAGTATAAATTTTAAAAGTATAAATCTATTGCATGCGGGTGAAAATTATAGAATTCCCCTTCTATGCTTATCCACTGAAAGAACCTATAAATATTTTACTCTGCCTAGACGGGCAAATGCGTTATTAAACAGTTATCCCTAGAGGTCCTGTTAAGACAATCCCTTATTAGTCTAATTGCTGCGGTAGCGAGCGAGCGACGCAGCGGGTCTAATTTGTGTATATAGGGGATTTTTATTTCAAACTTTTCTAACGCATTGAATTGTGGTCCTGCGCTGTAGGTGCTGCGCAGTACACTGATTTTCCCGATTGTGTTTCCTGACAATTTCATATGGGAATTGCATGTGGAAGAACAATACATGGAAAATGTTGATATTTTGAAATAGATGTTACCAAAATTACTTCGGATGTTTGCATGTTTTATGACAAACCTGGTACATTTAGCTGGTAACAAGTTTGTCACAGTGAGCTCCATATATACCTGGAGTAAGGACTTCTAATGTTTGGCCAATAGGAAAAGTGAAGCCAAGATGGCGGCAATTAACGTCCAAACTGATGAAGGTCGTAAACAGTTTTCATAATCATACCTTTTTTCTCGCTAATCAAGTTATTAGTTCATAAAATCATAATGTTATTGTTTAAATCGAAGTAAAAACACGAGATTCTGGCACACTCCTTGCCGGCTTGTGCAAACCTCGCAGACAAAAACAATAGAAAGGGACTGGCACTGGACGTCAATTTTCGCCATCTTTGGCTTCACTTTTTGGACGTAAGTTCTCACTCCAGATATATATGGAGCTCACTGATTTGTCACTGCTGCTTGCTGGTGTCTCATCCTGGAAAACTAAGCTCATCGCCTTCATCTCTTTCAAACCTTTGCTAGAGCACAGTATGTACCTAAACACAGCGCAAGCCACCAGCCGCAACCTGATATCTTCTGGCATACACAGTGGGTCAATGCCAATAATTTGCAATCTACTGAATATAATTTGGGTTGCATGAACGTCATGTTTCAAGAAGCTATAGAAAAATATAAGCCCCAGCAGCATTCCATACCTTGCAGGTACCTGCGCGAAGCGCCGTGCGAGGGTACTAATTCCGCTCGGATATTTACACCCGGGTATGTGACAACATAGCGAAATGCAAAGTCGTCCGCCATATGTCACGGACCCTACGTCATGGACGGTTTTCTACTTTATGCGCATGCGCGAGTTTAGGCCGAAAGAAAACTGGTAACTAGCAACCTCATGATCAGCTAAGACAAATAATTTGTTTTTTAATGTGTATACGTCTAATGTTAACTGCCATTTTGCAAACTTTTTTCAAAAATTGTTTTGTACATTGTTTTGTACTCAGGAGTTGGGAAATATACAGACAAATAAAGTCTCCAAAAGACCAAAACAAGATAAATGAAAATTTTTTAGAGGTCATCCTCTGTGGTCCATGAACATTGATTAATCTTAAAAGGTATTTTAGTATTAATTCAAATACGTTATAGAATAAGAAACAACATATTAAATCTCAAAAACAAGTGCGAAGACAAAGTATAAACATACTGTTCAAAAAACAGTTGAAGTTTTACGAAAATTTCGAAACGTTTTGTGAGACGTCTATTTGTCTAAGGAATTTTACAGTAAATCAAAGCTAAAAGAGTACATAATAACATACCTACTTTATATAGCTGGGTAATTGATAATTTTATAGTTAAAAGTACAAATCTTATCAATATTCTACCATTTTATACAAATTTATAAAAGAAATATACAGTGTTGTCGTGTTGATTGTGTTGCGTGTTATCATGGTAACAGTGATCGTCTCAGTACTTCATGTACAATAACTTTTGGGGAGTAAATTGTTTGGTTCGAATGGGCGAGTGGATTCTGCATGCATGTATTTCTAGTAACTATGACAGGAAGAGACTGAAACTGGAGTACTCGCACAAAACCTACGGTGTTTGGCAAGGCAAAACTGGAAGGCGTAGAAGCATATATTCTTTTGATACTCTACTGAATCGAAATTATGATCAGAAAATTCGAATTGTATGAATCTCTACACCCGTTGACAGAGTGAAAGGCCCATGCACTAACCACTACGCAACCAACACCCCCTGCCTAGATAGTGCACCAATTCCTTGCAGTATACTTATTATGGTAAATGAAAATTATTACCAGTTGAAGCTGTGTAAGGTATCGTTTCCACCATAAGTATCTTCGAAGTGAAGGGAATACACTCAAACCATAATATGTATACATCACAACATGAACAAAGGAATTCAACATAGAACTATAGAAAGCTGAACGAAATAAAGAGATAATGAGACAATGCTTCTTCTTTTAAATCTCCCATCATCGTTTATTATCAAGTCCATTTAAAACGGACAACAAGAGCGTTTAACGAGCATGGAATAATGCTAAATTTATAGCAAGGAGTTAAATGATGCAAGCTGTATGCCTTCCAGAAGGAGATAAACTTGCAGCTTTGTAAGCTCTGGTGCTGAGGCAAAAAAGACAAAATGTTGTAATAGTATTCACGCTCAATCTTTCCTCAGTGTCAGGTTTTCTAATCTTACGGTAGTGTAATTATAGAACTGCATGGGGTATAAAACATGTCATAGCAATAAAACACAAGTGCGCTGGAGTGCAGGCTACCCTAAAGCATAAACCTAGACACAATTTCAGCAGTAGTTTTGGTTTTTATAAAGGATTTAATCTAACTGAATATTGTGTTTAGTTACATTATTTTGCTGATGTAAATTTATTGGCCAAGATCAGAAGTCATTATTAGGGATCGTGTTAACACTTTAGGGCCTTTTTCAAGAATTCCTCAGTGGGGATTCATCAAGGAAAATGGACCTAACTATAACAAGGAGGTGGTAAATTGGAGGTGTGCGAACCTGTAGGGGGGTTTGGGGTCCTCCCCTAGAAAATTATCGTATTCTTGAATCTCTTTGATTCCCTGCATTTTTAGTAACTGAATTTTGGATATATCCCATCTAAATGGACTGAGCTCTCAGTATAAAAGCAAGGGTTTTGTTATGGGAATATCACAACACTCTTCTGAACTAAGTCATTCTTCCCGTTTTTGCTTATATTTCGGACAAAAGGGTGGAGGGGTCAGTTTATATGTTAAAAAGGCCCTGCAATGCTTTACTAGGGTGAAAATTTGGCCGGGTACTGACGAAATACTGATTAGCATCAGCAAAATGGTGTATCTAACACTTTGTTAGATTTAGACAGGTAAAGAACAATATTATACCAACGATAACTCACAGAAAACGTTTTGTATATCTCTACCTGGATTTTATATTCTCATGTGTACAAACGATAAAATGCTCATTTTAAAAATCGTTTTGCAAGGACAAATAGAATAACTACCACTCGAACATGTATATCTTTTTGCGACATAAATAAAAAGGAAACAAAAAATGAAGCAACTGCAGTGCATGCAAGTGTACTTACAGGAGCCTCCAGGAACCCATTTAATGCCAATCCACCATAGTACTAGTATAGATGTATGATGATAAACATGAAGAAAAGTAATCTGGTTGTTTTTCTTACGAAGGATAAAAAATACCTGTATAAAATATATTACAATAGGGAACATGTACAGGTGAAAATTTAGTCCTTCTGTATGCACAGTTCGATTGACAAGATGTTTTAGATTTCCGGTGTAGCCATAGCCGTGTTGCCAAACCTAAGGCAAGCTAGAGGAACGAGATTGGCTGGCTATATACTTTAATAAGGGAATCAGCAAAGGATTATAACTAGCCAACTGCAAGCGGTTATCAGCGTTTCAAATGTCAAATTTTTCATGGGTCGAATTAAAAAACTACATAGCATTACATGACTTGTCCAAATCTACCTTGTTCCAGACTCCTCGCATTACATAATTCAACAATTGAATTCGACACATGCAAAGTTCGACGTTTGAAACAGGCCTACAAAAGTATCCAACGCACTGCGAAAAAAAAACCTATGCCCAAAGGACGCGGACTTTTCAACTGTATTTACTTTTGTGTTTTTAGACTGCAGTATATAGTAAATGCATTGAAATCACTGTAGCCAACGGCCGTGTTAGACGTACATTCATACAGTATATAAACCATACAATTATAGAATACCATTTACAGTAACATATATAAATAATTTTCATTGGACAATTTCCTACCGTATCTAACATTTCATAATATTTCGATATATAAAACCACCACAAAACCTTCGCGATCTATAAAATAACAAGATATATTAATCCATGCCATTACCATTCAAAATAGGAAACTCGAGGCATAAGCACAGTGGCTCTAAAATCAATTTTGTATTTCTTCCAATCCGATGCGATAAAGTGCTGGGGGCTATAGTGTAAGTAGAAATGTCTCAAGTATATACGGTACATTAACACTCAGCTTTCCTAAACTGTAACTCACCAAGAAACATTTTTCAAAATACTGGAAATAGCATTCTAGAGACAACATAAAGTTTTGGGTGGGGGACACGCAGACCAACCTCGATCCCAGGGCCTTTCGAGGAGGGGGAAAGGCCCTGGCGTCGGCCGGTGAATTCTGTCTTATGATTGGCTTGTGACTTTTGAAAATTTATGCAACTTTGAGATTAATTTATCCAAATTTGAATTTTATTTAATATGCATATTCATGATGGCGGACAAAGGGGTGACAAAGGTCACACCGACTAAAATTACAACTAGAAACCCAGTTTGTAGACTCTGTGGTCGTTGTCAAGACACGCGTCATATGGTACGCATACTTAGCGGCTGTACATCAAAAAATCTTTGTGTGAAGATAAAGAAACTGTGCGGTGTAGAAGTTTCTGAAGACGATGGCAACTCGAAAGTGCTATGTAGGCAGTGCGTCACGTTCATGAATAAGATGGAAGATTTCACTGTTAAACCTCAATTTTTGCAGGAAAAACCTCCCGATGAATTCTCCGTTAAAAGATGCATGTTACAGTCGCCAACGCAACAGCCTTCGAAGCGCACTCATCAAATAAATCAGTCACAATTAAGTTCGGCAAAACAATTGTTTACAACAACAACAATCGAGGCTGACGTGACCGTCGAAACTGAAGCATCCTCAAACACACAAAGTCAAAGTGGAAATAGGCAAGCTGTTAATATTTTGCCTAAACAATCTTCAGAAGCTGGGTGTTCGTTTAATAATACGCTGGAAGTGGCTCAATCTCTTTTAACCGAAAGGCAACAACAACTCATAACACGAGCGTCTAACACTAGATATGCTACTGTACTGGCAGGTATTCTTGCAGAACACTGTCCGACTGTTGTCAATTCAATTAAAAAGCTGATCTGTAAAGATATAAGGAAGTCTTGCGAGAAATTATGCAGGCGTTCACAAGGATTCAGTTTTATTTGGAAAAGATTATGAGAGCTTACAAGACTTCGGCTTCAAGAAAATCTGGAACGAATTAAAAACAATATTATGCAAAATTTAAGTATAATTATGCAAATTAGGTAATTTATGCACAATTTAAGTATAATTAAAATTTTAAAACACCCACGTGCACTATATCTGGGTGTTTTTATGTCACGTGACCGGCCGACGCCAGGGCCTTTCCCCCCCCCTCGAAAGGCCCTAATAAAACAGGATAACCTCAAGTTATTGAAACTGCATTCTCAACCATTACTGCGTATGTGGGTCAGGATAGATTAGGAAAGTAATATCACAATTATAGTAAAGATATGCAATTTAGTGCCAACTGTTGAGTACTGTAAGTTGATGTAAACTGAAGTTTAAAAGTATAATCACCCGCAAGTGTTGGGGCTCGATTGAAACAATCACCCTTTGACATATATAAAGATACCCAGCTTTCCATGAGCCAATAAAAAGCTGCAAATAAAAAGATGTAAATTAACATACAAAAAGACTAGTAGCACTGACATTCATTTTTGCAGTTTGCGGACATTTTTACACACACCATAGCATAAACATGTTGATCTATTTAGGCTACTATAGTTTAGGATGTGGTGCCCTTTTCTTCGTCATTTTGTGCCATACGCAAACGGTACGATATTAATCGGTCGATTATATTATTTATCCCCTGTTTATGAGCCCTACATGAAGGGTTGGCCCTCCTAGGCGAGATCCCACGTGCTAATTCAAATCCCTATTAAAAATTGTATTCGTTTATATGAGAGGAGGGCCAGCCCTCCTGGGCGAGATCTCGCTATTGACTACCCGAGATCTCGCCAAAAAGGGCTGGAAATATTCCATATAAACGCAACAGGGAGGACTGGCCCTCCTAATAGGGCTGAGCAAAAACTTGCCGTATCTGTGTCAAACTCCGCTTTTCGAAGTCATTTTCGATTTAAATATTTAGCTCTAGAACAATATTCAATTGTCTACTGTAGTCTAGGACCTGCATATGAGTTTGTATGCATTTCATTTAGGACAAAACCCGAATCCGGGACGAAATGCCTGAAAATGACCACGCCCAGAAACGGCACTGCCGGCATAGCTCTATCTCCTAAAACATCAAAGCTACAGACTTTCTGAAGTGCTAATGGTG
The DNA here is from genome assembly GCA_016169945.1 of Trachythela sp. YZ-2020. NCBI lineage: Eukaryota > Metazoa > Cnidaria > Anthozoa > Malacalcyonacea > Clavulariidae > Trachythela > Trachythela sp. YZ-2020. The sequence continues at coordinate 618,407 of JADLSH010000164.1, read as the reverse complement.
TTTAGAATGGTTACTTTTAGGGGTGGTCATAGGAGAGTGAAATGTGTCTAGGTCTAATATTTTACAGGAAAATGACCATACACCATCCAGGTCAACTGCTAATTATGCATCACATCACTTCATACACTTTAGAAAGGCTATATTTTCTTATTTCATAAATCTTTTGGTCATAGGATGAAAAACTATACTTGTTTCAATATAATACGAATAGATTTCATGAGGGTTGATACTGTTTAGTTGAGATATAATACAGTTTATTTCACTTACACCCCGTCACAACACGATTTCAGCCATATTTTGCCATTATATTTGCTTTTTATCACAAAGGTCCGCACAGATTATCCACAAGTTATACTTGAACATAACGATAGTTGACTAAAGAATAATCCAACCAAGTTTCGTCAGGTTTTGAAGTAGTGCAGTGTACTTTATCTTCGATATTGTAGAAGTGATGTTTTGCTCAATTATCACGCCAGTGCAATGTCTCGCCGCTTCTCTTCTCGATTTATCACACTTTTCGTCTTCAAATGTATTTAGATTACAGTATCCAAAAATACTCGATTGTAGAAAGGTTCCAATCGAAAAATTAAACACAGAGCGTGCAAACCGTTTGAGTTTACTACCCCAAACGTTTAATAAACATGAATAAAATATATAATGTTCAAAGTAATTTGAAAATCACGCTCAATCTTCACGAAAATACCGCGTGGGCTAGATAACAGGGGGGTGAATTATTGAAACTATAGTTGGATTTGATAAACTATTTTGTAAGTTCCTGCGTAATATTGTATTTTTTGGTTTTCTTAAGCTAAACAGAAGCCAGAAACTTACAAAATCTTTTTGAACCAAAATTTCAAAGGTTTTCTATGCCTCAAATTATAGTTTCAACTATTCGCGAGGGATAATTCATGCACCCCCCTGTCATCTAGCCCACGCGGTGTTTTCGTGAAGATTGCGCATGATTTTCAAATTACTTTGAACATTATATTTTTAATTCATGTTTATTAAACGTTTGGGGTAGTAAACTCAAACGGTTTGGAAGCTCTGTGTTTAATATTTCGTTTGGAACCTTTGTTCAATCGATTATTTTCAAATTACTTTGAACATTATATTTTTAATTCATGTTTATTAAACGTTTGGGGTAGTAAACTCAAACGGTTTGGAAGCTCTGTGTTTAATATTTCGTTTGGAACCTTTGTTCAATCGATTATTTTTGGATACTGTAATCTAAATACATTTGAAGACGAAAAAGTGTGATAAATCGAGAAGAGGCGAGACATTGATTGCACTGGCGCGATAATTGAGCAAAACATCGCTTCTACAATATCGAAGATAAAGTACACTGCACTACTTCAAAACCTGATGAAACTTGGTTGGATTATTCTTTAGTCAACTGTCGTTATGTTCAAGCATAATTTGTGGATAATTTTTTTGCGGCCTCTGTGATAAAAAGCAAATATAATGGCAAAATATGGCTGAAATCGTGTTGTGATGGGGGGTAAGTGAAATAAACTGTATTATATCTCAACAAAACAGTATCAAACCTCATGAAATCTATTCGTATTATATTGAAATAAGTATAGTTTTTCATTCTATGACCAAAAGATTTATGAAATAAGAAAATATTGCCTTTGACAGTTGACCTGGGATGGTGTATGGTCATTTTCCTGTAAAATATTAGACCTAGACACATTTTACTCTCCTATGACCACCCCTAAAAGTAACCATTCTAAACACTATAAGCACTTCAGAAAGTCTGTAGCTTTGATGTTTTAAGAGATAGAGCTATGCCGGCAGTGCCGTTTCTGGGCGTGGTCATTTTCAGGCATTTCGTCCCGGATTCGGGTTTTGACACATATGCCATGTTGTCCGTCATGGTCATTTTACCCTAAAACAGTTGAGTTTATCTGTCCTAAATGAAATGCATACAAACTCATATACAGGTCCTATAGACTACTGGTTTTTATTCGAAAATTTGCTCGGCTCGTAAGAAAATAAATGAGTTGTATAAACACGAGGTGAAAACCAGCTAGCCCTTCATGTAGGGTTCATGTAATCAGGGGCTTAGATGACTAGTGAGTTATGAAGAACACCGAAGCGAAAATAATAAATGAGTCCACAGATTGGAGGACTACATCATATCATATGGTGCACTTGGCTTCAGAGCGCACTCGCAGAATACCCCGATCCATCTAAAATGGAGCTATCTCGTATTAGAAAGTGCATGAAGAAACACTGCATGTTTGATAGACTAGATTTTAGTGCTTAAATATAAGTAAATAAGTTAATATAGAACATGTGGGATATACAGGGTGTAGACCATAAAAAGAAATTTAGATTTTATTTTAAAGCCTGTTCTTTTCTCTTTCGAACAAGTCATAACCTAAATTTAGTGCAAGTAATAACTGCACAAGAGAAAATTTAGTAGAACCCATCAGTTTTAGATGCCGCTGAATTATGCAATTTTACTATGTTATTTCATATAGTCGCGTGTGAAATTCTTTGAAATTCTTTACACGAGAAGGAGTAAGAATAATTTAATAACATTTTACAAGATATTTGGTAGTTTTATTTATGTCATACTCCTAAATCCAATCCAAAAATAACCATAAAACAATTTTACGCCCATCATCGACACGAACGGCGCCGTCGATCGCATACTTTAATATGATGCGCAGTTTGACACATACCAGCTAGGTCTCGCAAGTTTGGACACCATTGAAAAGAAAATTGGTACACCGTAGTCCCCCATTGCTTATATATGCTACGTTGTAATTTTCCAAACTCGTGCAAGCTCGAAACTTTATGCCTCATATGCTGCAGCGTAACGTTTAACAGTGAGACCGCGGATGTAACCTCATCTAGTTGCAGATGAGATTGACTTTTTAGGACACCATAAGGAATAGAAATCTTCCATTACCCAAAACCAGTGGTCCCTTATCCTGCTAGTTTGGCCCACCAATATCCTTCTATGATTTACTGCCTAATTTTCTTCAAACATTGAATATAGAAATATATATACAGTACCTCTGTAAAACAATACAAGCTCAATGCCGTTGCTCCAAAATTGTACAAAGCCATTGGTATCTTAAGCTCAAACGGTTGTCGTTTATCCATGAGCCGCGGCCCAATGTTGACAACTAGCAGATATAATAGACACGCCGAAAGTGGGCTGAAGATAGATGAAACGAGGAACCATCCTTTGGTCCTTGGATCTATACAAATACGGTAGAAGCACAAATATAATTTAAAATGGTTATAGTGCGACTTTATTGAATTAAGGTAAACTGAGAAATTAAAGTGAGAAACTATATAAAGATCGCATCCACTGATCGCATCTCATATCCTTGGAGACATAGACATACAGTACATGCTATGATCCTACCCAGTTCATTTCAAGATCAATACATAAAAACATCATAAAAAGGGTAAAATGCCGGTCTTCGTATTACAATATGACATAATTGTTATTATTAAGTGATAAAATGTATAAAAATAGGTACGCAAAGTGTACATGTATCTGCGCATGAGCATTTGCATAATTGTATAATTAAATAGCGTAATTGAGTGACGTCAATGCATCAGGTCAATGTCACTCAATGAGTGTGTGAACGTTTATATTTCTTTTAAAAACTGTGCATAGAGGGGATGAGGGCCTATAGCCCGTGGAAGCAATGTTTAAAACAATTGTGAAACCTTCAGATTTTAGAATACTGGGTTTGGTGGATAATCCAAGTGAGTAGATATATACACAATTTTAAGACCTAACCAGGGACACTAGATCCTCTGGCAGGAATTGAACCCACGGCCCTGCGATTCCGGTGCAGCGCTCTAACCAACTGAGCTACAGAGGCCAGATGCTGAGCTGTAACCGTAAGTTCTGTATATATAGGTTATCGGGTGTGCGGGTTGTGATAAGGTAACCTTGAAATATCTTTTTGCACTTCACTTGGTTGAACTAGAATACTGGGTTTGGTGGATAGTCTTTTACACTTGAGAATAAAGGTTGTATATAACAGCACTATTTACACACCACATATAAATATTACATGCCATCAACTCATTTAGTCCCCCTAGTCACAGCAGTTTTGGAACAAAATGCCAAACTGTGCTTATATCTTTATACCAATCAAATATCAAAAGTAAACTTAATATAAGGTGATGTTGGCTATTGAAACGACAAACAATGACCATGAACTATTGTCGATTTGACCCAAATAGTGTTGAGAATAAATATGGCATTATTTTAACACTTTTATGAGTGAACTTTGTTGAAATAGAAGCTCGAATAATGCAGGATATTCGTACAATATTTAAAAAGGCACACCACATATAAATATTACATATCATCAACTCATTTCGTCCCCCTAGTCACAGCAGTTTGGGAAAGAAATGCCAAACTGTTCTTATATCTTTATACCAATTACAAATCTCAAAAGTATAAGGTGATGTTGACTCAACCTGTTTCCCAGGGTTTCACATCCGTCACGCCCCCCCAACAGCTGCTCCGGCGAAACCCTGTTACTGTCTGGTCATGTGACATCCCAGATTTTGGGATGTAGAATAATTTGTCGTTAGGGTGGGTACGTTGGGCAGAGTTTATATGAGTAGTGCATATTAATTAACTTGCACGATTTACTTTCCTATCTATATATATATACCCTTTTACTTATGTGTGAAATTTTTACAGCATAATATTTATAGTTAACGAAATTGATACACTCGTCGCGTTCGTATCGATTTAAAAATATGTGATCGTATTGTATTGAATATAAATATATTTAAACAGTGTATAAATGAGTGGTATATATATAATAAATTTAAGCGTTCTCCGTACAGTGGAATCGAACAATTGGTTGGTAAACAGCTACAGCAAGACGATTCCGTGCCGCATCTTTAATCTTTATATGTCTTATATGTGTAGTCGGTAGACGATAATATGCAAGAAAGCTTATTTTATTAATAATAATTCCAAGGATATAAAACCAATGGTTATGACTAAAACACCGTCGTTCGATTCAGCGTCCTTTAGACGGATCTTGTAAATGATAGTGATTCGTTTACAATGCTGTAGCAGATATTAATATCCTCGTTTGAAAGATTTGAATCTTGTGATTGAGTTGTTTACAAAACTTAGGCAAGTATACTTGAAGAAAATTCATTAACGAATAACGGTTTTGCTGCCCGACATCTCCCTCGACTCTTGCCATGTTCAAAATAATACAGAAAATAAAAAAATATCGTTGGTTTGATCGTTAATTTTCACTGTAAGTTTTAAAATTTTACTCATGTTTACAATTCTCCCCTTCAGTAGTCCGCCATCTTGAAATAATCAATATCAATCCAGTTGTACATAGAGATCAAAGAGTATCAGTATATTACGTCATTTTAATCTAGGCTGTCGTTGATTGGCTACAAGCGCGGTACGGACGGTACGGCACCTCGGTTTACAAGGCGATGGCAATATATCTGCATTCGCAGATACAAAAATGTCACCGTACATCTTGAGCTGCAGGCCGTAAAGTCGTAACGCGTCACCCCTTCCCCCGTTTCTCGGCAACACTCCATCAAACATGATCAACGTGCGAAATCATATCGTAATCTAGACCCAAAATTACACTAGAAATACAAATGGTCTTTCAAATTAGCGGTTGTAAATTACCTCCTCCAATGGGACGGAGGTTATCTAAAAAACGAAGCAACTTCATTGTTCTGAACACAAAAACAGTTGTTCGATGGCGCCAATAAAAATCATTGTTCTGAAGAAATGCGTTTGATCTGGGTTCACTGCGCTGTGAATAAAAAGTCTGACCTTAGCTATTAATTAATTTCAATTTGGGCATTCACCTTCCATTTCCAAACAATATTTCAAACAGGTAATAGAAAAAACTGGACAGGCATTAAAATAAGGACACACTTTTGTACACTCTCACTAAACTGAGTTCATATTTCCAGTCAGATATATGTATGTGCATGCCAATTTATACATCCCGGGTTATGAACAGTGGCGTGCTGGGCGCTGGCTCTTATTCGTCAGAGGAAGCCCACTGGGAATTTGGCGCGCCCTGGTAATAAGTTACCACCTGTTAAGGGGAGTTACTAAGGGGGGTCTGGGCGTCCTCCCCTATGGAACATTTTTAGATTTTTATACTTCAGGACACTGTTTTCGGATTTGCATGCATAAAACCACAAAAATCTCAACGAACTTTGGCTTTGAGCTGTCATTGGTTAGTATTACATGTACAAAAATAGATGGAAGTAACATTGAAATATGTAAGACCTTAATTAAGAAAAGAATGTGTTGTCAGACCATTGGCAATGTCATAAATAAATCAATGATTAACATATTTTTCTCAGTACGGAAAGGTGCATAACTCATAAGCGTATGAGCAATTTGAACATGACGCACTCTAGCGAAAACCTCTTTATAAAGTTTTCCACATTACATAATTAAACACGACATGTACCATTGTACCATTGTACCTTCAAACTTAAAACCTGAAAAGAGTTTCTGTATCTGATATTCTGCAAGCGATTATCTTTTCAACACTTCTCCCTTCGATTAACAAAATTCTAACATTAAGCTTCTTGTTTTATTTCATGCAGCCTTGGCGCCTATTCTCTAAGCCTTTGCGCCCCCTAAACTCCCTCGCAGGGGGGGGAGGCATGGCTATGAAAAGAAAACTATTTTGGAAACTGATTTTGCCAAATTAAAAATAGTGGTGTTTGGTTGCTATCACCATTCTTTAAATAGTGAAACGAACTATTGTTGTAAAAAGAGTGAAGTGATGAATGATTAATCAATACCGACATAAGTCGGAGTTTTTCCGTGTTTTATGGATCATAGTAGTGTGGACAGCAGCCGCCATTAATAATGGTAATTGAACTGAGTGGAGTGCAATTTGGTCTAAAATCAAATGCGTGATTACAAAATCATTTTGAAATCTAAATAATTTTTAAACCGGAAGCGGTATTTTATTTGTTTACAATTGACACACCCACGATACTCCCTGAAATGCCGTAGCATAGCAACAACATGAATTGTAATTTGACAAATTGACAAAAATTTAAAAACACTCTGTATAAACAAGCAAAATGTGAGTGGATTTTTAGAAATAAAGACCTCAAAAGTAAGTTTACAGATATTGTGATTTTGTGCATTCAAACATCGACACTACGATCAATCATTCCATATTTTAATACCTTGTGGCTTTGTGTTCAGTTTGGCTGTTGCTCAAATGAAACTTGTTTTTGTTGACATTTTGACAATGTTTCATTCAAAATTTTGTTGATAATTTGGCCAGTATTATTTTTTGACTCGCCTTTATGTTGATTTTTATGAAAAAACTGCAGTAATGCAGTCTAGAGTATTGACAATTTATGGTTAACAGATTTGATCATTTGCCAGATCACATTTTTCTTTAAATTGATTGGCTAGTTGAATTCTATCATTCAATCTGATTTGTTGTTGTAGTGCAGAGCTTCAATCTGATTGGTTTAAAAATGATGCGATTAATACTCAAGATGATGCGAGCAAAGCTCAACATAGTGCGATTTGGGAATTAATCACACTATTTTTGATCAATCAGAATGCAAGAAATGCCATTGATTTCAAAATGAATATAATAAAGTTAGTAAAGCAGCTCGCAATTATATAACCAATTACCATCATCATGTAAGATCAAATCTAAGACCTTCTTATTCATTGTTTTCACATCCTCAAGGACACACATTTTGATTCACAAGGACACACTTTTGGTTCACAAGGACACAGAGTACCGTTATTTTAATACACGTTATTTTAATGCCTGGTTCTATACCAGACACTTACCACCAATGCTGTCGAGCCAATTGTAATACTCCTTAGCTTCTGTGACAAAGTTATCCATATCATTACCTGAAGAATAAGTTGATTTTTTACTTACATGCAATATGTTATATGTCGCTCGCAATAAGCTCGGCAATTGTCGAGCGGAAAAGAAGAATGGGGAGTGTTGAACGTAGAATTTGATTGGTCAACACCAAGAATTAATTGCATGTTTACGCAACACGGGAATATATTATACTACATTTCTTCGTCTCGGATTGACATGTTTATGAACAAGCGAATCATTTCCTTCGATTCGAGGTTTTCCCTATAGTCCAGCTGCGTTTTTATTGGTCAATTTTAATGAGCCTTTATTAGGGCGTCTAGTCACGAAAGCCGGGTTTTCTTGCAGGCCTCCACTCCCCGTTCTTCTTTCCCCCTTCAACGAGGGCCAGTCACGCAGGCTATTATTGTCAAGCGAAAAGGTAGACGTGCATCATCCATCGCTCGCACGCGAAGAATCTACAAAGAAATTCTTTCGAACTTGACGAGCTCGGCTAAGTTATACCAGAACATTGACACGCGCGTGCTCAATGTCTAACTGGTAAACTAAGTTAAAATATCAGCAAATTGTGGACAGTGGAACATTACTTTAAAGTAAACAACATTTTATGTAGCCGCTTCGGTCAGCTGTAGTTGTACTGTCTTGTCGCATATCGAGGGATTTTCATCCTGAAGTCGACGTCCTCGAAAATTTTATCCGAAATAATCTTCGTAATGACTCGAAACGAAGCTGGTTGGCTCGAAACGCGTACGCGGTCGAGGTTTTCTTATTTCGAACGTGTTGAACGCGCAACGTACTCTTATATAATTTCCAGGAGAACGTTACTGTTCATGCAAAGCCCGTTTCCTACTAGGCGAAATTTTTCGCGTGAAGCCATTCGAAAAATAAAATAAGTAATCTAACAGGTTCGCGACAGAATTCACAACGAAAAAGTAGGTTTTTACTCTTTCACGGCGAATTTTGTCGCTAACCTATCATGTTGTTTTTCGGTTTGTTTCGCGAGAGAAAACATCAAATTCACTATGGACAAATAACTGGATGACGTCCGACCTATATGCCAGGGCCGGAATACTGCCAAAATATAGAGATTTTTACAATATTTTTTCTCTCTTCTGGACGCATTTGGCAAAATACCAAATGCACCAACTAATAATGGAAACTTTATTAATGAATTTTTGAGATTATATATACAATTGTAAATCTCACTTATATAAGGTAATTTACAACCGGCTACTTGAATCAATAATGACTATAATACCCTATATACACAACATAACATATAACAAATACACAGCACAAATTTCAAAATGTAAAAAATTCTGGATTTGTCCATTCCTTATTTCGACAACAAAATATATATAATATGTTGTTCTGATCGCAATCGTCGTCATTCGTTTGATGCAGAATTTTTGGTGATTCTTTTCAAAGCCAAGATCTTTGAGCATTTCTATGAATGTCGAACATTCGTTTGCAAAGACACCAAGAGAGCTAATCGATAGATTTATAAATTTAACTGATTTAAAATGTTTACGTAAATTGTTCCCTAATTAATTCTAAATATTTACATTTTTTGCGTTTAACGTTATTTTGGAGATTTGATTCGAAACCAACAGTTAGTTCAACAATATAGAGACATCCACTTGATGTTGATAGAAGCAAATCTGGACGGTAGGTGTTACCAGTGATGATGGATGGGCTTTTTTGTAACCTGGAAGATCCACATAAAGACACGAGCCGCTGACGGTCAGTAGGTTCGTCGCAAGGAAGTTTAAAATAGAGTCATGCCTCCACGTGAATCGTTCCAGATACGACTGGCAACCCGCTACCACGTATAAAAGTGTTCCAGGGGCTAGGCAATGGGAACAGTCTGACGTTGGGTAATATACCCCATCTTGCAAGGTTTTGGCGCGTTGGAAGATAGTTATTTATGTATCGTACGGTAAAATTAAATATATTTTTTGGCAGATTTGATTGGGATGCACACAATAATAATAATAATAATAATAATAATGGAAACTTTATTCATTCGTAATTAATACGTATGCAATATTACAATGATAAACCTCACTTTTACAGGTAGTTTACCAGTGTCTACTTGAATTAACTCTATATATATAATAAAAATATTAGTATGACATTAGTTCTGGGTTATCCCATTCTTTGTTACGTTTACAAAATATATAATATGAGGTCCTGATACAAGTGTTAATAATTTTCCTAACAAGATATTTTCTACATTGCTCGTCAAATTTCAGATCATTCAGCATTTCAACAAAGTCTAGTGAGGCGGATTGATTGAAAACTCCTAGTGAACTGATAGATAAATTGACAAATTTGACTTTATCATATTTGTTGTGATGTTCCTTAATCAGTTCCTGATATTTAATAATAATAATAATAATAATGTTGTTTACTTGATAATACTGAAAATTTACACATTGCAGTCCGTGGACTGAATTAGGTGGAAACTAATTACAATTTAGAAAATACGGTGTACAGGGTGAGTCAGAAAAAAGTGATGCCTTTGTTATTCAAATTTGCCGCGAGTTACTTGTTGTTGAAATTTGACAATTCCCATGGGTACAGCCAAAAGAACGCAGTTTGTTACAACAAATACTCTTTGGTCTGTAGTCAGCTGTACCATTTTGTATTTTCAACGAATGATCAAGGACAAGGTCGTGGATGACTGATTAATGAAAGGTGTATGCAAATTTCTATAGTGTTATCAATTCGCGCACGATAGCTAGTATGCACTTTAAACCCCACAGGGAATTACATTTCTGTTTTTACATATGAAAGGCATCACTTTTTTCTGACTCGCCCTGTATAAAAAACTGCAACTCTTTGAAATCAGATATTTTTAGAATTTGCATGATTCAGTACTAATTGAACCCAAGGGTGCTATAGAAAGGAATTTCATGCTTGGGAATGTACAGTATAGCATGCCATTGTGCGTTAATTACTGAGTTTGGGTTTTTGTCGAGGGTCAGAGGTCGAGGGTGGAAGGTCGAGGGTGGAATGCCGAGGTCGAGGGTCGAATGTCGAGGGTCGAAAGTCGAGGTCGAAAAATTGATTTCATTGGTACTGTTAAATTTGAGTAGAATGCTGAATGGTGTAAAAATGTTTAAAAACTATACTTTTGTCAATTTACAGAACTTCTTTTCGTAAATATTAACACGAAATATTGATTAGTAAGTTAAATTAATGATACTAAATTTAGATTTTATAATTTTTGTTAAATTGACAAGGCCGCGGTGATAACTAAAAATAGTTATGAAAATAGTTATGAAAATAGTTATGAAAATAGTTATGAAAATAGTTATGAAAATAGTTATGACCGTGGCCTTGTCAATTTAACAACAATTATAAAATCTAAATTTAGTATCATTAATTTAACTTACTAATCAATATTTCGTGTTAATATTTACGAAAAGAAGTTCTGTAAATTGACAAAAGTATAGTTTTTAAAAGTTTTTACACCATTCAGTTTTTACACCATTCAGCATTCCAAGACTAAAACGTTTGGCACATCAACAGGTTATCATCAACAGGTTTGATCATCAACAGGTTATCATCAACAGGTTTGATCATCAACAGGTTATGATCTACTAAATCGAATGCTTTTCTATAATCCAGAAGAGCAATCCTTCCATCTGTAGCTTCAAGCCAATGATGTAACATCGACTGTTTTTGAAAGTTTAGTATCTTAGCTTTAAGACAAGTTCATTTGATCAAATGTTCAGAAAAGATATCTGTCGGGATTTCTACATTTTTGTCGGCTAGTGCGCCTGTAGATTGTATTGCGCAATTACCAAATTTGGAGATACAGTACATCGGGCGTCTGGGCCTTATATCTGGTATACATGTGCGTGCATCTCAAACGCACCTCCAGATTTGAATTTGCTTGAAGAATTGGCTTTCTTTCGATGTCAAATTTTTTGGATTTAGATAAATTTATATTTCGGGTAATGGTACTTTTATATCTGCTTATGATTTTGGTGTGTCTCCGCTATATTGAGGCAACTGGAGAAGGATCTTGGCGGCAAGAAAGTGCTACAGCATCCGAAATGCCTTCGTTTACGTACACACGAAAATTTTTTAAAAGTGGTAACCGTTTTCCGCGCGTAATACAAAACTATACAAAATTTACCAACTTCACAGGGTTATATTTTCCACATTTTACAACATTTCGCAACCAAACTTTGCAATTTTACTAAACTTAGGATGCTCTTTCCAGCTGTACTGATACAATTTCCTAGTTCAAAAGTTAGTCTAATAGGGGAATGGTCCATTGGAGAGCTTAAAGTGGAATGAAGTATTTCCTTGCCTGAACCGAAAAAGCAAGTACACACGCCCCACCAAGCAATTTAATCCACCAAACCCAACTATGAAACATAATTTTTTGTAGCATTTTTGCTATTCAATTTCTCAAATTTTCCTGCCGGAGCATGTCCCCGTATTGCCCAGCGCATGTGTTTGATTAAAAACTCCTTCTGATCGAATTTGATTCTTAGTAAGAAATATAAATCATATAATTGTCTTATTTTGTGGAAAACGCCATGTTTATTTATTTAGGAAAGCTTTTGATTCTCAAGAAAGCATTTGTATCTAATATCGCCATGCAAATTTACAAGGAACTAAATTCTCCTGTTATTACCCAGGATAAGACGTCCTGTCATTATACCCAGGAAAGTGGCATCAGCAATTATGACGGGGCCATTGGCCCTTTTGCACGTTTTTCCCCACCACTGAAGAATTCTTAAAAATGCACTGGCAGAGCTGCAGATTTGGTTTAGCTTGAAATTTTCACGCACTAGATTTTATGTACACAACATTGTGTACCTTTTACTCATACATGTATAATATTTACACAACCCATACTAGGTGTAGGGTTCATATTTCACTGTGACATGTGTACTAATGTTTGATATTCTTAATAGTGCCCTTGTAAAATAAAGTCTCTTTATCTTTTAAAATCTACTTTCATATTAATTGGGCAGTTTTCCGGCTTTCAGTGCACTGATTTTTGAATGATTCTTCAGGTTTTCTATTCATATGAGATCTGGAAGGCACTGAAAGACTATGTGATAAAGGAGCAACAAAATTTCTACAATTTGTAATAAAAGCCGTATGATTCGTATCACAATACATCGCCTTTAACTGTTTACTTAACGAAGTGGCTATTCGTACTAGTGTTGTACGCCGAAGTTCATTTTCTATTCATACTGGAGTCAAAATATTCCTTCCAGTTTCCATGCAAATAATTGTTTGAACTGATTCTTATTATTCTACTTTGTTTAGTTTGTTAAGATACACCTAGCGCTTCTTATGAGTGTTGTTTGTGCTTAATAAATCAAATACTAGACTCTCTACTCACTATATTTGGTCGACACTTAGAAAAATCAAATCTTGTTTGCTTGCTCGGTCGAAATACCTCGTGGGCCGAACTGCGTGGGAAGAACGCGACAAATATTTCACATGTGGAATGTTCTGAAAAGTGGCACTTTATAAGCAAGTAAATTTCAATAAACTTACTCTTTGGAATCCAGGAAGGTTTTATCCGATTTGTAAACATTTTTGTTAGAGCTCCGAAGCAATTTCTTCGAATATTGAAGGCGATAATAAAGAATGAGAATATCACGCAACGCGCTGTTTACAGATATATCCCGCGTGGTTTTCACGCATTTCGGCCCGCGAAGTACATGCAAAATTGCAAAGTATCGAAATAATTATATAAGTGGAGAGTCCAAAGTTTGATATATTAATAAGCAAAAACAACACTCATAGGAATCGCTAGGTGTATCCTAACAAAGGTAGAATAATAAGAATCAGTTGAAACAATTATTTGCATGGAAGCTGGAAGGAATATTTTGACTCCAGTATGAATAACAAATGAACTTCGGCGTACAGTCCAGTACGAATAGCCACTTCGTTTACTTAAAGAAGAGACTTGGCAGATAGTTTGGTTCACAATAATATGCGCAATTAGGTATGAGACTGCGTATTAGAATGCGTATGAGACTAGAGTTAATCTGCTTGGCATTAAAGACACATGAGTCAAGTTTAAAATGACGCTCATATACTGCTGGGTACATGGCGTATTGCGTAACTATACAGATACAGTCAACCCAAATTTTCAAGAGCTCGGACGCTTTACTATGAACTTAAATACTACCAAAGGAAGGCTATAAAAATAGGTTTTGAAGGTGACAAAAGTTATCTAGTTTTTGCGAGCAAACAAGTACATGGCCAAGCGGAAAATATTTCTTATAGAGCACATGACAACAGCATGATAACAAACAACACTTCGCTAAAAGAGCGTATTAAAATATTTAGCATAGAGGCCACTGGCTGAATATATAACAACATACCTTTGTTGATAATAAACTACTTTGTTAAGGTACTTGAACGGCAGATGTCTGGTCTGTAGAACGTGATAATTTATAACTTACCAGAATATTTAGGGTAGCACGGGTGGCGGAAGCGGTTAGCGCGCTGCCTCTTACCACTGAGTTGATTGAGCCTGTTTCACAACAGGTCGAGGTCACTGTTGGTACTCGCATGAGATCGGCAGTCATCCTCGTACCCAGGCTTTTCCCTCTGTGGAGATAAAACCCTGGATGGAGCTGGTCACGTGTCTCTTTAAATTTTTATTGCCTAAGGGGGTGAGGAGAGGAGAAGTATCATATTACATGCTTCCACTTGAAAATTATACACTTTAATTGCAAGGAGTGGGATATTATTATGTATAATATATCTCGAGAATCATATATAGTTCAAAACACTTGCAAAATTTGTTTTTTGTTTGCTTTTAAGTTTTAAAAACGTAGTAAACAGTTTTATCAACAGAAAAGTCAAGTAACCAACCAAAATTGTATGCTTTTGAGGTGTTGTTTAATGTTCTCTCGAGCACGGTTTCATATCAGACGCCTCTATATTATTAAATCAATCGTCACTACAAATATAGAAACCTATATTTATAATATTTTTGTAATATGCCAAGCTATGAACATGCGGAGAGCCGGAGATTGATGTCCACTCTAAAATCTGTTGAAGCATTTTACAGTTTAGAAGGTAGTAAGATACAAAAATTATCAGGGAAATGTGGTAAATTATGATTTATGTTATTCGAGAACTTCCTTCTTGTTGCCGATTCTATAAACATGTACAAGTCTGAAGCCTGAGTGAAGGCAAAAGCCTCGTTCGCAGCTGGGGGGAAATACAAATTACGATATAGTATTGTATTGTAAATATAGGCTATATGCAAAGAAATGATAGCGCATCAGGTTTACAAAATATTTTTCATACATAATTCGAGACATAATTCATAAAAACTGATGCGTAGCCTTTCCACATATATATAATATATATATGTAAAATTTAGTCCTTCAGAGTTGGAGTTCCCATTGAATCTGCTGTAGAGTGTATAGTACAGCAAAATAAAAACATAGTTGTACACCAAATTTTGTCTATACTATAGGACAAAGACTTTAAAATAAGTCGGCTTATTGGACACTGATGTCTCACAGTCACAGACCATATGCACAGACACAATAGCATAGTGATATGGATACTTTCAGCAAATACTAAATAACTGTATTCTAAATCCCTTTTGTATATTATATTAGATCAAGCTAGAAAGACGATGAAAACTATTTAGGATTTAAAGTGTGGTGTATACTAACTAACTAACACATATGAAGTATAATTACATATGTTTTATCGTAAATATTCAAGTTGTACCGCACGCACGGAGAGTCGTTGAATTTGCCTTTATCGGATAATTTTACCGTACGTTTGGTAACATAAAGTTATACTTCGACATACTTCTTGATTGTCGCGTTTAGCGATGCCAAGGCGGATATTTTACAATCTTGAACGAGATTTAACCTCTGGATAGCATTGTTTACACACAGTAGGATCTCGATATTTTATAGCAATTCCATATGTCAGCATTAAAAAAATCCATTTTGTTTGCAGTTTGAATACCAGACAGGATAAGGTTCAACACTGTTAACAATCATATCAGTCAGTCTATAGAAGATATGTTTTATTGATTGTGTTTTATATTAAAATACCGTGCGACGCGTGCTTTCCTTGGCTTGACAAGCGTTGTGTATTGAAATCTGATCCAACTTATCGAGTACTTATCGCTTGAAATGTAACTCAATACTCCAGGATACAGTAGGTAGTGACATGATGATGAATGCGACTATTTTATAACAACAGTTTTGTCACAATTTCTTGTTGCAAATTTTCAATTCATCGCCCCAAAATACTTTTTTCCAAACGCAACAATATCAAAGAAGACAACACGCTCCTGTACCACCCCTCCCTAAGTGTATTCTCAATTTATCACGCGAAATCCGCGTGACACGTGACCAGCTCCATCCAGGGTATTATCTCCCCAAGAGATAAGAGCCTGGGAACGAGGTTGATCGGCATTGTGCAAATAACTCATGCATGTAAGTTGAGATTCTCTCCTGTGCTTCGAGGGTTTTCCCCGGGTACTCCGGTTTCCTCCCTCTAATACTAACCCTTAGGAACTAACAATGGGGCCACAGTAATTGGCTGACGCTGTTGTGGACTCCCTGCCATTGAGGCGAAGTTGAAAAAAAAAATATATATATGACAAGCACTATTTCCGTTTCCTTTTGTAGTGTTGGAATTCGATACTAGCGATACCTGCACACAGCGGGATCGGGGTCGATTACTGATCTGGTATCGGGACGGGAATGCGGCGGGCATAAAATAAACCTTTCTCACCCCCAACCCTTAACCCTTAACCTAACCAGAAATGTCTAAAAAGCAATTTTGGGGTTAAAACAGGTCGGACAAAAATGTTTAAAAAAAAAATTTTAAGTGAGAGAAAAAAGTTTTCGCCAGGATTTGAACCGCTGCTCTACGAACAAGTAGGCAGCGTCTGACTCTTCCACAGTCCCTCGCTATATGCCCGTTCGCAGGTTAGGTGGTGAAGCGCACGTCCTTTGACTCGACTCCAAGTCTGTCTCTTAAAAGAGTTCTTATTGGGGAGTTATAAAGGATTGGGGAGTTAAAGGATGGGGAGTTATGAACACTGATCTGAAAATATAGTACCTAGATCGAGCTCCTATACCTATGAAAATTGAAGCCAGTGATAAATGAAAATTGAAAAGATAAATGAAAATTTATCGAGTCGGTACAAAAGAGAGCTTTAAAAATTGCGTATCCCACTTTATCTTATGAAGAAGCATTGCACTGAGAAAAGTAACATTAAATTACTGAGTACAAGAAGAGATGAAGCATGTAAGAGATTAATAATTAACTCATTTCGAGACCAAGATCCACCATACAATAACTGCAATAGTTAAATCCGGCCTACCGGACCGAACTCATAATTATGATCTGCGTAATAATAATCCGGAACTTTTACCGATAATGTCCGAACCACTGAGCTATATAATTATGAGGGGTGATTTCCGCCAAAATTCCACTTTACATTATGTAATTAACAGAGGCATTTTGTTCACCTGTTTGGTATTCTATTATGCTATTTTGCATTTCGATGTGCCGTTTCGTATTTCATTATGCTGCTTTTGCATTTATTATGCCGGTTCGTATTAGACGACCAGCCAAGTGCAAAAAAATTGACTGTCGATGGCATTTTTTGTTACAAGCAGGCAACCTAGCCAGGCAGCTTCGGATTGATGTTGTTAAGAAGATTTGCCCGGTTGCCACGCGTAATTTTGGATAGAAATTGAAAAAATCAAGGTTTTTTGTGGTGTTTCTTCGACTTTGAAGTGCCGCTTTGTTAAAGTATGGTATTTAATGTAGTATATATATTATGCCAAATATGGTTTGCTCGTAGCGAGTACTAACCAATCAGAGGATACAAAATATTGCGTAATGTATCTATCATCGCTCACAATTATAAACAAAAGCAAATATGGCGCGCAAGGAAGAAACTTCTGGCGAACAGATAGAAGAACAACCCCAGAAAGAGGTAATACAGAAATATTTTGAGTTTTTAATACGTTTAAAAAGTAATTACATGTCTAAAGAAATATGTGATGATTGTGGTTTCCCTGATTTGCTGATACAAGGAAGCTATTTTTCCACTCGATTATAGCTTGCATCGTGCGAAAATGAGACTATATGATTTATAACGCAATAAAAAGTGTTACAACGGTTCTTAAGGAAACAGCATGAATTTATATGTAGGTATTTGTTTCGAATTGGAGGTACGGAATCTTAAATCACATAATTTGATTTTTTAACGAAATGTTTCAATACGATTTAAACTTTCAAGCCGATTGCTGTTTCTTGTTTAGTATCAAAACAAGGCCACCATGAGATATGCTTGCTCGAATATTTTAAAATTGTAAAAGTGAGACTATCTTTTTAACTCAATTTGATAATTTAATATTTATAAAAGGTATTGTTGAAACATCAACATGACACGAGAAACTATACTCCTTCATCTTGGTTTGTGCGAATATCAAATATGACAAATGTAGCGTTCAGCGTTGTAACTTGCTGCTTGTCTATAAACTTCATCCTTCCAACAACATGGTCTTCGCTTGTGCACTTTGAGCTCTTTGAACATAAATTTTCCTTCAGACTAATAAAGTTCTTTTATCATTTGAATATTTCCATTTATTGCAACCATTTTGACAATTTAATCCCAATTTAATGGTCTTGGCTTGTGCAGAATATCACGTAGGTAGCGTTCAGTGTTTTAACTTCAACAATATTAATCAATGTATGTTCCCAGATGTGGATTGACTTTGAACTATTTGAACATAAATTGTCCTTCTGGCGATAATACAGTTCATTTCATTTCGACCAATAAAGTTATTTTATTATTTGAATGTTTCCATTTATTGCCACCATTAGTATTCATTCATCACAATGTTCAAGGTCCCTTGGCTTGGCCTTGTTAGTTCTTTGAATTTCTCAACCAAAAGATTTCCCTATGGCAGACTACAAGTTTTATCGAAAGCTTTTGAAATTGAATTGATTTAATTTAAAAAATATTTTCCAACATACACAGGGAGTAACTGGGGTATTTATTTTTGACATCTTTTTTTTCCATTTTTTTTTTTCTTTATTTTCTCTTTATTTTTTTATTTATTTTTTTGTTTTTTCTGTGTGTTTTTTTCTGTTCACCCCTTTTACTCCTCAATATACTTTTCTGATTGATGCTGGTAGCTATTGTAAAGCTTCTAATCATAAGTATTTCTCAGGTGGCATAGTGAAATAAATAGTATTTGAATTGAAACAATCACAATTATGAAGGATACAAACACGCACATAATTCAATGCTGTAAACTAGTCAAGATCGGTCGTACTGTAGAATGGTTTCCAGCATGTCCTTATAACGCTAATCATTCAAGAAATTAGGAGGAATTTTTTTGTATCAACAAACTATAAGGAAAGCCTTAACAAAGATTTAACTGTTGTTACATTATTTTGTTTTAGTTATGGTAATCCTACAGGATTTCTGCATTCATTTGCATTGCATCCACACAGAGGTGTGCACTGTTGACCGTTCTTATAACACTTACAAATGGCAGTTCTACATTTTTTCGTACACCCACACGAAATTAAGGAAATACAGAACTGGGGAATGGAAGGTATTGTAGACCAAATAATTTGTAAATTGTCTTCACATGATGTCCACCCACCAGTATCAGTAGGACTGGGTATTTCAGGTAAACCAATGTTTGCTTTCAACCATACTTTTGCCTGGTGGTTGCATCGAGCAACATGAAGTCTAAATGTAAATTTAATCTATTATACGCTATATATTCAAGGAGACAAATTAAAGGGGTAATCCAAACAAAATAGGAAAGATGCCCAAAAAACTATAAACAATATCAAGTAAAATATTATAAAAACCAGTTTAGTTTTAACAATAATAATCAAATAATATGTTAATAAATGTATTATACAAACTTTGTGAAGAAATTTGCTGTCTTTTCCGGCTGTTTCACTATGATTTGTTTCATAAAAACCTTGTTTCAAGCACGTTTATTGCGCTTCGAGATTTCCATATCCTGCGGCGTGCGGGCTCATTTTTTTAGTTAAAGCAATCTCATTGGTCAAAATGAAATAATCTGACCAATCAGAATGATTATCACCAACACGCTTGTTGCCATGGACACGCGGGAAAATATTCACGGCTTTTACAAACAGAGCCGTGGAGCTTGAAATTTAACAGAATAATCATCAAAATTTTACGTTTTAAACGCCGAAATCGAGATGGCAACCTACATAGTCGTGTTTGCGAGAGTTCAAGCTACATTTTGGTGGTGGTTGCCCGCTTGTAACACAAAATGCCATCGAAGGTGTTTTCTAAGCACTTTTTGCTCGCTTGGCTGGTCGTCTATATTTCATTATGCTGTTTCGTATTTCATTATGCTGCTTCGAAATTTGCTTTCGTTATATTTCATTATGCTTACGTCATGTCCTGCATGACTCTCAGTAACACGTTTTTGCACAGAGGAAGGAAATTATTTGTTGCGGAAGTGGAAACACTGCCGCTAATTTTGTAAATCAACATGGCGAACAGAGAGGAAGGACACATAAGTCGTGCAATGAGTTTACTTCGTGAAGCTGCGGCCGTGCTAACTCAAAATTCACCAGAAGACATAGAAAATGCTTCTTTAAATAGCGGGAGTACGCGGATACCTTCATCGACATCGTCAACGCCTGTGACTACACGTGCCAATACACCAAACACAGCCGGAGTGCTTGGTAATTTTCGCACCCTTTTTGCCCCATACGCAAGTACCAGTCGGGGAATTTCTCACCGACCGCCTCCAAAAAGAGTGTGTAGAAGGAAAGAAAGGAAAGGAAAGGCAAGAGAAACGTGGACGCACGAGATGTTTTGTCTGGCCAACACCGATGAGCAAGTGACACCAACACGTGAGAGGAAGGTAACACTTCAGCTTGCTGGCCTTGGTAGAATTAAGATAAAATTTGACGCCAGTGCCAACGCGGTCGAATTTAAAAGCAAATTAGAGGAGATTTTTCCAAAACTCATGTGCGGAGGGGGATTCGAACTTCTAAGACGCGCTTCATCTGGAAATGACTTAGTTTTAATACGCCAGCCAGCAAGTGGCTATTCAGTCGAGTATTTGCGGGACATGTCTGGCATAGGACAAGCCTTGCTATACATCCGGCCTCTGCAAATGAATCTGGACACATCTACAGATGAAGCAGATACAACAGAACTCGATTCAGAGGTAAACGCTTTTGATTTTAGTCATTATTTAATAAAGAGGGGGATCAATTGAAGTTAACGACCCCCCTATTCCAATGGGGTGGTATACTTCAATAACAAATATTCGGATTGAAGTATACGACCCCCTTACAGTGGCATAACTACTATGGGTTCAGACCGGGCGAACCTGGAGGCCCCCAACCCAAATGGCCCAAAGGGGGGCCCCGGGTAGCCAAGCTCAGACTGTAGAGCAAAAACAAATTGACAGGGAAGACTCTGAGAAACGAAAAATGCATGAACGCAACAACAAAATATATATTCTTTCTTGATATATTAAAATGTTGTTTTCTGACCGTCAGAATTCTGTGAAATCTTCCCCCTCTAGATTTAAAGGGGGGGGCATGCCTCCGGAAAATTTAATAGGGGGGCATGCCTCCGGACCCTCCTAGAATGCTCGTGCCTTCGGCACTGCGATTTCTGATCCTTTTTAACATGTCTATAAAACTTCAAATATGTTATCTTTTTTAACCACAGTTTACACATGTATTATGAAACACTGTTAAAATTATAACTTCTGCTGTGGATACATTTTTGATTGTATTTCATCCCAGGATGCCCTTCTGGCTAAAAGCTAGGCTCATATATGACTTAAGCTCATGGTGTTATTGTTAAATAAATTCTTTTTAGGCAGTTGAAGATGCACCAAAAGTCCTTTGTATTCACTGTGATTTAAATATTCCAGTAACTTTGGTTAGGAGCCATCAAACAGAATGTAGTGGGTGAGTGTAATGGACCTAAGATTTATTACAGTCTCCTTTTTTATTCTTTGAAGGTACCACATACCAATTTAGTTTAGTTTAGTTTAGTTTAATTTGTTTACCACTCTGAAGTGGACGGGAAGCCTTAACAGGTTTCTACAACCCAATTGACAAAGGTCTCCGAGGGTTAGTAAGTTAGCTATGATTACTGCCTAAGGGTAGTGTTTAGGAGGGAGGAAAACCGGAGTACCCAGAGTAAAACCCTTGAAGCATGGAAGAGAACCAACCAATCTGTACTTACTTGAGTTTACTCAGGACAGTTTAGGCTTAATTCAGAGGTAAGAGGCAGGATTCTAACCGAATATTTTCCAGGTGCCAAATTCGGTTAATCGTATTATATGAATTCATATTCATAAATTAAACCACTTCTTTGACTGCATGATGGCAGAATGCTGTTTAATGGGTTAACAACACACATGGGCAGATCATGTGGCATCCTCATGCCTTGAATTAAGGCTATGTCTTAATTCTCAAAACCCCTAAAATTAATTAAGGCTGTCTTTTGTTTGTTACCAATCCTTCACCCCCTTCTAATCCTAACCAGGTCGGTTCCCTAACCCTTCGCGACCAAAAAGTATATAATTTATTTTTACGATGCAATTATAATCTCTCTAAATTTAAGGCCCGTGCGATTTTAGGTGCGATTTTTTTTTGCTGACGTGATTGCGACATGAAATTGCAAATGTAAACAGCCTGCGATTTAAGTGCAATTTTCAGTGCGAGAAGTCGCACACATTTTGATCATGCTCGAAATTTATCGCAAGTAAAATCGCACATAAAATCGCAGCAAAAATTGCAAGTGTAAACGGGCCTTTTGCCAGTTCACACAGGCGATTTTTGCTGTGATTTCTAGTGCGATTTTCCTCTTTTCATGGATGTGAACGAGTGGATTAGTTATGAATATTCTGAGTATATGTACCATCATCTGAACATTCCAACTCATCCACTCGTTCGCATCCATCAGAAGAAGAAAGTCGCACCTGAATACTGCCAATATAACCAATGTGAAGTCTAGTGCAAACTGGCAAATTTACCTGATCAATTTATGGTTGCCATCAATGTGCCAAAGGGCTAAAGGCGACGGAACTGAATAACTCCTACGATTAATCACATTCAACTCTAGTGCGCGTATAAGAGTTCCCTCCGGATCTACGCGACGCATTGATTCCCGGACTCTTATTTGTTGAACTCTGTGACCTCGAGCAGCAAGGTAACCTGTCATTCTTTTATAACCAGTGTAAGGCTGAGTTCTTAATATTTCCCTAACTGTTGAATCCAGCTCTTCCAGAGTTACATTTGTATATGTCCCTCTTATTGACATACCACAATGCTGTAATCGTCGCTCGACTGT
Source organism: Trachythela sp. YZ-2020 (assembly GCA_016169945.1). Lineage (NCBI taxonomy): Eukaryota > Metazoa > Cnidaria > Anthozoa > Malacalcyonacea > Clavulariidae > Trachythela > Trachythela sp. YZ-2020. Next base: position 595,160 of record JADLSH010000164.1, on the reverse strand, counting down.
ACGCTCACTTACACCGAGTGCGGCTGCGATTTGCTTTACGGTAAACCGCCTCTCCACAAGAAAGCTCAGCTGTTCGTACGGAATATTAAATCTTGGTCTTCCTCGATTGCCTGTGAAAATAGCTTCGGGCTCAACATTAATATCTTCTGAGCTGCATGTTGAAGTTAAATTAATCAAAGCTTCGGCAAGAAGATCGATAACATGACGATCAATAAAACCACACTGATAGTATCTTGTTACGACACCAAATAGCCATTCTAGTCTAAAGAGAGCACTTTCCCGACATTCAGCTTCTCCGCCGCGAGCTTCGACTTGATGCAAAATGTTTAAAATACAAAATCTAATGCGATTTCTTACAAACTGCTGTCCTTCTGGCAAACAATCATCGGCCATGTTCTTTATAGTTCGAGTTTTGCGCGGCCGTGTTGTGTACAAAAACGTGTTACTGAGAGTCATGCAGGACATGACGTAAGCATAATGAAATATAACGAAAGCAAATACGAAGCAGCATAATGAAATACGAAATGGCATAATGAAATACGAACCGGCATAATAGCATGCAAAAACAGCATAATGAAATACGAAACGGTACATCGAAATGCAAAACAGCATAATAGAATACCAAACAGGTGAACAAAATGCCTCTGTTAATTACATAATGAAAAGTCGAATTTTGGCGGAAATCACCCCTCATATATAATACCTGGAGGACGTGCTCGGCAAAAAAAAGCCAAAACATGGCGGATTTTGGCCTTTGCTTACGCCATAATGACGCCACTGGTTCCTTTTGCCCATGGTAATTACCACTGACCGACCGCGATCCTAATCTAAAACGGACTCTTTCACCCCCCTGGTTTTTTAAACAATTTTTTTTTCATTTTTACGAAATGTTTTGTTTTAAAAGCTCAAACTTTCATTTTTTCGCCTGTCTTTTTTCTTTTACATGGTGGAGAGAAAAGTGAGGTTTTGCTCCGCTTTTGGATGCTACAATGGTACGAATCACTGTTAAAGAAAACATTTTTTCACTCCGGTAAATTAATAAATACTTGTTTTCAATATTTTTACGTTACAGAAGTCAGATAGGAAAAACAAAAAATTAAAAACTTGAGTATTATACTGGCCTGTATTACTGTAAACAACGGATATTTCCTTTCAAAAACCTTGTTTGCCGGGTTGTTTCGACTGTTTCAACTTGTTTGAAACCGCATTTTATAGACTCATTAATGTCTTATCACTAGTAGTTTGGTATATATAGATTTTGTCCTCTGTGGGACATTTGTAGTGATAAAATATATAGTTGCCATATGCTGCTGACTGCTGTATAAAATGTTAAGAACTTTATCCATAAGAGGATAATATTGCTTGGCCATGGGCAGCAGTGCAAGACACTATATATAGGGGTGTGGAATTAAGCATGTCAACTAAGTATGTTAAGTATGGAATAAACAGTGAGAATAATCCATTACATATCCAAGCACACTTTTAACAGTATAATTGCAGTAGTGCTATAATCTGTGAAAAACATCTATGACCTCTCCCCCCCCAAGATGTAGTAGATTCCACTAACTGTTCATTTTCCCAAAGTCTCCCTGGCAGAAAAATATGTTAATGTAAGCAACAACTAACAAGATATATTTGAAGTGCCCTCGAGTCATAACAAGCTATTGATAAATATATTTAAATGGATTTTCTTATTTTAGGCAAGGTCTTCAATGTGCACAATTAGTAATTGTACATAAACCAACAAAGGTTTTATCTCCCTTCCACCCTTTACAGATATAGAATGCATGTAGGTAACAAAAATGTGCAGTATAATTTCTCTCTTCTTTAATTACAGGAAATTCTGTCAATCATACAGTTATAGATACCAGCAAAAAGGCACAAGGTATCAAGATGCAGATGTTTCAGGATATGGATTGCAAATTTGTTAACTAGTGCATGAATGTTACTGTATATATTTTATTGAATATAATTCTATTAATATCTTTAATTGTAAATATTCACAAAATTTCAATACTTTCTGTTAATTAATACACCATGATAACTTTAAGAGAGTTAAAAATTAAAAGCAGTTAATTATGATATTGTATCTTTCATTTCCAAACATGTTGCATGATAAAAAATCCTGTATTTTGCCAGCAGAAAGTGGAGCTGTGTCATTGTGCAATGAACTCTGCAATAAAAAATAAGAGATTATATACAATATTAGCCTGCATAGCGGTGCTAGTGGGGAGGTCTCCTCCACTCTCTTTCTTGTTTTAACCCCAACCCTAGTCCTCCCCCTAGTGCCACTATACAGGCCAATACAAAATAAGCAATGCTCTCACTGAGTGACATAAATATACAAAACTATGGTACTGTAAAGCATGAGATGGTATATAGGGGTAAAAAACAGCACTAAAATATGTGTGTGTAAAATTTGAAATTGAATCTACATGCAGGGACTACTGAAAATTCAAAACATACATGCCCTCCCCTCATGAAATTCTTACAAATCTGTGTATCGGTGGGCCCCTGCATTTACCAATATTTTTTGGCACAGGGTGAGACATTGTCACACTCTTTCTTTTCGTTGTCACAGCCCTGGGGGATTATATACTTGTAGATATAACAGCGTTGCAGTTGCCTTCGGGCTGGATGGAGAAAATATAATGCAAACGACTGGGTGTTGCCTGCAGGCTGGATGAAGAATAATAGAATGCAAAAGCCCAGGTGTTGCCTGGGGGCTGGATGGAAAGAAAATATGCAAAATCCTTGTGGTTGACTACGGGCTGGATGGAGAGAAATATATATTAATACAAAAGCCCAGAAGTTGCATGTGGGCTGCATGGGAAAATAATGCATGCTGGAATTGACTGATAAAATTGCATGGTTTCATCCCAGAAGCAATTTTTCATGCTACTTAAATGCATACAAGCAACCCACAACATAATATTAAAAATTATATGAATTAAAAGTATGTGGAATTTCAACCTTTTCTGCTTTAAGGGGAAACAGTAGTTTTTATATTAAATATAGCACGATATTTTGGTTGGTTTCTACAACCTAATTATGAAATATACAGGTCGCTGCTTGCTGCGATAATGCATTATACTGTACAAGAAAGCTGTTTTCTTAACAAATGGGTGTATATTGATCGTTTTGCCTGTCAATTTTGCACCATGTGAACTGTGAAATACTCGAGGAAATACTGAAATAATTCGTCTCTTACCTGTACGTCCTGTACAGTGTACAGTACTGGCTTCAAATATCGTCTTCGGCCACAGTTCTCGAGGTTTTAATATTTGTTTGTTGTCTTTTACCGGCTGGAATAACGTGTACGACTTCCACATCTTTGAACAAATGGTCAAAAGTTGAAAATATACATGGAAAATACGAAAACAAGTTACTTTACTGTAAATTGTTATAAAAACCAGGGGGGTGTGAAAGTTGTAGCGGGCTCAAAATGAGCCTTGGTCAGTGGTAATTACCATGAGTAAAAGGAACCAGTGGCGTCATTCTGGCGTCAGAAAATGCCAAAATCCGCCATGTTTTTGGCTTCACTTTGCTGCCTGGCTGACATTAGCGTCAGGTCCTCCAGGTATTATATAGCTCAGTGGTCCGAACGTCTTAAGAACTTTGTTACCATTAAATATAGTTAAGTTTTGATGAATACATATTTGCTGTCGACCCAGTCATTTGCGGCGACCTATGTATTGTCGAGATCTGGATCTTGCGTCTGTCAGTTGTCGTAATTCCGGGCAAAAAGTCGTATATCATATATCATTTCGCATATTTGGAATGAGCTGCCAAATGTCATTAAAAACTCCGATTTCTTATCTGAGTTTCGAACTTTAATATCTAAGATTGATTGTACTGACAAACTTAATCTTGGCTGTAGGTGTGCGAGATGTACTTAACTTTTAATTCTAATGGGTTTTTAGTATCAATTGTAAATAACTCATAATTATCTTATCTTAATATCTGTATATTTTAACTTAGAGTAAATAGTCGAGCATTTGTAACATGAGCCTATGGCTCGGGAAATTGAGCAATCATTCCCTATGCATTTGACTTTAAATATACCGTACCGTACCGTACCGTACGTCTAGCATTAGACAGAGTAAAATACTAAAGCTAATGGGTTAAAATACAAAACGGTGAATTGCGCGTAACATTGAAGGCCAAACTGGCTTTGCCACATTTTCCAAAATTCGAGACCTGTGAATATTAAATGTTTATGAAATGTTTCCATTCATTTCTATGTATTTTCTCGTTTTCAGTTATCGCTCTCATAGTGATTATAGGCTTTTAGTAGAAATTTCCAGGTGACTATCGATTTTCCTGCATGCTGATTGGTCCAAATTGAGCCTCTAAAAAGTGATAGTCACTGGTCAGTGACTATCACTTTTTTTTTCAAAATGGCTTCTTCGCAAGCTGCCGAATTTAAAACAAAAATCGTTTTTTTGAGCCTGATTCAAAGTTTTAAATGAAAAAAACTGCCGCTAAATTAAAGGAGGATATATTTTTGACATTTTTAAAGGTGAGCAGTAACAAATACACTATTTTTCTTCCATGAAAGGCAACGTTTTCTCGCTGTTGAAATGAACATGTATAAAACTTTTTCCATACGGCCCAACCACAAGTGTTTATTTTGAAAATTATTCGTTTTATCCTCATTTATATCGTTATATTCAGCAAAAACCTAGCTGTGATATATTTTTAAAACCATTCTACTTTGTATTTGAGCCTTTCCAAAGTATTTTTCTCATGAAATTGTTTGTTTTTGTTTCGCTTCGATATGTTTTTGACACTCGTCTTTTGCCGGCATGTTTTTAATAACCGGCCTCTGAGAAAAGCGCTGAATTTTGTCCTATAGCCTTTTCAACTGACCTCATAACTTTCTGTGTTTGTTTTTCTCTTTGAAATTTCTACTAAAACAATTAGTCGCCTCAGGCTCGGTGATTACAAGCCTATAGTCACTTCGCCTTCGGCTCAGTGACTATAGGCTTGTAATCACCTCGCCTTCGGCGACTAATTGTTAAATAGCAATGATGTTCTTTCGCTATCGTCGCAAGAGTCTGTGCAATAAATTTGACAACAATTTCCAATATAACCACGACGATGTTACTGTCCGTTATCAAGGCTCGCCAGAAAGTAAGTACACCAATATGTGTGCTGGCAATCCCTCGATATCGAGTAAGATGTCTACTTGACAGTTTCAAAGTTGGCGAGTTCGTTTATGACTGTGGAGCCAATTTAGCTCCTCTAATAGAGAGCTCGATGAGGTTTCGTATGTGCATTCTGCAATCATACGAGCGGCACGATTTTGTAGTTTTTGTAGTTTACTGCTCAACTGGCTGCCGATACCGTCCCAAACTGGACAGCAGTAATTAAAGTAAGGTTCAATTAAGCCTCTGTAGGCTTTCTCCGCGATTTTCCTACATATAAATCGCCTCACTCGTTTAAGAGCTCCAATTCCTGATGATATTTTTTTACAAATAACATTAACATGGTTCTTCCAGGTTAATTCATCAATGGTTAAGCCTAATGATTTCGTGTGCTGAACTCTTTTGATTTGAATATTATCTACGCATATGTTGAGATTAGTCACATCATGCCTCATAAGCCTCTGCCGAGAGTCAATGACCATGAATTCTGTCTTAGCTATATTTAAGCTCAATCCATTTGCTATGAGCCAAGTGTTTAAGCTACTCAGCTCAGTGTTCATAATATCTTCGAGATCAATAAGATTATAGCTTTGGAAGCTAATATTTGTATCATCCGCGTACATACTCGATAAGCCGTTGTTCAAACAGTTTGGCAAGTCATTGATATAGACCAAGAATAAAAGGGGACCTATTATAGAACTTTGAGGGATCCCATAATTAATTGGTCGACTACTAGATAGATGTCCATTTACACAACATCTTTGTGTAATGTGTACGACTTGATAGATAAGAATGGAACCATTTTAATGTGTTTTCATCAACTCCATAGTAAGTTTGTCTAAAAGAATCGCATGATCAATAGTATCGGAAGCTTTTTTCAAGTCAATGAAGACTACACCATTGAGTAGACCATTGTCGATAAACCATTTATTCGTGGTTTCAAGCAGCGAGGTGACCGCGTACTGTGCATCGCTCGAAACCCAGATTGACAATTAGCGAGTAGCTCATTGCTTATTAAGTTATAGATAAAATTGATCATGAATAACTTTTTCAAAGACTTTTGCAACAACTGAAATAATTGAGATTGGACGATAATTGTTTAGGTCGCGTTTAGCACCATTTTTGTGGATAGGTGTAACATTGGCCATTTTCCAATCTTTTGGGTAAATACTGGTGCAAAGTGATTTGTTAAATATATATGTCAGGGAAGGAGATACAACATCCATAGCTAATTTTAATAATTTGCTTGGAATATTGTCAGGACCACTATATTTTTTTGTGTTAATTCCTCTAAGTAAATCTTTAACGTAATTTACATCAATCGTCTTAAAGGAAAACACACTGCTTGTTGAATTAATATAAGATATAGGATTCACATCAGTTTTAGGGATATTGTTAGCCAGGTTTTCACCTATCTCTGTAAAATGTGTGTTAAAGGCCTCAGCGACTTCATGTATATCAGTTACTTCCACACCATTAAAATCAACTCTATTAACATTAGAGCATTTGTTGATATTACGAGAACTAAGTTGATTTATGAGATTCCAAGTTTTCTTTGGGTCATTTTTTGCCGAGTCGAGATTGGTCCTAAAATAGTCACGTTTCGATTGTTTCAAAGTATTATTCAATTCATTCCTAGCTTTTTTGTAGAGATTCCAAGTTGAAACATCCTTAGTAGTTTCAAATTTCTTTTTAAAATAATCACGTGTACGCATTTTTTGCTAATGTAATCAATCAGGCGTTCTTGGAACCGATGCGGTATCAGAAGTTTTCCCTATCTCCGAATTTTGTTTTCAAGAAACTCGCAACGTTTAACCCAAACAAGGTCTGTAGACCTGACGGTATTCCTAGCTGGGAGCAGGGGGGAGTACACCTTCCAAGTGCTAAAAAGAATCATTAGTTACCAAAGGAAAGTTTAAAACTCAAAATAGCCATGTTTGAGTTTCGCTTCTGTTAAAAAAACATTTTTTTATAAAGGGTATTGAAATTCTGAATCCCGTTGCCATGGAAACGGTTGTATTCTTTCGTCCTTTTCTGTTTGTTTTTGAAAGGTTTGAAAAAATTTGAATGATATTGAAATTCAGTCGGCAAAGAGACTGGTGACGAGTTTAAGGCTTGGCTACTCGGCATTTTATGCATAATTTTGCTCTTCACACTTTCACCTCGAGGAATAACAAGCAAACACTCAAAAAAATTTCCTAATTATATACTGATTTTTAGTACATTATTACTACTGGAGATTATTTTTTGTGCTTTTATTTACTTGGCAATGTCAAAAGTTTCGAAGAAAAAGCGATTTCGAGGCAAAAGTCGCTGGGATGTTGTGGGCAACAGCACAGATAGTGAACAAGGCCCAAGTCACAACACTGAACCATGATTCTTCGGATGATGATGACGACTATCCCCTTGCGAGGCTTCTACATCAAAGTGATTCAGATTCTTCTGATAGTAGTGATAATACTCCACTGGCTCAACTATTCCTCCAAAGATAGCAGAAATAAAGTTCTACTATTGTAACAAAGCCTGAACACTGATTTATGTATGTATATATAGAAGTACAACCCTGGAAAACACTTGTGCATCTTTCACTAACTTTGATTGCCATTTTCTCAAAAACCGTATTTTGTGCAGAGACCGTTTATTGAAACCTAATAACTTAAAAACTATTTGACCAATCTTGCTGATTTTTTCAGAGGTTGTTTTCAGGTTAGTGTGTAAAACAATAATGGATGCTTTTTCCAATACTTTACAACCTCAACATTTTAGATGATTTTTACCAGAGAGTAATAAGTTATTCCCTTAAAATGGTTGTTATGGCAACAAAATACAGAGCTCCCCCAAAAGCATCCATTATTTTTTTCTCTGTAGGGTAGTCAATGAATAGATGTAAAGATCACTAGTCCATGATTGGTAGGCTCTGACCAGATAGCTTCTAAAGACGGGTCGCCAGAAAATTTGTGTTTTCATGCTTACAAGTGCTTTTTTAACTATATATATCTATATGTAACATGTACTTGTGTTATTCGTTTTCAGCATATTATAAGCTTTAAAATGATATATAGCATGTTCAATTTGCATTTACCTATGATTATTAAGAGCCATTATTAGGAAACGACTTCGCGAAACTAAAATTGAAGGTGTACTCCCCCCTTAGAAAACGCCGATATTTTAGCTGCTCCTGTAACAGATATCCTAAAAATACAGCTCCTCTAGTGAAGTCTAGCTCCCTCGATCATGGAAGTATGCAAAATATCGTCCCAATCCCAAAAGAAAAACCAGTACGCGATGTTAATAAACATTTGCGTCCGATATCTGTAACACCAATCCTGACTAAAGTCACTGAGGACTATGTAGTGGAGGATTTTGTTGATAATTTGTTAAATCTACCGTGTTTAGATGTATTTATATAATTTACATAGTCACTGAATGTATTTAAAAATTTGTATTGAAAAGCATGCAGGTACCCGGCTAATGCCTCTTTGATCCTTGTCTTTCTATCGTCAATTAAATTTCTTCTGCGTTCCATTTTGGCCTATCCCGTTTTCAACGGGACCAGTTTGGTTGCCAGACTTCCCTTCTTGTTTACGTCTTGCATGACGGTAAGTGCTGAAGTAAAAGTTTCCAAATAGAGAAATCATGGTAACCATATAGAGCATCATACCATAACTTACCCAGCGAGGAAAACCGCAGTCGTCATAAAGAGCTAGGACTGCTTGTACGACATAGGACACGAACTGAACCTACATGTAAAAACGTACGTAAAACTAGTTAGTGCCGATAAGCTCATTTCGCGTACAGGATGGGTATGTCAAAATTTGTGAATCAGCTCACACATTCTTTAAGCAATCATAAATTATACAATTTATTCATCTCTGAACAATAATCCGCGAGCCGGCGCGAAACGCCGTGCGAGGGTACTAATTCCGCTCGGATATTTACACCCGGGTATGTGAAAACATAGCGGAATGCAAATTCGTCCGGCGCGATGCCATGGACGGTTCAGGGTTTTCTACGTTATACGCATGCACGAGTTCAGGTCGAGAGAAACATACGGATAAACGTTTTTAAAAGATTTACGGATAAAGATTTTGTTATGCATCAAAAATGATTTTTAATACTCGGGCTATTGGAAAAACATACCGATAAATAGAGTCGAATGGCTAAAAAAAGGACACTTTTGAAGTGTTTTGAACGGGTAAGTGTCTATTTTGCATATTTTAGTTTGTGGATTTGCAAAAGCGTATGTCACTCTGTGAGGTTATTATAATATCGATTAAACCTAAAAGGTATTTTAGCAAGTTTAAATTTGGATTTTGAAGAAACAAAACAACGTAATGTCAAAAACTTCATTTTAAAGATAAGTTTTCTGAAAATTTCTGACGTTTTTGTGAAATGTCTAAGGTTAAATTTTACAGCAACCAAAGCTAAAAGAGTACGTAATAACATATCTACAAAGCACAAATATTTATATTACTATTTTATCATTTTGTACGAAAAGTAAAAATTGTGTGTTGCTATGGTTACAATGATTGACTGAATACTTCATGTTTCAATAAATTTTGGGAAGTATAATTCCTGAGTTCGAATAGGCGAGGGGATTCTGCATGAGTGTATTTCTAGTTATGTATTCAAGAACATATTTTTGGTGCATAAAATGTACGTTTACTTTCATTTTGGGCAATAAAATACAAGGCTATAAACGGGTTTCGTTCAACTGGCCCTTGTGTAGTATAGATACAAGAGCTACAGCTATAAATATTTTATTAGCCATTTAAAATTCCTACCAGTTGAAGCTGTGTAAGGTATCGTTTCCACCATAAATAACTCCGAAGTGAAGGAAATACACTTAAACCATAATAAGTATACATCACAACATGAACGAAAGAGTTCACCATAGAACTATAAAAACCTGAGCAAAAGAAGGTTATAAGACAAGGCGTAGACGCAGACAAAAAGAAAGCTCAAACAATGGAACTTATATATAAGAGGGGGTCAATATAGAAATAAGCTGCGGGTCTTTGAGTTCAAACCACCTGAAAAATTAACGAGAAAATTAAACTTCGCTCGAAACGTCGAAGTTCTTGTTGAATTTTCCAGGTAGTTTGATTCTAAAGACCCGCAGGTTATCGTAGACGCTACCTAAACTGGAACCACGCGCTCAGGACAATAGAAATAGGTCACAAAAGGGGATCTAAGATGTAAGTTGAGCAAACAAAATGGTAAACAAGGATGAGGGTTTGTATACAGGGTTTAAAAGTGTGATACCGAAACAGGTCGACAGTTCCATGGGTAGAACGACATGCGGATTGAAATTTATCTCGCGATAGTGGAAGTTGGAATTAAATTATCTCGTTATTCTCTGCAGTGTTAAAATTAACATATAAAGATTTAATACATGCAGAAAGGGTTAATGAAGGAGGCGTAATATAGAGAACGTGTTTATAGTAGGTCAACTTTTGGATTTTTTAGCCAATATCTTAGCAAATGGTGCATTGACCATTGTGTTCTAATTTTTTCGCATATTGCTGACTCTTATTACTGTTGAAATTAACTGCAAGTCATGCAATGGTCGTGCTAACTCACCGGTACCACCTGGAACCCACTTAACGCCAATCCACCACAGTCCTAGTATGGATGTGTGATGATAAACATGAAGAAAAGTAATTTGGTTGTTTTTCTTGCGAAGGATAAAAAATACCTGTAAATATACAACAGTATGAAATATCTATTTAGTCAAATCTGCAGACTTGCATGTTTCGCCGTTCAACGGCTCGTCAGTGCAGCTTGTAACGCAGTCTAGATGCGAGTGACTTCGTATTTATACACCGTACTCTTGCCCTCACCAAGCGCATGTGGTACAATACTCAGACACATGCGCATCCAGACATGCGTGAAGTCTCTTGGGGCCAGAGTGCTCAAACGACCACAAGGGAAGTGAGCTTTTGCATTATAGCTTATAGCCACCAATTAACCTCACAGAGTGCTCAACAACACAAAGTGAAGGAGCATATATAGTCAAATCTGCAGACTTGCATGTTTCGCCGTTCAACGGCTCGTCAGTGCAGCTTGTAACGTAGTCTAGATGCGAGTGACTTCGTATTTATACACCATACTCTTGCCCTCACCAAGCGCATGTGGTACAATACTCAGACACATGCGCATCCAGACATGCGTGAAGTCTCTTGGGGCCAGAGTGCTCAAACGACCACAAGGGAAGTGAGCTTTTGCATTATAGCTTATAGCCACCAATTAACCTCACAGAGTGCTCAACAACACAAAGTGAAGGAGCATATATAGTCAAATCTGCAGACTTGCATGTTTCGCCGTTCAACGGCTCGTCAGTGCAGCTTGTAACGCAGTCTAGATGCGAGTGACTTCGTATTTATACACCATACTATATATGTATTCGGCTCTTGCAGTCATGCTAAATATTCTGCTATTTTGGGTGGCATTATCGTCGATTTCATCGAAGTGCCGTTTTCGCTTACAGTATATCTTGTTGGTGTATACGGAGTTGCAAAAAGGTTGCGGGTATGCGGGTACCACCCGCGAGGAAAGTTTACTGGCATTGAGGAAGATTGAAAGTGAACACTGAATAAAACATTGCAGAGCAGTAAGTACTAGACTAGTCAGGCTAGTATTAGGATAGTAACAGTCAGCACTCAGTCAGACTAGCAGTACCGCAATAGCCAACTGACAAACCTACCCAGGCAAAAGCCTACATGTCAGAAAATTTCCAGTTATTTTGAGGAAGGTTGGGAAAACCCAGTGAACTCCATAAATTTCTAATATCTGGAACGATAACATTCAATCATTCAGGCGGAAAAAAGTGAAGCCTAAATCCCAGTCCTTTTACGCGGTCCGTACGTCAGTTTCAGTCCCTCAAAAGTCAATTTCACGCGGTCCGTACGTCAGTTTCAGTCCCCCACAACTTATTTACTGCGCGGTCCGTACGTAAACTCTATTTTTGTGTTATTTTTTGGAAAAAAAACAACAGTTTTTTTGCAAATCGAAGTAGTTTCTACTTTGTAACTGGCTAAAAAAGATTACAGAAGGAAAACTAGGAGGAAAACATATCTTTGTCACTGAGTGACTGAAGTAAGTTAGGTTTCTCAGTGTTTTTGTTCAAACAGCGAAAATATTTTGTTTTTTTGTCAATCGTATAAGCCGTATAAGCTAGTTTGTGCAAAAAGTTTATGAAAGCCATAAAAATATGGGATAAAATAAGTTATCGTGCAGGTTTTAACAGCTTTTCAAGTTTTTTTTCTATTTTCGTAACTTATTTTGAACTTTGGCCGTTGTGAAATCAATCACGTTTGATGGCGTAGGCACTGTTATTTTGGCTTCACTTTTCACCGCCAGTTATCGTTCCAGGTAACCAAATTGAGTTCACTGGGAAAACCCAACCACTGGATAGAGCTTCTATAGAATACAAAAATGTAGCCTGCGAAGGCAGCCCCACCTTCACGTTCGGGAGTTCTTCACGCGAAGGTGGGTCAGAAATTCCATACTGATGACGTCAATATGCCCAGAATCTGGGAATCGCCTTTGATTGGCTAGCCTATAATCCCCGAGCCGGCGCGAAGCGCCGTGCGAGGGTACTAATTCCGCTCGGATATTTACACCCGGGAAAAAGGAAAGCAATGGGAAATCCAAAGTTCATCAAGTTTTGCGGGCGCATGGCTATGTTTCATGGGTGTGATGGGTGGTCATCTCACTAATCTTTGTTAGGAGTGGAATGAGCGAATTATAAAAAAACATGAGTAAGTCATATCAGTAAGTCTGAATTATAACTTATAAATCGCTTTTTGGGACTTCAGGAAAAGCGGCGGAACAAATTTATCGTTTATACTTTATAAAAAAGGATAAATAGAGATAGATGGTCGAAAAAATATGGCAAGTTTCTTATATTAAATTGTTGATGTATTTTAATATAGCCGTAAAAATGTTGTTTTATTTACATAGATTTTCATTTTTTTTCCAATTAAAGTATCCTATATTTTATGTCATCAAAAAGTTCCAACTTAAAAGGAAAGCGAAATCGTTTCACATGAGAGAATTTGTATATTTTCATCTGATTTCATTTCAAACTAATTTATCAGTAAAAGGCAGTTTAGTTTTATAAACTTTTGGAAACGTTTTAGTGAACGCAAGGTTGCATTTAAACATTAATTTGAAGCTTATAGAATGCATAAGAACATACCTACACCATATATCTCAGATTTGTATGGCTAAAACAACTAATATTTTAATTATTTTTGTAGTTTTTGTAACCTGTTTAACTGTTTTGTACTCCAGAAAAGAAGTTTAATTATATTATTAATCGTGTTGCCATGGCTACTGTGCTTCCTCTTCTCGAAACAAAATTTCCATTTTTTATTCTTTCAAAATAAATTTCTCAAAATAATATTGTTTCCTTCCACTCTCCTTTCCAAACTATTAGAGTAATGATCAAAATTTTAATGGCACATTTAAATGAAGGAAAACACAGTGATTACGTCAAGTAAAACATTTCATACGGCGATAGCCTTTGATTGCATCGTGAAGAGGGGTGTGAGCCAAGGATCCAATTCTGTTTTCTAAGCCAAAAATTTGCTTTGAACGCAGATATCCGACTCGCCTACAACCTTTGCATTGCCGATTTTGTGATGAAAAAGATTAGCAATAGTAATGTTTTGGAATGTAGTGTCTGGCAATGTTCAGCTGGGGCGAGGGGTTACTGCAAGCATGTATTTCTAGTTATTGCATAATTACACGCGAGCGAGAATTTATACACGTAAACATGAACACATGTCAAGGAGCGGGGGTCAGATTTTCGATGAATACGACGTTTCTTTTGCGGTGCTACTGGATATGGGAAGTCAGTACGTACTCCAATGTATTGCTTCGCTTGTGGATTGCCGAATTTATGCCGATAGCGCGTCAAGGCATGTCCTATTCAAAGAACAATTTTGTCGCTACTAAACAACGGGAAAGCATAATATTACACTTAAAATGAAGCTGAAATCATGCTCTTGCAGGTAAGTATGTTTTTAAGCAAAATATTGACATTTTTTGGTTAAAATGCGTCAAAATTAGGCGAGAATTTTTATGTCATATTTGATATTTCATAGACATATAGCCATAGAATTTCTTCCATTGAATATAAAATATTGTTCAAACCAAGGTAAGTTAGTGTCCATGTTAGGGGGTTGGAAAGCCTGGGTGTCAATTCAACACAGTACGGTAGCCTCTTACTTCCGGTCATTATGGCTAAGTTACCTAGTGAGGTGAGAGTGCAAGTTGCGCGAGCTACAACACAGGACGTATGGAAAATTGACGACTTATTAGACATTATCTTAAAGGAAGTCGAGGCCCGTGAAATAAGCGACAACGTCAAAGTCAGTGATCCTGACCACCGAAAACCTAGAATACCATCAGAACAGCCCTGGCTGCCCAAGGAGTTTCTGGTACCGGTAAGTCAATGGCATGTGTTTATTGCAAGGAACACCATTACTCCGCCTCATGCATTGAACTAAATATACCTGGAACGCTACCTCCATAGGAACTCGCCTAAGATCGCATGAAGCCAAATTTGACCTCCAGACACGCGTGTCTGGAGGTCAAAACACGCGTGTTTACGTTGCGAGACTTTCCCGCGAGACCATTTCAACTTTCAAGGAGTGAACATGCCTTTTTGCTGAAATAGGTCGGAATGCATGTCAAAACTAGCAGGATTTACATATAACAAAGAAGAAAAGTTATTTTTTTAGATTTTCTTGAAGGTTCCATTGATATTTCTATATTCGTAGCGCAATGAAGTTTAACTTTGCATACAAACTATGCATGTTCGATTATGTAAACTAGTAAAAAAGCAATACTCCTTTCTACAATAATCTTTGTATGTTTTAGTACTGGTACACAGCAGTTTATTTCTGTGAAATTGGCTTTATAAACAGAGTATAGAAACAGTGTGGAAAACGAAAAAATATTCGCAAAACATTCAAGCCGAAAGTCAACAAACGAACTCTCACTCCTTGGCACATTTTTATCGAAAAAGATCATTCAGCCATTACAAAAAATGGACAAAAATACAAGTAAAGTCTACTAAGAAGTTTTACCTGAATGAAAGTATTAATAAAAAGCTTTGAACCTTGTAAAAATGTTTCTTTTTGCAAACTTTAAGCCGGTTTTCAAGAATGCATGACCGATTGACCGCGTTCTTCACTTGCGTGAAAAGACTGGGAATATCCTTCAAGTTTGGCTTCACATTTCCGGTCGGAGGTAGCGTTCCAGGTATATTTAGTTCAATGGCCTCATGTCACCGAGTTACGAACACGAAAGAACGAAAGGAAGTATTAAAACGTGATCGAAGATGTTTTGTTTGTCTTGGAAAGAACCATCGCAGTGCTCAATGCGACCCAAACCGAAAGTGCAGAAGATGTGGTGGTGGTCACCACCAACCCATTTGTGAAAAATTTAAACCACCTAGTCAAAACATGCAGCAAGATGACAGAGATGGCCCACCATCATCGAAAGAGAATACCCCCACAACTGATCGTGAGTCTCGAACATCAATTACATCAACAGTTATCGATCAACATCATGACGTCATCACCACAGCAACCAAAAGTCAACATCAAGTTCTGCTACAGACAGCAGTTACCTATGCTAAATCATCGAATGGCTCCAGTGAAATTCCAGTGCGAGTTCTTTTAGATAGCGGAAGTCAAAGGTCGTACATTAACAACGAACCAGTCAAGAGCATATCTAGCCAAGTAGACTTGGGTTTGGTTATTAGCAACGACTTAAAGTGGTCCCCACACATAGCCAGCTGCACTGCAAAAGCCAATCGTATGCTTGGTTTCCTTAATAGGAATTGTACCCAAATGACTGATATTCGTTGCCGTAGGCTTCTTTATCTTGCTCTCGTCCGATCTCATCTGTCTTATGGTAGTGAGATCTGGGCACCTCAAGGATCGTCACGCGATCTTGCGATCCTCGAGGGTGTTCAAAGACGTGCTAGCAAATTCATCCTTCAGGATTATGAGTTGTCATATCCTGAACGTCTTAAGAAGCTTAATTTACTTCCGATATCCTACTGGCTTGAACTAAAGGATCTCGTCTTCTTTTTTAAATGTAAACAAGGTCTCTTCGACCTAGACATCTCCTCTTTCGTCACTTTTTCTTCTCACAGCACGTCTCGCACCCGTTCAAGCAAGGACAACTTGCTTCAAGTTAACCATTGCAGGACGTCTCTCTATAGAAACTCTTTTTTCAACCGAATTGTCCTTCTCTGGAACAATCTCTCTCCCACCATTCGTAATAGTTCATCCGTTTCCTCCTTCAAACACAGGCTAACTGTTTATTACTCTTCTCTACTACACTCATCTTTCGATGTAAACAGAATGCGCACTTGGAAACCCTTCTGTTCTAAGTGCCGCTCTTTCAACTTAAGCTGTTGTTCCTAATTCGTCATGTCTTCTGTAAATTGTATATTTGTTCTCGTCTTTTTTTATGTATGTTATGTTTGTTTTCATTAAGGTCGGTCTTCACATGGGACTACTCGTGTCCTGTTGACCTTACCTTCAACCATATATTTATTTATTCAAAGTTGCTTTTTCTCTAATGTAATAGTTTTAGTTCTTTCACATTTATGTATGGTTGTAAAGTTAATAAATTAAATTTAAAAAAAAATTAAAAAAATTAAAACTCCTTGGAACGAAGACTGGGCTTGCCTACGATCAAAACAGAGACGCTCAACTTAAATACCTTTGGCGATGACAACTTTACAAAACAACGCTGCGACGTGGTCCGACTGTCTTTGAAAGGGAAGAATCGGGATCGAGAGATAACAGCGCTCTGCTTTCCTAAAATATGCTCACCGTTGACCACGACCTTAGATCTGAGTCGATATCCCCATTTACAGGGCTTGGACCTTTCTGATCTCAATATTTTCAAGGAGAGACACGTCGACAGCAACATCGATATCTTTCTTGGTGCTGACTACTATTTTGACATCATCACTGGTGAAATTGTTCGTGGCGAAAGTGGACCTATTGCCATAAACAGTGACTTTGGATGGGTGGTTTGTGGTCCAACGAATAATCCTGACGTGGAAGCTGATGTCACAAGAGTGAATCTGCAAATCGAAAAGCACAGTTCTTTATCTGTTCCTGGTTCCCTTGCGTCAAAGGACGATGAATCGGAACTTTCTAAGAGTTTACGACAATTTTGGGAAACTGAGTCCTTAGGAATCCAAGAGGAAGAGGTGTCCGAGGATGGCTTCCTGCACGATATTCAATTTAATGACAGCGAAGGTCGATACGAAGTAACCTTGCCCTGGAAGTCTGGCCTTATTTCTAAATCGAGTGGTTATGCTATGTGCACGAAGCGTCTGCACCAACTTCATTCACGCCTTAAGAACGATAAGCCGCTGTTGGAAGAATATGATAACATTATCAAGGAGCAAGAGAAAATGGGCATAATCGAACCTGTAGTCGAGAACAAGGCTCAAGATCCCGGCCATTTTCTACCACACCACGCTGTGATTCGCCAGGATAAGAAGACTACCAAGATCAGAGTGGTTTTCGACGGCTCTGCTAAATCCTCAAGAGATGACCTGTCTTTAAACGACTGTCTCGAAAGGGGTCCAAACCTAGTGCCACATCTTTTTGACACCATCCTCAAGTTTAGAGGGCTTTCCACCAGATTCTAATTTCGCCTGACGATCGAAAGATGCTAAGGTTCCTCTGGTTTGATGATATCTACAAGGACGACCCTGTAATCAAGGCTTATCAATTTCGCCGCCTGCCATTTGGGTTAACACCGAGTCCGGCCTTGTTATCAACGACTATTCATCATCATCTCTCGAAATTCAACAAAGAAGAACCAGAGGTGGTTTCGTTGCTGTTGGAGTATCTGTACGTGGAAGACCTTGCTGGTGGAGCCAACGAAGATGCTGAAGCCGTTCGAATACAACGTACATCGAAGCAGCTAATGAGCGAAGGCTGATTTAACCTACGGAAATGGTACTCCAACTCCTCGTACGTTCGAGACGTTATCGCTGCTGAAACGGTTCCGAACTCAAATAGAGAGCCAAAGAAACCGCCTGAACCAACCACGTTGATAGAATGTAACACCTATTCGAAGTCCACTGAATCGTCCTCACCTCCTTTATCGACAGATAGCTGCGAAAGTGCACCAGTTTGTTACGTCAAGTTATTGGGTATTAACTGGAACTTCGAGAGTGATGAATTTTGCTACAACCTTCAAGAAATGGTGGAATACACTCAGTCTCTTCCGCCTACGAAGCGATCCGTTCTAAAGGTTTCAGCAAATTACTGAAATTCACCGTCAACATGAAGATACTTTTCCAAAGCCTATGTACCGCGAATGTCAACTGGGATGATGATTTAGGAAAAGAAGCACTTGCCAAATGGAACAAACTTGTGAAAGAACTGCATGCCTTGAATGATATCCGAGTCCCTCGATGCTATTTTCAACGTGTTGGCCAGCTTCTCCGAACGCACCAACTTCATGGATTCTGCGACGCCTCAGATCTGACACTGGCAGCTGTAGTTTACCTTCGAACGGAACACAACAATGGGAGGGTAGACGTGAACCTTGTCGCATCGAAGTCACGTGTTGCACCACTCAAGAAGCAAACAACGCCACGCCTCGAGTTGTTAGGTGCCGTAATTCTTGCAAGATTAGTCCAGTCGATTGTACGGGTTTTCACATCGTTAATTGATTCATTCACCGTTCTTTGTTGGATCCGAAATAATCGAGTCTGGAAGTCTTATGTTCAAAACCGTGTAAAAGAAATTCGAGAAATTACTCCTGACTACGAGTGGAGACATTGTCCTGGAGAGTATAACCCGGCGGAATGGCCCTCGTTTCCTTACCTGTTCTCGTGATCAGTGGCCACCCGAACTGCAGCCGACGAGCATAAACCGCGATCAAGCGAACCTTGAAACAATGAAAAATCCACCCTCAATAACCCGCTCACTGGCCGGCATTTTGACCTGTACCACGAATGTTATACAAGTCGAGAAGATAATTGACATCCAACGATTCAGCACAAGGATCAAGTTGTTGAGAGCAACAGCAAGAGTCCTTCGGTTTCTGAAGGTAACCGGAAAGAAACTTCGCACAACATATTTCGAACTAAGCGCTGACGAGCTCATTGAGGCTGAATGATTGTGGATACGTGGTATTCAGTCTGCCACGTTCATCGAAGAGATCAAATGTATCAACAGTGGTCGTTCCAATGCAAAGGTCCACCAACTCAGGATGTATATCGACGAGGACCAAATCATTCGTTGTGAGGGAAGACTCCGAGAATCTTCAGTATCTGAACCTGCGAAGCAGCCGATTCTTCTCCCACCTAAGCACCCATTCACCGAGCTCATATTAAGGGAAAGTCATGAACTTGTTTATCACAAAGGTATTAGAGAGACCTAGAACTGTGTCCGTGGAAGGTTTTAGGTTCTTCGAGGGCGAGAAGCGGTAAAGCGACTTGTACGTAAATGTGTGATCTGCAGGAAATTTGAAGGGAAACCATTTCCAACACGGAAGGAACCTCCTTTGCCATCACGTAGAGTGAACGACGAAGCACCCTTCACCAATACGGGAATCGACTTCGCTTGTCCCCTTATGCTACAACGAACCAAAAGACGCGAAACGTCTACCTATGTCTCTTCACCTGCGCTTCCACTCGTGCCATCCATCTCGAATTAGTGGATAGTTTGTCGGTTCCATCCTTTTTACAAGCCTTCCGAAGATTTGCAGCGCGAAGAGGTTTGCCTGCACGACTTTTGAGTGATAATGCCAAAACCTTCAAGTGCGCCTCAAGGGAAATAAAGAAAATTCGACGATCCGCTGAAGTTCAACGAGAACTTGCAACGAAGGGCGTGGTTTGGGAATTCATTGTGGAGAGATCGGCAAGGCGGGTTGTGGGAGAGAATGGTTCAAAGCACGAAAAGATGTTTGAAAAAGAACCTCGGACGAACTTCTCTAGATTTTGAAGCCTTGCAAACATTGTCAGTAGATATTGAAACAACAAATAATAATCGACCGCTTACATATTTGTATGATGACGCAGACGGTATTTCCTATCCTCTCACACCGTCTCAGCTCATTTATGGTCGACAAATCGAATTAACACCGAACGCTCGTCACTTTGCCATTATTAGTACGAACCAGTCTTTGACCAAAAGGGCTAAGTATCACAATTCTCTACTACGACAGTTTACCAACAGATGGAGAAAGGAGTATCTGTTAAGTCTAAGAGAAACTGGACATGCGTCACATCGTACGTCTCAAGATTCTATCGCAGTTGGAGATGTGGTAGTCCTTAAAAACGATTCTTCGACTCGCGTTTTTTGGAAATTAGCAAGGGTTACATAGTTAATACGAAGTCATGACGGGTTAGTTCGAGCCGCTAAGATACGAGTTCTGAATTCAGATGGAAAGAAAGTTATCGAGCTACGTCGAACAGTACAACACCTCATTCCACTCGAGTTACGAACGGGTACCGATTCCATCCATACCGAGCTTCCAACCGACGATCAGACTGTGCTCAACGACAACGATGTCCCATCCCTACCACAACCTGAATCCGAAGATTCCACCCAAGGACGACGACCCAAGCGTACTGCAGCCATTATTGGCGAACTTCTACGGAAGGAGATGAGTTGAATTGTTATTTTGATCACCTAGTAGTGATCAACGCCGGGAGCGAGCTGAAGAAATCTAACTTTTAGATCTTGATTCTCTTGAACTACTATATTAGCGTATTTTTACCCTACAATTATGTATTTTAAAAATTCATGTGTAAATAGAGTATAAATTAATTAACTATTTTATTAATCTATGTAAATTATAGCACGCAATTCAGCCTTATAGGCTGCTATGTGTTATCTTAATTAAATCTATCTATCTATCTATCTATCTAAGAATTGGAACAATACGTAATAATCACGCGACGACACGCAACACGCGTGGGCCGCTTCCGGGAAAATTACTTTGTTTTCTCAGTATTTTCGCTTTGAGTTTTGTTATGAAATTATAGTACGATATGAACGACTAGAACACACTAGAGGTATTGTTAAGGTTATATAATGAAGAATCTCGAACACGAAAAGAAGATATAGATGTGAACTGTAATATGTGTTTGTTTGTGACAATAAAGTGTGTTAATATATGGAGAAAGGTTGTCGATTTACTCGAGATTATATTCGAAATATGCCGAGAGCATAACAGTAGCCAAACTAACCTCCTGACAGAGGGTCTTTTCTCGAAAGATCGATAGTTTATTTCTATGTTACAGGTAATTTTCTGCTACGCCTACATGACCTCCACAGCTACAGACCTTGCACTGGACACCCATGTAGTTGGACCCCTACCCAGTAAGTAACAGCACAACACTCGACATTCTCTCCTCGATTTGAAAGAATAACATGCGTCCTCGATTTGAAAGAAAAAACCCAGTTCCTTTAGGAACAAAATGAAATTGAGCACAAACAATTTTATACGATGTCCTTTTAGTGAATATGGAGGGAGAATCATTATACCTTCTGTTGATAAACACTAAAAACAGTTATAATATTAATGATACAAAGTTTGTTTTAGAAAATAACCCACTTACATATTATTTAAATGTATTTTCGGTCAAGAACAAAAACCAAAACTCCAATCAGAATCACAAAATGCAATATAGATAAGCTTTTGTTGCTAATATGTTCATAGCAGAACATAACATGAGAGCAACACAGACTATTCAATACTTTTCCGTTTGATTGAGAAACACAAATACTTAAAATAAATTGCTTACCTTTCGTTTAATCCATTCGATTTAAAATTTTATCCAGCCAAAGTATTTGGTTAGTGAAAATGCTATCATGAAAGGCCACTTGCCAGAGAGTTTTGGCCGAAATATAGAGTTCCCATATGCAACTTGTTAAACGTCTTTCGAGAGAACCCAATAGACGACAAACGGGGTGTATCTCGATCTGTTTAGGGAGTTTACGATCTACGACGCGGTCAGCTCGAAGACGCCACGACAATTTATGCTTGATAAAAGCCACAGAAGTTTAACTAGACTGCTTTAATTGTCTAAAACATGTTTTAACAACCTTACAAACGTTTAAATTAGGCTAAAACACTCCGATGTTTATCAGATGTTTGCCGTTCGGTCAACGTTATAAAACAGCTCTCATGTCGCAACCAGCTTTCATGTCACTCAGAAGACGTGAAAATTCCTCCTTTCACGATGTCATGCATGGAAACCCCTGGGACCACAAATTATTCATCCTTTTTGTCTTGCATGACGTATATCTCTGTTTTGTAGACGCGTCGTCGAGCTGGTCGCGTCGTAGATCGTAAACTCCCTAAAGCAACACTTCATTAAAATTACTCATCTTAAAAATTTTCTTACCGTATCTAACATTTCATAATACTTGGAGATATAAAACCACCATATAGCATTCGCGATCTGAAAAGTAATTAAAAAATGTAGGAGTATATTCTTCTGACTTAAACATTTGTTGGAAGACAGAGTTAAAATAGATTGCAGTAATATACTGTTAAGGCGCTTTCGGTTTGTTAGCTATTCAACTACACATGTTTGCTTGGTTTTGGATGTTATAAGAACTGGCAAGTGATATCAATAAGGGTTATTATTATATGGCAAGCGCTAGTTCCTGTAGTTTACGCAATATGATTGGCTAATCAGCTGTCCGGAAAATCACGCAATGCCCCGCGGGGCATTACGAAATTTTTTTAATGCCAAACAAAATGCCAACAAAAAAAGCTTGCGTGTCATGGCGCGTGAGCAAAATTTGCTTCGAGTTTATTCCATACACAATTTGCCCTTGCAGGTCACTGCCTCGGCCGGGTCGTGAGCCACTGAAATATGTTGAACACAACGATTCATATTTAAATGAGAAAATTGATCTAGCCCTTACCCTCATATGTCGAGGCTCCGTTGAAATTATCACTCTATTGCATATATAACGATACCCAGCTTTCCATGAGCCAATCAGAAGCTACAAATAAAAAAGACATTTAGGGCCTGTTCATATGATCCCACTTGCCGAGACGTCTCGTCTAGCGGGACGAATATTTCCGTGTGTTCATATGGAGTTTTTCATCCCTCTTGCCAAGATGAAATTACAACGTTGTTCTATAATTAGCGTTGCAAAACATGTACATTTCATGCACGCGACACAAATATTTTAAACGATTTTGTTGTTGCTTTTTATTTTTTTGCAATAAAAAGCATTGGTTTAGCAACATATTTCATGCTTGATTCTAAAACAAACATAAAACTACGTAAAAATCGTCAAATTAAGCGGCAAAATCGGAAATTTGGTTTCTCGATTTCATCCCGGTAGGCGGGCTGGCGTGTTCATATGGAATATTTTTCATCCCCCTACCTATGATCTCGGCTCTCACAGGCGAGATCTCGCCAAGCGGGCCAGCCCGCTTTCTCATATGAACACGATGTACGTTTTTATAGTAAAAGTACTAGGAGGCGAGATCATAGGTAGGCGAGACGTCTCGGTAAGCGGGATCATATGAACAGGCCCTCAGTCTTTTTAACTGACAGTTAATATGACTGTTAATGTTCTAATTCTAAGGTGCTGTTTATGGGTCACACGTGACAGGTTGAACCTCCCAGGAAAGATCCCATTTCCTAATTGAATTTTATGTTAATTTATGTCAACACTCGAACAAGGCTTCTTAGTATTTCACTCTGTCTAATGCCAGAGTATTTTACTCTGTCTAACGCCAGACGATTTTACTCGTCAGTGGTATGCTACTGCAGTTAATGGGTTAAAATATTGCAGTTGTATCAATCAATTAGGCAAAAGAAGATGCACATAATGATGACAAGACCATACTTTTGCATCACTGTAAAACAAAACAGACAACGAGTTATCTCCTCTATTTTATTGAATATGGTAGAGTCAAAGTGTAAATACACTTATAAGCTACAGAGGTTAAAGGGGCACACACTGAAATATATATTTCGTCATCCGATTGTTGTTAAAAAAATCAGGATTTCATAACATTGGATAATTGATAATAAATCTATAATATACATACATACCTCTGAAAAGCAATATAAGTTTAATGCTGTTGCTCCAAAATTATACAAAGCCATTGGAATTTTAAGCTCAAGCGGTTGTCGCTTATCCATGAATCGTGGTCCAAGTTTAACAACCAGAATATATAAAAGGCATGCTGAAAGAGGACTGTAGATAGATGGAACTAGAAACCATTCCTTAGTCCTTGGATCTATATCAAATGAATAACAACGATGTATTGTTAGTAAAACCATAGTCTCTTTGGGGTAAATCTATGGGGTAAATCGAATGCCAATGAAAGTGTGAATCAAATGCCATTAAACCTCTAAAAACCTGGAAAATGATTACTCATGGTTACCTCGATGCCATTACTGCATCAAATGCCCTCTCTCCTCCGCAGAGGCTATTTATTTAATTTTTTTATGATTCAGAAGCGCTAGAGCGTAATTGAACATCGAGTATGATAACCACTTTTCCCTCCCTCCTCTCCCTCCTTCCTTCTTTCCTCCGCCCGCGCTCCGATTTTCAGCGGTTTCCTCATTATATTACCATTTAGCGCGTTTTATTTATTACCATCTAGCGCATTCTTTTATTTATTATCAATATTAACGTATACTTTTATAATTTTTTTCATCCAAGCCTCTGCGAAGGAGAGAGTCAAATGCCTATGAGCGAAAGGAAAGCCTGCCTCAAATTTTACTATTTTAGGCATCATTTTACAGGAGAACCTGTGCAACTGGGATACTCTCTCCTCCGCAGAGGCTTTTATAGACATGCAAGTGAAGAAATAGAAGAACAGGAGAACCGCAAAGCAATACCTTCTAGCACAATGTTTGCGCAACAAGGAGCATTAATTATCTCAATTGGTTCTGCGGAGGAGAAAAGACTGGAATATGCAATTTGGCAAATACAGTTGAATCCCTATTAAGCGGACACCTTCGGGACCTCCAGAGGTGTCCGCTTAAAAGGGGTTTACAAAAAACACAGAAGGAGGAAAATTTGTGTGTTTAATTTGAGTATCAAAACAGTTTACAATTTATAATGTAAAGGCAAAGCTCTGAAAGTGTGTTCGTGAGATTTGTTTGTCAGATTACAAACGAATACAATGAAATTTGACATTCATCCAAATGAAATATCAGATGATGTGGAAGTTATTGGTCACATCCCCAAGTTGACGGCGCTGTCACCGCTGTGGGTAACAGAACTTTTGAAGCACACAACTAATTCAGGAAATGAAATAATCAAGGGTAAACGTGCCAACAGAGGGGCTAGCCTGCTACAGAGGGGCTGGTTATGGTATGGAACTTCCCTGCGAGTTTAAGTTCCAAGGAGTTTCTCTTAATACAGTAACAGGTTGAAAAACAAATTATAGAAGGAAATGTTTGATCTAGAAAATGTGTTCAGGCTATCATCTTATATGTCGTATAAATTACTTTGAAATGTATTTATTAGCATAATAAAGGAAATTAACGTTGGTAGCGGTGTCGTTCCGCCTATTAATTATTTGTGGGTGTTATGTTAGGTTATGCACCCACACGCCTTTAGTTATGCCTATTCTGTTGGTAAGGGGCTTCGGTGGCGCAGTCGTCAGAGCAAGCGCCTTTCACTCATCACACTAATGTGAAAAGAGTAAAGTCAACGCTCTGCCGAAAGTCGTGGGTTTTCTCCGGGCACTCCGGTTTCCTCCCACAGGGAAAGTTGACTGGGTGGGTAGGATATACAGATTAGGAAAGTAATATCACAATTGCTGTAAAAATAAATAATGTAGGCTAAGTACGTAATATAGGTAGGCGAGATACTTGATGTAATCGGTCACTGAAAAGCCCCGACAAGGAGTGAGCTGAATAATGTATGAATGAATGAATGTATGAATTAGTTATGGTCTATTGAGGTTTAACTTGTTTATTGGCTGTCTAGCTGTGTTGTTGGCGGTGGTTAATTGCTTAGCATATCTTTAGGCTCCTGGGATTTACCTTGCGCTAAGTGGCTGTATAAGTAAAAACGCTGCTAAGTAGCAACGTTTGCAGGGTTGGGCTATCATTGCGTTTCGTTCGCCCCACCTCATTATTGTGCCCACCCTTCTATGGCGGCCATTCTACTAGGTGCTGGTTGGCTTGGAATCTTGCCGACAGCCTATGATCAATTAGAACACTCAGCACATAACATGCTAACCTCATAGTCAAGTTTGGGGATCGTGGCCTGTAAGTATCTACTTTTGTTTTGTGTGGAAGCTCGGACTAGTTGGTTCCTAGCTGTTCTTTTTCTATGTGTTTGTTGATTCCCCGTCTTCACAGGTTGACGTGTAAATCAGGCCAGGATGGAGGAAGTTTCATTGGAACAACACGCCTGCTGGTTCCTAAGTTATATTCATTGTGCATGTCTGCCAGCTTCATTCCTCTTACTGACACCATCCCTTCCTGATTTGCTTACCGCCAATGTAATATACAGGGATATTTTCAAGCATTTAGGTCTACTACCGTTTTTTTCGGAAAACAGAAGATTGAGTTTCGAAATTTTCTGTATTGTTCATGCTCCCCCAGAAAATTTTGAATTTCAGAAGCCCCAGAACGCATTTCCGGCGATTCCTGCATGGAATTGGTCCTCGTTACAGTCGGCGTTATCTCTTGAGTATGGAAAACTATTACCTAGAATCGAATATTTTCTTCCTTTTACAGCTTAATTTCGTCCAGATAAATTGATTTGGGAAAAAGAATAATTACGTAGGATTAGATGGAGTTTCAAAACTCAATTGAAGATTGAGTATCAGAATGCATATAATGAGAGTATGTAAACATTATGGCTTGTCATGAAAACTGCTGGCCAAATCTGGCTTACATATACGGATCGAATTATGAGGATGCACCAATATTTCAGTCAAAATGAAATTGACAGGTTATTAATAGAGCACATGTATACTGTATTAGAAGATAAACAAGAAATAATTCAGACAATAAATTATGGAATAAGATAATTAACATCTTATGCAAGTAATGGTTTGTATGAACTGTTACCTTAGAAACTAGCAAGACCGCTAAGATCAAGGGGGCATGAATATGTTGTAGATATTTACAAATTTTACAAATTCTATATCTTTATATGCTAAATATTTTGAATTTCAATCTGATTTAACCAATATAAATTAAGACAAATGTTTTTAATCTTTAGTAAAAATGAATATAATAATAAATAGGCTTTTTAGAACTCTGACTGTGTTTTCCCTGTTCACAAAGTATATTTTGTAATGGAGTCATACCCCACAACATAAAGCATTCGGGGACCTAGACAAGGGGCAAATACTGGACTGGTAAATATGTTTGCAAAATTTAGCAAGTTCCTTAAACATATTACAAAGAAACAAGTTCAAAAAATTGGGCAAATATTTATAATTGTACATTACACATACCACTTGTACGGTCAAACTCGTCATAATATCCTCTGATTTCTGACACAAGAGTATCCATGATTGCCTAAAAAGTTGATACATGTAAGGCTGAGATACAGGTTTGTGGTGGGGTCCAGTCAGGGTATGCTACTTGTGAAAATTTTCCTAAAAGGCTAAGCTTTCAAGGCAGAAATACTGGTGGTGGCCGGGCATACCTATGAGCCTGGTAAGCTCACCTGAGTGGGATGAATTATTTTCAAAATATTTTTTGTTGTGATTAAACATTGAACCTTTAATGTTTCTGTTTAGATCTATTAATAAGTACTTTTCTTGTTTATAAATATACTGTATATTCCAACCAATACTCAGATATATATGTTGAAATCGGCAAAATATATTGACCCCGGTCAGGCGGGATGAAGCATTCATATGGAAAATTTAATCCCACTTAAAATTTTCTGCATGAAAGAATTTTACAACCCAGCTGCCAGTAAGTGAATATATGTCTTAGGGGCTGTTTATATGGAAGCCAGGCTGGCTCGCTTAGTGGGCCAGCCCACTTAGCGAGATCTCACCGTGTAATTGATTTTATAGTAAAAACTACTATGTGTTTATATGGACAAGCGGGCTGGCCCGGTTCCCGAGATCTCACTTGAAAAAGGCGAGATCTTGCTTACCGGGATGAAATTTTCCCCATATATTATAAACACTCACTAACCGGGCCAGCCCGCCGGTTGCTGGGATGAAAGTTCCAAGAGATGCCACCGCCAATTTGTCTGTGAGCTATTTTTAAGAACTGGACATAAACACAAGACAAATTCATCCCGGTCAGCCCAGGCTGGCCCGGTCGGCACAGGCTGGCCCGGTCAGCGAGCCAGCTGGCTTTCATATAAACAGCCCCTTACAGTAAAAGTGCATACCATATATTTTTTATATTTTATTTTATATCACAAACAAACTAATTATCTGTTGTTTGTATTTATAAAATGATCTTGCTTTCTTCACAAGCTACCAGCATAAAAGATAAATGGCTGAAGATATTTTCATACTCAACTCAATACACACGGCAGTATTAGGCAGTCATCTAAAAAACTGTCAGCAGATGTCAAAATAATTATTATAGAATACATCTGCTTGCCCATCAACAGCTACTATAAAACACTTAACCCAAAGCAAAAAATATTATCCTTTTATGAAAGGATCTTTCTGTGAAACATTAGTTACTTTTGTGAAACATTACTGTATGCGTTCTTCGTGTATTGGCGTGACATTTCGCACTGTATATATTACGCAAGCTGCAAGCAGCGTGAGTTAATAAATAGTTCCTGATCATATTTTTGTCACATGCACCAGTGCAACGGCATAAATATCCTTCTCAGACTTTGAAATGTTTTTGTTACGTATATCTTTCTCGAATACATGAGTTCAAACACACCCTTTCTATAAATGCTGGTCCGCACTCGTATAAATAGCAACACATGTCAAATCCAAAGGGCTATTTAGATATAAATTATATAAAAATAAAGACTGCATTTGAATTTAAAAACATACCTTTGCAGATAAGTTACTTTGCTAAACGCACTTAACGTCTTGTACGAATTCCACTCACTGTGACAATGTTGATATGCTTTCAAAAATCAAAAGTAGCGTGGTTTTTACTAGTTTATACAAAGTGTAATTATAAATATTTGACGCTTCTTTTTGATTGATTTTCTATTCAAATTTCAAACAAGTGTTTCCACTGTAACATTTCATGTTTCCATATTCGATCATAAACACTAGATAAACTATAAAATTCCGTCCAACACTGTCTAGTCTGTCTTGTCCAACAAGCCAACAAATAACAATAAAAAATTTCGTGTTATTAACTGGGAGGAAATGTATTCCCTTTTACATACACATCTAAGCCTAAAATTGGTATAGATTCCGGCAAAATTTCTCATTTAAAATTTTCGTAAGGATATATAAATTTCCTCCATACAAATTGAATAAACTTCATGAACTTGACGTTTGGCAACCTTTGAACTTTTATGAATGGCGCCATCAACTGGCCTGCGGTTATTATTCGTCTGTATACTTCTTGACAGTTGGAATATAGACACAGTAATACTGATATCTTATAATATAGAGGTGAATGCCAGAGTGCCAGTGGATAAACAAGGACTTTCTTATCAAAGTCAAACAGGTGAATTTAAACAGGTATATTAAGGTCTTGTTAGCATGTTTAAGATGGGGTAAATGGCTAGGATCTAGTTGTGCAGCAATTGTATAACATCTTGAATAGATATCCAATTTGCCATACTGCATTCTAAGGGTCTCCCGCCACAGATCTGTGCCCGGCAGGACCCTGACTGGAATGTTTGGAAATCGCGCAACAGAGATTTCAAAAATTTAATAGTAAATATACAGAGAAATCAAAATTGCACACTATATCTCGGTTGCACGATACAAACTTTCCAGAGTGGGGCAGGACTACCAGGAAACTCCCACCAAAGAAAATTTGGCGGTTGTTTAAGAACATTTGGTGGGAGCAAGGAAGGCAAGCTTCCAGACTGGTGGAAGATATTTGGTCACATTTTTGCAACAAAAGTAAAATTTGGAAACTTTTTGATATTCTGTGGTATTTTAGGAAATATTTTATATTTATCTTTGACAGTGCATGCAAAATAGAAGTCTTTTCAAGTTAAAGCTTGTCAAATAAAAGTCAAATGGCTAAATTTCTCTTGGAAGGAAATTTCTACCACGTGGAAACATACCACTGATAGTTCAAACTTCAAATAAATATCTCTGAAAGTCTCTCAAAATCTATGCTCATACTTAATGTACGACTGGATTTTATGTCTGGCAAAACAAAAACGTTGATATGTAATAATGATAACAGATGATTAGTAAAAGGTAACTTTTGATATGTAGCTGACTAGCTGTAGCATATATGGTGGCGAGACCCATTGAAATGATATTGTGTTTTTCTTCTCAATTTGTTGTCAATGTGTCATGTGACGGACAAATTTTTCCACAAAAAATACTGGCGGGAAACTGTGGTGGGCAAAAATCACAAAATGCACTATGTTGGCAATTTGTGCAACAATTGTAACATCTTGTTGCCATAATTTAATTGGCAGATAGATACCCAATTTAAGCCACAATGCATCCTAATGCGCCCACTTTGTCATTTTACTCTGTCTGACGGCAGACGATTTTACTCGTCAAGGGGAAAGTGTTGGGCGTAACAGACGTTAATGGGTTAACCCTGGAGACTATCTGCACATGTCTCTTGTTAACCCATTAAGTAGCAATATGCCCTATTATACCCACTTTGTCATTTTATTCTGTCTAATGTCAGAGGATTTTGCTTGTCAAAGGGAAAGTGTTGGGCGTTAATGGGTTAATAACCGAGTCGCCACATACTGTACAGATTCATTGGCAACTTTGTTTACTAATTTTATGTAAATTTGCCTGTCAGTGTGAGCAGACATGATATGGGAACAATTTTCAACCTTCATTGGCGGGTTCAGTGTTAGCTGCAACGTGGAATTGGAATGGCATTGTTGTCATAGCAACATTGAAGTGACTTAACAACATCTTGTAAATGATCTTAGATGATCGATGCTAGTCTGAGTGACTCCAAAATCTGAAAAATTGCTTGACTGTGGTTGGAAACGAACCTGTGACCTTTGGTTTGCTAGTGGTGTGACAACTTGTCCATATGCCAAAGCTATTTGTACGAATGTTAAAACGTAACTATTGAGCTATTGGCATTTCAAACTCGAAGGTAAATCACAGCTGCATTAAAGGTATAGGGAGGATACTGTATTGTGGTTGGATGGCGAGAATTTACAACTGAAATTGAGGAGTTTGAGGGGATGGCGTGGAGGTGGTAGATATTAGAAATTATTGATTGAGAAAGTTGTTAAAGCCAAAGGGTAAACTGGGGGAAAATTACTTAAATTTTGAATGATTTGACCACACAATTGACGTCATGACCAAGCAGTACAAAATGACTTATTAGGGATGAAACCTGACATATGCTTTTAAACTTAAAGCATAAACTTATGGCGTTATGCTTGCATTTTCATCATTTTTTCTCTTCGCTTCTTGCTACAGACCACCAAACTCGAATATATCTTGGTGTATAAAATTTGGTGAAACATTACAATATCTACGCGATGTTTACGATCAGATTGTCATTGCTGGTGATTTTAATCTTCCTAGCATCGATTGGAACTGTTTAGAAAACACTACTGGATCTGATTATTTTTTAAAGCAACTGTCAGTTGAACCTACACGTTTGAATAACGTGCTTGATCTTATCATCACAAGCTCGCCAGATCGCGTAGAAGTTCTTGATATCATTTCACCAAATGACGTAGGTATATTTACAGATCACGCCATTCTACAATTTGAAATTAAAATCAAAACTGAAAAAGCCAAAACATCACACAGTTTCGTATTCGACTATACCATCATACAGACTTTAACGCTCTTCGCAACGCAATCCAAACGGAAAACCTGTCCGCGGTGATCGATCCTACGTTTGATATTAATGAAAACTGGTCTAACTGGATTACTGCTTTTAAATCACTGATTTCTCGTTAGTAAAAACTAAAACGCTCAAAATAAAAAGGAACCCACCTTGGCTCACTGGTGAAATCTTGCATGAATTGCACGTAAAAAATACCACCCGAAGAAAACTCAAATTCAATCGAAGCGAACTCTTGCGTAATAAATTCAAAGAACTGAGATCTCGTGTTAAGCACATGATTGCAAATGCACGCACGAATTATTTCATTTCGGTAGCAACAGAACTTAAATCGAACCCTAAGCGCTTTTGGTCCTTGTTCAAATACACATCTAAAAAATCTAGCCTGCCACAACGTATGACAATGAAAAGTTCCAACAACGATAACACGATTGCTGCTGACGATCCGGCTCGATTGCTGATCTGTTTAATACGTTTTTCGCTTCGGTATTTCACCAAGACCAAACACACCCGGCAAACGAAAACACAATCACTGATGAAAACTGCCTAACAGATGTTGAACTCTGATATTTTCCCTTTACTACATTCTTTAAATGAACATAAAGCTACCGAGCCTGATGGTATTTCTAACAAGATATTGAAAGAAACTGCAGAACAAGTCGCCCCTACTTTTCAATCTCTCTTTACGATCTGGTTCCCTTCCTGATGACTGGAAGACTAGCAACATCGTACCAGTGTTCAAAAAGGGGAAGCGTGATCATGTCTCAAACTATCGACCTATCTCTCTTGTCAAATATCTCAAAAGTTCTCGAACGTTGCGTACTAGTCAAAACAAGAGACCGTTTGCTTCAATACGTTAGTAAGAATCATTCTTGGTTCTCTTCCTATCTATCCGGACGGAAACAACGTGTTACTATTCCCGGCGGTACTTCATCTTCCCTCGCAGTTACTTCAGGCGTACCTCAAGGTTCTATTCTTGGACCTGTACTATTCCTTCTCTACGTTAATGATATACATGATACTGTCACCTCTTCTTCTGTTTCCTTCTTTGCTGATGATACTAAACTATTTAAAACGATTAACTCCCAAACGGACGCAAATTTACTGCAAAATGATTTAAATAATCTTAGCACATGGTCAACATGATCAGGGTTAAACTTACTCGGAAAAGATCACCTTTAATCCATGAGTATGCTGTAAATGGTAAGCCCATTGGAAGACTCGACGAAGAACGTGACCTGGGAGTACGGGTAACCAACACTTTGTCATGGAAGTCCCAGGTAGTTGCACAAACCTCAGCAGCCAACAAATCTCTTGGCTGTGTTCGCCGCTCTGTTAGTGACATTAATGACGTTAAAGTTCGCCGTAATCTATACCTTGCCATTGTTCGTCCACATCTCGGGTATGCCACTCAGGTTTGGTCCCCACAATCGATTGACCTTATCAGACGTGTCGAAAGGGTCCAGCGTCGTGCTACTAAAGTCATTCTAAACCTACCTTTTAAGACTCATATAACCTATAAACAACGTTTGAACTCACTCCATCTATACTTCCAATCTCTTACTGCATGAATTCCTTGATCTGGTATTTTTCTTCAAAATTGTTCACAATATTACCACCATGAACTCTGAAGTCAAGCCAACTCAACATATTCCCACAAGATCAACCCGTAATACTTCCGACCCTAGTCTACTCTACTTTCATCCTAAAAGATGTAAAACTATAACTTTTCAACGATCATTCTTCTCACGTACGTGCAGAGTTTGGAACAACCTACCTGACGAAATGCGCCGCATGGATAAATCTTTATCACGCTTTAGAAGCTTGCTAAAAGAACATTATTTAACAGCATCTCAAACAATTTTTGATTCGGATGATCCAAGGACATGGAAGTCTGTGTGTCTGAAATGCAATTCAGCACGCACACTTAGGATCTCCATGTCATGTTGTAGTTAGTACATGTATTCTCTAGTTATCGGGACCACAGTAATTGGCTTTACAAGCTGCCACGAAGTATTCATTGATTTGTTTTCTGTCTTGTTTAGTTCTTAAGTATATATATATCTATTGTGGCAAAATAAATAAATAAATTTGTTGTGTCAAATTTTCTTTTTGCTATTTTTATAAGTAATATGTAATTCAAGGATCAATTGAAGTTAACGACCCCCGCCCCAAGGGAGTCGTATACCATTGAAGTATACGACCCCCCCCCCCCAAAATAGCTTTTTATCAAGATGGCATCGAACTTGTTTTCGCCGGCTCATTCTCGCCGCATAAATTTGTCAAGATACGCGGGCAACATGTCGCGTCTTACGCCTCTCATTGTCTTTAATTTCACCTTGCACTGCAAAAAAGCATTTTTCACTTTGCGTTAGTTTGACACACATATTTGAGTAAATCGTACCTCTTACTCAAAGTTTGAGTAATTTTACGCAAATGAGTTGAGTAAATAATTGACCTCAAACGTTTGCGTAGTCAATGTTGAGTAAATCGCGTTATTTACGCAATTATTTTGAGTAAATTTACTCAAATGAAATTTATTATGCGTAACAGTTTACTCAACAGTTGCGTAAAATCATACTTACGCATTAGTCTGAGTAAAGTTGATGTTGTACTCAGTTGTTGAGTAATGATAAAAACCTTTACGCAAATTAGCGAGTAAATGCAAAATGGTGTTGAGTAAACTTACTCAAATGACGTTTACACGCGTAAAGGTTTACTCAAACAGTTGCGTAAAATCATACATTAGTCCGAGTAAAGTTGATGTTGTACTCAGCTATTGAGTTGCCAGCCAAATGCATCCGCCCGCGGTGAATAAAAGCAAAGTGATCGATGTGACGATTTTAATTTTGGAATGTTCAAAAAAGACAAAATCAAATTTATATGAAAGCCAGACTGGCCCGCTTAGCAAGACAGCCCAGTAAGAGAAATATCGCTGCGTAGTTATTTTTATAGTAAAAATGACCGTGCGTTTATATGGCAACCATATGGGCAATCAGGCTGGCCCGCTTGTCGGGATGAAAGTCCAAAGGCAAAGATGCCGGCGCAAGCTAATTTTAACAACTGTGTCTGTGAAGACAACAAAATTGTCCCGACAAGCGGGATGAAATTTTCTCATATAAACACACGACAAATTCATCCTGCTTATACCGGGCTGTCTCGCTAAGCGGGCCAGTCCGGCTTCTACATTAAAAGCCCCTTTAATGGTTTTTTGGAATGTTCAAAATCAAATTTAATGTAATGGTTAAATCGTTTCTTGAAATGTTCATAAATCATAATCAAATTTAATCTAATTAAGTAATAAGTTATAAAAACAACACTAAAACACATTCTTTAATTAAGACTTCAAATTTCCATTCAAATTTCAAAAGAAAAACATTTGTAACTTGGACTTGGTATCAACAGTGGCCGTTCAGAGGGGGGGGGGGGCAAA
Source organism: Trachythela sp. YZ-2020 (assembly GCA_016169945.1). NCBI lineage: Eukaryota > Metazoa > Cnidaria > Anthozoa > Malacalcyonacea > Clavulariidae > Trachythela > Trachythela sp. YZ-2020. The sequence goes on along the minus strand of JADLSH010000164.1, from coordinate 559,642 downwards.
GGGAGCAATTTGCCCCGGGGGAACCCAAAATGAAGGGAGAAATAAATTTAATTTTTTTTACACCTTTGTACGGTAGATACAACAATTACAATTTATTGAAGTTGCGCACGTCATATAGGTTATTTACAAGAATGAAGAGTAATGAAGTTATAGTGAGTAGTAGATATAAATTGGAGTTAATATTTCATTATGTCGTGCGCAGTGGACAAAGTAGCATAGTGCTTTCGAGTTGTCCACTGCCTACGATTTATTACTAATAAGAACGGAGCGGCGCTAGAACGAATTCACAACTATATATATTCTATAATTACATTTGAGTTAATAGGAGTGATTGTTTATAGTGTTTCTTAAACAGATAGGATGAACTGGATTTTTTTATTGTGTAATCTACTGATTCCCATATTTTGGATGAAGCGAATTGAAATGTGAATTTTCCATAATTAGTTCTTATTTTTGGTCTACTAAAATTTTCTTTTGAAGCAAACCTCGTATTATAGGTGTGTGACGCGGAAGCTAACGTTACGTATGTAGAAAATATATTAGGTACATTACTTGGTTCATTAAAAATTTTGTAAGTGAAATTAGCTATTTTAAGCTTAAAGACATTATCTAATTTTAGGATTCCCAAAGGCTATAGTAAGGAGTGGCATCCTCTCTTTTGTGAGCAAAAAATATGCTTCTAATACATTTATTGAGAGATGTGCGGAGCTTGGTTAAATGAGAAGTATAAGTATTGGCCCAGCTCATTAGTCCATAGTTTATATAAGGGTAAATTAGGGTATAGTAGAGTTGCTTAAGCGTATTTAAATCAAGGTAATATCTTAATTTGTTTATGATGCCAGTATTTTTGGAAATTTTGGCCTTCACGTGGTTAATTTGTTGTTCCCAGGTGATGTGTTTGTCAATGTACATACCTAAGTATTTTATGTATTGTGTTTGTTCTATGTTTCCAATTTGGATTTTACCGATCTTTTTCTGTTTTGAGCCAATAATCATAAAGTTCGTTTTATTAAAATTTATTGATAGTTAGTTTATAGCACAATAGTTATTGATTTTTAATTTCCTCATTCATTACTATTTCAATTTCACTAACTGATTTACCTGAGTAAAAAACATTTGTATCATCAGCAAATATTCGGAAGGATAGTTTTTTTGAACAGTTAGGCATATCATTTATATACAACAAAAACAATAACGGTCCAAGTGTTGATCCTTGTGGAACTCCACAAGTCATTCTTAACATTTCAGAGTCTGTGTTATCTATCCTAACGTATTGTTGGCGATTAGTTAAATAACTTGTAAACCATTGGAGTGGAACGCCTCGTATTCCATATTTTTGCAACTTTTCTAAAAGGATTTTGTGATCAATGGTATCAAAAGCTTTTGAAAAATCTAAAAATAGACCGCACGTTAGTTGTTTATTATCTATCGCAGATTTTAGTTTATCAGTAAGTTCAAGAATTGCTTGCTCTGTTGAATGCTTTTTTCTGAATCCAAATTGATAATTGTACATTATATTGTACTTTTCAAGAAAATTATCCAATTGGTTATATACTAGTCGTTCTAAGACTTTTGAAAAAACAGATAGTATAGATATTGGTCGATAATTCTGTGGCTCATTTGTGTCACCACTTTTATAGATAGGCGTAATTCTAGAAATTTTTAAGATGTCAGGAACAACGCCTATGGAGATGGATTCATTGAAAATATAGGTAAAAATTGGCGAAAGTTCATATGCTGCTATTTTTATCATATTATTAGGTATATCAATAGATACTTTATTACTATCTAGGCCTAAGAAAAGATTGAGTACTTGAGTCTCTGTAATTGGGGACATAAAAAAACTAGGTACTGTTGCATTAATATAATTTATTGGTTGAGGGTTTAAAGTCATAATTGAATTTGCAAGATTTGGGCCTACATTAACAAAATACTGATTGAGCTGATTGACAATATCTTGTTTAGTTGTATATATCTTATTATTGATTGTAATTTTTGTGGGATGTATTTGTCCTTTTGTTTTACGTTTAATGATTGACCCAATTAGTTTCCAAGTAGCTTTCAAATTATTTTTACACCTCGCAAATTGTGTATTATAGTAGCAATTTTTGCTCTCAAGTTTTATTTTATTTAGTTTGTTTGAATATCTTTTATATTGTTTTACTTTCTCTATATTGTTGCTATGAAAGTGGGTACTATACATTTTTTGTTTAGTTTTTATGGATTTTAGTATTCCGTCAGTAATCCAAGGTTTAATTAATTGCTTTTTTTTGCTGAGTGATGCTTGTTTTAAAGGAACATGTTTATTTACCAAATCTTGGATAACATTTATTATATTTACGGTAGATTGGTTAAGATCCCCAGTTGTGCTAAGTAGTAAATTCCAATTAATATTTTGTATGTCATTTATATATGCTTCTTTACTAAAATGTTTGTAATCTCTGTAAAATATTTTTGCATTGTTCTTTTGTATGCATTTTTTTGTGATACAGAATACTGGAAGATGGTCAGATATGTCCAACAATATGTACAATAGATAAAAAGGGGAGTAAAGGGAATGCCCATGGGGAAAGGCCCCCCAAAGTTGATTTTGCCCAAAGCCCCAAAATTTCTCTGAACGGCCCTGAGTGCACATGTGTTTGTTGGATAAGCCTGCAAACGAAAAGTAACTTATAGTGATATTCTAAGACAAAAAGCAGTGGCCAAATTCATCAAATATATTTTGAGTTCTGCAAAAATTTTTAATTTGGAATCATTAGACGATTATTTGGAATGCTCTATATCTTTGGAGGTATATAAAAATTTTCCTCCCGAATCAAATAATGTACATGGCTCGGTACATATAAAAACATATATTATATTATATTTATTACATTATATACATTAGTTATATATAGTCTAGCTATATATAGTCGACCCGATAGCGAAGGACAACATAACTTTTAGTGCTGTTACATTCAAATCCTTTATGGAGTCCCAGTGGGTGAAAATCAACAAGATCTTCATGCTTAATGTATCTGACTTCTTCACTTAAGCAAACTTGAAAAGCATTAAGGTGTTCTTTGTGTTTCACCACTTGCAAAATCTTGCACTGGAATACAACACCTTCATTTTGACTTTCGACCATAATCTTTTTCACCAGTCCAAAAGTATGAATGCCATGGTGCAAGGCTGTGATAAGGACACAACCAACACTGTATCTTGTACCACCCACTACCACCCATTTGCACCTGCAGAAAATAAGTATATTTAATCCATTAAGCTGCAAGACTCTACCCTTAAAATTGACTGGCGTTAGACAGGGTAAAAGGACGAAGTCGAGCGCATTCAGGTCCACTGCGACTCAATGGTAGAGCCATGAGACATTGATAGATATAGATTCCTCAACACATGCGTAAATTTGTCTGGTGTTAGATTGACAAGGTAAAAGCATAAAGTTGGGGGCATTTGCAGTGGCGTAGCCAGGATTTCCTCTAAGGGGGGGGGGGGGGGTAGGGGGCTAGAAAACCCAGGAGGGGCCACTAAAGTGAAGGCCTGTTTTAGAATTAAATTCATTTGGAAATTTTCTCAGGGGGGGCCAGCAATCCTGCCAGCCCCCCCCCTGGCTATGCCTCTGGGCATTTGGGCACTTAGCCTCTGGGCATTTGGGCACTTAGAAATTTTTTAATACATACACGGTCACTAAGGATGTTGGTGTAACATGTTCTACATCTCTGAGTTCATCTTCTAGTCCTGCATCAGCAATGGTAACCCTCTCTCCTTTAATAGAAATAATAGCAACATTAGTAATTATTACTGTAAAGTAAGGTGGTAGTACCACCTTACTTTACCGTGGTACCTGTGTCAAGCTTTTAGCGAGCAACAACAAAAATCTCTATAATCTGCACTAGTACCCGCTTTCACCCTAATTTCATTGGGGCCACAGCTGTGTGTGAGAAAACATTTCGCACTTTATTTATTGCAATACCTGGACCATATTGAACAGCCTTGTTGAAAAGGCTTCCAGCAGAGGTTTGCAGCAAATATGCTTGCAGAGCTTGGTGTCGCTTGGCCAGAGAGTAATCGATGTTTTTGAAGTTATTCAATTTATCCACCAATTTCTTAAAGTAGCTGTGCTTTGCCTCAAAGCGCATTGCCCAGCTACGCACCAATGGACCCCTCCTGAAAAAAAATTTTATGCTGGTATATTTATACTGTACTACTGTATTTCTATTGCAGAATACTTGTAGCATAACATTTTCAATGAGAATAATCTAAATCATTTTATCCTACCTCACAATTTGTCTGGGGTAGTGAATCATGTAGTGTTGTTTTGGGATGATGGGTCTTGTGTATAATTTGCTGAAGCTCTCTAGGTACTCTTCTATCAGGACAACAAGGTAGGCAGCTAACTCTGGGCTTGTTGTTGGAGCAAATAGGATTTCTTCAATTTGTAATAGGAGCAGAAAATTTTGCCAGTGACTGTCATTTTCTGGAATTAGATCTCCAATCAACAGTGGAAGCATTCTTGCCAAGCACCACATTTGAGTAGCTACAAATAAAAATTATATATGATAAAATTGTTATCACTATTATAAAACCCAGTAACAGGCAAGACACATACTAATTGTGTGCACTAAAGCAAATTCGGGAAGTGTCTATTGGGTAGTAATTTACAGATAGTTATGTGAAATATAATCAAAATATCTGTAACTGAAAGCAAAGTTACCTGTCTGGCTTATTGTTGCAGAGTTAGTATTCAGGACTTGCTGCTTCAGAGGACTTGGTCTATTCTTTCTGTCAACTACTCCATATGCAAAGTTGATAATTCTCTCATTCACTCTATCCAGGGTGAGGATTTTCTCTTCGTGAACATATCTCTGTAAGAGCATCTTAACCTCTAAAGGGAGTACACCTTCCAGCTGATCATGCATTATGTCCAAGTCTAGTCCATCAACATGAAAAAACTTAGATTGGTTCAATGCAGATGCTCGCTTAACACCATATGCCGTTGACATTGTCGCATCTTCGCTGACGAGCCCACAGTGTCGATCATGGGCTGTTTTAGTTCTTAGTTGGAACTCTACTTCACTGAACTGTCAATTAAATCATAAAAAAAATACAGTTCATTATTTTTAATAAAAAGTTTTTCAAGGATATATATACTGCAGCATTTATAATTTTCTCAAAACAAAATAACCAAACAGAATTTACTCACACTTGTTTGTATATCATTCTTTGTTGCCATACAAACACGGCAAATTCTAAGGCAATTGAAGCTTTCATTGTAGCCTCCAATCAGATGTGCACCAAGGTTGTCAGTGGAGAAAGGTCCAATAGTTCCTCTGAAGGTTTTGTCGAAACCATCAACTTTCACCACAAAACCGGTCTCCTGAAATAATGGTAGGAATCACAATTAATTTAGTTCAATTTTACACAAACAGCTGAACCCCTCTTCTTGGAAAACTGGTAACTGAGTGGAACCCCGTAATATGGCTGTATTAACGGGGTGGCCGTATTAACGGGGTAAGATCAAATGTGTTAGTGTTTTGCTGGGACAAAAAAAGTGACCGTATTATCGAGGTGACCGTATTAACGGGGTGGCCGTAAGGCGGGGTTCCACTGTAGCTAGTTCTTCCTGATAATTATATATCTATATCTGATCTATTTTACTCTCACTGTCTATAACTCCTTGTGATATTATTGATCAAGGTTAAGGCACATTGTTGCATTTAAAAGACAGTCATTCAGTAAATTGTAACATACCGACTCAAGAGTGTTAAGGTCATTTATGAATGGTTGTAGAATTCTGTCTATTCCATACTTCTTCAGAAGTTCAACCTTGCATAGTGTGAACAGGTTGATTAAATTTATACAAGATCGATATTCTGCCCTTATGTTTCCAAGTATGAAGTAAAATCCACCTGAAATAGTCAAGGATAAGTACAGTCATATCACTCATATGGTAGTATGTAGAGTACAAAATGACTGTTAATGATTGTTCAAATTTCTCTTATACAATTTATAATAATAAAGCTGTTTACTGTAAAAGGCCTGCAATGCGGGTTGAGAACAACACCTTGACAGTTGGGGAGCCTGTGAGGAAATGTAGGAAAATTCGGATTTTTAAGGAAATGTTTTTAGGAAATTCTAAGGTGTTTTTATAATATTAAATATTTGATCTGATATTTGAAAACACTGAGAAAAAACAATTATTTTTGTCAGTAAATTATGACAGCTTTCAAGTTTTAATAGTCTGAAGTCTGTCAAATGAAGGCACGAAGCAGAAGCAAGCCTTCAAAGACTATCAAGGAATTTTTGCACGGAAGTGATTAAAACGTTCTCTCGAGCGCCGTGCTTCATCGAATCATTGGCACAGTATAGGTATTGAGCAGTATAATAACTAGAAATACATGCATGCAGTAACCCCTCGCCCATTTGAACCATAGTTAAGTTTGAACCAAACAATTTACCAGGATTGGTAGGTCCTGCGCATGCTCGGAGCCAAATAGCTATCAAAAAGAGGCCAAAATCTACCAAAAGAGGCCAAACTACAATTTTTCTAAAGAGGCCAAAAAAAAGCTAAAAGAGGCCAAATTAAATTGCAAACTCGTGCCCAGGAATTTTTTTCCTCAATGGAGCTCTTAAGTTGTCAGCAAAAAGAGGTTAACCGAATGATTTCAAATGGTGGCGTAACCCTCATTGGGTAGGGTTGGTTAGACGGTTAGTTCAAAAACTAAGGGGCCCCGACAGTTAGGGGACCCCATCAGCCACGGCCTATCGCCCAGAAAGTTAGAAAACGTAGAAAATGCAGGTTAAGAATCAATGGGAAAATGCACAATTAATAATGCTAAATAATAAAGCCTCCATCGACAACGGTAGCTGATTTTTTTTATTCTATCTCAAATAAAACAAAAGTTGTGACTAGTGTACGTTATAATTGTATATAATGCTACCCTATGACAAACTATCTGAGGCTGAGTGCCTGATTTACAATTGGCTGAATTTCATCAGCTGTGATTGGCTGAAAATACAACTAGATTATCCCATATGATTATTTTTGAAAATTTACATTACAAGTCAACCTCTCACATCATTTAGTATACATCTAAGTGATTTTTACAACTAAAGATCAATATAATTCTAAAAATAATTTTTGAAGTGAAAAGAGGCCAAAAAGTAGCCAAACGGCCAATTTTTTTTTTCGAGGCCAAACAAGAAAAAAAAAGGCCAAAATCGAGTTATTTGGCCTCAAAAAGGCCAATATACCAACCCTGCAATTTACTTCCAAAAGTTATTGTAACATGAAGTACTGAGTCGACGAATGTAACCATGGTAACACGCAACATTGTATATATTTTATATTTTAATTTGTACAAAATCTTATTTTGTTTTTAACTATAAAATTGTCAATTGCATGTCCAACTATATAAAGTGGGTATGCTATTGTGTACTCTTTTAGCTTTAATTTACTGTAACATTCAACCTTAGACGTTCAGAAAACGTTTCGAAATTTTCAAAAAACTTCAACTGCTTTTCGAGGAGTATTTTTATATTTCGCATTTGCTTTTGCAATTGAAGTTTTCTATAACATATTTGAATCAATACTAAAATACTCTTAAAGATCAATCAATGTTGTATTGACCACACAGAATGATCTACACATTTTCAAATTCACAAACTATACTCCAAACTATGTTAAAAAATCGGCAAAGCAAGCATGGAAAATAGACACTTGCCTGTTTAAAACGCTCCTTTTTCGGTCTTTCGACTTTTTCTCCTCTTCTTAATTTGTCCTCTAAATAATTTTCATTTATCTTGTTTTGGAGACATAGAGACTTACTTATAAAATGAGTGCAAAACTAATTTTGAAAAAAGTTGCAAAATGGAAGTCTTCTCTCGGCTTGAACTTGCGCATGCGCATAACTTACGAAAAGGTCCTGTCCAGTCCAGTCCATGACAAAAAAAAATGGCGGACGACTTTGCATCAGTGAACTCAATTTGGTTACCTGGAACGATAACTGGCGGTGAAAAGTGAAGCCAAAATAACAGTGCCTACGCCATCAAACGTGATTGATTTCACAACGGCCAAAGTTCAAAATAAGTTACGAAAATAGAAAAAAAACTTGAAAAGCTGTTAAAACCTGCACGATAACTTATTTTATCCCATATTTTTATGGCTTTCATAAACTTTTTGCACAAACTAGCTTATACGGCTTATACGACTGACAAAAAACAAAATATTTTCGCTGTTTGAACAAAAACAGTGAGAAAACTAACTTACTTCAGTCACTCAGTGACAAAGATATGTTTTCCTCCTAGTTTTCCTTCTGTAATCTTTTTTAGCCAGTTACAAAGTAGAAACTACTTCGATTTGCCAAAAAACTGTTGTTTTTTTTCCAAAAAATAACACAAAAATAGAGTTTTTTTCTGAGTTTACGTACGGACCGCGCAGTAAATAAGTTGTGGGGGACTGAAACTGACGTACGGACCGCGTGAAATTGACTTTTGAGGGACTGAAATCCTGCTTTGCATCAGTGAACTCCATAAATTTCTAATATCTGGAACGATAACATTCAATCATTCAGGCGGAAAAAAGTGAAGCCTAAATCCCAGTCCTTTTACGCGGTCCGTACGTCAGTTTCAGTCCCTCAAAAGTCAATTTCACGCGGTCCGTACGTCACTTTCAGTCCCCCACAACTTATTTACTGCGCGGTCCGTACGTAAACTCTATTTTTGTGTTATTTTTTGGAAAAAAAACAACAGTTTTTTTGCAAATCGAAGTAGTTTCTACTTTGTAACTGGCTAAAAAAGATTACAGAAGGAAAACTAGGAGGAAAACATATCTTTGTCACTGAGTGACTGAAGTAAGTTAGTTTTCTCAGTGTTTTTGTTCAAACAGCGAAAATATTTTGTTTTTTGTCAGTCGTATAAGCCGTATAAGCTAGTTTGTGCAAAAAGTTTATGAAAGCCATAAAAATATGGGATAAAATAAGTTATCGTGCAGGTTTTAACAGCTTTTAACTTATTTTGAACTTTGGCCGTTGGTTAATCAATCACGTTTGATGGCGTAGGCACTGTTATTTTGGCTTCACTTTTCACCGCCTGTTATCGTTCCAGGTAACCAAATTGAGTTCACTGCTTTGCATTCCACAATGTTTTCACATACCCGGGTGTAAATCTCCGAGCGGAATTAGTACCCTCGCACGGCGCTTCGCTCCGGCTCGGGGATAATAATAATAAGCTTTATTTCGACAGGGTAACACTATCAGTAATTACAACTGTTCTCCCTAGTGGCCCTGAAATCTAATATATATATGTAGTAAAAGTTATAAAAAGGTTATAATACAAGATAAATATGTTAATTTCTAAAATCCTAATTCAGTTAATAATCCAAGTTCACATTGTTGACAATAGTTTTTTGAACATTGTTAAGTTCTCAGCTGATTTGATATTTGGTGGTAATAAGTTCCACGTGGAAATTGTTGAATACTCAAATGTTCGTTTCATTTGGTTAGTCCTAGGTTTAGGCAGTATGTAATCTACTTTGTTTCTGGTGTTGTAACTATGTCTTTCCTCATGCCTCGTCAGATTGAAATTGATTCCATCAATATCACAATGCAAGTATTTATACATTATGATAGCCTTATGATTTTGTCTTCTATGGCTAAGTGGTCTCCACCCAATTTGGCTAAGAACTACATCAGATGGTGTATCAAAACTTGCTCCAAGTATTAGTCTCGCCGCCCTGTTTTGCATCCTCTGCAATTTGATTACTGATGTAGCACCACAACTATCCCATACTACCCCACAGTAATCAAACACAGGAACTATAGTGGTGTTGTATACAAGGGTAGCAGACGACTTCGAGAGGTATGGCATAATACGTTTAAGTATGCCAATTATGGAAGATGCCTTTTTACATAACTTATCAATCTGAGGTGACCATGATAAATTACAATCCAAAATAACTCCAAGGTACTTGTAGGTTTCAACCTGATTAATAGAAATGCCATTGAGGCGTAGATCGATCGGGTCGCAATAGCGTAGCTTTTGTGGTGTAGCTATAATTATAAATTCTGTTTTCTTTATGTTAAGGGCAAGTCCATTTGTAGCGTGCCGATACTCAATAGACTTCACGAACTCGGTTTTAAACTCTTTATTTCCCAGTTATATTACAGAGGCTATAGCCTTTCATGTGCGACCCTCTCGCTCTGAGGTGCGCGTTCACTCCCTCGTCATCGGCTCAAGTCATTGTCTAGATCATCCACTGTCCGGAAACCACATCGGTTTCACATTACATATTGTATACACGTTACACCATCTCCCTACATAAAATTCTTGCCCACAAGAATTGTACATTTACAGAATTATGAATTATATAAATTACTACAACAGAGTTTGTTCTGGGAGTCTTATTACGCAGCAAACCCATACCGATCAGGCGCATGGACATCTTGCCTGAGATTCCTAGGCCTAACCCGAGGGACATGTGGAGCATTTTCGCAATTAGGTTGAACGTTGTTTGCGGGAACATTGTAAACCACCTGATCGCCCCCAATTTCTCGCGCAGGGCAGACAATGTCTCCACAGTTTAATGGTGCATAACCACGCTTCAATCGATCATGATGTACCACCGTAATCTTACCTTCGATCGATTTGATTTTATAATCAACGCCTAACCGACAAACAACTTCAAACGGCCCGATCCACTTGGCCCCAAATTTCCATCCTTTTGGTCTACGCAAGTAAACTGTTTCACCTGACCCGAATGGGCGCCACTTTTGCATTCTCTCTTCATTACCTTTCATTTGTTTCTCCCTTGCTCTCTCTAAGTTTACCTTTGCTACCTCTCTCACCTCCTTAAATATCTTCCTAAGAGACTGTGTGTATTCGGATTGTGTGCTAGGGTCTTTCAGTGGGAGGCCTAGCTCTAATTCTAAGGGCAATCTCGGCGTACGACCAAAAACTATCTCATATGGAGATGTTTGCAATGACTCTTGTCGACTCGTGTTGTAGGCGAAAACTACTGCGTCTAGCCATAAATCCCAATCGTTATCGTGTTTTGTACAAAATGCCGCTAACATATCTTGCAGTGTCCTATTTTGCCGCTCTACTTGGCCGTCGCATTGAGGATGATACGCCGTTGTTCGCGTCTTGGTGATTCCCATTAAATCGCACACTTCGTGCATTAAATTACTTTCGAAGTTCGCCCCTTGATCAGAGTGTAAGACAACTGGGGCCCAAATCGACTGAAAACTTTATCGACAAGTATTTTAGCTACTGTGGACGCTTTTTGATCTGCAGTGAAACGCTTCACACCATTTTGTAAAGTGGTCCATTAAAACCAATATGTGGCGATTGCCACGACTAGTTTCAGGCAAGGGCCCATATAGTCTAAAGCCCAAAATGTAAATGGTGTGCTCACTTCTAAACTTTGCAATGGGGCAGTTCCACTATGTGCCGTCGGCGCTGGCGCTTTTCTTTTGATGCATACGTCGCAATGGCGGATATAATCTTCAACAGATTTTCGCATATGTGGCCAAAAGAAACGTTTCCTAATACGGTCTAGTGTTCGTGTGACGCCTAGGTGTCCGGTAAATGGGCTATCATGGGTACCCTTAAGTATTTCGTTTTCTAGTGCTTTGGGTACAACTACAACCGGATCGGGATGCGTATTTCGTGTCTTAAGTGACCGATAAAGCAACCCATCTCGAACAAACAACTTTTTGTAATGATGCCAAAATGTTACTAAGTGACGGTCATGTCGCCATGTCGCAAGCTTCTGTTTTGGTGTGCCGCTAATTTTAAGTTGGATAATTTGAGAAATAATCAGGTCTTCTTGTTGCGCAGTCCGTAAGTTAATTGTTGGATTAACGCTTATTGCACAATTAGGTTTATCTTCGACAGAGTCCTGTAAATACGATGTCGCAGTGGTATCAGTTTGGCATTCTTGGACTGTGTTTTCATGCATGTGAGATTCGCTAGGAATAGGTGCTACAAGACGAGACAGAGCATCGGCATTATTGTGGAGTTTACCTGGCTTATGAATGACTGAAAATTGAAATTCTTGTAACTCCATTACCCACCTTTCTAACCGTCCTTTAAGACGTATACTATGTAGCCATTTTAAGGCACTATGGTCTGTTATAACCTTGAACGGGCGGCCTAATAAGTACGTCCGAAAAGTGCGGATACCAAATACAATCGCGAATGCTTCTTTTCTGTTGTGCAGTATTTTCGCTCCCGGGCGGACAAAATTTTAGACGCATATGCTATGGGTCGTTCTTCGCCATTGTCATCAATCTGTGACAATACCGCACCTAGTCCTATATCCGATGCGTCTGTTTGTAGGATAAATTCTCGGTCAAATTTGGGATGGACTAGTACCGGCGAATTGCACAGACATGTCTGAAGCGTTGTAAAAGCATTTTCACAATCTTGGTTCCATTCAAACTGTTTTGTACTGGTTGTTGAGGTCAATTTAGTCAGAGGTGCCGAAATGGCTGCGTAATTCTTAATAAAACGGCGATAATACCCCGATAAACCTAGGAAACTTCGGACTTCCTTGACTGTCTTTGGCACCGGAATTTGCTTGATTGCTTCGACCTTTGACGGAACCGGGCTTATACCGTCTTCGGATATCATATGTCCTAAATAGTGAACCTTCTTTGCCGCAAAAGTACATTTTGACACATTTAACCGCAGATTTTGCTGCTGGAAACGAGTTAAAACCGTTCTTAACCTATCACAGTGTTCGGTAACGCTGTTACTAAATATAATTATGTCGTCCAAATAGCAAAGACATATACTATAAGTAAGACCAGCTAAAACTAGTTCCATGGCTCGCTGGAACGTTGCGGGCGCAGTTGCGAGGCCAAAAGGCATTCGGTTGAACTCGTATAAGCCGCTATGCGTGATAAAAGCGGTTTTTCACGATCGTCAGGATGAACTGGAATTTGCCAATAGCCGCTTTTTAGGTCGAAAGTGGAAAAATACTTCGCGTTTCCCACCGAGTCGAGTAAATCGTCTACCCTTGGCAAGGGATGTGCGTCATGACGAGTAATCTGATTAAGTTGCCGGTAATCAATGCAAAAGCGAATATCACCTGATTTTTTTCGCACTAAAACAATTGGGCTAGCCCATGGGCTGGTGCTAGGACTTATAATTCCTTGATCTAACATGTCCGAAATTTGTTTGTTTGACTCTTCGCGAAATGCGTATGGCATTCGTCTGGCTCGCTGCCTAATTGGAGAATTGTCACCGGTGTCAATTTTGTGCTGCGCTACGTTTGTTTTGCTAATTTCACCGCTAAAAGTTCCTCAAACTCTTCTAACACTCGTTTCACTTGTTGTTTTTCAGAATTACTTAAACCCGGGTCTAGACTAGAATCAATTTTTGACGCCACGTGATCTGCTTTGACGGCATTACAGTTAACCGGATCGTTGTTGTTAGCAACGGTCTCTTTCTCGACTAGAGGACAAAATTCCGCCAATTTACAACCTTGTGGTAATTCAATTTCGTTGTCCGTAGTGTTAGCTATTCGAATTGGCACTATTTTACCTACAGGAGTAACAACTAAATGAGCTACATGCAAGCCTTTTAAATGTCTAACACTATCTGATTGACTACCTGATATCATACCAACCTGTGAAATGTTTTTCACCAGCACCTTACCGTCAATTATTATTTCCGATCGAGCCGGAATTGCAATGCCCTTAGGAAGAATAACTTTGTTAACACCTTTCAACTGAGATTGGACAAGAAGCATGCTTGTTTCAGTGGTTTTACTCGGGTCATCGGGGGAAGCAACAGGCGGATTTGCCTCTGTGATCACAACTCCGCTCGACTGTACCTTCATTGTTGGATGCTCCGCATGTAATGGGAATTTCCCATAGGGCCCCACTAACTGAAAACTACTTCGACCTCCCCGAAAATCCTTGAATACCTAATTTGTGCTGCGTAATAAAGTCCCATCCCAAAACACAATCGTAGGGTATATTACTACTTACAAGAAAACAACTATTATATTTACGTTGAGAATGAGGAAAAGTGACACTTGTCACAATGTTGCCTTGAATATCTAATTCCCACCTGTAATTGAAGTGCAACGCTGTGATTGCGATTTATCTAATAGAATACAGTCAAAATCGAGAATATTATGAATGTTATCATTAATAAAAGACTTCATTGATCCAGTATCTAGAAGAGCATTGACCGGTACACCGTCAATGAAACATGTTACGAATGGGTGTGCAGGCAAGCTCTCATTACAAACATTAGTACTATTAGCATTAAGAGAGTCACAGTGCTTACTTGTTTCGGGGCTGTCTACCGGCCTGTAGTTCCTCGAGACGCCCCTTGGAAGTTTAAAGGTGCATAGTTTCCACAATCGCGAGCAAAATGTCCATATCTTTGACATTCATAGCACCGTACATTGGAATGGTTTTGACGTTGGCGTGGACTGCGGCAATCACGAGCAAGGTGACCTGGTTTTCCACATTGAAAACATGTAGCTTTCGATCGCTGTCGATTTATAGGTTGGTTAACTGCGGCGGCATAGAACTGTTCTGAAGTGGCCATCTGATCTTCGAGCGCCTTCTGTCGAGTGGCAAGTTCGTTCATGAGACCCACGAGTTGGTCCATGTCGGCGTTCGGTTTGGGTGTTGCGGAGCTGGCGTTGGTTGTAAAGGATGAGTCGTGTTCTTCAATCGCACGATAACGCTGAACAAAGCCTAGCATTTCGTTCACGTTTGGTGTGGGGTTATGAGCCAAAAGCTTCCTCTCATTGGTTTGGGTAGACCACGCATAAATTGGCGCGACAAAAGTGCAGATGTGGCTTCGTCACCGAGCGTTGGGTCGGCTTTTTCCAGAAGTTGTTCCAGCTCCCACTTGAAAACTGATGGGTCTTCACCGCTCCGAAGCATTCGGGCCTCAAACTTGGCATAATAATTTTCCCTCTCGACTGGTGGGCACAGGGCTTGTTTCAAGCGCTTCGTCGCGGCGTCGTATGTGGCTCTCTCCTCGGCAGGAATGGCGTAGAAATGACTAGACGCGCGGCCACGGAGAAACGCAGGTAATTTCTTGATCTTGTCGTCGTCTTTCCAACCATTGGCTACAGCACATGCATCAAACTCTCTTAGCCAGGCGACAACGTCGTCTCCGTCGAATTTTGTTGGCAGAATGCTCGTTGACATGATTTCGTTTTTTGTTTTACCGCTGCCACCAATTGTAGCGTGCCGATACTCAATAGACTTCACGAACTCGGTTTTAAACTCTTTATTTCCCAGTTATATTACAGAGGCTATAGCCTTTCATGTGCGACCCTCTCGCTCTGAGGTGCGCGTTCACTCCCTCGTCATCGGCTCAAGTCATTGTCTAGATCATCCACTGTCCGGAAACCACATCGGTTTCACATTACATATTGTATACACGTTACACATTAGTAGTGATCCAGTGAGAAATTTCTTCCAGATCAAAGTTCAGTTTTTGTTCAATCTCTGCAGTATTCTTTCCGCTACAGTAGATTGCCGTGTCGTCAGCAAACATACTTATTGAACTTTGGGTTATACAGTTAGGCAATTCGTTCACGTAGACCAGAAAGAGTAAAGGTCCAAGAGCTGACCCCTGGGGAACACCAGTGATAACTGTTTGAGTTGTTGACAGCTCTCCGTTGTAAAATACTCGTTGTTTGCGGTCGTTTAGATATGAAATAAACCAATCAAGACCCACACCATTCACACCAAGGGATCGAAGTTTTTCAAGAAGTAATGAATGCCTTACCGTATCGAAAGCCTTCATTAGATCCAGAAAAACCACTCCCGTTACTAATCCTTTGTCCATATTAGTAAGCCAGTGGTCTGTCACCTTTATCAATGCAGTGTGTGTAGATCTTTTCGGGCGGAATCCTTGCTGGTTTGGGTTCAGTAAGTTGTTTTGTACTAAGTGTTCGTAAAGTTGTTTATGAATTTCCCTTTCAAATATCTTCGCTACCACTGGCAATATAGAAATAGGTCGATAATTTCCGACGGCATGCCTTGCACCCGCTTTATACACCGGCGTAACCTTGGCTATTTTCCACTCATCTGGGAATATGCCTTTTGTGATGGATAAATTGAATATTGAAGTTAATGAAGGGGCCAACTTGTCCGTTGCAACTTTGATTAGTTTACTATGAATATAATCAAGACCCATGGCTTTCCTTGCATTCAAACTCTTCAATTGTTTGTATATTGTTTCAATTTCAATGGGTTTGAATTCAAATGATGGCGGTGGGTCATCAAGATTGGCTGTTCTTGTGATGTTGATTATCGCTCTGTTAATTGTGGATCCTATTGTTGCAAAGAATTTGTTGAAATATTCCGCTATCAGTGTAGGTGCTGTGATTGTTTTCTTCGTTACTTCATCTTCAATCGAATTTGGCGGGCCTTTGGATGATTTAGGAAGGATCTTTTTTAGTGTTTTCCACATGCCTGCTGGGTTGTTCCGATTTTCAATTAGTTTATCCTTATAATAATTTCCCTTGGATTTCTTAATATCTCCGTTTACCTTATTTCGTGCTAGTTTATATGCTTGCCAGTCATGCGGTAATTTAGTATTAATTGCTTTCCCATGCAGGTAGTCACGCTGTCTCATGAGAGTTGTTATTTCGTCTGTCAACCAGGGACTCTGTTGACCTTGCACTTTCCTCGTTATTAAGGGTGCGTGAGAATCACATATGTCTACAATAATACTTTTCCAAAATGACCAGGCCAGGTTAGGGTCATCGAAGGCTTCTACGACGTGTAATGGCGCGGAGTTTATATCTTCAATGAACTCCGGTTCGGAAAATCGTTTAAAATTCCTGTAGGTTATTGTTCGTGATGGTAATTTAGGCCCTTTAGCTTGCCTAACAACGTAAACAAGAGAATGATCGCTGACGCTCATATGTAATACACCCGTTTCACCGATTTTCTCAGGATTCGAAGATATAATAACATCGAGTAGGCTTTCAGATGTTTCGGTTATTCGTGTTGGTTTGGTAATCAACTGTAACATTTGGTAATTTACCAGTAATGATTTGAGCTTTCTTGTATGGGGCAATTTACTGTAAAAGTCGCAATTCAAATCACCCAATAATAAACTCTCAGTCCTGCGATCAATCATTGACAATTGAGATGCTAGATTAGTGAAAAAAGATTCATCTGCAGTTGGTGGTCGATAGATTGAAGCTAGAAGTAGAGGTTTTGAGTATGGGATTACCAATTCAAACCAAAGCACTTCGACGTTGTTATTTTCCAGGTCGGGTCTTCTCCTATATGCGAATTTATTGTTAATGTAGGCTGCAACTCCACCGCCATTACCGTGTTGTCTGTCGTTTCTGGTCAGGGTGTAGCCATCAATTTCAAGTTCGCCGTCTAGTACTTGATCAGAAAGCCAGGTTTCACTCACAGTTAAAACATCCATTGTACGGGTAGATAAAAAGATTCTTAGGTGGTCGAGAGCCGACCGAATGCCTCGGACATTTAAGTGAGCGATAGATATTCCACGTGTTTGGGGCTTTGCGAAAATATAAGTGTCTTCGGATAAATTCGTTCGGATGTTGTTACTTGCGGTCGATACCGGGCCAGGATTAGTTGATATATCTCCTGATAGTAATATCACATTCGCAATCAGAGCCATCTTTGTAATCTTCACTAGGATCCTTATTCGTGTCGAATTACAGATTTCCCCGACCGTATCTTTGTTTGATCTAGTTACAATATTTTGGTGTAATATTTTAGGAACGCTTGTTTCGTAGCCCACTACCAAGTCAGCTGAGTAAATTCCTTCATTTGCCATGTTGTTATTTGGTTTGGATATAATGTGGATAAGGATAAAATATACCAAATGCCGTAAGCAGCTATAGCTACCAACCGCCATTCGGAGTAGCTACGCTACTGACTACAGTCGAAGTAAGCTCACTCGGTAAGCTCACTCGGTAAGCTCACTCGGTAAGCTCACTCGGGTCGGAACCTTTGAAGTTTTTGTCCTTGCGCATGTCATGCCGCGCATGTTTGGCCGCCATGTTGGCAGTAAGGAAAGAGGAGTGAAGATGTTTAGAATTGTACTACAGAAACATGGTTTTTACACTTAAATGGCAATATTTTCCCGTTTTCTTTCGCCGATCGGCTTCAGATGGATAAAATAACAAATAGAGGAGAATACTGCTTAGTTTTAGACGCCTTTGGAGTAAAATAAACAAGCAAAAAGGCAGAAAATCGCGACGAAATATGTCAGCTGTTAGGAGTACGTGCGGGATATTGGGCAAAGCTCATTTATTATTACCTATTCCAGTACGACTCGATATTCTGAGTATGCACACCCGTCACTGGATCAACGTAGGTAAACTACAAGATGTTTTTTTCTGCATCTCACTCGATTGAAATTAAAGGGCTTATGCAGCGAAAATTCGGTTCGAGTGAAACTCTCTTATTAAAGAGAACTTTTGAAGTTATGAAGATTGACGTTTGGACCTTTTCCATATCCCACTTCGTTCTTGAGATATTAAGACGTGTTTGATATGTAAATAACATCACTGTGACATCACACTGCATAATGAATTGTTGGAAAATCACGAATACCTCTGAGATTATTTAACCAATCGCCTTTAAACTGTCATTTGTTTCTGCCTATCGCAGGACACCACACATGCAGAGTTTCAAGTGATTTAATTCAATTATTTCAAAGATATCAGTCGTGATTTTCCAACAATTCATTATGCAGTGTGATGTCACAGTGATGTTATTTACATATCAAACACATCTTAATATCTCAAGAACGAAGTGGGATATGGAAAAGCTCCAAACGTCAATTTTCATAACTTCAAAAGTTCTCTTTAATAAGAGAGTTTCACTCGAACCGAATTTTCGCTGCATAAGTCCTTTAAGGTAGATGGTTTAGGTGGATGGAAATTTCGATGGAAATTTCGCTGTACCGGAATCGCAGATTCGATTCCTGTCGGAGGACTTAGAGTTGCATTTTCAGTCGCAGCCGTTCCCGTTCAGGTCTAAAAAAATATTGTATATAATTATTATTTCACTCGAAATTTCCATCCACCTAAACCATCTACCTTAATTTCAATCGAGTGAGATGCAGGGAAAAAAACATCTTGTAGTTTACCTTATCACAACCCGCAGTACCCACATATATATATATATACATGAACTTGCGGTTAACGCTTTGCAACTGGACCCTGTAGCTAAGTGGTCAGAGCGCTGCACCGGATTCGCAGGGTCGCAGATTCGATTCCTGTCGGAGGACTTAGAGTTGCATTTTTCGCTGCCGTTCCCGTTCAGGTCTAAAAAAATATTGTATATATTATTTCACTCGAAATTTCCATCCACCTAAACCTTCTACCTATTTTTCAGGCAGTTTTACACAATAGTCAACCGCCGTATAATTCTACAAATGCATATTTCATTACTACAATTATAGGCATACATGTTAAAAATGATTGAACTTCCTCCTGTCTTGTATGTTCCTCCAACAACTATCTTTGTAATCACAGAGGCTGGCTAATGTGTTGCCACACCAGCTCGGTGAACTCTTTCCTCGATTGTGACACCACGTGGCAAGTAGTTTAGATATCTTGATCCAGGGATCTCGATAATATGCCTTACTTGCTTTAGCAAACAGTACTTTCTTTTTATGGTAGTGTTTTCAGCTCTACAGACATGCTCTAAGGTCTAGTAATATAAGAACTAAGGTTTAGTAAGATGCACACCTTCTACCTACCAGGGTTTCTCGCGATACATGTCCTTGTAGACAGATATGATCTATTTGGCTGATAAATTTAGCTGTCTCGCGTGGAACGCGTGGCGATAGATCGCACGTGTTCTTCTGAAACTCAATATGGCGCGTTGTTATGTTTTTTTTTATGTTTTTATTGTATAAATACGACTTTGATAATATTTTTTGCGGTAAACAATGATAATAAATGTGGATTCTTGAAACGGGTTGAAATATTTTTCTTTCGTTAATGTGTTTCAAATGACGATGTTTAATAGCACCAGCGATTGTATATGCTTCACAATACTCAATAGAAAAAACGAAATTTAGATTTTAGATTTAAAAAAAAATAAATCAACCCCAACCCCAACCTAACCCTAACCTCAAAGCTTAACCCTAGAAAGTCAGTATTAATCAGAAGAAAAAGTTTGAAGAATTTTTCACAAAATATGAAGAGGACGGAAAAGCCATGCCGGGATTCGAATCAACGAAGTTTGAATTCGTAGCCGTAGGCGCACGCCGTTACCACTGAGCTACTACCGACCTCGCTGAAAATATTCGCAAAATATACATTTATATCAGCGACATAAACCATTAGCTTTTTAAATAGCGGACTGCCAGACATATAGTCGTCACTCTGTAGAAAAATCGTCGAGATTTTATCGAATACAAGAGAGAATAGTTTACAGCGTATGTTGAGGTATAAACTTGGAAAGAAGTGTTAAACCACGCGTTCAAAAGCTTCCAAAATTTGCATGAGCGCGAAATAGCTTTAACATTTCAGTCTTCAGATTGATAACTCTTCGTTCTTGGGATGACGTTTTGATACTCATTGACATGCGACACAAAATCACAGGCCTGTATCTATTTCTTAACTTTCAAACATTAATATATTAATAAAATTTATTTTCTGAAATTTACAAAACATTTCGTTAATAAATAATAGTTAATATATGCAATTTTTATTCTGTTCGGGATATTTGATATCATTGATATATTCAACACCATAGGCATAGTAGCTAGCCGGACGCGAGACAGCTAAATTTATCAGCCAATCAGAGAAATAGTTCATATCTGTCTACAAGGACAAGTCTCGCGATCATGTCGTCCATGACCTGACTCGTACCCAGTCGTCATAGCTTTATTAAATTACATATTATAACTACATATATAGTAAGCTTCGGGTCTTTAGGATCAATCTACCTGAAAAATATAACAAGAACTTCGACGTTTCGAGCGATGGCCCTACTAAGATCCAGACGAAGGGCCTTCGCTCGAAACGTCGAAGTTCTTGTTGTGTTTTTCATCATAGATTGACCCTAAAGACCGAAGCTTACTGAATAGATGCTACCTACCCTGGCACCACACGTTAAAAATATAACTACATAATTATATAGCTCAGTGAACTGATGTGTAAAAAAGATGCATGATGGGAACCAGGTAGGGATTGGGTACGAATAAGCTCCATGACAACTTGGCTACGTCTCTGAAGACCCTTGATTTGTATGTCCCTGATTGTTGTTTTCTTTGTCCGTTTTTACTGCATATAAGGTTCTGGTAATATATAAACCTTTCCGTGAAGTACAGCCATTGAATCTAAAGGAGAAAAACACTTTTCAATGTTTCAAGCAAAATGGCACAAAGTAGGAAGATACACGTAGTGTAAAGCGCGCTTAAGTTGGCAGTCGGTCGAAACAACGCCAAGTATTTGTTCTCCTTTAGATTGAATGGCTTACCTGTACTTCATCAAAAGTTTTGTATTTTAGACTGTGGCCGATGCTAAGCCCCACGGCTAAAGGTTCTGCATGGTAACTTTTTCTCCATTTGTACGCAGGTATTTTGGACATGGAAAAACCAAATGACATTGCACTGCGGGGAGACGATGTCGATGATGATGAATTGATACCATGTTGGTTACACGACGAAACGTCAGAGAATTGTGGTGAAGAAACAAAATGGTCGAAAACAAATGAACTAGTCTATACCAATGAAACGGTTGTAAAACGATTGTATTTGCTTGCGCGCATTCTCCAAAAATGCTTGGATGCGTTAGAGATTGTTTATTGGACGAGTGGTGGAACTTTACTTGGCTGTGTTCGACATCGAGGCTTAATACCTTGGGATGATGACCTGGATATTTGTGTATCCAAAAAAGACGAAGCTAAGATAAAAGGTTCTCTCAAACTTATGTTGTTGGAAAATGACTGTGAAATCATTGAAGTGCCGACATTTGGTTATCGCGTGTACCATAGAACCGAATCCGAAAGTTTACAAAGTAAATATCAGCAACATCGATATCCGTTTTGTGATATATTTATTATGAAAAGAAAGGCAAAGGTTTCTTTTATCGCTGCGGGATCAGGGAGAAGTTTATGGCCTGACGAGTTTTACCATAACAAGGATTTAGATCAAATGGAAAAGAGAATGTTTGGAGATATTCAGCTCAACTGTCCAGCTAATGCTGATGAATATCTGTGCAGAACGTATGGCAAAAATTGGTTTGATGAAGGGGCAACACATAATTATGATCACGTCACTCAACAATATGTTAATTGTGTCAAGTTTAAACTTCAGACGAAACATTATGACCCAGCACAACCTTTAAGATAGGGTTGTTGAAGGGTGCAGTGGCGTGCTGGCTTGTGTTCGCCAGGGGAGGCCAGGTGCAAATTTGGCGCCCTCTTGTAATTTGTGATATGATTGAGCGTCGTAGACGCGAGACCTTTAGGGGGGTCTGGGGGCATGCCCCCCGGAAAATTTTTGAAATTTAGAGTCCCTGAAATGCCATTTCTTGCGTTTTGGAAGGCGATTTGACGGAATTCTGAGGATTATAAAATAAAAATGGGCAAAAAACAACACATTCATGAGTTTGAATAAATATATAATTCATAGAAGGACTTAATTTTTTTCTTTAAATAAACAAAGAAAAGTAGACGGCGAACATTCATGAAGTAGACGGCGAACTTACCAGTGATCGTAAGCCAAATCACTTCACATTTCACAATTAACAATTTACATCCTTTGAGATATTACAGACTGGACAGTAATGCCTTGTTGTAGGTAGGCTGGTGAATTTTTAATCCTCGTATAAGTCGTATTCCGGATAACAGAACTCAAATCAAGCGCGCGTACTAGCACTTTGAACAGTGCTTGCCGCAGTGCGGTAGTAAGTAATGCGATATTGCGATAGCCAACATTGCCAAGAAAACCTGGCATATCGGAAATCACTAATATTTATCGGATAGGTTTTATCAGATAAACGACAATGTATCAATCATTAACAATCTCAAACTATTTTTCTCTCGTTGGCTCATCGGATCTGACAAAATTCCAATTCGAACTAGCGCTTTTGTGTGATTTTGTGCAATTTCGGCGCCCCATTTATGTTTTGGCGCCCCCTAAAAAATCTTCGCTGGGGGGGCCATGGCCCCCCGGCCCCCCCTGCCAGCACGCCACTGGAAGGGTGTTCATGGACATTTCACTTGTTCAGTTGAGAAAGCCGTTTATGCTCTTTGATATGTATTCATGATATGGACCCACAATTTTCCCTAAATAGAGAGAAGGTCGGGGCTCTGCCTCTGCCCTATAAGCCTTTAGGAAGAAAGTTGTTTGAAAGGCTATAAATATTCACCAATCTATCAATCTTCACTTCCCTTTCCAAATATATGAAGCGAGGGACTACCCCGCTACTGAATGCTGGTAACGGTACACATCCCTGTTGGTGGATTTACATCGTCGTCAATGTAATATAAACTGCAGTATATATTACATTACAAATACCTTGCTTGATTTCCTGAGCAGTAACTAAGTTGACTACAATAGCTAGGATTTGAATTGACTTAATGATTGACTATCTCCCACTGATACTAAAAAGAGAAAAACATTAAAGCTTGGGTGTCGTTGTATGCCATGGAGTTGATATACATACCGTTAGGTTAAGCATGGTTGTCGCCAACCTTAAAAATTTAAGCATTTGAATCTTTATGACTTTTCATGCAAAGTCCCTTCGTCAGGAAGTGAGTAGGAATCCAGAGACCCTACGAGATAAATTCAGTTCGATTGAAAGGCATTTTCCTAGTAGGTTAATAGCAGTGTATAGAATATTTTAAAATATGTCAATGGCAGTAAACTATATATCATTGATTAAAATGATAAAAAAGGTCTTAGTTCGTTGTTAACGGTCACTAAAAGTGACATATACATGTATATTGATATATTGAAAGACGGGGCTGTATGCCGTTGTTATAGTATATGCCAATACTTCCGGGCGCAATAATGAATAAGACCTCTACAACACATAATTATATGGTAATGTTTTTTATTTATTTATTGACAGCTGAACAAAGGCAGCATGTAGGAAGAATTTCGCAAGACAGTAAGTTTTAATATTCACAGCTTGAGTAACATGGATAATCTTTTTGCTTGCAGACGTCAGCATTATCCCCGCAATACTGATTTACCCAACACCATCCATACTCGGAACAATACTTATAACAGTACTTTCCTGTCCAGCCAGAATGATATGAGCACCCTGCGAGTTCCGGAAAGAAAATGCTTTTGCCCAAGTACTTCATAACATTTTTCTGATTCATGAATTTAGCTTTGTTGATCACAGATTCGTGGCCATGGTAGTAACCAATCCAATCCACCAGTAAGAAGTTTACTGTCTTCCCCAATGGTTCCCTCAGCTTATAGCATTCTCTTTCAGCTTCACCTAACCATTTGGAACAGATTGTTGCCATGTCCCAAGTACACAAACCATAGCTTCCGAATGCAGACAAGTCAGTGAAATCAGTGTATCGGCGACATTTCTTCTTCGCATTTGCAGTAATGCTTGAACAACTTGAGCTTACTGGATTGCTATCCCAGGTGGATGCAATAACTCCATTACTTGTGACAAGCCAGTCATAGCGCCAAGGTAAATGTTGACTTAAATTGTTATCCATGAAAATGAATATCCGTTGGTTGAGTCTTATTGCCTCTCCAAGCGTTGGCCATTTCCAATTGTGAGTTTTGTAATGGGTATTCATTGCAAATTTACTGGAACTGTTCGGTTTCCATAGTTTTAAAAGCACATTCTCAAGACTTTTTGCAATTTTATACCGATAATCATCCTGTGCATTGTTGTTGAAATGGATAACGATTACCTCATAGGGATGCGACTTCATCCACATGTCAATTTGCAAAAGACCTTTTTCGATAGAGCCAGTGTACGCACAACTTCCATCACCACTGCAGTGACAATTCAATGCTTGATTTTGTCCGTAGCAAGTGTCCACGTCAAAATACCTAATACCAAATTCCAACTGCCCTGAAAAGCTTTTGTCCTGACTGCGGAAAAAACAAGACGCGGCATGTACACCGCTCCAGTATTTAAGGATCCCATCAAATCCAGATCCGGAATTATGACTACCTGGGAAAGTGGTTTGGTCACAAAGTTCACAAAGTTCTGGGAGACCATTGCAGTTGATAGCAGTCGTGAATTTCACGACGGTAGTCCCTAGAACAACGAAGAAAATATCAAAAGCGTACATCATGATACTGAATTATCGAGATTGAATAATGAAAATTAGAGGATTGCAAACTCGTTTTATAATTAGAAAACGCTACATAGGTAAATAAGAGCGCGATTCTATGGCGTGATAGGCTGAGCCGTAGTGGCTCTTAATTGCGAATATTCTACCAATTTCAAAAGTAAACAAACAAAAAAGGCTCAGAGTATTACGAAAGTCACCTTGATTTTCATAGAACAATGAAACATATTGAATATAATTTATAGGGACATCTTTGGCTACAGATACAATGCACTTTTGCTTGTGGTCCCGTATTTTTGATCAAAAGTTGCAATATAATATTCATTTGTTTACCTCAGCTGTTAACTATACAATCACATATCAATCACTGCTATAATAAACTCGGCCAGCTTCCTGCAAAAACAGTCGACGACCATCATGTCACTTTAAGGTGGTACACCACAACAAATTATTATTTTCTTAAAAATGGCTATTTCAATAATTTTTTTGCCCAGAACTATTCCTCTGATCAAATGATGACCAATGACACAGTTTTCAAAATTATGATTGCCATGGTTACCAATATAATTACCCTCAGCAGTCAAAGAATGGTGTCTCGATAAAAACGATTACAAGACAACCAAACATGACAAATCTTCAAAAATGGTAAAAATAGAAACCAATATATGACGTGTATGCTGTGAACTAGGATCTTTAAAAAATATTGAGTTTTAGTTATTTTTTTCTGAAGGAGTTGATGTCGCATATATTTTTATGTCTTTTCGGTCAGAAAAATAATTGATTGTACATCATAGATTTAGCCAATTTCAAAAATCCTAGTTTACAGCATAGATAAGGTATATACAAAGCTTCACTGAAAATTTGAATTCATTTGGTTCATTGCTTTAGGAGATATCGTTTTTAGCGTACTGCTAATTAGGTCAAAATTGAAAACTGAATAAAAGCTTTTATTTACTTATATTATAAGCACAAATGAAAAATTGGACATGGAGCTCCCCTATATTTTCAAATGCTCACAAAATATACGTTGACTAATTCGGGTCGAAGTCACAGAGCCAAACATATCCGAACCGGGAGAGGTAGGCATATATAACATGAAAATGCCATGCTAGATTTTTTCAAAAATGTTTAACACGTACTATTTCAACATCTAAGTTTGGTTCCCAGCTGTGACCTCCGCCGTTGCCGTCTTTAAAAAGACACCAATGTTCAACCCTTCGGTTCTTTGAAAGGTTATGGCAGATCGACTTTCGTCGGACTTTACAGGATGTCCTCAATCAGTCAAAGCCTTGAAGTGGAACCGTAATTATACAAAATATATAGCGTGAACACAATTTACTTTCACGCCATTATAACGCCTCTCCCGCCTAAATATAACCTACTTGTACTTGGTGTAATTTGAAATAAAATCGTTTAAATTCACTATATAGCAAGGGGTGGGGGGGGGGGGGGTAGGTGGATGTCGTTGCTATCGTGGTTACTACGGGACAAAATTTCAAACAAGCTGCTATTTTCCCCTATTTACCCATTTTCCGCCAAACAAATAGAAAAATTAACACCAGAAAACGAAAAATGGATCATTAACGATGCATAATATGGCTAATTTCAAAAATAGGATTTTCCTTTAAAATTTTGTAGTGTACCCCCTTAAGTATACATTGTATTTTGGATGTTCAATATAGCTAAATTAGGAGATATCATGGCTGAAATTTGACCCCTTTTAAAGCATAATTGTTTAACCATAATTGTTTATGAAAAAAACAATAAATATTTGCGTATTTTCTATTGTTTTTATCATAAATCATAAAAATACAATAAAAATAATATATTTACTGGGTTCTGTGGTGGCGAACCAGCGTTTCGTGAAAATATTTCCCCCCCCCTGACAAGTAGCCCACGAGGAGTTTTCGCGAAGATTGCGCGTGACTTTCAAATTATTTTTAAACTTGTGTCTTTGATTCTGATCCTAAATTTGTTATGGGAGGTTTTTTCCTTTCAAGTGGGACTATACTACTCTAGTTTTTTGATTGGGACTATTCTACAATGAAGTACTCTTGGATACTGTAATCTAAATACATATGAAGACGAAGCATACATATGAAGACGAAGCATACATACACGTTCTCACGTCACAAAATCCTACGCTGTGATTGAGTTGATACCCTCGACCGTGTCTCAATGTGGCAAGAAGTTACTACATTTAGTAACAGTAGAACCGCGGACCGTGCGGAAGAGCTACAATCGAGCACAAGAAAGTGCGGAAGAGCTACAATCTTGGACATAACTGGTTCAGACTACCTTTCCTACGTATCCATTATGGTAAATTCCCTATAAAATCATATTGCGCTTCTTAAGCCCCCACTCCCCCAATTCAAGCTTGTGTCTTGATAAATTGTCAAAAGTTGTTTCGGGGTTGTTCACAACATTGATGTGGGGGAGAGTGGGTCACGAAGATTGTTTTGTCAGTGTACATTAACTTTGCAATATTGCGAGTAATGGTCTCAAAGGTTATGTCCAAGATTGTAGTACTCGTTGATATTATGTACCACCTTGTATACGTATATGCATGCTAATCTCGAGAGTTTGACATGATTCAGTGCACAAATATAGTATAAAATTTGTGTGCCACTCATATACACTTTATACTGGTTGGACTTTGGTTTGGTTTGCTCTTTCCTGCTTATAATTCGTAGCCTCTCATTTGCGTTTTTGGATTAATACGGTTCGGTATTCACCAACATCAAAACATTGTTACAGTCAATAAGGTTGGTATAGTTGTATTTATTTTATACAGAGATCTTGCTGTGCCGATAAATATACCGGTATTGTTATTAATATATTAATTTACTACGCGTACGGTAGATATAGCAATAAAATGAGTATTTACATATAAAATTCGCACCCAAACATAACAACCACACAGTATGGTCGTGAAATCGAGGATATGATCGTGTGAGACATATACACTCAGATTTGATATTATAATCTAATCTCGACTCGAGGTATACGTAAGCATATGTAAAGTGCTAGAGTCAAGACCAGTCAAGACATTGGAATATGAATATATGATCGATTATTAGGTAATTGATTTTTAAGTTTAATTTGAAATAATCATAAGATGGCTTTAGTGTATATTATATTATATTCATATATATTTATTGTTGCGAACCTTCGTAGACATTCCAAAGTCGTTCGCTGTAGGTTCATGGTGACTACGACCTGTGCCAAATCCACGAATCTCGATTTACGTCGAGATGTCCGAATGACATTCCAATTAGCAACTGACTCTTACGTCAGTAGACATGTTTATGACGCAGAAGATTATTTTTATACCTAAAATTATGCAGCACTTTCATGACATGTCTTTCATAGTCACAGAATTTGTCACATATTTCAGAATGTTTCCCGACTCGCATTAAAAATTGTTCTAACTCCGTATAATGACTGGGTAAATACTCTGGGTAAATACGGACTGGGTTAATAATATTAATACGGACTAGGTTAATACCAGTGAACTCTAAGTAAACTGGAACGCTAACGCAGGGGGGGGAATTGAAGCCAGCTTAATTCAGTTTTTCTGAGTTTTGAGTTGAAATACTTAACGCCGAACATTGGGCTGTATATGAAATTGAAGCTATTAAAAAGTTATATTTGATATAAAAACTTCAAGACTTTAGGTAAAAGGGAAATACTTAAAACTTTGAGGGAAAATTTGCCGTATTTTACAAAATTGCGGTTGTTTTTGTATTTTTTAAGTATTTCCATTTTGCCTAAAGTTTTGAAGTTTTTATATCAAATAGAACTTTTTAATAGCTACAATTTCATATACAGCCCAATGTTCGGCGTTAAGTATTTCAACTCAAAACTCAGAAAAACTAGCTTGGCTTCAACGAATCATAGGACTTGATCATAGGAGTTAGCGTTCCAGTTTACTTATAGTTCAATGGTTAATACTAGACTTGCCACAAGTCGACTTGCATAATGACTGGGTTAATACGGACTGAGTTTACTGGATCGCATCTCCTTGGCGCGAAAAATTACAGCGGGGCGGAGCAGAATGGGTTTTCCCTGCAAAACTTGAGTGTTGTTTTGACAGAATGAACTGACAGGTTTGCTACACGAGATAAGACTCGTGTTACAAACTTGCTATACTTTTCATGCTATGCGACAAATATGTGAACGGCAACGCCAACTAAAATTGTCTCAAGAACGAACGTTTCTCCCAAAACTCCTTAAGGACTCGGGAGTGCCAAATATAAGGTTATACTGGCCTTCGTTGATGCCCGCCATCTCTTCTTTAGTTGTATCGGCTGCCAAGCAGACAGCGGCAATTCCTTTTCTCTGAAGAGATGCGACTTGATCTCTCATCAGAGACAACAGTGGGACGATGACAAGACATATCGAATAGATCTGTTATTGTTCACCACCCTTCAAATAGTCGTAAACAAACGGAGCAATGTGAAAGGTAAGGCTTTTGCCAGACCCAGTTGGCGAGACCATCAAAACATCACGGTCGAAGAGATATGGCTTGAATGTTCATTCTTAACTGCGCGTCTGGGCTTTACCGCGCGTCAACGGAGTCGACTTGTAGCAAGTCTAAGTTAATACGGGCGAGCTCGAGGTCAGCGAATCGACTTGTCGCGCTTGCAGGAAATTGCATTTCCCTGGTGCGAAAAATTACAGCGGGGCGGAGCCGAATGGGTTTTCCCTGTAAATCGTGAGTGTTGTTTTGACAGAATGAACTGACAGGTTCGCTTCACGAGATAGGACTCGTGTTACAACTTGCTACATTTTTCACGCTTTGCGACAATGTGAATGGCAACGCCAATTAAATCGTCTCAAGAGCGAACGTCTCTCCTAAAACCAAGGATTTTATTGTCTGATTTGCTATCAGATTTGTTCTTGTTTTACCACGCTTCAAATAGTCGCAAACAAATGGTGCAATGTAAGGCTTTCGCCTGATCCAGTTGGTGAGACCATCAAAATATCACGGCCGGAGAGATACCCTTCTACAATTTGCCTCACAAAATATCTAAAATTTATAGCTTGAATGTTCACGTTCGCCAATGCAGTTGAGATATATAACCCATAGTTAATTTAATCGGATAAGGGGCGGACCATTTGATTTTTGATGCGGGGCGGGTAGAATTAAAAAATAATATCAAGCAAGGACAAACGGCAATAAAAAATATCGAACAAGCCTTTCCAGACTGAATGATTATTTAGTAACTAGTACTCTGAACCAGTATACACAATTTTGAATGTATACTATCTGCGGTCAGTCGATCAGAGTGGTCTCAGAATGCACGAAATACCGTTTCAGAAGCCTCAGATTTTTAGGAATTTTATGCCACGGGCTAAATTTTAACGGGTATCACAGACGATAAAAAAAATATTGCAAATTTGTTCCCATGTCCGACAAGAGGTCCTGGACTGATCAGTGGCGTGCTGGCTTGTGTTCGCCAGGGGAGGCCAGCTGCAAATTTGGCGCCCCCTTGTAATTTGTGTATGGTTGAGCGTCGTAGAGGCGATACCTCTAGGGGGGTCCGGGGGCATACCACCCCGGGAAAATTTTGAAATTTAGAGTCCCTGGGAGGCGATTTGACGGAATTCTGAGAATTACAAACATCGTAAAAATAAAATTGCGCAAGAAACAGCACATTCAAAAGTTTGAATAAATATATAATTCATAGAAGGACTTAGTTTTGACATTCATGAAGTAGACGACGAACTTACCAGTACTGGATCGTAAGCCAAATCACTTCACATTTCACAATTAACAATTTACATCCTTTGAGATATTACAGACTGGACAGTAATGCTTGTAGTTGTAGGTAGGCTTGTGTGCGCTTTTGTGTGATTTTGTGCAATTTCGACGCCCCATTTATGTTTTGGCGCCCCCTAAAAAATCTTCGCTCGGGGGGCCATGGCCCCCCGGCCCTCCCCTGCCAGCACGCCACTGGGACTGATGTGAAATGTTACTACCCTGCTAAATTATGTGTGTGCATGACATGCCTCAAGAGCATGTGGTTAGGTTTTAGGTTTCCCTCTAGTTTCTATTCAATGTTGCAACCATGATACAAAGTTATGCTCCTCAAATCAATGACTTTAAGAGTGTAATATACAAAGTTACATCTCATCACAGGGATTTCATATCATATATACATACTTTATATCTGCACAGAAAAAAAATTAAACATCATGCGAGAGCCTTGAACAACAAAAAATATCGAACAGCCTCTCGGACTCAATGAAAATCTACCGCCCCTAAACATGTGGATAAACAAACACGGGAGTAGTTATGAGGTCTACTATACGTCACTTCCGGTGAATATTGAATAAATTAAATTAAATTAAACACCATCTGCGCAACCTTCTACGCATACTGAATAAATTAAATCCTCCCCAACCCCCCACCCCCACATGCACACAGGTCGCTCCGCTCCGCTTCGCTCATGCACAACCATGCGCACTACACAAGTGTTACGAAACATTGTTGTACATCCGTTACGAAACATTGTTGTAAAATAAACATTGTTGTACATCCGTTACAAACAAACAAACAAACAAAACATTGTTGTAAAAAAAAAAAGGTTTTATAAGGGGTAATATTAATTTAATAAATGGAACAAGAACAAAACTTAAGTTCTACAGTAGAGGATTTGGGGTACTTAAATATGACCGAGCTTAGAGAAGAAGCTAAAAAACTTGGTATTAGATTTTCAAAATACACTTACCCGGTAAGGCATCGCAAGGCATTAATTAACGATATTATTAAGGCAAAAAGTGATAAACATGATAGTAGACCTGTAAAAGATATAAAAAGTAGTGAGGTCCAAGAAACTTCTAAAACCACAGACAAGGTGTTTGGTTTAAACCAAGAGGTGTTTGGTTTAAAACAGGAGGTGTTTGGTTTAAAACAGGAGGTGTTTAATTTAAAAAACCTTACATTCTTGTTACAAAGAAATATAACGGAAATTAATAAGTTCCAAGTAGCAGAGGTGCAAAAGTTAAAAGAGGAACTAAAAGCACACCAAAAACAAAGTTTTTTTGAGAACAAATGGGCAAATGGGCCCCCGAAAAGGAGCCAATAAATTATAAACCTTTTTACATTGTGACTATCGCTTTGCTTCGTTGTAAAAAGGTTTATAAGAATTTAATAATTTAATTTAATAAATGGAGACAGACCCGCAGATGAAAATTAAAAGTTTTAATTGTGAGTGCCCTTATTGTGAAGTTTGCGAGTTGGATCACGCAAAAGGAGATGACCATTTATGCAAAGAAATGTTTGACGAAGATAACCAATGTTGTTGTGTCTGTGCCGGTACGGACGAATGTGAAGGTGAGTGTACTTGTGTGGATTGCGAAGATGTATGTCGTAGTTGCCGATGTGAAGGTGCTAATTATTGTAAGGGTGGGTGTGAGTGTGAGGCATGCAAATATTGTGGGATAATGGATGATATTTGTATGTATTGTAATAGTTGCACAAATCCAAATTGTAATTGTACATGCGAGTATTGTGTACACCGCAACGAAAAAATCGAACTTTAACAGGTAGTATATAATAAGTAAAAAATGTCAAGAGATAATATTGGAATAACAAGAAAGGAGATAAAGAAAATGTTTGTATCATCATTAACAAAAATAGTAAAGGAGGAAGAAACAGTAGCGAAAATGTTTGCAAGAACTCGTAGAAAAATAGAAAGGAAAAATCTTAAATGTCCTAATTGTAATGAAGTTTTTACAAATATGTTTAAATTTAAAAAACACTGCGAAACCCATCCATACAAAAAGATAGATAAACAAACAACAAAATAATTTAATTTGTAACCTTTGTGGGTTACAAATAGACGACCGGCCAAGCTTGAAAAAAGTGTCTAGAAAACACTGTCGATGGCATTTTTTGTTACAAGCATGAAAATACGCAAAATGTCTCAGGATAGTGTTTACTTTGAGGGTGAGAGTGGTTGCCAACCGTATTTTTTTATCTATGTGCTAAAATTTGAAGGTTTTTTCTAAAACATTTCGAAGGATGGGATTTTTTTCGAATGCTGTGTTTTATATCAGTGTTTTATTTTAATTGGCTGACTATCTAATTAACATTTGTAAAATTTGGATAATCTTCTTTCGTATAATTCAAAATGATATGCTAATAAGAAACATGGCGCAAATACATCAAAACACGACCTTTCAAAAAGAAGCCACAACAATATGTTTTTGTTGTGTTACAGACAGGCAACAATCACATATGTTTAGATTA
Organism: Trachythela sp. YZ-2020; assembly: GCA_016169945.1. Lineage (NCBI taxonomy): Eukaryota > Metazoa > Cnidaria > Anthozoa > Malacalcyonacea > Clavulariidae > Trachythela > Trachythela sp. YZ-2020. The sequence continues at coordinate 526,120 of JADLSH010000164.1, read as the reverse complement.
CATACGAATCGGTACTACACGCCCGGTTGCCACCCGTGTAACACAATATATTTCTGTTGAGCCAGTCAAGTTTTGGCATGTAAATAGTTGAAAAACAGCATGTTGGCGCAAACACGTAGTTTCACTATAACACATAGACCTTCAAAATCGGTAAATATTCGAAATAAAACGCAATAATTTACGAATTTAAGCCTTTGGGTAACCACTCGTTCTAATAAATCCATCTTTATAATGAAACTTGCCTCCACACAGGTATTTTAACAAGTGCCAGTAATACCATGTTTCTCATTAGCATGTCACTTTGAGTTATGACAATTAAGAAAAGGAGAAATTTGCACATGCTAATTAGGCAGTGAACCAATTACAATAAATCCATGATATCGAAAACTGCTTTTAAATGGAATCCCATCTATCGAAATGTCGTTATAAAAACCTTCCAATTTCGCTACATAAATAGAATAATTACGGAGGGCAACCACTTTCACCGTCAAAGTGAACACACTCCGATGACATTTAGTGTGGTTTCCTGCTTGTAACAAAAAATGCCATCGACAGTCACTTTTTTCGAGGCTGGCTGGCCGTCTAAAATAAAAAACATGGACATAAAATTTTTAGACCTACCTTATAAAAACGGAAAAAAACATTTTATAATTAAATTAAATTAAACTAATATAAATGAGCAAATATGATGAAACATATTATATGGCAATTTACAATGGCAGTAACGATGATGATGATGATTATGAGAGTGATGATGATCACAAATGTTTGAGCTCAAAAGGGGAGTTTTGTGAAGACTGTCATGGTACTTATCAAGAGTTTTTAGCGATGGAACCTTTTAGAAACATCGTTAGATTGAAAAAAGAGATAAAAGAAAATGTGGAAAAAATAAGGGTAAGACATGGTGAGGGTGCAAAACAGTTTATTATTGCAGATGTTGTAAAAAGAAAAAAACCAACACCACCACCATCCACAAATCATTTTGTTAGAAATGCTTTGACAGTAGCATTTGTATGTGCTGTTAGTACTTTTGTTTTATCCCCATATGTTCACAACATTTTTAAAAGAGAAAAGATGTAAATTTAATTTACTAACTAATTTGATTTGTGTGTAAAACTAACTATTTGTATGTAACCTTTACGGGTTACAAATAAAGATTATGGACTGTCCAACTCAAATTAATAAGTGTTTATATTTAATAGATGACATGGTAACCAAAACCAAAATTCTTAGTTGTCGTAACTTTATTGCCCAGATTAAAAGAAATACAGATAGATCTAAGTTTAAATTTCACCACAACATAATAGAAAAATTATTAGCTATGATACAAGTTGTTATAGAACATAAAGACTCTATTGCGTTGACACATGGACTAAGATCGTTATGGATTAACTTATTACACCAAGCATGTTTTGTGCACAAACCAAAAGGGTTATGGACTTGTATTATAAACCCTAGCAAAAGACCTGTATATTGTCTTAACGATAAAAAACATACCGAGGACATTCTTAATTATTTTAAAAAATATGGGCAAGACAGTGGTTGTGTTAAATATGTACATTTGATTATGACAGGGGCTATTTTTAGTTGTTATTCCAGACAACTAACACCTAACACCACTTACACCATGTGGAGACAACATTGGAAAATATATGACTGGTACATACCATAAAATAAACAATGGCACTTAGATTTGGATACTCGAATGATGAACCAAACTTCATCCACAACAAAGAAAGACCACCTCGAGTTCTACAATACAACTTTACATATAATTATATCACACCAGCCTTTTTTAGACACCCAACGGGTATTAGATCAGGTTATCCTGTATCTTATATTTTTGGGCCAGGACTTACTGAGAACTCTAAACTAACCCTATTGACACATCTTTTTGACAGTGACAATGCGATAAGTAATCCTACTATTGTGAGATACTCACTTTGTGTTATTCCTACAAACACATCAGTGAAGTATGTTCATTTGAAAGACATTGACATATTAACTAAAAACAATGTGGGTAATTTAATATTCATTTTGAACGAGGAGTTTACAATAAGTGATCACTATCCTGATTTTAAAAACATAGCACTGATGTACATCATTTTTAAACAGATTAGTGGTGGTTCCTTAGGTAACGAGTCAAACATAGACATTTTAGTTGACTATAAATAAAATACACAATGACACTTAGATTTGGATACTCAAATGATGAACCAAACTGGATTCACAACAAACCAAGACGACCACCACACACGCTACAGTACAATTTTACATATGATAACATTTCAAAGAGGTCCTACAAAACACCAAACCAGCTTAGACCTGGTTATCCTGTGGCTTATATTTTTGGGCCAGGACTTACTGAGAACTCTAAATTAACCCTATTGACACATATATTTGATGATAACGATGCGATAAACAATCATACATTAAGATATGCGCTACGAATTTACAATGTTAACAGCAGTGTAGGTATTGATGTAGACCTAAAAGACATAGACATGATGACTAAAAAACTTGGACATACGACAAACATATTCATTTTGAACGAGGAGTTTACAATAAGCGATCACTATCCTGATTTTAAAAAAATAGCTGTGTTTTACGTAAAAATTAAACAGCTTAATGGTGGTACCTTTTCTAACGAGTCAAACCTAGATCTTATTGTTGAAAATTATTAAATATTTTGGATTCCATAACTTTTTGTAAGTAAGTAAGTAAGTTATGAAATAAATAAATAATGGCATTAGCATTTGGATACACAAAAGATAACCGTTACACAACAGGTGGTCAACAAGGGCCACAAGGATCATCTGGTCCGCAAGGGCCTGACGGAATACAAGGCGAACAGGGTAATCCAGGACCAAGAGGTCTTAAAGGGTTTAAGGGTGACAAAGGTTTAAAAGGTAATGTTGGAAACACAGGTATCCAGGGTTTACAAGGTGTCACAGGTTCCAAAGGACTGACTGGAAACACTGGACCCCAAGGACAACAAGGACTAAATGGAAATACTGGTCCCCAAGGATCAAAAGGACGCAAAGGTGACGATGGTGCATCTGGTCCTAATGGCAACACAGGTATACAAGGACTTCAAGGTGTCACTGGTTCAAAAGGACTGACTGGAAACACTGGTCCCCAAGGACAACAAGGTCTAAATGGAAACACAGGTGCCACTGGCCCCCAAGGACCACCAGGGTCAGGATCTGGATCCGGATCTCAAGGTCAAAAAGGTGACACAGGTGCCACTGGTCCCCAAGGAATGCAAGGTGTCACCGGTCCAAAAGGACTAACGGGAAACACTGGCTCCCAAGGACAACAAGGTCTGACTGGAAACACTGGCCCCCAAGGTCCAAAAGGACACAAAGGTGACGATGGTCCACATGGTCCTAATGGTAACCCAGGTACCCAAGGTATGCAAGGTGTCACTGGTTCCAAAGGTCTGACGGGGAACACCGGTCCCCAAGGACAACAAGGACTACAAGGTGTCACAGGTCCCCAAGGTTCGCAAGGACCAAAAGGTCTAAAAGGTGACACTGGTGTTTCGGGGTCTGGGTCTGGGTCTGGACAAAAAGGTGACACTGGGTCAAAAGGTGACACAGGTGCCACAGGTGCCACTGGTTCCCAAGGACCAATTGGACCCAAAGGTGTCGATGGACAACAAGGTGTCACTGGTCCCCAAGGTTCCCAAGGACTAATTGGACATACTGGACCACAAGGTCTAAAAGGTGACCGTGGAAATCTTGGTCCACGAGGTATTGTTGGTCTTACAGGAGACATCGGTTATGACGGTCAACCAGGACTACAAGGTGTAAAAGGCGACATAGGCCCACGAGGGTTCACAGGTATGGTTGGTTCAAAAGGCGATACCGGTAGTATTGGCGGTCAGGGAAACTCAGGGTCTCGTGGTCAAAAAGGTAACAAAGGCGACAAAGGCGACACAGGTCATCAGGGGAGCACTGGAAACAAAGGTGATAAGGGTGACACTTTCACACCTTCTGTAAGTTTTCTCATAAAAAAAGGAAAGAACTCATACATAACAGGAGACGATAATATTGCATGTGTAAGAAATAACAATAAAATATTTTCAACGATAGTAGGTCAACAAGGAACCTACATAGTTAAATACAAAATGACTTTACAACCAACTAAACATGAAAAAGGGGATCCTGTTGTAACCTCCACCAAAGGTTGGTACTCAACAGATTTTGGTAGTTACGCAGATATTATAACATGCATTTATGTTGAAAATACTAAAAAAATAAACTTTGAATTTTTAACTGATGGTGCTGTATATGATAACATACCCCAACACATTTACATGGAAGGTGTTATTACCATTGCAAAAGGAGCGACAGTCGAACTAAAATCTTACACAGATTACTTTGGTGACTTTTACAGTTATCTTCTCTACGATGTTTACGATGCTATGATATTTTTCACAAAGGTTGGTTAGTACTAAACTAAATAAATAAAATGAATACACCATTTAACATGCTTATAGTTGGCGCAACGGAGTGTGGTAAAACATATTACCTATTAGATCTTTTAACCAGCGAGTATAAGAACCACTTCCAATACATATTCCTTATATGTCCAACATTTGAGTACAACAAAACATACCAAGATTGGAAGTATAAGGACTCCAAGGGGTTCTATGCAATACAATGTGACCAAGACCAAGTAGAAAGTTTCTTAAAATACATCTCCGATAACTTCAAAGGTACTAATTCCCTAATAATATTAGATGACTGTGCGAGTTCAAAATCTGTTAAAACCAGAACATCCGAACTTGTTAACTTAGCTTTCTCGGCCAGGCATTACAACCTAAGTACAATAGTGGTTACACAAAAATTAACAGCAATAACACCCTCCTATCGTGAGAACATTGCAAAATTAGTAATTTTTGATACACCCAGTGCCCTTGCATGGAAAACAATAACAGATGAGTTCTTAGACATTCCAAAACAAGAACAATTAGCCCTAAGAAATGCTCTCAAAGAAAACAAATATGCATGGTTAGAGATTAACCTAAGATATCCCCGATCACATAAAATAATATTTTAAAATAAAAACACTGTAAAAATATTGTAAAACAACCTAAAATTATGTTTTATAATAATAAATGGACACTACAGAAGAGACTGAAACATTACGCAGCGAGTTAATAGATCTCGCTGAGAAAGGTTTTATTAACCAAACTAAGTCATATTTAAGAAACAAAAGAAGGGCAACGCATTCTGTATTAAAAAATATAAAGAACGAGTACATTAAACATAAGGATGATCTTAACCGACAAAAGATGGCAGTTAAATTTGTACTACTTGCAGTATCCCTTTCTGATAACTTTTGTGGAGATTACTTTACAATTAGGGACAAGGGGAAATTTATAGAAAAAATATTGGAGGATGAGAACATAATGTTTGTTATTAAGGATCTTCTCCCAAGTTTCACACCAGATGATTATTATAGTAAATATTTATTTGCGGTGTCTGGTTTAGGTATATTATGTTACAACCACATAAACATAACGGAACATAAACAAAGTGAAGAAGAAGAGTCAAGCGAAGCGAAGCCAAGTGAAGACCTTCCATCTGAGAACTAAGAAATAAGTTTGTGTGTGTGTGTGTTATATTATATACTTAAAAAATATATAATATAATTAAAATTAGCCCTATTTTAATCATCATCATAATCAGATGGAGTATAATCACTTTCACTTTCTGAAAGGTTCATACTTATAATTTCATCCAATATTAAACTAGTTTTATTTTGTTTTTCTAATTTTTTAATTTGTTCTTTTAATATTTTGATGTCCTCTTTTAATATTTTTAAATCCTGTTCCATTTTATTAAAACGAGCGTGAAGAGAGCCGAGAATGTAACGTAAAAATTTGTAAAATACCTATAAGGCTACAAATTTACATTTAATATTTTTGTTTTTTTAATTTAATTTAACCTAGTCTTCTGCAATACCTTCTGGTACATACTTACTTTCGTATCTAAGTCTTTTTACTTTAAAGTTTAAATATCTTTCACCACCCTCATGTTTTTCATACACAGAGTTACACTCAAAAATAATACTAACATACAATCTGCCAACACCTAAAAGTTCTGTTTGTTGTTTTTCTGTTAAACCAGGTACCGATAAGTATAATGTGTTACCGGTATAACCTTTCATAACCTTTTTAGTTTTGTGTTTGTTTGTCAAATTTGTAAGTTTTTGTACTATTTCATCATCCTCAATGACAAGTGGTACATTATAACCACCATTTTTAAACTTAGACTTTTCAATACCCCATGTTAAACAACTTGGGATTTCAAATACTTCGGGTGTTTCAAGTTTTACTGTACTTCCGTTCATACTACTTTATTACTATTATATTTTTTACTGTATAAAACTATTTCTTATAAGACCTAGTTTTAATTTCGTTGTATGCAAAGTAACCTAACGCTATCGCAAGAATCCACCTGTTGTTACCCAACCACACTAACCCTTTGCACCCATACTTAGAACAGTCGATAGAATGCTACCGATAGCACCAAATACAGGACCTAATGTACTAAGTACTTTTGCAACTGCGCGTCCAAAAGCAGAGACACCGCGAGCACCGACAGCGAGCTCCTCTTGTTGCTGTTACAATTCCTGTTATTAACCCCGCTACACTTATACTTAAGGCTGCTGTGATACCCAAGTTCTTTTTAGCCCACTTTTTAAACTTCTCAAACTTTTTTATTGGATTGTTTTCAATCTCCTCTTCTAAAATTTTTATAGCCTCGGCAATTTTAGGCTTTATTTTGTTTTCTAATCTTATGTTATCTTCTTCTAACTCTGCAACCTTTGAAACAGACCTGTATAAAGTTTTTAGGCTGGGGTCTTGTTCTGTTTCACTTCGATCTCGCCAAGTTTTTGCCTCGATCTTCAAAAGCTCCATTTGCTTCTTATAACCAATATTTTGTTTGCGAATGCCAGATTGTATAATTGCTTCTAGTTCTCTATCCCACTCAGATTTACCCCCATCATCGCCCAAATTATCCATCTCAATATTTTCGTGTTGGGATCTAATATCCTCATAACCCTCGTTAATGGTACTATTTAATGTGGTCCTAGAATTATTAATTACACTGTCGTTTAACTCTTTGTTACCCACAATACCAGATTGGTTCTCAATCACACCAGCCACAGTGTTAGCATGTTCCAATGTGACTTCAATTAATTCGTCATCGTACAGTTTTTTAGCTCTTGTCATTACTGGGTTTTTACTAGCTGAGACTGAAATTTCATCATCAGCATTAATTTTATAAATTCCCAACTTATCTTCACCTACTCCATAATCTATACCTATAACACGACCCGCAGTATTTCTTCTTACTGATAATTTTGTGAGAAATAACTGTGTGTGTTGACCATCGTCCTCATCTAAATGTATATTAAAATATTTTAAAAATACATCTTTCACCAACGCAACCCTTACAATATTAGGGTTTCCTGTCACAATAGCTATACTTTCATCCAAATTAGTAGTTTGAGGTCCAAGTGTATCCCCTTTTTGTTTGTTGGTTGAACCGTCAAGAGGATTATCAGTAGGGGTATTTGTGGTAGTTTCTTGATCATCATCAAAGTTAGTTTCTTGAACACCTTCATCAAGATCATCATCATCATCATCATCATCATCAGCACCCACATCGTGGATGTCATTTTAGGCATTGGTATATCTTCTGGAATTTCTGGCATGTCCATTTATTTAACATCTGTCGTTTCGTCTGTCGCTACTTTCACTTCGCTAAGTTCTCTTTCGTAAAACCTACCGTGTATTTCTTCCTTTGTTGCAATGTCTTGTATATCGTACATAACAGGGTCACCTTGATGAACTTTTGTTATTTTAAATGTTTCTTCCGTAAAATTAACTGTGTAACCTTTAACAAACCTAGTACCTGTGTGATATTTTTCAACCCTAACGGTATCGCCTACTTTGTACCTAGGTTTTTTAAGTGCGTTAGTGTCCCCGTACAAAGTAATCCAAACCTCATCCTTGTTTTTCTCGTTAACATCTGTGGGTTTCATCTTAATACTTCTGTGTACACTGTGGTTATAATTAAATGTAACATCATCTAAAATATGTAACCACTTATTTGTATTGTGTTCAGTAAAATATTTCCACATCGTTGTTTTTAAAGTTCTGTTTAGTCTTTCAACGAGGGCTGCCTTTCTGTTAAAAAAGGCCTTGCCACCTTTTTTAATAAGCGTTGTAAAATGTTTTATTCCAAGTTTGGCAAGTAACGCATTGACATGTTTGTTTTTAAATTCGTTACCGTCATCGTATTGGACTACATCTGGGTACTTACCAAACCGGGTTTTAAATTCCTCTAGTATTTTTTCCATAGCATGTGAGACATCGAGACCACCTTTTGTTTTACTTGGTTCCGTGAAAGCGTACCGTGATAATATTTCTATACTTGTTAAAATCCAGCGGTAACCACTATTACTACCCTTACGACCTTCTGTCATATCGACCAAGTCTAATTGTAGTTGTTCTCCAAGATCACTAACGATAGTTTTACGATATACATGCGTGCCAATTTTTTGTTTTGTTGTCGTGTAAGTTTTTTGTGTTAAAAGCCAATCTTTAACTTGTTTACGGGTGACATCTAAGTCGGCTTCCCTTGCTTTTTGGTATAACCTTTCGATAGATTGGTAACCGGTTCCCGGAGAGTGATACAACTCCCTAAGACCTTGTTCTATTTTAAAACTCATTTATTTCTCAGTTTAAACTATTTCTAATTCTAACAAGGCACTCATGTTTACATAGAAGTCGATGTTAGTTGTAAGTTTAAACGATAAGGAATTAAATCTTTGAATTATTGGAGTCTTTGATTTAATGTTGTCGTAAAATGAGGTGGTATCTAATAGCCCTTGTGTTGTGGTAACTGGTAACGATGCTATTACCTTACTTTGCTTACCATCTGATCCAAAGTTTTGGAATGAGTCTACAACACTACATTCTATGTTTACAAATTTTAGCCCATGATTAACATCGACATGGTTAGCACTTGCGTGCCAGATATTTTTTAACAACGCAGTGTCAGGTGGGAAGCCTAACATAGGACCTATGTTGTTACCCAAGTTTAAAGCTTTTTCAGATTTTATCGAGCATGTAGAATTTCGATGGTTTGCAACAAGGGTGATGTCTTCATCTTTAAGTTTATTTTGGATATCGGCAAATGTCCAATACCCTTTGTCGAACACAAGATTATCGCTCCCATGTGTAATTTTGTACTGCCCCGGAATATTATGAAACTCCCAAAATATAGTCGCTGACCTGAGGTACAGTTTAGATTTGTTAGTTTGAAATATATTCAAATTCACATTTTTAATGTTGTTTGGTACGAATACAGTTAACTTTGACATTTTATTTAGTAGTACAAATAAAATGGAAGCAAGAGTTCAAAGAGAAATATCCATATGCAGATGCCACTAAGTTTATGTTTCAACCTGTAAAGGACTATGCGGGTAAGACTTTGTTTGTTAGGATAATGTATGTACATAACGGCAGGGCTTACGACATAAAAGCCAAGAGTTTTTCTTTTGGATGGGCATTGGATTGGCAACCAAGAATTTGGAACACAAAGGGAGTTGTACAAGGTTTCACAAAAGGTCTCTTTGCGGGTAACCCTAGTAATTTAAGTATTTTTGTAAATAATACTATGAGTTTTAGCCCCACATTCCCAGATCTTGTGGTTACTAAAAACATGTTAAAGTTTAACGACTACGCTGAGAATCCATATCTCGCTGCTTGTTTGGCCGCTTACATTGCAACTTATGTTTGTGGTATTAGTACCAAACATTTTCAGTCTGAAAACACATTTGTGGGTAACTTAGCGAGATTCCATTTGTACTACCACATGAGAAGATTTCTTAGGACTCCTAGTAAGATGAATAGGTTTTTAAACCAAAGAATTAAAAATATAATTAATATTAATATTCCTGTTGTGTACGAGTGGTCAACAGAATTTCATCAAGGCCAAGAACAGTTGGGTACTTGGTTAGCAAAACAACCGCATGGCAGCGTTAGAAATTACAAACCCGAGATTGGTAAATTTGGACAGTCAGGTATTAGATACGAGAAACGCGGTGATAGAACTATTAGAAGTTTGAACGACTACAAAATGTTCATTGCGACAGAGTCAACCGGATTAACACAAACCGGACAGTTGTTATTTCAACAAAGTTTAGAAGCTTATGTGTACTGTGTACTCGGTGCACAGGCTAGTACCAGATGGGCTATCGTTGGTAAAGGTGCAAAGTCTTTACAAACACAAGAGGTTTTTAAGAAACTAGTTGAGGACACAATTATACAAGATGACCAAACTGTAACTATTTCTAACATGAGAAATGCCATAAAAGGTACTAATGTAATTTTAAACTTTGCAATTAGTCCCGGTGTAATTCTTATACCAAGTGATATGATAATTTTAAAACAAAAAATACCAGGTTACAACAACATTTTAATGGTAGTTGGTGGTAATATGGTGTTTGGTCACAACGAACATATTAACAAAGATTTAGAGATAGTGATTGACAGCGAAGCAGACCTCACCACACCAGTTGTACCACCAAATACACCTACGACAGTATCTACAGTGGATACAGTACCACATGTAAAACCAAAAGAAGATTTAAATTTAGTTTACCCAAGAGAGCTACCACCTACAAGTAGAACACAAACACAAATACTATTAGCATTAACTGTGGTAACAGGGTATATTATGAAGTTTTTCTTATTACCTTAAATAAACAATGTCAGATTCAACACCGCCAGAAAGCACAACAGAATTAGCAGAATTAACAGAATTAGTAGAATTAGCAGAATTAAAAGAATTAGCAGAATTAAAAGAATTAGCCAAATTATTAATAATATCACTAGGTGTAAGTATTATTTTTAAGCCTTTTCTTACTTACATAATAAATAAAGTATGAGTGATAACACAATAACAGATGATACCAAAGAAACAAATCCCGAGAGAAAAGATGCCTGTGAAAAACTAAGTGATTTGTCTAAAAATGCAAAAAAGAGGAAGCTACCAAAACCAAAACCAGATGCATGTGAGGCTTATACAGACAACATACCTTATTTTTTGTTAGTAAAAATACTAGGTCTTGTTTTAGGGGTAGTTACTTTGTGGAATTATTGTACAAGTAAAAATTGCACAACGACACCGCCGACAAAGGAAGACCCTGCAGTACTTAAAAAACCAAATCTTGTAAATTTAGATGACTAAAATAAAAATGGGTTGTAAACCTAGTAAACTACAAATTCAACATAATGGCGATCTTTTTAACGAAGACATCGAAGTTCGTAAAAAATTTCTTACAGGTTTCCAAATGGCAAGACACAGTAAAGATGGAATAGAAGCTAACATACAGATTGCATTTGTTAAGTCTAGACTTAAAAAATATGAAAAAGTTACAACAATAATACCTCCTCAAATTGAGGATAGTAACGAAACAAATAACAATAATATAAATGATTAACATATTAATTAATGTTTTTGACAATGATAAATGTATATGTGGCGGGTGTATGTATACTTGCCCCATGGACCAAATTATCACACATATCCAAGACCAACACCCAAATGTTAATGGTGAGATTGTATTTAAATGTATGGATTGTGAGTTTAAAACTTTGAACGATAACGAGTTTGACACCCATGTATGTGGAGATTTATGCTCCTGTGGAAGCGAAGAAGTATGTTCGGATTGCGAGTGTGTGTGATTAAAATACTGATATTTTTCTAATTCTTGTATAGGATTAGAAAAAAATAAATGACAAACTTACATGTATAAAAATATTTACAACACAATACACAGCATTTTTTGAAGAACTTTACAAGTTGTTTCCATACCGAATGGATATTAAAATACTAAATATGTTTTTAGTAAACACATATGGTTACGAAACTCTTCTTGTACAAATGTGTGAGAGGTTAACACCACAGGTGGAAGTAAACATTAAAACAAGAGATATTAACGGGTTAATGTTGTTGTTACCGGGTGAAGTTGTGGAACTACTTAACTCTATGGACCAAAAAACTAAAGATGCTGTATGGTTGTGGATAGATTTATTCGTTAAAATTATAAAAAAGTACAGACATTAAATTTATATTTTTCTAATCCTTGTCACAGGATTAGAAAACTTTTTTGTTATTTTTTAAAAACCTAAAACTCAATACTTTGTAGTTGCTTACCCATAATGTTTATCACACCATCGGAAACTATGAACACATAACATGTCAAGTCCTTTGTGGTAACCCTTTTCTTAATCTCCAAGAGTACACCATCCTGTGTGTTGAGAATCTTACGACCGATGCCAGCAGCTGTTTTGTCACAAACAGTTCTCATATCTACTACCAGTGCAAACTTGTTATTTGTGTAAAAGTTTGTTATGTTTAATGTGTCTGTTGGATAGTCCAAGAAGAAGTTTTCTGCAGATTTAAAAAGTTGATGTTCTTCCAAACCTTGGGAATACAAGGAGTTTGGAACTCCTTCGATAGCTACTTTTACAGATGTTATGTTTGGAAACACGAAGTGTTCGGAGTCTACAGTGTCGTCGCGAAACAAAAGTACAATGCCTCTCATTGACTTTCGTGGTACATTAATATTTAAATTTACTAATGTTGTATCCTTACTCCATGTTTCCTTTTTCATCAACATCACTTGCTCGTAAATTAGTGATCTTCCAACATTGTATGAATTTAATGCTTGTTGGTACATCTCAGGAGATGTAATTGTCTCGTATTCAAAATGTAGGTCTTCGATAGTGTAACCAGCAACTTTCTCACCAGATTGTGCCTTCATAATTTCTGTTGCCGGTGGTAATGTAATCTTGTACCTTATGTTTGCTTTCATACTGTATGGGGCATATAACCCTTGGTCTCTTAAGATTTTACCAATTGGAATATGGACTTTGGTTTTGAAAAGATCACCAAAATACTTATCGGCTTTTACAGTTTTATCACCGGTATCATCGCCACTCATTATTTTACGAGTGTTCTCGTTGGCAACTCCTTGCGAGATCATGCACTCCCTTTTCTTTTCAGTTTCCCAAAGTGCTTTGTAAACCTCATAGTGGGACTCTCCTGTGTTGTCATATACAACTTGTCCATCGACTGTTATTTCTAGACTTTTTTGTAGGAGACTTGCAAGGTTGTTCAAAAACCAGGACTTGTCGTTCTTGCTTTTAAACGAACCCACAAGATATAGGGACCCAGGAACCAAACAAACATTCTCATATAGTTTTGGAATGTTAATGTAAAGTTCTTGGCCCTCGGCAATCTCAGTTGGTGTTAGCGTAAACACATTTTGTTTTTTAGGTCCACGAATTTGTGAGTAAGTTATCTTATTATAACTTGGTAAAAGTTCATTAACTTTGTACATGTTATTTATTATATAGTCAGTTAAACAGAGTACAGACAGTATAATAAACAATGGCTGGTGTATTTAAAGATTTACCAAAAGAGTTATACGACTCACTATTAATTGTGTTAGGGGCTGTTGCAGTCTCGTTCGTAAGTAAAAAATTAATGAAGGATAGTTTGAGTGTCCCAAGTACAATGGAAGGCCTGTTAAAACTGGTAGCTGCGTTCGGTATCAGTACAAGTGTTATTAAGGTATTGGAAACAAAGAAGATACTACCTGATAACCCTTTCAAGGAATAGTAAAATAATAAATTATGGCAACAACAATTGCGCTATCCGGACTGTTTAATGCAATTGCGTTCACAGGAACCGGTTACCTGTTTAGACTTTTAGATCACAAAGGATACCAAACTGAAATTAAAAGACATAACATTGCGATGGAACATTTAACAGCAGCAAAGAACAAATGGTATGAGAAACAAGCGAGTAACAAAGAGAAAATTACAGCAATGCGACGACAGCTTTTGGATGCTAATAGCGATATGAATTCTGTAAACAAGTCCTTGGAAGATCTCCAAAAAATTACTCATAATAACATGGTGTTTACGACAAGAGCTCCTGTTTTGGGCGACTTTTATAAACCATCCAAGGAGATGGAGGAGTACAAACATGTAACGGTTGGACTAGCAGGGTTAGGTGTTGGTTGGTTGTTAGCTGTTGTGTTGTAAAGTAAGTATTATATAAATTTTATTTCCTTTGCGGGAAATAAAATATATGTGTTTTTTAAAATAACATTTCTTTTAAAATTTTTATTTCAACCCTTAAATTATTATTTTCAGTCCGTAAATTATTAATCACATTATGTAGATCCTCTACTATTTTTTCTTGTTCTTCCTCGCGTAATTTAATATTCTCTCTTCGTGTATCCCATGCTCGTAAACTTTTTTCTATATGTCTTGGATCCTTAAGTAAATTACGCTTTTCATCAAGACCAAAAGATAAAAGCTTTCTCTCGTTAGTTTCACACTTACATATGAAAGAGCACTTACATGGATTATCATCTCTTATACTTTCGACAAGTTCATCGGGTAAAAACTCATTTAAGGAGTTAGATGTTGTATAAGTTAGAGTTGGGATTCTTGATGGTCTTTTAAGTTCTTTTAACAAAACATCCAAAACCCAATCTTGAAAATCTTCTAACAAAGGGTGGTTTAATTTGCTGGCATACTGCAACAGTCCTCTCTTACTTATGAAAAGTTTGTCTTTAATTCGAGGGTTGCAGTTGGTGCAACCTGATGATACCTTTTCAAATATTTCTCGCGAACATGGAGTTTTATTGATCTTTGTGGGTTTCTTTCTGAACCAAATTTTCCAACATCCGCGGCAGCAAACCAATACTTATTATCATGTTTTACAACTTCAAAGTTGTTTAAAATTTCACCGAATTTAATAGGGGGTTTCACTATTTCCATTTTAGTTATCTTATAGCTTTGGTTTTTCTTTAAACCAATTCATAACGCAAAAAAATTTCATTTTCTATAAGAGAAAATGAAAGTAAGTAATAATAATAATATGAAAAGTAACCACAAAAACCGAAGATACACATTGGAAAAAATAATGTTATTTAAATCCGAAAGCCGAAAGCTATTATGAAAGCGGGAACACATTTGAGGATTAAAAATTTATATGGGGAAGATGTTACCCCTTTATTACTGTAACGCAAAAAATTTCATTTTCTATAAGAGAAAATGAAATGTTAGTTAACAAAAGCCGAATGATAAGGATAGAATAAAACATAATTTAAAATTTAATGAGGAAGATGGTACCCCTTTATTACTATGTATATATCATATATAGTAATAAATGGCTGAAGAAGATGAAACCCAAAATGGTTCATTTGAACTTATTAGAATTCGAAAAAATGAAAGTGCAAAGTTTCAAACTTGCTTTATTGTTTACACACCTGTAATAACCGGTGTTGTTGACCCTCTTGATGTTTTTAATTCTGCGTTAACAAAAACCATCTCCGAATGTAAAATTAAACCCGGTGACATGATAAGACTGGTAGCCCACCATCCAACCTGGGAAAAACCAATAAGTACAAAACTAGTCAAAGTTCCAAAAAAGGGTCTTCCTTTTGATTTTATGAAAGAGGTTCTAAAAACTGTGAAATACAGAGAAGTTCCTTTGGACGAAATCCAGATTGATGTACAAACCACAAAGGTACCTCGTGTGTCTGGTAGATTAAAATTCAATAAAAATAATGTAGAACTAAAAAAAAGCGTAATAACGATAAAAAATAACGATACAACATGTATGGCAAGGGCTATTGTGACCGCATTGGCAAATATTAACAAGGGTAAATGGACTAAATCTCAACTTAAAAATGGTTTTAATAAGTCTAGAAAATTACAAAAGGATCAAGCTATTAAACTACACGAGGAGGCTGGTGTGGAAATTAATGAAGATGGTAACACATTTGAAGATTTGATTACATTTGCAACATATTTAAACATAGAAGTTATTGTTATAGATGATAGTTTTGGCGATATAAAATTTAAGGCTAACGGTGGTAACCTAACCTCCCAAAAAATATATCTGTTCCAAACAAAAGACCATTTTCATGTAATAACAAATATGGCTGGCTTCTTGGGTAAAAAACAATATTGCCAAACATGCGACAAACCATACGCCAACCTTGACAAACACAAATGTTTAGGTAAGTGTTTATCATGTTTTAAAACCCATAAATGTAAAGATGATAATTACGGTAAGTTGGTGTGGTGTAATTTTTGTAACAGATGCTTTTATGGGCATGCCTGTTTTGAAGAACATATGCGTCACAGAAATAAAAAAGGTAAACTTGACAGAGTTTGCGACAAAGTAAAAGTGTGTTTGGATTGTGGTATAGCTGTACCAGGTGGTTATTTAATGGATCACACTTGTGGTTTTGACGACTGTAAAAACTGTGAGAAATATGTAGAAACAAGTACTCACAAATGTTACATGGTAAAACAAGAAACAAAAGGCGGGTTGTGTACTAAGGGTAAGGGTTATGAGTGTGGTATAGATGAGAAAAACCAATTTTTATGGTGTAAATGTTGTAAGACAAGAACAACCAATGCGTCAGGCATACATGTTGTTAATGGTGCTAGTTTACAAGATTATTTTGGACATAATAAGAGTTGGTTTACTAACATAGATGAGTTTTGTAAGGAAATTTTTAAGAAAGAAAACACTAACCACACCTTAATTGCTCATAATGGTAAGGGTTATGACATACATTTTATATTAAAATGGCTTGTACAAGATGGTACCAAACCACACAATATTATTTACAGCGGTACAAAAATCATGTATATGCAGATTGGTACACAAAAAGAAAATTTATTTAAATTTATAGACAGTTTAAACTTTGTGCAACTTCCTTTGTATAAATTTCCAAAAACATTTGGTTTAACAGAACTTAAAAAAGGGTTCTTCCCACACAAATTTAACAAAACATGTAACCAAAATTATATAGGACCTATGCCATGTGAAGAAATGTATGGGCCAAACCAAATGATCGCAGAAAGACGAAAGGAATTTAAAGAGTGGTACGAAACCGTAAAAAATGATATATTTGACTTTAAAAAAGAGTTTAGGGAATATTGCGAATCCGATGTCGATATTCTTAGAAACTCAATGATAATTTTAAGAGAGTCTTTTATCAAATCTTCTAACATAGATCCATTACAATATGTAACCATCGCCAGTGTGTGTATGACAATATATAGAAATATGTCTTTAATTCCTTATACACTGGGAGTAATTAAGGATGATGATGTTAAAAAGTCTGAAAATTATAGTGATGTCAGTATTAAGTGGCTGGAATATAAATGCGAGACCGAAAAACTGTATATACAACATGCATTAAATGGCGGGGAGTTTAAGATTGATGGTGCTGGAAAGGTAGATGGTTACTGTAAAGAAAATAACACAGTGTATGAGTTCCAAGGTTGTTACTTCCATAAATGTACCAAGTGTTACCCCGAAGAAAATGGCGATGGTAGTACTGTACAAAGGTTAACAGCTAGTAAAAACAAAAAGATTATCGATGCTGGGTACAATCTTGTAGAAATATACGAGTGTGAACTTTCAAATGAGTTTAAAGAGTGGGAATATAATATAGAAAATATGAGACCATTAGATCTTAGGGATGCATTTTATGGTGGTCGTACAGATGTAACAAAACTAAAATGTGATTTTGAAAATGGCGCTGTTGGCCATAATGATGATTTTGTAAGTATGTATTCAACTGTCCAATATTACGACCCCTTTCCTATTGGACACCCCGTTAAAAATAACGACAGAACACAAAAGTATGATCCAGAATTATTTGGGTTTGTTAAATGTAAAGTGTATCCGCCAAGAGGGTTATACCATCCCGTATTACCTGTAAGAACAAAACTTGGTAACGATATTAAACTATTAACACCTTTGTGTCGTACATGTGCAAGTACACAACAACAAGAAAAGTGCCAGCATAATGACGAAGAAAGGTCATTTGTAGGTAGTTGGCCTACTCTCGAATTAAAACTTGCAGTAGAGGAAGGTTATAAAGTGGGTTGTGTTTACGAGACATGGAGTTATAAGTACAATGTATCTAATTTATTCAAAGATTATGTAAGAAAATTTATGAAATTAAAAATAGAGTGTTCCAAATTAGAAGTAGGCCCCGGTACACCTTACCGCGACGAGGCACATTTTAGGGACGAAGTTTATAAAAGTATAGGTGTAGTACTTGGCGAGATAAAATATAACCCGGGAATGAGGGCAATAGCTAAAATGTGTTTAGTTAGTCTTTGGGGTAAGTTTGGTCAAAGAATACAATATACAGAAACTAAGTACATAACAGAACCGCAAGAGTATTACGACACTATATTAGATGAAACAATAGACGACATAAACATAGATTGTTTAACCGACGATATAATGTTGGTAAGTTACACTATAAAAAACAAATTTAAAGATAACTGTAACAATATTAACCTTGCAGTTGCCGCGTTTACAACAAGTAACGCAAGGATAAGATTGTACAACAAATGTTTAAAACCGTTAGGCGATAGGGTTTTAGGTTACGACACCGATAGCGTTATGTATATTACAAAACCTGGGGAAAGTAAGTTACCAAATGGTAACATGTTAGGGGAGTTAACAGATGAGTTAAATGGGGACTACATGGTAATGTGGCGGGCTACCGGTCCAAAATCATACTATGAAAAGTTTAAAAGTGGCGGATCAAAGTGTAAAATTAAAGGTTTCACTTTAAACTACGAAAACAGTGAAAAACTTAACGGCGAAAGTATGTCTAAAATTATAGATGGGGAGCTAGACGAAATAACTACTACCGATACTATGTTTACTAGAAATAAGGTTACACAGGACATTAAAACCAAGTGTAAGAAAAAGAAATTCACACTAGGTTACAACAAGCGAGTTGTACAACCAGATTTCGATACATTACCTTATGGGTATTAGTTTTAGTTTTAATTTTCTAATCCCAAATAAGGATTAGAAAACTTTTAGGTACGAAAATAAAAATGTATTATTTAAATATAATGTTTTTTTGTTTTTTTTATGGTTTAAAAGCTCATCTTGTATTTTAAAAGTTTTTTTACAAACACCACAGCGAAAGGTATCACCTCCCCTTTCAATATATTTATGTATTGGTGTATTATGTTTTATTTTCATATGTAATTTTATACCTGTTTTTGAACCTACATATCCACATTCACATTCATAAAGATTTTCATTAATCATTATTCGTTTAAAAGGCATCTTCTTATTTTATTTTAAAAATGGTTTTAAACAAAACAATTTGGTTTAGGTTCAAAACATTTTTGTTTATTTTACAACAATGTTTCGTTCGTAACGGATGTACAACAATGTTTCGTAACGGATGTACAACAATGTTTCGTAACACTTGTGTAGTGCGCATGGTTGTGCATGAGCGAAGCGGAGCGGAGCGACCTGTGTGCATGTGGGGGTGGGGGTGGGGAGGATTTAATTTATTCAGTATGCGTAGAAGGTTGCGCAGATGGTGTTTAATTTAATTTAATTTATTCAATATTCACCGGAAGTGACGTATAGTAGACCTCATAACTACTCACGGGAATAGGAAAAGCCATCGATACTTGAGTGTTGACAGGTACGCCTATGTACGGCCAATTCTTAAATCTGATTGGCTAACACCCACCGGCTAGGATTCGAGTCGGTGATTTAAATTGTGACATGCTTAAAACAGAAGCTGATACCCCAACCAAATAAAATTAAATCACTGTATGAATTGTATCAATTGTCACAATTAATTAAGGAAGCTACTCGGGTAACCATGACAACCTCCAGCCTCATTGATCATATAGTTACTAACACCAGAGAAAATCTCAGATTCTGGTGTCATACATACAGGAATCAGTGATCATAGCTTGGTATATGCTATCAGAAAAATACATATTTCTAAGAAACAAGATAAAAACATAATGGAAATGAGAAATATGGAAAACTTTGATGGGCAAAAATTTGTTGAGGATTTGATTAGTCAGTATGAATATGTGTACTTTTTCGCAGATAATCCAAATTCTATGTGGGAGATTTGGAAGAAATTGTTTACGGAAGTACTAAATAAACATGCACCTATTCAACACAAAAGGATCAAATCAAAAAAGGTCCCATGGATTAGGGATGGATTTAAGAGAAAAGCCATAGTGAAAAACTTTGAAACAGATTGGGAAGTGTATAAACAAACCAGAAATAAAAGTAATATACAAATAAGAAAGGCCAAAAAGGATTATTACTCCAAGAAAATTGCTGCTCAAAATCCAAAAGAGGCTTGGAAAACAATAAACAATTTACTGGGCAAACAAAACAAACCAACAAAAGTGAATGAGTTGAATATAAATGGCAATATTAATTTAACAAATTCTAAAGACATTGCAGAGGGCTTCAATGAATTCTTTTCAAATATTGGTTCTGACTTAGCTAGCAAAATTGATATGTCAAATTGCAATTTTCAAGAATATATTAAGAAACCTAAATCAGAATTCACAGGATTTGAGTCAATTATTACCAACAAAGTTTACCATCTCCTGCATGGCCTTTCCAGTGCAAAAGCGACTGGCATTGATAAAATTTCAAGTAAAATTTTAAAACTAGCAGCACCTGCTATAGCCAGCTCATTAACTTATATCTTTAATTAGGCTATTGCACTATGCACTTTCCCTGATGAGTGGAAAATGGCAAGAGTATCACCTCTTTATAAAAATGACCCAAAAATATGCCTGGTAACTACAGACCAATTTCTGTTTTGCCAGCTGTTAGCAAAATTATGGAAATAATTTTTTTGACCAACTATATTTTGACAAAATTTAAACTACTTAGTGATTGTCAATTTGGCTTTCGTAAATCTCACTCAATTGCTACAGCATTATTAGACTGTACTAATAGTTGGTATATGAATATTGACAAAAAACTATTCAACTTAATAGTACTAATTGACTTAAAAAAGCGTTTGATACTGTCGATCACCAGATTTTACTAAAAAAACTCGAACTTTATGGCGTAAAAGGAGATGCTTTATCTCTACTAAAATCGTACTTGATGAATCACACCCAGAAATGCCAAGTAAATGGAACTATCTCATCAGAGAGAAGACTCTATTTTAGGGCCTTTACTCTTTTTGTTATTGTTGGAAAGTGATAGACATAGTTAATTAACGTTGATATAGTAACCTAAATTGAACCTTTAATTATAGAACTTTTAAGCAGGAAAATAAGATTAAGCAAGTAATGTCGTGATCGTTGATGGAACTAAAGATGATTGACAGCATAAGATAAAAAAAGTATGTAGAATAGAGAAATTGTGTAGGTAAAGCGACGAACGCCGAAGCGCGAGGAGAACCGTGAATAAAAAACCTTAAAAACGTAAAGTGTGAGTGATTTATAGTGTTGGGGACAGCAATTCCCGACACAAGTGGCACCTCCGACGGGATGTCTGAGACGCAGTCATCCGAGGAGCTTTTAAAGCTTTTTCAGACAAAATTCGGTGTGTTAAACCTTACAAACGACGAGACGAAGGAAATACTTGGCCGAAGTAAAGTTGTCGATATCGAACGACAAAAGAAAACATTATGCGACAAGCTACAGGAGCTCCATGACATCAAAGTGCGAATACAAGAAGCAAAATTAGGCGAAGGTTGTAAAGCCGAAGAAGTGCGTGAATGGACGGTAGGAATGAAAAAGGATATTGAGCCGATAACCGAGGCTATATCTGAAATAGAGACGGTGTTAGAGACGGTTGCGAAACAGGAATTACAACGGAAAGAAAACGACGCAGCTCGAACGAGAGAGGAAAAGTACCAAGAGCAATTGAAATATGATAAAGAGAAATTAGAATTGCAACTAGATTACGAGAAGAAAATGGTCGAAGAACGCGCAAAGACTTCGAGTGTCCAGGACAGAAATCGAACGTACGTTTACAAAAGCTGCAAATAACGAAGTTCGATGGTAGTCACGCCGATTGGTTACGGTTTTGGAACCAGTTTGAAGCCGAAATCCACAAGACAGACGTCCCACCAGTGACAAAGTTCTCTTATCTGAAAGAACTAGTCGTACCAAAGGTCAGAGTCTCAATACAAGGATTACCGTTTACGACGGAAGGCTACGAGAGAGCGAGAAACATCCTACAAACCAGGTATGGCAATCCTAGTGAAATAGTGAATAGTTATGTACAAAATATATTTTCATTGCCTAATATTCACGGCTGCCAGCCATCGAAAATACACGAGTTTTACGAGACACTCATGTACAATGTACAGTCTTTAGAAACCATGGGAAAACTTAGCGAAGTAAATGGCTATGTCAGAGCCACGATAGATAAATTAGAGGGAATACGAGGGGACCTGGTCCGTATGGACGATGACTGGCAGGAGTGGAAGTTTACAAATCTAGTCGAGGCTTTGCGAAAATGGACGGTGCGCAACCCTGTTAAGACCTCATGTAGAGAGCATGTAAACAAACACCCCCAATTACCTTTCAAGCGAGATAGGAATTTCAATACGAGACAAGAAGATCGTGAATTTAGAGTCCAAAGTCAAAGAGCATGTGTATACTGTGACGGAACTGATCACCGACCCGTAGATTGTAAGAAAGTCGAACGAACAGTCGATAGAAAACGAGTATTAAGCTCTAAACAACTGTGTTTTAACTGCGCTCGACCGAATCACAAAGCATCGGAATGTAAATCTCGCACGGCATGCCAAAAATGCAAGCGACACCATCACGCGAGTATTTGCGAGGGTCGTGGCGCTAGCGGAAATGAAAACTCAGGCGTACTGTTGACAGCTTCAAGTACCGAGAACGCAATGGTTACCTACCCCGTAGTTATTGTTAAAGTTGATGGAATTGCGTGCCGCGCGTTACTAGACACTGGAGCGGGAAGTTCCTATGCGTCATCGACTCTTCTAGATCTGGTCCATGCCAAACCATCTAGACAAGAATTCAAACGTATCGAAATGATGTTAGGATCTGTCAACAAAACGATCAGTGTTTACAATCTGTCGATCAACAACTTTGAATGTGATTTTAAGTTAGATACCGAAGTCACGAAAGTCGACCGGAAAGTACTGTTGACATTGAAAAACCCAAGATACCGCGAAACCTTAGCAAAGTTCCAGCATTTGAGTGACGTAGAAATGCATGATACGGACGAAAAACCGGAACTTCCAGTGCACCTGATCCTGGGTGCAAGTGAGTACGCACGCATAAAGACCGAAACCAAACCGAAGATTGGACGACCGAGCGAGCCTGTTGCCGAATTAACGAAATTCGGATGGACGATCCTTTCCCCCGGCAAAGAAATCGACCTTTCCAAAGTACTGTTGACACAAACTGGCCCCACTGACTACGAGGAATTGTGCAGGTTAGACGTCCTTGGGCTGAAGGACACAGCGACCGGCGACCAGGGATTTGTGTACGAGGAATTTAAGGAACAATTAACGCAGAATCCGGAGGGGTGGTACGAGACGAGCCTTCCGTGGAAGGGAAATCACCCCCCACTTCCAAACAACAAGGATGGCAGCATGAAACGCCTTAACAGCTTGGTACGGAAGTTAGAGAAGCAAGAAACACTCGAACAGTACGACAAAATCATCCAAGAGCAACTCGAGCGAGGGATAGTTGAACGTGCCGAGAACGACGCGAAAGGCAAGGAGTTTTACATCCCTCACAAGCCAGTAGTCCGAGAATCTGCTGAAACGACAAAGATGAGAATAGTGTACGATGCGTCAGCGCGTGTTAATCCCAACGTACCCTCACTTAACGATTGTCTGGAGACGGGACCCGTTTTACAAAACATTCTATGGAACGTATTGGTACGAAACAGATTCCATGCAGTCGCAGTGGTGGAGACCTAAAACAAGCATTTCTGCAGATACGAATTCGGGAGAACGAACGAGACGCACTGCGGTTTCACTGGCTGAAAGACCTGCAAACGAAGGAAGTAGAGGTCCTACGATTCACCCGAGCACTTTTCGGTTTGGCACCATCTCCATTTCTACTCGCTGGTGTAATCAAGGAACATTTGAAAAGCCTTAAACCCAAATATCCCAAGCTAGTTGAGGAGATAGAGAGAAGCTTGTACGTAGACGACCTCATTAGCGGAGCAAATACCACAAGCAAGGCTCTCGAGTTGAAGCGAACTGCAAAAGACGTCTTTCACGAAGCTGCGTTCGAACTGCATAAATGGCATTCCAACGTGAAGGAAATAGAATCGGACAACGCGACAGGAATGGGGGAGAACCAGACGTACGCCAAACAGCAACTTGGAGTCAAAGAGGGAGAAACAAAGTTACTCGGACTAACTTGGAACAAACAGCAAGACAAAATTCAAGTGAACATTCCTAGCGACTCAGCAGACGAAACCAAGAGAGGAATTCTAGGAAAGATGGCGAGGATCTACGACCCCCTGGGGTTGGTATCCCCATTGACCCTAACTGGAAAGACCCTATACCGAGATGCTTGTGACCTTAAAATTGCTTGGGATGCACCCTTACCAAGTGGTCTACGAAACAAATGGCTGAAATATGAGCAAAACCTTCCACGCGACGTTACCGTATCGAGAAGTCTTGCGAAGCCCGAAGAACCAATCCAGTCCATCGAATTACATGCCTTTGGTGACGCAAGTGGGATCGGAGTTTCAGCCGCCGTGTATGCAATAGTGAAACAACCGTCTGGGGTTACTCGTGGTTTGGTTACAGCGAAATCACGACTAGCAAAGAAA
This sequence comes from Trachythela sp. YZ-2020, assembly GCA_016169945.1. Lineage (NCBI taxonomy): Eukaryota > Metazoa > Cnidaria > Anthozoa > Malacalcyonacea > Clavulariidae > Trachythela > Trachythela sp. YZ-2020. The sequence continues at coordinate 501,386 of JADLSH010000164.1, read as the reverse complement.
GGGCTCACCATACCGAGGCTTGAATTGGTATCTGGTCACATGGCCACCAACTTGGTACACAACGTCAAAGAATCTCTACAAGGTTTTCCTGTACAACGCGTCGTGGGATGGTTGGACAGCACCGTTGCCCTACACTGGATTCGCGGAAACGGCGACTACAAACAGTTCGTTGGAAACCGTGTGAAGCGAATTCAGGATAAAAGTTACATCGAATGGAGGCACGTGACGTCACAAGATAACCCAGCAGACCTTGGCAGCCGAGGCGGTGACGTAAGCAAATCAGCCAACCTTTGGTGGAGAGGGCCAGATTGGCTTCTTGACCAAGAGAAATGGCCACCAAATCTCATCACGCAAGATACGAGTGATTCACAAGCCGAGGCAAAGGCAGTAAAAGAGTTATTCGCCGTTGCACTACCAGTACAAGATGAGTTAGATCAGCTCTTGCAAAAATACGACTACTGGAAAGCAGTACGAGTTACAGCGACAATGTATCGGTTTGCAAACAACGCAAGAAACGGTCAAAGAGGAAAGAACGTTGGACCCTTGACAGCTGAAGAGACAGAGAAAGCAGCGAAATTCTGGGTAAAGAAGGTTCAATCACGCAACGAAGAAACGAGAAACTTCAAAGAAGACCAACAACGGTTGAATCTTCAAAAGAACGAAGACGATATCTACGAATGCCACGGTAGAATACAAGGTCATTATCCTGTGTACCTGCCAGATAACGAGTTGTTAACCGAAAAGATCGTGATGCACGCCCACAAGCTCAGCTGCCATGGAGGAGTCGGAATGACGATGGCAAAGTTCAGAGAGAAATACTGGGCCTCACGTCTAAGGAGTATTGCCAAGCGAGTTACGAAGAAATGCTGCACATGCAAACGGTTTCGAGCGATTGCTGTAGCAACCCCAGCAACCGGAAACCTTCCCAGAGATAGAACCGAAGGCACCACAGCGTTCCAAGTAGTTGGAGTGGACTACGCTGGACCCATAAGATACCTGACGAGAGGAAGACGTGAAGCTAAAGCTTACATCATACTGTATGCTTGCAGTCTGACCCGAGCAGTATACCTAGAGTTGTTGCCAAATCAAGAAACAACCGAGTTCTTGGGGAGTCTAAAACGCCTAATAGCGAGACGAGGACGACCGGAAAAGATATACTCGGATAATGCCAAGACCTTCGTGGCTGCAGCGAAATGGCTCAAGAAAATAATGAGAGATGAGCGATTGCACGACTGGCTCGCGAAGCACGAGATTAAGTGGCAGTTCAACACCAGCAGAGCACCGTGGTGGGGAGGTCAGTTCGAGAGAATCGTTGGGCTAGTAAAACAAGCGTTGTACAAAGCTGGTGGAAGCACCTTACTCACCTGGAACGCTTTACAAGACCTATTGCTAGACATCGAAGTATCGCTGAACAACAGACCGCTCAGCTATGTAGAAGACGACGTGCAACTACCCGTATTAACACCCAACGCACTGATGTTCAACCGACCAAATCAGATCCCGACGCCGGATTGCAACGACATCGACGAACCAGACCTCAGAAAAACTGCCAAGAGGTTTGAAAAGTGCAAGGAGATGATGTGGAAAAGATGGACGGGGGAGTATTTGAAAGGATTGCGAGAAAGGCACAACCTCAAGCACAACAACAAGAAGTTTTCGTTGAAAGTCGGCGACGTAGTTATAATTAAGTCGGATGAACGAGATCGCAACAAGTGGAAATTGGGGATCGTTGAAAATCTAATCGAAGGCCGTGACGGAGTTGTGCGAGTGGCAAGACTGCGAGCGGGTAAAAGTCACCTCGAACGAGCCGTGCAACACCTCTATCCGTTGGAGCTTTCGTGTGATCGGACAAAGCCAGCGACACAAGACGCGAGCAGACTGGACCCGAATGCACAGGTGTACAGACCGAAGCGAGACGCGGCTGCAGCTGCAACGATTCGAATGCAAGACATCGCAGAAGACCAAGGGGACGAGTAGAACATTAAGGAAGCATGGAGAAGTGTATATTGACTTGTCTGAACTTTTGAGAACAAGCAATTTTTATCTAAATTTATATTATAACTCGTTTTGTTAAAGCCATACAATCTAGTAACGTTAATTGTATATTTGCAACCATTAGGTAGCAAATAGGGGGAGGGTGTTGGAAAGTGATAGACATAGTTAATTAACGTTGATATAGTAACCTAAATTGAACCTTTAATTATAGAACTTTTAAGCAGGAAAATAAGATTAAGCAAGTAATGTCGTGATCGTTGATGGAACTAAAGATGATTGACAGCATAAGAAAAAAAAGTATGTAGAATAGAGAAATTGTGTAGGTAAAGCGACGAACGCCGAAGCGCGAGGAGAACCGTGAATAAAAAACCTTAAAAACGTAAAGTGTGAGTGATTTATAGTGTTGGGGACAGCAATTCCCGACATTATATATTAATGACCTGCCTCAGTGTTTAAACAAAACAAAACAAAACCTAGATTGTTTGCTGATGATACAAACCTAACAGCTACTGGTCAATCTATAAATGATGTTGAAAAACTTAGGAAATGGTTAATTACCAATAAACTAAGTTTAAATGTAGCTAAAACTGAATTTATGTTAATTGGATCTAAACCAATGTTTACGATTGCAAAACTCTTGGAGTGACTGTCGACCAGCATTTGTCTTGGAAGAATAATAATGAAAAAGTTTGCAAGAAAATAGCATCGAGTAAAATAATTTGTTGAGAAAGATACGCTTGTTTCTATATATAATTCTATTGTTCGCCCACACTTTACTTATTGCTATGAAGTATGGGATGTGTTTGGTGCAACACAATCAAAACGCCTCCAAAAGCTCCAAAACAGAGCTGCTCGAATCATAATGAATATGAGCAATGATAATAATTCCAAGTCAAAACTGATGTTTAAATTGTTGAATAAAATGGGTCCTAAATCACTTACTGATTTACTTACTTTCAAAAATGAAATGACAAATTATGAACTTCGAGATATTAAAAGTACTCTTTGCTTACCACAGCCACGTACTAATAGCATGAAAAAAAGTTTCATGTTTGACGGGGCACACATTTGGAACTCTTTACCAAATGAAATTAGGGAGAGCAACTCCCTCATGTCTTTTGAAACTAAAATCACTACTCACATTTTTGAATGATATAGAGATTTGTAAATAGATATGTTTCACTGTACGTTTTTCTATACCTTATATTCTTGTACCTATATAACTTTCTTACTATATGCTGTATTACCATCTATACCATATTTTTGTAATCTTATTATCGTACACGCCCCTTGTGGAAATCAGCATATAGGTTGAAAATGGTTAGCGTGTTTAAATAAAGCTTTTCTATTCTATATTCTATTTTGCGACTACGCAACGCCTCCGCAGCCAAGGGCTTTACCGCGCGTCTGGGCTTTACCGCGCGTATGGGCTTTACCGCGCGTCTAAATAATTCGAGTCGACCTGTAGCAAGTCTACACGGAAGCGGCAAACTGAACACTTTTGAAAATCACGAAATTCTTCACGTGTCTCCACCGTTTCTTCAAAACAGGGAACATGCGAGGCGTCAAGGTTTGGCCGAAAGCGCGAGCTGGAAGGGAGAGATTTTCTAGAAATGTGAGGTCTTACTTTCGCTGTCCAAATTCATAATCAGCAGTGGCGTACCGAGAACGTTTCCACTGGAGGGGGGGGGCAGGGGGGTGCTCATTCCAAAATTTACCGACGACTCAGGGCAAAAAAATCGATACTATGATTAGTTGTTAAGCCTCAGCGACCGCACAACGTTACTAGTCCGTCACGCATTTTGGTTCAGCAAATTGTTATTGGGGGCGTAATTTGGGGGTCTGGGGGCATGCTCTTCACATTTTTGAAGCCTCAGAAGTGCATTTTCCGTGCTTCCTGAAAGGATATTTAATAAAAAATTGGGAAGTTTTTACACCTAAGAATTCAAGAGTTTTAACGCACTTCCCCAAGTTTTGAAATAATATTTACAATGTGAAAATAACGACAAACTATTAGAGATGAGTTGATTGTAGTTGGCTCTGCAAAAAGTAGCTAGAGTATGAGCAAAAGTGCAATCCTGGATGAGCAAATTGCTGCCGACGGCTCACTCTGTGGTTGTTTGAAATTATAAAATTTACCGACCGCTTTCCGCTTTGGCAAAAACCGACAACTATCAATCTTATATCAATTTACCGACCATTTTCAAAATTTTCATTGGTGTGACTAACCTGTTCGAGGTCAAAGGCCGAGAATCTCTAGTAAGGGGGGTGCTCCCCCGGAAAATTTTGAAAATCTGAGGGTTCTGAAACACTATCGGTGCATTTCGAGACCACTCTGACCCCCAGATAATATGCATTCAAAATCGCGTACACTCGTCATGGGGCAGGATTGACGTGACTGGGGCGCACTTGCTAAGAACATGGCAGCTTTTTTCCAAACAACGCCTTACGCATTTTTTTTAATCAGCAGTCACACTTCTGTATGTCAGTATTCTGTGACTGTATTAAATACTGCATATTTCTTTTTTTTTCTGTACAAACTGGTAAAATAGTGACGACTTTTAACAATAAAATGACCAATTGCCCAACTATATAAAGTAGGTATGTTATTTTGTTCTCTTTTGGCTTTGATTTACTGTAAAATTCAATCTTAGACGTCTCGGAAAACGTTTCGAAATTGTCATAAAACTTCAACAGTTTTTTGAACAGTATTTTTATACTATGAAGTTTTTTAGATAAAATATGTTGCTTCTTTTCTATATAACACATTTGAATTAATACTAAAACAATTTTTAAGATTAGTCAATGTTAACAATTTTTAAGATTAGCCAATTATCCGAGCGGAATTAGTACCCTCACACGGCGCATTTTTTTCTGTTTTAGATGAACAAGTAATGGAAAAAATAATATCCGATGTAGAAGATTTTATTAACCGAGCTGAGAACGCCAGTGGTAAGATTATAATGCTAGCTAGAGATAGATGTTTGATGTTTCAGGGTGGTTAAATTAAACAAGTGGCTTATCTGCTGCTTCATGTCTCCGATTTCAGTAGACTGACACGATGAGATTCAATTACTCCTCTTAAAATGTACGCATGCAGTTTTATCACATGTAGAGTAGCTTTAGGGATGGACTATTAGAAAAGTGACCGGACGTGTGCAGGTCAAAGAAACTAAAAATATACCTGTATGCATGAAGTCTCCAAAAAATATTCCTGCAACGCAACACGTCCGTGACACTGTTTATGACACTGATATATATTTTTGACTGTATGCTATATCAGAATTCGTTGCATTTGAGAGCTTCTGGCGTGCTCCCTTGATCTAAGCCGTCATGAAACAACTTAACTAGGTCACTCTTAGTGTCATCGTATTACGACCCGTAGTAAAGGGTATGATCTTTCAAAGGGTATGATCTGCAACACCTTCTTCAACTTTTCGCCAGCTTTCTCAACAACCCTAATGTTAAAGCCTTGCTTCTGAGCATCCCGTTGGTATTCCTTCTGGTGCAAAGATTACCGACTCAATACCATCCGTTTTGTACCAACTGACTCTCCTTCTCGCTTTTTTCTGTTCCCGTTCTTCCCTCTCCCAATTCTTGGGTCGATACATCGGCCTCTCACCTCTTCGTTCAGCTTCTTCCACCGCCCTATATGCTTTAAGGGCTGAATCGACGACCTCGTACCTCAACTTCTTTGTGTACCCAGAAAACTGCATTCTTAGCACAGTCTCATCAACATGCTGGACAACGACCCTCCATGGTGGCAACATACTACAATTCAACATTGCTCTTAAAACCTCTTGTGTTAGTACAGTTCTCTTGTGTTAGTACAGTCCTCTTGACACCCCAAGGTAACGCAGATCTAGCACTAACGACCACCTTTGATGCCATGATCTTAATATAGACCTCATACAAAATACTAATTGAAGGGTTTTGTAGATGGAACATTATTGAGTGTAAATTATATACATTTATTAGACCTAACCAGGAACAGCTGCGAAAAATGCAACTATAGGTCCCTGGCAGGAATCGAACCTGCGGCCCTGCTACAGAGTCCAGTTGTCGAGCTCTAACCACAAGTTCATGTATATATACCAGGGTACTGCCATGTTAAGTTGTGGGTAAATATCTAGATTTTGTTGGCATCTCACTAGATTGAATAATAATTGAAGGGCTTTGTAGATGGAAAATTATTGAGTGTAAATTATATACATTTATTAGACCTAACCAGGAACAGCTGCGAAAAATGCAGCTATAGGTCCCTGGAAGGAATCGAACTAGCGGCCCTGCGATTCCGGTGCAGCGCCCAACTGAGCTACAGAGTCCAGTTGTCGAGCTCTAACCACAACTTCATGTATATATACTAGGATGACTGCCACTCGCTTCTTTCTTTCATTATCATCCTTTTCCCTGGTCTCCACCCACACTTTCATGTCCAGGATTGGGATCTTGTTATCCTGGTGTTTCGACGTGTAATCCACCTCCAACCTAATTGATAGATGGATATCATTTCCTATTTCTTCAATTATCATCATTGTTCTTTCATGTGCACTCCTTGCCTCCTCCTGTCCGACCGACTGGTCATCAATAAAGGTCCTGCCATCTTTGTATCTCATTCCAGGGACCGTTGCTCGTGTGGCAATATTAATATCATCAACATATCTTTCATTCATCTTTTTCACAATTCCAAGCCCCTTCAATTTTGTTGCAAACTCCTTATCCCACCAAATCATAAAAATTTGAGCTAAGACTCCAGTCCACTGTAGGCCAATAGGACCCCCACGATCTAGTCTGCTTTCTAATTTGATTATTAAAGGTGTAGACATGATTGTTCATAATTACTGTGAGCACAATCCTTATCGCCTCCCTAAACATCAACCGTTTCGTGTACCCATCAGGCTGTTCGGTGGGCATATTCCATAATTTAAACGTCTTCTTTACTACGTCTGGTAATCGTGGGTGGTCTACCTCTGTTTGATTTCCTTGCGGGGCACACATCAGACAAGTTCAATTTCCTTAATTCTTCAGGTTTCATCATTAACGCTAGGTATAGTCCTAATTCATCATAGTCAACATCCTCAATTCTCACACTCCTATCAAAGAAAACCTCACATACTTTATCGACGGTGAACTCTATATCCAGACTAAGGTATAAGGCAGTCACATCAGCTGACCCAATCACAAGATCATCATCCTCTTGTATAGAATTTCTTGCATTTATCTCGGCTATCATTTCCTCCGTACCCTTGCATATAGAACTATTATCCCTCGATTTCCACACCTCTGCTAATGTAACACTAGTCATATACGATAACCTGTGGTTGTAGCCAGCCACCGTTTCACACACTGGTCTAACAGGAGGGCCTCTATACTCATCATCGTACACTTTGTGATCCTTCCGAAGCGTATAGAGTGGTGCTAATGGATTGTCAACACTCACCATATTTTCTTTTATTCTGGTCGTACTGTTGGTTTCGCTTCCTGTCTGCAAAATTCGGGTCCAAAACACGGCGTGGGCATTGATCAAATGTTGTTAGCGGATGTGATCTTGTTCAGATATTACTACACTCCGGCAATATGTGGTTCAGAAACCGCTTTGTAGTTCTCCAAACTGTCCACCGAAAAACGACCAGACTTGTCAGTTTGAAAAATTACACACTCTTGTGTTCGCACTTTCTTTCTCAAGGACACCAGCCCTTCTCTTTCATCACGATCTAAGTTCCCCTATTTCACAGACTTTCATTCCTTGTACATAGTTCCGTGTTATACACAGTTCCGTGTAATAGCGCCTTTTTGGAACCCCTACAATCCTTCCAACCGCTTGATAACGAGTCCAACACAACAGTCTTAGATCTAGAGGAAAACCCAGAGTACCTTAAAGTGCCAGCCTACCGTGTATATCGCAACTTAATACATCTCAAGAAAAAGAGAGCCCGTGGGCGGACGAATTGTCCAATTGGATGCTAAAAGAGTATGCGGAGCTGCTCCTCATACCAAGAACAGAAATTACCCTCTACGTGGAAGTGTGCAAACATAACCCTTGTTTCAAACAAGTATTAGATCCAAAGAAAGAGCTTCGACCTATCTCTTTGACCGTGCCCTCTCTAAGATTGCCGAAGATTTTGTAGTCTAGCTCTGACTACATCATCACAGGCCTGTTCATCTTCCGCACAACAGTATTCATACCCCGTTGCATTATGCGAAAGCAAACACGTCATCCATTTTCCACTTCATTACTTTATTTACTATATTAACCCTCCTTCTTCTTGGCAGTCCCGAGCATATTGTTTCAGATTGGCTTTCCACACAACTTGTTCCAATCCTTCCTCTCATTAATTCTCGCATGAAGTCAACAACATACCTAGCTTGTAAAAGTTTATACTTTGTTGCATAGTGTGTCTCATTGCTTCTAAAACCTCTCCAAGTTTGTTACATCTTTCAACAATTCTAAACGCCGAAACAAGGAAAGAGTTTGATAACTTTAAAACGTTTGAATAAGACATACTGTATCGTCCAAGTTCTCTTTCTACACACTTTCCTGAACTTATTTCCTGGTTATAAAAATCTATTTTTTAAATTTTTTTATATATATTTTTCAATATCATTCAATATGGCGTCAAACTGAAGAGGCTGCGAACCAGCGAAATATATTTTTAATCTGTCATATTTTTTGTTTAGAAAATTTTTATAACCAGGTAATAAGTTTAGGAAAGTGTGTAGAAAGAGAAGTTGGACGATATGTTTTATTCAAACGTTTTAAAGTTATCGAAATCTTTCCTTGCTTCGGCGTTTAGAATTGCAATTGTTGTAAGGGTATTTAGCTTACACATTATAGTTACTATAGTAATATACATTTTATATTTAAGATCCTCGGGTAAAAGATTGGCCACTTGTTCAAAATGTTTGGAGTCTGGTTCTTGCACTTTTGTGTTATATCACAGTCGTTATACTTGGACAAAAGATCATGAGAAACCGCCAAGCATTTGAACTGGAAGTTGTTATGGCTTTATACAACTTTTTAGCAATCGCTCTTAGCGCGTATATGTTTATAAAGGTAAGTGTTTAATTGGTTGATATTAATTATTTTGATTCATTGAATTATTGATTTATTAAGGATTCATATATTGTAGATATATTAATTGGCATAATGATTGATATATTGGGAGATTGATTACAAGAGCTTACACAAAGGGATTACACGCCTTGTCAAATTCTCATATCTTTGGCAGGACAAATCGTTCTAAGCAAATAAGAATAGCCCCCAAAAGGCCTCGAATATAAAGCCAGCTGCTTGTTTGTCACAATACTGACTTATGCCATTAACATGTATAGACTGTAGTTCTAAAATAATGACTTTAGAATTTATCATCGATTACCACTACTTAGATGTATTTCATGTTTTCTCTAATCATCAACTCAGAATCAACAACTTTCGGAATTTTGCGAAAACTATAATATGGACCGGTAGTAAAACAATACAATTAGATAGCCTAAAAAGATTATGGTTACTCAAAAATTTCATACATCCTCAAATAGGACAAAAGAGAGTTATTCTTCTGGTGACATCTAAAAGGAGCGAGAAAGATAGAAGTGTGAACAAAAGTTTGGCTTTTTCAAAAAACTCTTAGAATAACGCACCATTTTTACACAATACACAATTAAAGAAAAATTGGGGTGTTAATAAAGCCCAATGCGAGACGTGCTTTTACATGCACCTCGCCAACTAGACTTGCTCCAGGTCTGTCTCTTAAAGGGGTTTTTGGGGAGTTATAAACTGGGGAGTTATAAACTGGGGAGTTATAAACTGGGGAGTTAAATGATTAGGGGGTTATAAACGGCGCACGAAAATGCGGGCGGGAGGAAATTAAGGTGGGCGGGCGGAAGGCGAGATACTTGTCTCTACTCTCCCAATTTTCTCGCCTGCCACCGCCCGCCCTAATTTCCTCCCGCCCGCATTTTCGTTTGCCCTTTATAACTTCGCGCGCCTTTGATAACTCCCCAGTCCTTTATAACTCCACAATAAAACCCCTTTAAGAGACAGACTTGGAGCAAGTCTATACTCACCAGCCTAATCCATGAAGTCGGAGTAGTTGAAAGTGATGTCACATTACCCGGGTGACATGTGGAATTTGTCATGGAAATCATAAGATATTATAGAGCATTTATAGTACACATCCAATTTCTAATTTGAACTTGTTATTTCGTAAAGGTGTTATTTGGACTACATCCGTAATGCACCAATGTAGGCAACACAAAATCTACTAACTGTTTCCGATTTACTTTAGCTTTTAGTTTGTGTCGTGCAAGCAAATTACAGTATTAAGTGTCAGTCTGTGGACTACTCGTTTGATAATCCCTTGGAAATGGAGGCAAGCTTGAAATGCTATTACCATGATATAAAGACCATTTATGTAATTTTATCATATCGAAATAAACCATCATTACATTATCCGTTTGTTGGTATCTGTCATCATTCTAACTTCTATGTCATCGTTCATATCGTTTTGCCACTATGAATTATGCAAATTAACTGCCTTGTGATGTCATTTAATTACTGGAGATTAACAAAATGGCAAATAACTCAAGTAATATGGCAGAATTGATTCAAATAGGGTTTTGTTAACTCGTTTTGCTATTTCTGTGCTAAATTTGATTGAATTCTGCCTTTTGGAGGCTGTTTATACTGGTCCGGTCCGATAAGTGAAAACTAATTTTTACTATAACAGTAACTATTAACTAGAGGGCGAGATCTCGCTTGCCGGGCTGGGGCCATGCAGCCCGACGTCCTTTAACAGTCCTTTAGTTGCAAAGACATAAACTAATAACTTGTGTAGAAAGAACGATTTGAGAGCAAGCAGGAGTCGTGGGAACTATTACTACGAGAAAACCTGGGAGATTTTTGGAATTTTTAATTCACTACGATTGCCTTGGATTTGTAGACGTTGTTTGACTAGATTGAAATAAGTTAATGCATGTCATTTCGGAATTAGTTACCAGATTTAACAGATGTTAGAAATTTTACAGATTTTTGAACCATCTTTATTATTTTTATTGCAGATCGCAAGAGTGCTGTGGTTGCACTATTTGTCAAAATACTTTGAAATGTTTGATACTGTAAGCAATCTTCTTTTTTACATTGAATTCATCTGGCCATCCTTTTTAAATCTCGGGTAGAAACTTCTTGAATGAATGATATAGCTAGCTATAGCTTTTCGTAGTTTCTAGTGTACAAAAGATAAGTAAGGAGCTAGAAAATGTGGTGATAATTATATATAAACTCCGAGATCCTAAGGATAGTGCAAAGTTTCAAGAGGCTAATATTTTGTTATTTTAACTATTTCATTTTTATTCTTCAAAACAGGAAAATTTCATGAAAATGTCTAAAAAAAAAAATTTCTTTCAAAATCGGCGTCGCTATTTTTTTATCAAGACGTTTGCTTTTTATCAAGTGTCGATGTTTATTTTATATCAAGTGACGTTTTTTTTACAAGAAGTGTCAATATGTTTCATAGTATGCACACGTTTTATAATTCAGTATAAATGTTTTATATCAAGAAGTATGACACGTATATTGATCAAGTTCGCGTATCATTTAATTTTAGATTTTCTGGAAAAATTCGCGAATTTTCAGCAAATTGAAAAGAGGGGTCGTTGATATTTTCAAAATCGGCCGAACTGGAAACAATGTTTTTCTTTTACCACGATCGAACACGTGATCTTCTCAGGATTCTCTTCGCTGGGGTGTTTATACATTCTTCGAACAATTGCATTAAATACGATAATTTGAGAGATATAGACTTCCGTGTAATTTGAGATACAATACAAACTGACCATACCAGAAGAGGTGCCGAGGCACTAGTCTAACTAGAACAAGCGCATTACCATAGTCAACCGTCAAGAGCGCTCAATGGCGCACAACGAAAATAAAGGTGAAACAGGTCATTGTCAGAAACATGAAATACCGCGCAATACAGTTGTCTCAAGGTTACGAATACCAAAACAATGGCTACCAAACAGCGTGAATTTCGGCCAGTTGTTTCGGCAACACGCGACGAACCAGAGAAGTGTCAACCATACAAACCAGAGAAGAACAAAACCAGATTCCCACGGCCAGTGAGCAACCTACAAGTGTGTCCCACGTCAAACGACTTCGCCATCAACCTTACATGTGCCAAAGTATGCCAAAAGAACAGCGCAGGAACAATTGATTTTGGTTGCTATGCCTCGGTTTGGTGCATAGTTATGCCACTTCGCTGATTGCGTCGCTTGCATGGTTCTTCTGGTTGGTTTGCACTGCATGTAGACGCTGTTTGGATTGAGATTGTCGCAACTGGTTCCGAAACTGTTGGATTGAATTATGTTGCTGTTGACTGTTTCACCTCTTGCAGCATACATGCTGCGCGGTATCTGAACTTGGCTTTAGTTTACCTTAAACTTGTGGCGTTCTGAAAATAGCATTATTAGTTGTGTAGTATGGTCAGTCGGTTTGTATGTGACTAGTTCCTGAAGTCTTTATATGATTCACTTCTCTTTATTTAATATTACTGCACAGGATTTTCTGGATTGGGCTCAAATTATCCATTTTATTTAATAAGGTTCTCTCGAGAAGATCACACGTAAACCAGGTGTCAAAATAAGAAAGATGTGCCTCGGTTCGGCCGGAGATCGGAAATATCGACGACATCAAAGCTCCATTCGTTTCTGCCGGCCTTGGTTGTTATTTGCCTTGTTCGCGATATTCTCCCTCCCTGAAGAACTCTGATCAAAATACGTCCTCTCTCCTCTTGATATAAAACACATGAAAGCCTGCAACAATTATAAACTGTATTCAAATACTTTAAGTAATTTGATATAAAAATAAGGCGATTTAGCTTGATATATACATGACAGTCTGATGCTTAAATATTAAAATCTGATATAAAAACAAACGTCTTGATTGTAAAATAGCGACACTTGATATTAAACACGAACGACTTGATGTAAAAATATTATACTTGATATTTTGTCACGTTTGGCCTAGCATATCAAAACGGAAGTTTCGTTCTTTTGTAACCGGAAAGACCGTTTAGTTTATTTTCGCTTTCTATAAATAGGTATTACCGATTTCTTAACGGCACAGAATTACGTTCAGATTTAATACTCTAATATTTATACATTTCCAACACTATTGTATTTGTGCAAAAGCAATTTTGCGTTCATCAAAACAGTATAAAAGTAGAAAGTAAAGATATTTTAATTTATAACCGATTCGGGCACGCCTCGCTGTGGTATTCACGTGATCATCACACTCTGTGAACGATGGATTTGAGGGACAGCATGCATGTAGTAATATCGATAATAAAACGGTAGAAAACTACAGACTCTTGTGTCATATATCATTGGCGACGAGGATGGGATTTTAACGAAATTCAGAGGACTGGAGAAGTAATTCGGTACAGACAAATACCCGGAATTACAGCTGGACCCCGAGTATACCCAGCATTACAAATAAACATTCATCGCGACGACCAAAACGAAAGTACTAAAAATCGGCACTTCGAACTTACCCAGGTATTTGGTTTAGATCACTATGGCCACGAAAGGTCCAAAGCTTGAAATTCCCCCATTCGACCACACGGAGACAGGCTAAACCTAGGCAAACGTTGGGAGCGATGGTTGGAAAGATTTGAGAGAGATTTAAAATACAATGGCTGCGACCCTGACGAAGGAGACAACGGCGAAACGGCACAAATGACTTTACTGATCTACACTGGACCACAAGTAGAGGATATCCACGATTCACTGCCACCTCCTACCAGACCGGCAAGCGTTACCAGTGCGGAGTGGACAGATTATCGGCAATCGAAGGGGAAACTAAACCAATATTTTCTTCCCCAAAAGTCCAATGAGAAGGCGAAAGGAAAGTGCGCCCCAACGTAAGAAAAAGCTTGGAGATTCACAGCGAAGTCTTCGAATTCAGTCCAAATATCGGAAAAGCTGTTGGCAAACAAGTGACCATAATGACAGATGAGACAGTTACTCCAGTCGTCCAAAAGCCAAGACGTACGCCATACAACCCTGCAGCTAAAGCAGAAGCAAAGATAGCCTACTTACTAAATCAAGATATAATAGAGAAAGTTCCAGATGGCGAAACATGCAGTTGGGTAAGCCCAACAGTCATCGCTCCGAAACCAAATTCTGATCAGATCCGATTGTGTGTGGATATGAGGATGGCAAACAAGGCTATTCTCCGTCCATGCACTCAACTATCCACGATGAAAGACGTGATCAACAAGTTTCATGGCGCGAAGAAGTTTTCAAAATTGGACTTACGCGAAGTGTATCACCAATTCGAGCTTACCCCAGAATCACGCAAAATTACGACCTTCTACGGACCCGACGGACTGTATCGTTATAAACGGTTGAATTATGGCACGAAGTCTGCGCAAGATATCTTACAAAACGAAATGCGGAATATCCTTGCTGGTATTTCAAACCAAATCAACATCGCCGATGATATCCTGATAGCTGGGTCCGTGAAAGAACACGACCAAGCACTGGAACTCGTCCTCACAAGGTTACAAGACAACGGCATGACCGTGAAAACCAAGAAATGCCAATTTGACTTTGAAGAAACACCATTCGTTGGACTTATTTTCAACAAGGACGGTATCAAACCTGACCCGACCAAAGTAGAAGCCCTCCGCCTCGCCGGCCCAAAGAGTAAGGAAGAGCTCAGATCATTTTGGGCATGACAGGATTCAGGGAGCGATTTATACCCAGCTACGCCAAAATCACAGCGCCTCTTCGAGAATTGCTGAAAAGCACATGGAGCTGGGAAGAAAAACACCAACATGCATTTGAAGAGTTACAACAAGCATTACAAGAAGACGCACTACTGCAACCATACGAGCTCAGTCGAGAAACGCAACTCGTGGTAGATGCAAGTCTCGGTGGTCTCGGAGCCGTTCGTTTGCAGAAACGATCATCAGCAGAAGGTTTCCGACCTGTGGTATTTAAATCCCGAAGCCTTAACCTAGCAGAGTCCAATTATTCAACTACCTAGAGAGAGGCTCTAGCCATCAGATGGGGGATTAAGAAGCTGGGAAAATATCTCTTGGGAGCGCAACAATTCAAGGTGATCACAGACCACAAACCGCTACAAGCAATGTTCAAGAAAACTGCTGGCGACCTACCACCTCGCATCGAGAAGTTCATCATGGACGTCCAAGAGTACGAGTATGTTGTAGAATATAGCCCAGGGAAAACAAACATCGTGGATTATTTGTCCAGACATCCAAGAACACACACCGGCTTAAGCAACGTTCAAGCAATTGATGAATTTGCTCGAATTGTGGTCGAAGCGGAAAGAGTTATGAAAATCGACAACTCTTCAGCAGTTACCGTGCACGAAATCAGAAAGGAAACACGTAAGAGCACAACCCTCATGAAACTTCAGCACACCATACAAACCGGCCAGAATGATGCAGATGAAGAACTTTTGCCATACATGACAGCAGAAGTAAAGTATGACTTGCATGCCATAGACAGAATAATTTATCGCGGGAAACGATTGATCGTACCCGAAACCTTACAACGCCGAGTTATCGAGTTGGGCCACGAAGGTCATCAGGGAATTAGCAAAACAAATTCCTTCATCCGACAATTCTGTTGATTTCCTGTCCTCGATTCTGAAGTGGAGCGCCAAGTCAAAGAATGCCTTGCCTGCCAAGCTACGCAACCAAGTCGACACCACGAGCCTATTAAAGCGTCAGAATTACCAAAAGGACCATGGCAATTCGTTGAAATGGATTTTCAAGGGCCATATCCCAACGGGGAATACATATTTGTAATGATTGATAGATACAGTCCAAATCGAAACCACAAAATCAAAAAACCACCAAAAAACCAAACCAAGGACCATCCATTTTCATTTTATCAATATATTCAATTTTCAAAATATTTTATTAATGTAGGTGAATTACATTATATATATTAGGTGAATTACATTATATATTATAGGTCCAATTGGTATATAAAATTGGTATTTAATGTAGTTAGTTAACTTATTAAAAAATTTAATATAAATATAAAATTTTAATTTATCTATAAAAACTTTTCATATCTCACCACCTGATTATAAAACCATCATTTCATTTAAAAAAAAAATTTTGATTCTATTCTATCTAAATTTTATATAAAGACAAATTATTTATCCCACCATGCAGTTTCACCTCATTACGAGGTAATCGTACGAGAAATAAGGTAACTTGACTGGGTAACTTGATTAAGTTTAGTAATTTAAAGTTGTCAAACACAAACTCATCAAGTCTTGGACATCAGTAAGTATCCAAAGCGCGGTAGGATAAGTGAGGAAATATAATGCGATAAAAAATCGCTGCCGTATGCGTTGTTCCCGATCTTCTCAACAAGAAAAGAAGGGAGGCATGTATGCCACACAGCGCAGCCATACTCCAAAATGGAGCGGATAAGAGATGTATATATACTTATTAGGTCATCTTCAGGCACTCCATTACGCTTCATATTCGCCAATAAAGGCATACCGGCAGTATGCCAGTCAGATAACGGTCAATCGTTCCAATCAGATATCAAAGCATTCGCGGCGAGACAGGGATTCGTGTTAAAACATATAACGCCGGAGTGGCCGCGGGAAAATGGAACTGTCGAACGATTTACTAGATGCATGAAAGAAGCCATACAAGCTGGCCACGTGGAAGGCAAACCAATGCGAGAGGCAGCCACGACCTTCCTACAGTCTTACCGAGCAAGCCCACACACGACGACAAAGAAAAGTCCGTTTGCAGCTATGCACGGAGGACGCGAGATGCGAACGAAACTACCGATTGAGGCATATTATGATGACGTCGTTGATCGACAACAAGTAGAATGCACTAAAGCCAAAATGATTTCCAGAGATACTGGTGCTAAGGAACATAATCTAAAAGTCGGAGATCATGTTGTCGTAATGCAAAAAAAGAAGAATAAGCTTACAACTGTGTTTGACCCAACACCATTAACAATTACAAACATAAAGGGGTCAATGATTACTGCGAGTAGAAGGACAGGTCGCTAACAAGAGACGCTTCAAAGTTCAGCAAGTTATACATTGTATGGAAGTCTAACAACGACAAATACTAACAGTGACGGTGAGGAGATACACGAGACTGAAAATGATACAACCGAACAATCCGACCACGATGAACAAGATCAAGACGAATTCGATTATGAAGCAGCTGTGGTCGAACTAGATAACGAAGGAGCTCACGATGTCAATGCAGAACCACGAATCGCAAGACCGGAACTCGAAAGACAACCACCAGCTTGGCACAGAGACAATGAAACATAAAGATATGAAAGTGGTGTACTAAATATGAACAAACGAACAATAGACACTTGTACTTATTGATATTATGTTATTTGTTATTACGTAGTTAACGGAACATTAGTACTTAAAGTATGGGAGGGATGTGGTATTCACGTGATCATCACACCCTCTGAACAATGGATTTGAGGGACAGCATGCATGTAGTAATATAGACAATAAAACGGTACAAAACTACAGACTCTTGCATGTGTCATATATCACTCGCAGTCAGACATTGGTACTGTAATTAATATTACTGAGACGCAGTATTAGGGCCATTTATACGGGAGAAAATAAGTCGCAACTTACATAAGACGCGTCTTATATAAGACACGAACACACTCGTATAAATGGTCAAATTCTAGTAAGTCGCGACTTAAATAAGAACAGGGGTTCAGGCTGTTCCACAATAAGTCGCGACTTATTAGAATTTGACCATTTATACGAGTGTGTTCGTAAGTCGCGACTTATTTTCTTTCGTATAAATGGCCCTATTATTTATAGCGTTATGCTATTACAATAGAACAATTTTATGAAGATTTACATAATCTTTGGCAATATCAATATGCTTCTTTTCAATCGATTTAGTCTATACACTATATAATAAAAGCATGTTTATATCTTCTACTTCTCGCCAGTCTGCCTCGCAGTTTTCCTCGACTATAAATCAACTATAACTACAACACTTCATGAATTATGTGAATATAGTGGAGCATTATTTGGATAGCGATATCTGATAAAATTCTATAATATACGCGCTACAGAGTACAGTCACAGAATGCAATTTGCCATTCGCTCATTTGTTCACATTTCCAATTAAGCTTCGAAGTTTTATAAATGAACCAAGTCTTTTGCCAATGCGTCTTCGTCTAAAAACGTGCGAAATGTATTCCTATAGCTCTGTACTATCGTAGTAGTCGACATTATCCGCTCTTGCGTTCGGCCATGTTTAATAGTTATACTTACTTCTTCAGTTTAACGCATTTCTCGAACACATTCATGCTACAGGGGGTGCTTCTTCTCTAGAACACCCCAATCACAATTTTTGAAGGTACATAATTTGATACGGATCATAGTAGATCAAAATGTTTCGTTAAATCGAAAGAAATGAAGTACATAATACGTATTAATATAATTTTGAATGTCTTAATTATAAGCAATAAATTCCAGAAATTTAATATATCACAAATTTGCACGTTCATCGCGAGAACCCCCCGGAAGTTTACACTCTGCCTGTATGTATCTATGTATGAATAACCTATCTTGTCTCAACTCGCCACCACAGCAATACTGCAACGTAACCATGGAAACTTTACACTAAAAGGTATAGAAAATTTTCTGTTAGCAAAGCCAAAATGGGACTAGTAACTAATATGAAATGTAGATTTTAGGATTAGGGAAGACTGTAAGTGCACTGGCGTACTGGCGTGATTATGGAACAGGCTTAGTATTATACATTATGAAGTCTAACAATGAGATAACTGGGCATGTGCAAAGATGCGCACTCGTTATATACAGCAAAAAAATTAAAAACAAGCATGCAGGAAACCACGCATATTGATGATCTTGGATATAATGTGTTCACAACTTTAGGTTTCGATGAACTTAAATTTTGAGCACTTTGATTTCTGTCATGTGTTTATATTTTATTTTCACGGCTATGTTTTTTTATGGCTATTATCTATTTAGCATGCGTAGTTTCGGTTGTTATTATTCCTTGAAGGGGCCGCTCATAAAACGTGTCGTTTTTTGGCAATTTTTGCAACCTCCTCCCCTCTTTCCCTTGTGACGCTATGTGACGGTTGTCAATTACCTCTCTTCGAAAATGATGTGACGCTTATCCCACCCCACCCACTTCTCCTCATAAAATAATATATAGTCAGTAATCCGCGAACATCTGCTGGTTACTCGTCCTTTAGATACACCAACATCAACAAATTCTTAATCAATTTCATGAGTTTTCCTTTCAGGTGCTAGCTTTTCAAACTATAATGTTGTTTCGTATTCCAAGGCAGTCGGTACGGATAAACAGCAAATTTCAAATGTATGGTTTTCGTAGTCTAGAACATAGATTTCCAATTCTGCAGTAAATTATCATCAGTCATTTTCAAAAATATTATCTTATTAAATTTCAGCCTCTGCGTCACATTATAGACTGCGTGCAGTGGTACTGATGCCCCCCTTCGTCCCGTGTGTCAGTATTTAACTCTTCGTTAAACACAACACCCCCCCCCCCCAGAAATCATCATGTATTTTGTGAAAAGTCCCTAACTTGAGCCACCAATGAGAAATCTTGCCTTGGTCAACGTCAAACGAATATTTGTCTTCCCCTTTAAGAGATTTCATTGCTTTCTGTTATCCACTTCATCATAACACTTCCAACAAGACATTATGTTTGAATATTTTCCATACTAGAAATACATGCTTGTAGTAACCCCTCGCCCCACCTCAACGTTGACAGATACTACATTCCAAAACATTACTATTACTAAGCTTTTTCATCACAAAATCTGCTATGCAAAGGTTGTAGACGAGT
Organism: Trachythela sp. YZ-2020; assembly: GCA_016169945.1. Taxonomy (NCBI): domain Eukaryota; kingdom Metazoa; phylum Cnidaria; class Anthozoa; order Malacalcyonacea; family Clavulariidae; genus Trachythela; species Trachythela sp. YZ-2020. Next base: position 481,491 of record JADLSH010000164.1, on the reverse strand, counting down.
CGGATATCTGGGTTCAAAGCAAAATTTTGGCTTGGAAAACAGAATTGGATCCCTGGCTCACACCCCTCTTCACGACGCACTCAAAGGCTATCGCCATATGAAATGTTTTACTTGACGTAATCACTGTGTTTTCCTTCATTTTAAATGTGCCATTAAAATTTTGATAATTACTCTAATAGTTTGGAAAGAAGAGTGGAAGGAAACAATATTATTTTGGGAAATCTATTTTGAAAGAATAAGAAATTGAAATTTTGTTTCAAGAAGAGGAAGCACAGTAGCCATGGCAACCCGATTAATAATATAAATTTATTTTCTGGAGTACAAAACAGAACAGGTTACAAAAGCTGCAACAATAATTAAAATATTAGTTGTTTTAGCCATAGAAATATGATATATAGCAACCTTCACTTAAATGCAACTTTCCGTTCACTAAAACGTTTCGAAAAGTTTGTAAAACTAAACTGCCTTTTACCGATAAATTAGTTTTTGAAATGAAATCAGATGAAAATATACAAATTCTCTCGTGAAATGATTTCGCTTTCCTTTTAATTTGGAACTTTTTGAAAACATAAAATATAGGATATTTTATTTGGAATAAAATGAAAATCTATGTACTGTAAATAAAACAACATTTTAGGGCTATATTAAAATACATCAACAATTATAAGAAACTTGCCATATTTTTTCGACCATCTATCTCTATTTATCCTTTTTATAAAGTATAAACGATAAATGCGTTCCGCCGCTTTTCCTGAAGTCCCAAAAAGCGATATATAAGTTATAATTCAGACTTATTGATACTCATGATTTTCTATATTTCGCTCATTCCACTCCTAACAAAGATCAGTGAGATGACCACCCATCACACCCATGAAACATAGCCACACGCCCGCAAAACTTGATGAACTTTAGATTTCCCATAGCTTTCCTTTTTCCCCGGGTGTAATAAATAGCCGAGCGGAATTAGTAAAGCGCCGTTGGCTCGGAGATTATCTCTATTATATTTTACAGGTTATTTTTATTCTACGTAAAAAAGAGAACCAGATTTCATTTCTTCACGTTTATCACCATTCCTCAGTGGTTATATTGTGGTGGATAGGTGCAAAGTGGATTGCTGGAGGAACATGTAAGTTTCATGTACAAGAAGTGAAATAAGTAAATTTATTATACTCTCGCATTCTCTTACATACAATTGACCAACCATAAGTCCTTAATAGGGTCACGTGCTTGTCCGATATTTTTACGATGTAGGACAAGTGCCTATTGGCCAGTGTTTCCTTATTTATCTCACCTTTTTAAATTTTTTTTTAATTTTAAACACAAAACAAACGGTATGGCGAAGTAAAGTAAACCAAAGAAAAGGATTTGGAAAATTAAAGTCGTTTTTTTATCAGTTTTGTTTAAAAATATTAAAGCATGGGAAAACTTCATTTGTATACAACAGTTCGAAAGGTCAGTATATGAGTTCAAAGGCCGCGGAAGCATCTTAAAAGTAGGGGGGGGCACCACCAAAAAGGGGCACCTATCAGTGGCATAGCCAAGGTCATATTCGTCCTTTTTTGGGGGGGTGGGTAAAAATATCCTGAACGTACCATGTAAGTAACAAGCATTGTAGGCGGGTCCGACGGGACCATTTCCTGCAACACCATTTCCTGCATTCTGAGGCAAATTTTTTACCTGATCTAAAAGTTATAAGTACATGGATTTTGCCCACTGATTGGGAAGGGGCACTTTCAAACCAGAAAAGAGGGCACTTTCATTTCAGAAAAGGGGCACTTTTTCCATTTTGGAAATAATATATACAATATTTTAGACCTGAACGGGAACGGCTGCGAAAAATGCAACTCTAAGTCATCCGACAGGAATCGAACTCCGGCGCAGCGCTCTGACCACTGAGCTACAGAGTCCAGTTGCCAAGCGTAAACCACAAGTTCACGTATATATATAGATACGGGTACTGCGGGTTGTGATAAGGTAAATTACAAGTTTTTTTTCTTGTTTTTTTTCTGCATCTCACTCAGGTCTGATTCACATCGCAGGGCCACAGGTTCGATTCCTGTCGGAGGACTTAGAGTTTTCGCAGCCTTTCCCGTTCCGGTCTAAAATATTGTATTTATTATTTCACTCGAAATATCCATCCACTTAAACCTTCTTTAATTATTTAACATTCTTTTTAACATTTCAGCATTTATACCAGCTATAATTAATTCTTTCGTTCATGTTGTTATGTATACCTATTATGGACTGAGTATGTTTCCTCCCTTGCGAAAATATCTTTGGTGGAAAAAATATTTAACTCAATTTCAAATGGTAAGTTTGAAAATTGTTTTTTAAAGTTGCTCAGTATGAGAAATAACCATTAATTCACTTTGATGATTGTGATTGCTTTATTGTTTGATTACATAGCTTTTTCTAAGCCAAAAGTATTTGCTGATGATACTTATATCACAAATACAAAATCTTTGTCTTATATATTTACAATATACTAAAGGACGCACCAACATTTGAGCAAATGCAAATTTTCAAATTATGGTCATTGCCAAAGTCATGGTAATGGAATTCTCTTAAAGATCTTTCAAATACAATAGCTTAGAGTATTTTTGAAAACTTAGGCCTTTACATGCAGTAGTTTGAAGCGAAGTTTATGTATATATAAAATGTCAATATGTGGCTCAATTTCCATATTAACAACCTGAATTTTGATACAAACTTAATCTTGATCCTAACTCTAATTTCAACCCTAATCCTAACCTCAACTCTAGTCCTAACCTTAATCCTAACCCTTACCTTAACTTTAATCCTAATCCTTAATCCTAACCCTAATCCTGGTGATGTAATTTTGGGATAATAATTGAAGGGTTTTGTAGATGGAAAATTATTGAGTGTAAATTATATACATTTATTAGCCTAACCAGGAACAGCTGCGAAAAATGCAACTATAGGTCCCTGGCAGGAATTGAATCTGCAGCCTGCGATTCCGGTGCAGCGCTGTCAGGTTCTTCTCAGTTGGTTAGAGCGCTGCACCGGAATCGCAGAGTCCAGTTGTCGAGTTCTAACCACAAGTTCATGTATATATACTAGGGTACTGCCATGTTAAGTTGTGGGTAAATATCAAGATTTTGTTGGCATCTCACTCGATTGAATAATAATTGAAGGGTTTTGTAGATGGAAAATTATTGAGTGTAAATTATATACATTTATTAGCCTAACCAGGAACAGCTGCGAAAAATGCAACTATAGGTCCCTGGCAGGAATCGAATCTGCAGCCCTGCGATTCCGGTGCAGCGCTCTAACCAACTGAGCTACAGAGTCCAGTTGTCGAGCTCTAACCACAAGTTCGTGTATATACTAGGGTACTGCCATGTTAAGTTTTGGGTAAATATCAAGATTTTGTGGGCATCTCACTCGATTGAATAATAATTGAAGGGTTTTGTAGATGGAAAATTATTGAGTGTAAATTATATAAATTTATTAGACCTAACCAGGACCAACTGCGAAAAATGCAACAATAGGTCCCTGGCAGGAATCGAACCTGCGATTCCGATGCCAACAAAATCTTAATTTTGGGATGGTAATATGGAATGTCACCCCAATATGTGATGTGGGGTGGGGAGAGGGGTCTCCAGAGAAACGCCCATATGACGTTTCTTGTGTGAAAAATCGATATGTGATACTCCTCTTAGTATTGTCAGTCATTGATGTATTTGAGTTATATTTCACTGGCTAATATAATTTTCTTTTCCTTAAATATAGACCCAATTTTGCTTTATTTTTTTTCACTCGATCTTTGTGATAACAACTGACTGCAGTTCCATATATCCACCATGGATGGCAGCTGTAGCACTATTTTACATGATCACCTTGCTGTTACTGTTTGGAAAGTTCTACCTAGGAGCTTATATTTTCCCCAAAACGAAGACCAAAGTCAAGAAAATAGAAGAAAATCGATCATATATAAAAGACGAAAATAGAAATAAAAAGCTGTCATAAACTTTAACCATGTGAATATGGTGATATTATATCTTTATAGTCCCTCAATTTAGATCATATACCAGTGTTGAAAATATGTATGATACTAATAGGAATGCACAATGCTTTATTAAATATAGGCTATCATATACTTAGCTGGCTCATTAGACATTAGACATTAGACATTAAAGTGAATCGTGTGCTGATCCAGGCGCATCTGACAGGTGTTCAGATTCTCCAAACTCAGGATGATACCACGACCATGACCGCGGTCTTTGCCAAAAGCGCTATAAAATTATGGAAATTTGGAAAATGCAATATATTGTCGATTACCACTTTTTCCTATAGTAAGGGATTCTAGAGATTATACGTATGCAATCAATCCCTATATGCATTTCCAGAAATACGATATTTTATTAACCCATTAATTAGCAAGCTGCAGGAGAGCGTTATTATATAAACGTTTTGAAATAGCATTGTGTACAATTACAAGCATCAATGAATTGATTTTCAGTTCCTTTTGACATATACACAACGACCAGGCCTGCTCTGGGATCTTAACTCGCCTTAAATCGCCCTAACTCGCCTTAAATCGCGGATAAAAATTGGCAACGATTCGCTTAAACTCGCACTAAATCGCCTAAACTCGCCAACCAAATTAAAATGCTGAAAATAGTAAATACTATATAGATACAGTGTAAACACCCTTTCCCCAGGAGAGGGGGGTTCTGGTTGTTTATTTCAGATAAGATTAGGAGGGCGCTTATCCGAGGGGGCTTGCTGGAGAGAGGGGGCTTAGTCGAAACAAGGGAAGTTACATGCTTATTGATAAAAGCCGAAAACACAGTAATGCACTAGTAATTGGAAAGCCACGCACCCCCCTACCCAGGGAACAGCGGACATTAGATAAAGGTTGTGTCCTAAATCATTCTAATCCCCAACCTATATATACATGGCCTTCTTACTAGTCTAAACATGACTAAAGTCCCCCGCTACCCGGGCACCAAAAATGAAGGCTACCATAATAATTGCTTTTAAAATTCAACAAACTATTCTAAAATTTCCCCAATTTTGATCATTGGAAGCCAAACATGCAATCCAGAGTTTGTCAAAACTTTGCCAAAGTAGGTGAATATTTTGCATTTTGTCTGTTAGCTGTATCTTGCAATTTACACAAAGTCAAATAATACATTATCCTGTAAAAGCTATTTTTAGTAAAACAATGTCTATAGAGTATAGGGTTTTTAAGTTTAGATATAGGTAATGAGAACCATAATGGTGGTAAATAATTTATAATTGTAACAAGTGAGCTGCGAAGTAGAAAACATAAGTGTGAAATATGATCGTGTATTGACCATGTGTTGGAAGCAAGACAATGTTTTATTGTTATGCCAATTGTAAAAAATTATAAAAGTAAAATGTTTATATGAATGTAGACCTAAAAAATGAGAGTATGTGGGTTCTAAGTAAAACATAAAGGTTGAATTTGTAGTGTATGTAAGGTCTATGTGTGTTTTAATACAAGTGTAAATGTGGTGTATAAAAATGTGCCCCAGGCTCATACGATGATACGAGACTGGTTGCGCTGTACTGAAAAGCTTGTATAGAGGCATGTAAAAATTAGTTAAAGAGAAGAACGAAATATATGTATGTATTTCAGAATCCCCGTACGCGTTTCGTCCCTCATGGACTCATCAGCGGGGATCAGGGTTGGCACATGTTTGAGAAAGATAGAAGAGAGAATTTTGAAGGCAAACAAGGATAAACAAAAATAATATATGTACGATATAAAAGTTGTAGTGTCATACCAAACTCGTTGTAGTTCTTGTGTAGACCGATGCGGCGGGCCATTGTTGAGAATTGTAGACGCATTTTTTCTGTAGCTACGAGAGCGCTTCTGCAAGAAATAGATATAGTATCAGAAGAAGCACAATCCTAATTGAGCAAATTACTGCTGACGGCCCTGTGGTTCTTTGAAATTTTAAAATTTACTTTCAAATTCTACGTTTTACCGACACTTTTTTAACCAACAACCCCTACGCCCCCCTTCCCCCCCGCTCGGTACGCCACTAATTACTGTATCTGTAATCTGATAAGCCACGACTAGTATGTGGAATGCTGGTTGCATAACGGTTAACCATGATCCTAAGTCATTTTTGCGGTGGGTGAGTGATTGGATGGCATGGAAAACAGTGGGATTTTAATGAAGGTCTGCTATGAAGAAAAGTACGTTAATTAACTATGCTTTGGTTTATCCACACCTCACATTAGCATCTTCCGCAAGCAACTCTTGGTAAACAGCAATTAACGGCACTATACCACCTTCTTTCCTATTCCGCTCGTGCAAGTGACGTCACAACGCGTAATACGTTTGCCTTCCGCCACTTCGGATGGCAAATTTACCAGTCCATTTCCATTAATTGGACAAATTCAAGTTAATTAAAATGCAATCCAACATTGCTGACATCAATCAATCGTACGCCAAATTTCCTATATAACTCAGTTCTAGACATGATAAAACAACCGAAACTGTACACCAAATTACTCCTTGTTGTTCAAGGATTCCAGCGAGAACATTGTTCTATTCAATGTTTTCCCAAACTAGAACAATAGTAACTAAGCATGTGAGTTATCCAAAGTTGTGAATTGGGTATAAACAAGCGTTGGCCAAATTTGTCTATTCTGCCGTTTGCCACCAAGTTGCTAATCTCGCATATGGAAATCTAGCATTGGTGACACGTACGCAACAAAAATTAAGAAGCTCTTTAATGTACAAAAATTGATTAATGAAATTCAGATCTTTAAATTACCATACAAAACCATCATTCAATGACCTTATTAAGTACTAAACTTTCCGTTCTATCCTGTTCGGTTACGGTTATACCGCAGTAAACCTCCGCGGTTTAATCCGGCGAAACCATAAATAATCCTTGGGGGGAGGGGAGGAGAAGTGCCCCTTCCCAAATATCGTACTCAGAGTGCGAACGTGGTATAGTCTGGAAACGAGATCAAACCTTATCCTATTTTACAACCTCGTTCCCAGCTGCAGCTAGACCTATGCCCCATAGTCTATACCTTGCGCTCAGACCAATATTAATCACAATTATTAAATCACATGTACAACGTTCTCTGACCAAACATCTTTATTCACAATACACGCGCGTATATATAGTCTATGAAAATCCTATACTATTATCACCAACCGATATTGCATATAGGATCCCTCTTTGAACTAGCTTTGAAGCAGGATCGCAGACGCCCGCCTATTATATTACTCCAGCGACATATAGAGATCATTGCATAAGACCCGCTTCCGGGAGACAGTTCTGGGAAAACCCTCGATTTCCAGGTACTAGATTGTTGATTTAGTTTCGATTTGTCATTTCATACAATGAGAAGCTTTATAGATTGGGAGCAAAGCATTTTAAGAATATCGTTCGAATGTAGGCTATATATTTGAAGGTTTCTTTGCTCGTAGCCTCGTATGGAAGGCGAAAGGGAGAAAACTCCTGATAGCGCAGAGCAACAAGATGAGAGTCGCAATTCTGTGTCCAGCGATGGCCTAGAAACATGCGGAGGCCCGTCATCTTCGACAGCTTCGTTGTCGTTGAGTTCTATACCTGACAATCTTGATAATGAAGCACACATTGACAGCAGTGAAATAACTTTAAATGGTAGGTATTTTAATTTAGTGTTGCAACTAGCTCACAGATCGTCATGATCGAGCTCTTTCATTTTAGATTTAGATATTCAGACACTCAGTTGTCTTGCCCGGGCATGCTCATATTGAATTCTAGAGTCATTGAATTCTAGAGTTCCAGTAGCTTTTTCCTGAATTTTAACGGTGCAATTCGGAAATAATTCTTATATGAATTTCAAATTTAATTCATGTGCAATATCTTTGGAATATATTGAATTTTTGGTTCAAAATCGTTGAAGTATATTAATTAAAGTATGAAGAAACAGCACAGCTGGCCATATGGCAGAGGGGAGATATGCCATGTTGAAATGCATGCACACTGCAGATATAGGATTAACTCAATTAGGGCGTTAAATCGCACGTTAATTGGAAGTTTATACGTCACTTGTTACATTTGAGTCTTTTTAAAATCCACTGATAACACCCTGTAACAGGCAAAAGCCCATCAAATGTTGGACATAAGATTGTTGACAATAGAAGAAGGGCTGCTGAGAAAGCAAAAAAAAGAAGCGCTTTGATTTTCTGTTGAAAGTATCTGTTTTTTTTATGTTAAAGTCCTTGCATTAGTTTCTCGGGGGTTGGGAATTGTTAATTTTCAAATTCCTGGGGGCTGGCAATGTGCAGTGAGCTTTCAAAAAAATTACAAATCCCCGGGGTGTTGCCTGGGGGGGATGTAACAGCAAGAATTGATCCATGTATTAGATGAAAATATGCATGCCTATTTGTATATGCAAATTATTATGTTAAAATCACTGGACTTCTCACTTGACTACAACTTGGAGAATATTTATATCAGTAACTTTACTTTTACACATGTATTTAATTTTTAAATTTGAAAAAAAATTGGTCATGATGTGTGAACATGACAGACTTGACAGTATTACCTTTTATAGTCTTTGCTACTGTAGTCATGGTAACTGGTCATGCTATGAGTATTTCATAGTTGTCAGGTTTTATTAAAAGCTAGGTGTGAGATTTTCTTGAGGTCCTTTATGCCATATTTCCAACTTCATGCTCAGGTATACGCACTTCGTCAAACAGAAAATTTGCATTTCACATAATTGCAATAAAAAATGTGCGAGTTTTTTCCTAGGTGCGAGGCAAGCGCGGGGCAACTTTCAAATATGTGAGTCTCATGCTTAATGCATGGGACTTGGCAACTATGGCATTTACATGCACTTTACAGATAGTCTAAAGGTATGTTTGCACTTCTGCGATTTGTTTGGCCAATTTTTTGGTAAATGTTAGCAAGATGTGAGGAGTCATTTCAGTTGATGATGTTGTCAGATGATGTTTACCTCATATTTTTCAAGTGGATGTGAAAATGGCACAACAAACCGCAGAGTGTAAACCATGCATATTTCTAAATCTAGGAAAAATGTAAATATTCGAGAAATTTTCATAGCATGACCTTGTCTTTTTGACAGCGAAGATTGATAATAAAATTGCCCTCAATGTTGAAATTACCAATGGCAATATCACTTTCCTCTGCAGAGATCGTTGTGAGGCTTGCATGCATGAGGAGAGCATGCAGTATACACATGTTAAATTATATTTATAAGGATAAAAATGCTTGACAAAAACATTGTAGAAGACTAAGTAACAAAGCTCAACAAGCTTCTGAGGAGAGTGTAGCAATACCATAAAGATAGAGCAGATAGTGCAGTATATAACATGCATGAGTTACCCTAAAAACTTTGTTGTTGGCTTCCAACCATTAGTTTCATTGAGCCCTGACCCAACAATCATTTGCCCATGTGTGTACTTGCAAAGCTTTCAGGTAGCCACAGGGACACCAAAGAGGGTGGGGGCAAGCACCCTTCCTGCCCATTTTTTAAAGGGGAGAGGGGTGCAAAAGTGCTCTTTTAATATAAATAGAACAATAACGAAACTGCTAAAGAAAAGAGAATACACCTGTAAGTTAGACAACCAGTTATTCATTATTGTTTTAATTCAGTACTTCTTTATATTTAATAATAGGCATGGCTCTTCTCAACTGCCCTTATGTTAACATTAATCCCCCCCCCATTGCTCCGACATCCCTGGAGAGCCACATGTCCCTGAGAGAAAGGATAGGTGAATGGCAAATATATAAATACAGTCACTAGGACAATGTCCAAACTTGGCTTTTTTAGTTGTTTTGTTGAATGGCTGAACATTAGATAAATGGCTGTAGTTAAGAGTGATTGAGTGCATGCTGCAAAGATATATATTGCGTTTCGTCAGTTTATAGATGTTCCAACAAGAGTTGGTCAATAGTTTATACTAGTATTGGAAAACAGAAGCCCAACAGCAATGATTGTCCATTGAGTATATTGACATATACTCTCTAGACTGTATTCTTAGTTCTGTTATCTCGAGACTGCAGACCATTGGAACCAAAGCTTCAAAAAAACCAGTTGTTTGATGCAAAACAATGGCTTTGACTTATGAATGATCTATTTCTTAAACACTAGACGTTACTACCGCAAGGAAAATGCTGCCAACGCCCAGCATACTTTGCATAAGGGAATACAATTGGCATGACTATTACCATCATTTCTAGTTATATTGAATCAAATGTAGCAATATCACTGGCACTAGTCTTTCTATTCATAGTTCGTATGATAACATGTTTACTATGCGAGCTGTGATTGGTCAATACCCGTGCAGGATGAGACAATCATGTACGGAAAAGTTTAGGCGCGGATTTTAAAATGTCGGGAAATGCTAATTTTTTCAACTCCTGAATTAAAATTTGACAATTAAAATATGTCGAACGAGAAGGAAATGAACGAAAACAAGGAACGGAGGTTCGCTCTACCCGCTCTAGCAACAGAGGAACACGTTGACAAGTTAGTCGAAAATGCACAAGCAGAAAGCACAAAATACAAAACAATTTATGTTTACCGTTGTTTCTTTGTCGTTATTTTATAAAATAATTACCGAATGGTTTTCCGTACAGGTTAGTCACTAGTCACTAGCAGTCAGATTAGTCACTAGTCTTGTATTCTTGCTCTATTTCTCATAATTAGCATAATTTAGTCGGTTGTGTAGCATAATTAATTTTTAGAATCTGGTCACACTGTTGATGCGAGTGGAGGCAGTTGGTGTAGAGCTTAAATACTCATTGTTCACATATGTAAATGAATTATTGTACAGTAGCTCATTTCGGTGTACAATGCGACTGTGTAACCAATCTAGTACAGTTTGTGTATGGCAGTTGATTGTCTCAGTATCACAGTCAAATTTTCAAAGTTGCCACAAATATTGTTTGTCGTACATGAAACAAATGCTATTTATACATGACAATCAACCCCATTAATGCACCTCTGGAGACAAGTTGTCATTACTCGTTATTTTGTCACTACCATATATGGTGTTAAACTATACTGCATGCATGTTGTAACCGGCATCCTTGAAACACCTATAAAACAGATAATGGGTTTACTAAGTTTCACAGAACGTGTTATATAAATAAAAATATAAATAACAACTAACAGCAACAAATTGAGATAGGGGTTGAAAAGTTGTTGCGTAGCTTCTCTGTTGTTGAACTTGTGGCCTTGTAAATTCATGTGTCTTGCTCTCACGTGGTTTGGGAGTTTGTGAGAGCTCCCCAATAAACCGACTATTTTCAGTTTAAAAGAGCTAAGCAGGATTATTTTTGTAGTCTTGAGGTCATATTCTGGGGCCGGTTGTATAAAGGTCTTAACTACATTTCAACTACCCGTTTTGTAGTTAAATAGTAGTTAACTGTAAAATTCGCGATTCTGATTGGTTAACTTTCGCACTAACTATATAGTTAAATTTAACTACTCTTTTATACAACTGGCCCCTGACAGTTATCTTAAGTGGTCATTGTTCACTTATATACATGGATTAAGTTGTATTATTCTTTGTAAGTACCACGAATTGGGGAGTAAATTTAATCGATTTCGGGGTGAAATGCTTTTCATTTAATTCATTTGTAATTTATATAGAGTCTCGCCGATTAAACATTCGTGTTCCAAAATACTGGTCAAAATATTACTATGTAGATCATAATTTGTGAATAATATACAATATTTCATATCATGAATTCGTTAACAATAGTCGATCAGCCGGTTATCATATAGGTCTTTGATTGTTTAAATCAAAACAAAAGTCAAAACACAGCGAGCGCATTACTGTATATTTATATGAATCAATGCCGATTTGCGTGTTTAAGACTTCAGTAAAGTCATGAAAGCACATTGCTTGCCTCTAGAATGAACACTAAAAAGTTCATCGCCTTGATGTGCATTACCAGAAAAAAATAACGCCTTACTTACCTGAATTTTTCAGAACCGATGCTTCCAATATAAAAATAATTGAATAAAAGATTGTATATAAAATCATGTAACAACTGATACATAATCTTATTCGAACTCTCCTCTTAGACGCCAGGTCTAATTCATCCAAATCTCGACAATACATAGATCGATGCAAAAGACTGGGGCGAGTGAACTTTGGAGAAACGTTATCACGTCAAGAATAGTGTGCTGCCTCGCTGACGCTCGGCAGCAATAAAATTTTCATCGGAAAGGTTTTCATCGGAAAAGTTGGTCATTGCAGTCGATTTCAACTATTAACTTATAAATGTTCCGAACTTCGTTTCGAACTTCGCAAATTCGTTGCGAAGTTCGAAAGTTTTTCGACAAGGAATTTTCGAAGTTCGGAATGTTTTAGTGAGAAGTTAGTTGAAATCGACTTTAATATCATATGGTACACCCCTCAAATTGTGAGTCTTTCGCCACGCCCCTAAAAATCCAGAAAAACCCCAGAAAAAACCCAGCTTACGTCAAATGCAGGATTTTTGTGGCCAGTTTTTGCACCAATTAATGTACTTTTTGTACTTTTCCAACACCCGAAAAATGTTTAAAATACTTTCTGAGTGAAGACCCTTCGTCAGAAACTGAGTGTCATGGGAGGGAAGACCGCTTTCTGGTGTTAGTACCAAAGCGACCATAACAATGGCACGTGACCCTATTAACGACTCAAATGCATGATTGGTCAAAATTATTTGAGACTACCGGCCATTGCGAACACGAAAACAGATAGCCTAAAAATATATAAAAACGCAATAAATGCACAAGGGATTATTTGCAAGATAGAAAACGTATTTTTAAAAGTATTTTTAAGTCAGTTCAAATGCACTTACTTAATTTGTTTAAAAAATACACACGAAGGTGAAGGAGCACCGATAAAAACAGTAATCACTATGATGGCAAACAAGAGACAAAAACAAGCATAAAGAAATAGATTTACACTCAACAAGCACCCGTTTTACTACTGTATATAGAAACAACAGATATAACAAACAAATCTTATATATTGTGAGAATAAGTCGGAGTATTCTTGAACGTCAACACTGCATGTATCCCTTTTGCCACCTTCATTTACAGCTTTCCGCATATAATGTCAAAGGAATTCCAAACATCGCTCTAGCTTTGCGTTGTTTAATTTCTGGATTATCAAACCAAGTCCACGAATTGATACCCCGTTCCCTGTTTTTAAAATTGTTTAGAGCTTTCTTTAAAACGGGATACATTGTCAGGGAAATGTCTATTTATATAGGCGGTAAAAAGTTTAACAAATTGTATGGACGTAAATCTCTGTGACCAATTACCTTCCAGATTTAGAAATTATAAATGAGCCTCATTTATCAATATTTTCTATAGTCTCAGATTAATGCATTATTAGCAGGGTGGCGAGTTGCGAGAGCTTGATTACGTCTACATAATCAGAAATTAAATGATTAGCCTGTTTCAACTCTGGAGTTTTCGTGATCAAGCTCATACTGTATACGAGGATATGTACTCGACATTCTTTCCAAGACACTATATTTTCTAGTTCTAAAAATAGCCAAAAAATGTCATTAAGTTGTTCTTTTGGATAGAAAATTACCATCTAGTTTAACTAAAAACATCCAGGCTAATTGGCTAAATAACTAAAAATTATGGAAACGTACTCCGATAGTAGACAAACAAATAATGGATATATAATGCTCACTATGGATATTTGCATTTTCTCTTCAATGTCTTGAACATACTTTCACTTTATCACTGCGGACACGTGGTCTGTATAGTCGCAAATTCTTCTCTGCAACTGTATGATGTATTATACAGTAGTTGAAATCCATGTAATTACTTGATTGTGATATAAATCGAAGTGGTCATCTCTTTTGATATTTCCATGGTATATGGCGGGAATGTTACATCAAGTCGAGACATATTCTGTGCTAACCTCGAGAATCGAGCCCAAGGGCAATGCCACTGACCACCGAGCTGTTGGGGTACCCGATTGGGGCACTCCAAAATATTATAGGTATACATCACTGTACATAATACTAGATTTAGTATCTATTCTGTTAGAAATGAAGCCGGAAGTCGGCCATTACTAATGGACCAACTGACAACACTTTTGATGCTTCATATGTTAAAATAATGTGGTAATATGCTATTTTTATAGTTTGAAGACATTTTAAAAAGAAATAGAGACAATTGTCCTGCATTCTTGGTGCCTTAATAATGGCAATGTTTAGCTGCATGGCTTCATTTTCTGCACCAGTGAACAATAGGTTGCGCTATCCAGTCTATTTTCCAGATCAGTGGTATACATTCAAAGCAGGATGTCCAGTCCACCTAATATAATACATATTTTACGAATACTGTATGATTGTGGGACGATGTAGCAACAAGCCATGAATACTAATACTTGTCGTTCATGTTTTTATCCCTACACTGTTTAAAACAACAGGAAATACTATTCGATAGTTTGAGCCATGATCCTATTTACGACTATTTGAAGCATTTATACTCACATAACATCATCTTTTTAAAAATTACTAATGAATGCAAACACTACAATATGACTATGCAGTATAACTTTAAACCTTTTTACTGTGGTTTCTCATTTTGAAAGTTTATAGTAATTAACTTTAGTTCTGCTTTTGCTTTTAGACAACAATGCCAATGGAGTGCAATTATGTCCGGACTGCAAAAGTAAGCTTGATCCTAATGTACACAAATTCTGTTACGAGTGTGGGAAAAACGTACAGGATTTTTTTCCCAATGTGCATAAAAAACAAGGTAAGGATGTAACTTGATGTTTAGAATTTTAGTGTGTATCAAAGATCTTCGGCTGGGAGGTCGTTATAGACTTTCGCGGTGTCCCACCTTTCGGGTTTACGGTGGCTCCCTACAAATTTTTAAAGTAAAATGATGTTTAGAATGTTAGTGCGTGTCAAAGATCTTCGGCTGGAAGGTCGTTATAGACTTTCGCGGTGTCCCACCTTTCGGTTGGCAATTTGTATGATTTCCAACCAGATGAAATTTTCATGTAGACGGTAAACAAACTTGTTTTGCACAGAGCAGATGCTCAAACTAAAAAGATGAATAAATAATTCGAAAACTTTAACGAATAATGAATAATTTGGAAACATTGGTAATAAATAACGAATAATCGAGTCCCAATTATTCCGCTTTCGTCCCAATATATTTATCGCCATGTAAACACACAAATAACTAAGTAATGAAGAGCAGAAAGAGGAAATATTGTAACATTGACTACGTGATAGTTTCATCTGTTTCACGAGTAGCACGTTCTTTCAGTTCTTTTAAAAAGAACAACTACATCACTAACAATATTAGCTGATGCATCGGTTTCGGTAGGGAAATTTTACTGTAGACTTCTTGCGAAACTGGACTTTCATCAATGTAAATTTTCAGCCTGTAGGTTTATAACATATACTATAGGTTTTCAAACTAGGCTTTACCACAAAAACTTTTACATGTTTTTTATCAAGACTGGTGTATTGGCATAATGTAGAAAATGTGAATGTTAAGAAGTGACATTTACTGCTGTCAAATGTGTTTGATTTTTCGGACCGTAAACCTTTAAACACCTAACATCATAACATCGCAAGGTACAAGCTAAATTAGTGTCATCTAATGTTAATTTTTAAGTATGTGGATTTAATTCGTTTTTTAGACACCAATCTTTCTCACACACCCGTGTCTGTGTCTGGTAGCTCTGAACAAACATCGAACAGTGTGACTGTTGTTGCAAGTACTATTGTGGAGGTCAAACAACAAGTTGTAAGAGAAACAGAAACGGCTGTTGCAGAGACAATCGGACAAGGATCCCAACAGCTTACTGCAACTGTGTCAGAAAATACATCTGTAAAAGAAGAAGATAGGGTTGAAGATGCAATGTCACAAGCAGGAAATGGAAATGGTAATAAACTAAATACATCTGGTGCTGGACATAGTGTGTTTAGTTCTGCTGAACAAACTTCAAAACAAACGATTGTTGCTGCGAGCCAAATTCAGGAAATAAAACGAGTTGTGGTGCAAGAAACGGTGGTTACAGAGACAATGACAGAAAGCGTGCAACAGTCCTCTGCTTCACCAGAAAAGACGACAATTTACGATCAAAATAGTATTGACGTGGGTAAAGAAGGTGGTGAGCATGTTGCAACATTAGGTTCTGCGGAAGGCGATCAGGTTTCTAAAGACAGTGGGGATGTTAAAAATACAGTACAGATACCCAATAAGGATTTATTGCCAAGTAATGAAAAGAATCCGGATTTTCTTCGTCATGACAAGAACGTTAGCGGAACAAATTCTGACGACCAAAGTGGTATAATTGAGGTGGATGCTGAGAAGTCCAGGTGTGCTGACGAATTGACGAGTGACCTTGAACCTATTGAAGAAGATGAAAAAACCATTACAAAAAGTGAAAACCCCGATCCAAACGAGGTTTTAGACAAGTATTATAGAGTCCTAGAAGACATACAAATGGATGAAACAGGAAACGTTGATGATGTGAAAGTTACACTGCAATCAAAAGAGAAGAAAGAGGGCGAGAAGAAAGAGGGCGAGAAGAAAGAGGACGAGAAGAAAAAGAGCGAGAAGAAAGATTCTCTATTAGCATTTAATGTTAGCGGAACAAATTCTGACGAACAGAGTGGCATAACTGAGGTGGATGCTGAGAAGTCCAGGTGTGCTGACGAATTGACGAGTGACCCTGACCCTTCTATCGAAGAAGATGAAAAAATCATTACAAAGAGTGAAAAACCAGATACAAACGAGCTTTTAGACAAATATTATAGAGTCTTAGAAGACATACAAATGGATGAAACAGGAAACGTTGATGATGTGAAAGTTACACTGCAATCAAAAGAGAAGAAAGAGGGCGAGAAGAAAGAGGACGAGAAAAAAGAGGACGAGAAAAAAGAGGACGAGAAGAAAGAGGGCGAGAAGAAAAAGGGCGAGAAGAAAGAGGGCGGGAAGAAAAAGGACGAGAAAAAAGATGGCGAGAAGAAAGAAGACGAGAAGAAAAAGGGCGAGAAAAAAAAGGGCGAGAAGAAAGAGGACGAGAAGAAAAAGGGCGAGAAGAAAGCGGGCGAGAAAAGACATCAGCAATCAGGTGGTGTTCAGGTATGTTTTACAAGCCATATCACGAACCTGAAGGTTTGAGCGAAAATAGGTCGAAATTTGATTGATTTAATATATTACCTCGAAATGTTAAACTTCGTGTGTTCGTTGACGTTGTGCTTTCACTCAAATCATTCAGTGTCACATGTATGTGAGTATGTAACTTCGAAGAAATTTTAGCAGCATTGCCTCTGTTCTTCGCATAGGGATTCCATGCTTTATGGCGTTTAACACTATTAAATTCATATGGTGAATTTCGAGAGA
This sequence comes from Trachythela sp. YZ-2020, assembly GCA_016169945.1. NCBI lineage: Eukaryota > Metazoa > Cnidaria > Anthozoa > Malacalcyonacea > Clavulariidae > Trachythela > Trachythela sp. YZ-2020. The sequence continues at coordinate 464,118 of JADLSH010000164.1, read as the reverse complement.
AATTTATTGGTTTTGCAATGTAGTTAATAGCGGATTAAAATACATTAAAATACACTTTATAAAAATCACTTATTTAAAGCACATATAATACTTTTTACCTTTTTACTGGGATGTCCGATAAAGATAATCAGAAGTATAATTATAACACAGTTGAAGTTTCCAATTTGTGAATGTTTTTAATTATTTTAACACTCGGAGGTGAGCAGCGAACAAACCATAAACCGAGTTAGCCAAAGATCTAACATGCATGTTATTGCTACTTTATGTCTTGGAATATTACAAATATTCGGGCATTTCGTTCCCTTTGTCAATTGTCCGCAAGTTAAGGTAGAAAAGTGGCTTTTTATGGGGTCATCTCTTATCCATACGCATTAACAGGTTTATGATTGGTTGATTATGACAATAAAAGACAATGGACTGTATAGAAAAAGTTTCTAAGGAACACCGATCACTTTTGTTTTAGGAGGCAAATCACAAAAGCTGTTCATATATGTATACGTATTATGCCGGACTACAGAATTTGTTTTAGAGGATTTAAGCCATGAATGTTTGACAATTTTTGACAATTGAATATATAAGCAGCTGTTTCTACATTAATTTTTCTCCTTATATACGAGAGTCCTTCTTATATAATTTATAATTAATACTACTGTCACAACCCGATGGTTTAAAAGCAAAAGAGAAACATATTAAGATCGGAAAAAGTCCGTGTGTGAATGAAAAACAAGCGAGAATGTTAAAATAGTTATTTTCGAATTTATCCTCAGTATTGTACAATACAGAATGTGAAAAACTAAAGCCCAGAGATTCTTTTAAAAGGTTTTTTATAAAACGAATGTTTATGGATTTTAACGTATATGCTGTTTAATAATTATGTAAAATAATTATAACTCTTTTCAATTTACATTGTCGAAAACAGAACGAAAAGACTGAAGGGACTGAAGAAACACTTCTAAGCTTGTCTGAGAAGGTACCCAATCCATCGTCAGCGGATCCTGCGGATGAGGTATATTTAACTGTAATTATTTATATTTTTAAAGCTCTGCAGTGCACTGCATGCACTATAGGGTGTACAAAACCACAGTTAATAGATGAAGATGGTTAGGCTAGCTGGATCACGTGACAAATATGTTATTGTTCACTGTTTATGAGGGTCACGTGATGCGATGTATTCATCACTCAACACCTCATCACCTCATTAAGCGTGGTTTATACAGCGAAGCACAGTCGGATCTACAAACTCTTCGAAAAATTCACCCTGTTTGTGGCGCTATTTGAAGCAAATTTTGAAATTTAAGTTCCGAATACATGCCTGGGCATAATTGCGCCTTTTTTTGGCTGTGCAACAAGCCAAAAGCACGGGTTTTCGCTTTTTAAAATCCAGTCACTTCGCGATGATGACAGCGAGCACACCGTGGCTTTGAAGAAAAAAGCAAGAGAAGAATGGCTTCGATTGATACTGCGAACGAGAGAGACGACACCGGAGTTGAAAAAACGTATCGAGGCAAACAATATCTTTGTTTGCGAGCTCCATTTCAAGCCAGATTGTATATTAACAAGTAAGTTTATGTTCATATTTGCGCTTGATATTTAAATACCGCTGCGGTACAATGACCACAGGACTTCGCAGTTTATAAATAAAACAAAGGGCTCTTTTATATGAATATTTGTGTATTTAATGTAGTATTTATACATAATCTTTAGGCCCTACAAGAAAAATTCTCGTTACTGCATGGCAGCGTCCCTACGGAAAATCTGGCCAAAAGAAGCCACGAAATTGAAGAGATTTCGCAAGAGAAGGGGAGTATTCCAGCAGCGACAGAGGGAAAATGTTTCTTTCTACCCAGACCTATGAGGGTTTCAAAATCTCGGTCTACTCCCACATCGAGGCAATTAAGTTCCTCCTTGCTCAGGGCTTTTAGTATGTCCTGAGTGAGAGATTTATGCAGGATGTGGTTGAAGATTACTTTGGGCACCAGAGCGAAAGACGTACAGACAGCCCCACAGCTCAACAGTTTGGATACAACGACCTAACCATTGCAGCACAAAGGGATATTGCCCCGGTGGTAAGAGGTAATGTTGGTGGTCGTTATGCCAAAGAGAAATGGTACACAGTCAGCGATGAACCGGTGCATAAAAGAAAGAAACAGAAGTAAACTGTCTATTAATAGATAGAGATGGTTTATATGTGTACTAGTATGAATATCTTTAAAAATAAATGTTGGTATGAGCTTTCTTCTGTGTCAAAGAACCCTGAATTTATTCATGAGAGTAAATTAAGAAAGCTCAGAACAATTTGAATAAGCATGCGTCTATACATCTTTTACTTGTCAAAGAGAAGAGTCTTGCACATTTGGCATTAGACTGTGTAAAATCATCTGGCATTAGACTGTGTAAAAAAATAAAGTAGGTTGCAGTTTAATGAGTTAACAAGACACAATGCCAGATTTTTTGGTTAATAACTCGTAAAGTAGGGCACATTGTGCCTTAATGGATTGACAAGTGATAATAGTTTGCCACATCAAATGCACGTTTTAGTTCACTGATGTAAACAGTGTTATATGTGTGATTGACTGGCTAGGATATGTAATATATCACTAAATAACACCTGTGGTAATACAGAACTATATCTGGATCTGTAACTATTTGTAACATCATGGCATTTCAGACTTAGTTCTAGATCTATCAACCATGCTTAGCCACTACACCAGAATATTTACTTATAATGAAAACATTTAACCTGGCTGCACTAGTAATTGGATGCATATAGACAGTAATATATGAATATGCAGAAATACCAAATATTTTTTCCAGGCTAGCAATTAAAACATGCAATATTTTCCTAATGAAAGTTGCAGTACTATCACTCAATATATTTACAACTATATAATCTGTGTCTTGAAATGAACACACAAGCCTATAAAAGATAAAAAAAACCTTGTCTAAACGTTTCAACAAGCTAAGGCGTGGTTAGTTCATTTCAAGACAGAGGTTATATTCGACACCATAGCTGACACTGAAACCCCAAGACAAAGATATTTCCAACTATAATTATACAACTATAAATATTTACCCTATATACATTCATTTTTCATCCGAACTTTGTTTCATGTCCTTTCTAAGTGCCCCTTTTCTCACTTCCTTTTCTTTGATCTTATATTTTGCAACATAGTCTTTAGCATAGGAAAAAGATCTCACTTTCAAGTAAAGTTTGACAACATTTTCCAAGCATAATTTTGGAGTCGAACTAGTAGAAGTGATCCCAGAAGCTACTACAATGTTATCCCACAATGACTTAACTTTGGGTGACTCTAGAGTTAAAAAGGATATGTTCTCAGTTGGTATGTTTCGTAGAACCAGTTTTGACTTGGCTACTTCAGTTCTAAAACAGACTTCAGCTTCTTCTAAGATAGCCACCAATCATCACATGGTGTAACCAGGCCACCTCTTGTCCGGACTGATATGAAGTTGTTCGACTCATTTGAACACTTCATATTCTGCAGTAACTCTTGCAGTTCTTTGTTCTCTGGGCTAGATTTCCCCTTGTTCTTCTTAAATAATTTTGAGACAACATACCCACCAATGTACGAAAGAGGTCCACGTTCAGCTGGATTAATTTGCATAGCTTGCGCAGCAACAGGAGTAGATTCACTCTTATTTGGCTAACATTGTACAAGCCAACCAAATGATCTGGAATATGAATCATTATCAAGTTCGTTACCCTGAAGTCTGTACAGTTCAAAAATTCACACGATCTCGGTATCAACCCATAGAAATCCTCGAGAAGTTTGTCTTGTAAATATAGCTTTGAACAAAGCCTCACTAGCTGACGCCGTCTTTAAGCTCGTATTTATTTATTTCTTCGCCGTATATGTTCTCCTTTATGATATTGGCTTTTATGGTTTCGACAATCGAAGCCACCGTATGATGAGAAAGTCCTGTATTTACAATACAATCTGAGTCAACTCTTTGACTTTCGTCTCGATGTTTTGAATTGGTATGCCGTGTTAATCCACCCTTTGATTTGCAAATTTTGTCGCACTGCATGCATGGAAATACTTTCTGACCTTCGATTTCAACCAGAGCATCAATAAACTCTTGTTCTACTTCGGCATTGTCGGCCTCAGTGGTAAAATCAACAGTAACATTCATACGACATGCATCACCTTCTATCTCGCCCTCGCTGTCATACGCTAAGGAGTCTAAGCGACGTTCCTCGGTTTCCTCGGCTAATTTTTCTTCCAAATACTGGCCAACTTCAATGTTTATATTCAATATATCCGCCATGATAAGGAACGTAAACTTAAACCGGCCGTGGCGGATAAAAAGCGAGTAAAACGCCGCTGGAATGTATCAAATCACTCCTCAAGCATATCAAATTACAGCTTGAGAAGCGAACCTATGAACACATCACATCACGTGACATTTTTTCCCGACATCATTTGCCGCCCTCTTTGATGTTTTGCCGCTAGCCTAACCATCTTCATCTATTAACTGTGATAAAACGGAATCCTGGCTTCAAATATATATCTCGAAAATAGACAGTAAAACTGTTTAAAATTATTATTTTTCATTTCAACGATGGTTTTTAAACTTGAGCTATTTGTTCGAGAGAATGACACGATTTCCGGTTATAATTCCATGACACGCAATCACGAATATTTCTCTTTGATCTTGACCCCAATCCCGTTGTTTGAGATCGAAAAATCAGAAAGTTGAGATGCGATAAAGCTCAGACAACTACTTAACTAATTAAAATTACTTAGCTAATCAAAACCAAATACAATTAAATTACTTAATGCCGACGGCTACGATTGGCGCGATTAACGAACGAGCCCTTCTTAGAGGAAGAGAAAAGAACAAGTTTTCTTTAAATAATCAAGGTTAGAAGCAGGGCTTCGGTTTTTTATTCTGCTTACATTTGTTAATATTTTTCAAATTTAAAAGAACTTAAGATACGTCTACAAATTTGAGTGGCAGCGTTGTATTGAATATGAAAACAACTTGTGAAATGAGTCATTTCATCTGCAAACTATAGTTAAGTGATGTAACATGAGATTTTACAACCACTAGTTCTTGTAACTAATTAGCATTTTCATTATTCATTTGCATGGGGTTTACAAGGGTATACATGTGACGTTATCATTGAATTTGATTGAAGGGTATATTTTTATTATTATTATCAATGGTTTAATTACACTTTTTCGCAAATAAATTACAAAGTGTTTACAAGGTTGTTGTAAGAACATTATTGACTTATACACATTTATTATAATACTAGGTAGAACTTAATTACTAAAAACTCATTAATTAAGCGAATTTGCATTAAATTACTTTGTCATGTTACTCAAGTAGAAAACTCAGATCGAGGACCCCCATTTAATGGACATGAATTTAGTACATATGCTCGCGAGAAAGGATTCATTCACAAACCCGTGAAACCCAGACATCCGAGAGGAAATGGTGAAGCGGAGAAACTCATGCAGAACCTGAAGAAGATGGAGAGAATTGCAAAACAGGAGAGAAAGAAATATCGTACTCCAACAGAAGGAAAGTTAAATACTTACCGTGCTACACCGCATCCTGCTACAGGGAAAAGTCCATACGAGCTCATGTTTGGAAGAAAGATGCGACTTGGAGTATTGCCAGAGATCTCAGAAGCACTCGAACGTGAAAATGACCCTGAAGTTAGAAATAATGATGCTTTGTATAAGCTGAAGTCTAAAAGATATCACGATAAGCGCAGGAACGTGAAAAAATCCAAAATTGCTGTTGGAAACAGGATTCTCACGAAGAACAAGCGAACAGATCTACTTAGCCCGATTCCTGATAGAGTAACCAAGATACGTGGAAACGGCGTGACAGCCCGATTTGATGACGGGAAAGTTTTCATGCGAGATAAGTCACATTTCAAGATTGTACGAGAGAAATCGCGGTTCGAGAGACGAGAACGAAGAGAAAAAACGTCTGAAGAGAACATACTCAACGGAACGAGAATTCATCAGAATACGCGAGACGTCATGTTGGGTCAGATCGATCATGGCGAAGCAGATCAGCCGATGAATCCACACAGTAGCAGTACTAACGACCGCAGACAGCCGATTTACGTGACGCGCCGAGGTAGAAAACCCAAAGTAGAAAACCCAAAAAGAATAATATGCTATATAAACTCGTGTAAAAATATTAAACTGTATGTAGTCGACAGAACACTTTTATTAATATACAGCTAATTCAATAAAGGTTGTCTTTCCAAAAGCGTGAACCGTAAACTCTGAGCGATCAAACGATGATAGGATATCGCCTATTTAGGTCATTAAACTCAAGGCTTTTGTAGCAAGTTGGTTTTCTATCGTAAGTTTTCTATATGCCTATAGACATCGTTTAAAAGAAAAAATTTCGAGTTTACTGGTCTAAATAAACAATAACCCATCATCCATTGTGCGCTCATAGTTTATCGTTTACGCTTTTGAAAGGACAACCTTAATTGAATTGGCTGTATACAATTTGTGAAACGTACGAGGTATATTTGAGTTTATAACAAAAGTTAAGAAAGTTAAAAAGAGAAGAGAAATATTTACATTATATATATAAGTATATCTAGAGATAAGCTAAAAATTATTATCAGATGGAATAAGAAAATGATTGGAGAGCTTTCTAATTGTAATTACTTATTTATCTTGGCAATTGTGCTTGGGAAGAAGCTATTTTTAAAGCGTTCTGTTCTATAATGATAAGTCATTTGAATTCCTGGTGTTGTATTGGCACAGAATAAAGATGTATACAGAAGGGTCACTCAGCGGTGCAACGTGCCCTCGGTTTTTTATGCAAAAATATGCAGTTTACTGGCCAGAGAAATGGCGGATCAGCCAGTTTGGCGTGCTTATTGGCCAGAAAAAGCAATTGACTGGCCAGAGAAATGGCGGCCAACATGCGTAATGCGATATGCGCGACCCCAAAAAATTCAAAGGTTCCCAAGAGAGTGAACCCTCTATATAATATTTACTCTATGGTATTGGTGAGCAGTTGCTCTGGTTTGCAGCACGTGTTCCTTTAGAGGGCCATGTTTAATAATTTTGCTCAAGGTTTTTATGCAGTTTGTGTTTCGTCTATTATCTAATCTTCTAGTGGGGGCTTTGACAACTTGCTTTAAATTATGTCTTGCTGACAGGAGAGATATTTCTAGGTCGTTAAAATCCCCAAGAAGAATGATACCACAGTTAGGGTATCGGTTGCACAGCGAATCAATGGTAGAAGATAAATATTCCTTTAGTGACTGGTGGTCATTCGGAGGTAGAGACCAGGTGGATTGAAAACAGCCCAAATTGCTATGCCACAAAGAGGTCTAGGTAAGCGAGAGGACGCTTCCAAAGCCACAAGCATTCGAAGTTATCGTTTTCGAGATCTGTTCGGCGGTTGGCATGGAGACACTCGGATAGATATATGCACACACCACCTCCTCGACGATTTGTGCGGTCTTTACGAGAAAGGTTATATCCGTAAATTGAGGCAAGGCTATCATCGATGTCGTCACTAAACCATGTTTCGGTAATTGCCACCATGTCGACTGGGTTAACAGAAAGTGATGCTGTTAACTCGTGTAAGTTTGGTAAGAGTGGTCGGGCATTTAATAAAGAAATTTTCGGAAGTATGGTTTTCTTGGCACGATCGCCGACAGCACGATTAGGTTTGGCAGCATTGGTAGTATTTACTTGAATAAGATTATTTTGGTTGCGCTGAAAAAGGCAATTTTTAGGGGGGTGACGGCTAGATAATATGACAGGGATGTCTTGTATAGAGTTGAAGTTGGACTGCGGTACTTTCGATACTTTCACCAAATTATGTCTGTTGTGAGCGATCGGGGTACTTATATTGCTTCCAATGACGGATTTTAGTACTGAGCTATTTGAAGTGTAATCGGGCCAGTACAAAAATAGGTGTGTAAAGATCACTTATAGTCGGCATGGGGCATGTTATGTCCGGTACATCGCTTCTCTGTGGTGTTGTAATGGAGCTAGACATAGGCTTGTTACGGTTTACTGTTTGGGAACAATTGGTGAGGTTTTGGCAACTCGACCAGTGGCAATTTAGCTATTCAATCTGGGGGTAAAGCTGTTTTCGCAGTAACAGGTACCTGGCTTAAGATCGAAGATTGATGGGGGCGACAATCCGACAATTGTTGAGGTTTTAGAAACTCGACCAGTGGCAATTTAGCTATCCAATCTGGGGGTAAAGCTGTTTTCGCATTGACAGGTACTTGGCTTAGGGTGGGTTTTGCTTTTGATTTCGTTTCTGGTTTCATATGTCGGCGATTCAGGACATTAACTATGTCGGATTGTTTTAGTTCGTTATCATCTGAAGTTGACGAAACTAAATTATTTAAGCTCTTCGTAGAATGGGGAGATTTACAGGCTTCCCCTGCCGTACTTAATGAGTGGTCTTTCCTAGGGGATTGTGGTATAGTGTCAGATTCCCATGTAGCTGTTTGGACCTTGATCTCCATTTCATGATTTATTGTTGACGAGTTTGTATTATGTAGTTCGTCTGTAGGCATTAAACCATGCATACATTGACCTTTATTAGGTGGTAAATCTTGAACAATAGAAGCAAAACAGAACATTTAGCAAATTCAAGGCAGTTCGTTTTAAAATCAAGCCAAAATTATTTTAAAATGTTAAAATTTTGCGGAGCTCAAAATTTGGCCTCCATCTTGCATATCATGATATGTGACATAATTGAAACCTCATTATTCATAAATGTTTTCAATTACCTAAAGAGACAACTGTTGTAGCTATGAAACTCTGTCGTAGCTATGAAACTCTGATACTTGTCAAAGTGAGAATAAAAATAAGTGAATACCTCAGCTTACACAGACCGGTACTCTCTTCTCTTGGGTAGGGTGTTCTCGAGACCCTCTTAAATACATAGGTCCTAGATTAGATACTTATAGCATGCATTTCAAACTTTGATTGATCAGGGTTATTAAAATGGCTGTGTATGAAGGACGTCCACGACTAAAAACCAATGACTCTATCCATGCAATGCCAATGACCCTATATAAAATGGCGAACATGAGCTGTTTCTCAACGCCTTGAGAAGTCCAAGCCTGAACTAGTTTATGCATGTAAAATGCTACCATTATTATTATTATTTAGTCTTTATTAAAATGTTTAGACACAACATAACTGTGACTTTACATGGGTGGTAAAGTTTAAAGAATTATATTACACATTTACATGATTTTATAAAACTAAAGTTAGATATATAGACTTATTAGTTCTTTTGTAAAGCTAAAAAGTGAATGTTTGTATAATACATAATTAGAAATTATTAAAAAGACATCTATTTATAAAACATCGATTAAACCTTTCAGTCTTGACTTGAGGGATGATAAAATTTTGATCTCGTGTCCTTAAAGTTCTTTCTTTCTTTTCTGGGAGGAGTTCATGAAGAACTTGCTCTCTCTTCGATAAGCGAAGACATATTAAAATCTATGGCCGTATACCCATATCGATGGGCTCGTCTGAAGAATTTATCTATACGTTCTACCATGCAATATGCACCCTGTATAATAAGCATTAATTAAATATACTGCAATTGGTCTATTAAAGAATATCAACGCAGTACTTTTTTCAAAGCTTATATCAATTAGAACAAATCTTTGTGAGATTGATATAATTTCTAGATCAGCTACTCAGGCTACTTCTTGACATATATACTTAAACAAGAGCATAACGTTTCCGTAATTAATTTCAACATATGACGTCTTAATTAATTGGCGTTGCACCCAGCGCTTAGGTTGGCCCCAACTGGAATATATATGCATTTATACAATAGAAATTTCTCAGCATGCCGGTGGGCCTAGCCTATATAGGTGGCCACGCTGTCCCTTCTTTTAGCATTCAAACACCGGTACGGCGAGTAGCCGGTAGTTGTTTGAATAACGAAATTTCCTGTGAGCTGAATGTTACAATATTGAACAATTTTACTTTGTGGTTATGCTGCGAACACCCGGTACCCTAGTACACGATCACTTGTTGTCACTCGAGAAAACATGACCTGTTATTTATGATTTGAATGCAGATTCGAAGTATTCCTATATGAATTTGGTACAGTATTGCAATGCTACTACCAACGTAACAACTCACTCGAGCACATTTGGTCATCACATAATTACCAAATGACAATATTCTATTTCTTATAATTAACATTCCGTATTTTAATAGGGGAATAGTAAAGAACAAGGCTACTTTTACAGAAAAGAAGAGGTTGAACAAGGTCAAGGAAAGAAGAACAAGAACAAGGGAAAAAGCAAAAATAATACGTAAGTGTAGCGTGATTTAGATTTATATAAGTATGATAAAACTCGAATTATAATTTTTTAAGAGACAACAACAAAAAACCACAAAGAGTTGTACAGCAACGAAACTAAATACATAAATTTGATCCGAACAACGACTTGAGCATTTCAGGTAATGTAACTTTAGTAGGTAACTATTTAAGTTTTATACTTGTTAGCCTATCATTTGCTAACAAGTCGAAACTGATTATACACATTTTTGGTAAAGACATTCCCAGGTCAAATTTCTGAGCATGACAGTATATAAAAATACTGTGAAAATTGCTCTCTATATATTCAACATTCGCAAGTTCAAATGTCCGGGTATAGCCTGCGGAAAGCAGCCGTTTGATTGGTGCTCGTTTCTCTCCCCAACAAGAGTCTGCGATTTGAGCAGGGAAATTCCATACTGATAACGTCAGTATGCCCAGAATCTGGACATCTGTTCTGATTGGCTTATGTCTTAATCTAATATAATTTAGAATAATTATGCAACTTAAACACGAGTGACGAGGCGCGAGGGATCGATATTGATGTTTTTAGAAGTTGACTAGGTTTGACCGATATTTGTCAAAATTTAACGTTCAAAGTTTATGAACAAGGCAATTTAATGCTCTATAAAATTTTATGTAAGGAAGAGATGTTTTGGTTTAGGTGAGTTTTTGAAATTTAATACAACTGTTACATGAAATGATTAAGTATAGGTGATTTTGAGGCAATTACGAGGGGATATGATGTCAGTTCGCTCTGAACAGGAAATTTATATTTATATTTGTCATCACTAATCCAGATAATATATAGTTGAAAACTTGCCCAAACCCTAACAATTCGCAATGAAATCGCCGTGCCATGGCGAATATAAATATCTTTGAATGAAGTTTATACGTGCAATATTTTATAATTATATGATGTTCACCCGGCAAAATATAAACAACCCAAAATCGATCATAAAATGAAATCGCCGTGCCATGGCGAATATAAATATCTTTGAATGAAGTTTATACGTGCAATATTTTATAATTATATGATGTTCACCCGGCAAAATATAAACAACCCAAAATCGATCATAAAATATTGCACGTATAAACTTAATTCAAAGATATTTATATTCGCCATGATATGGCGATTTCAAATATGTACAAATTGTCAGGATTTGGGCAAGTTTTCAACAATTTATATTTAGTGATGACAATAAGTATAAATTTCCTGATCACAACGGACTGACATCATATCTTAATCATTTCATGTTGTATTAAATCCCAAAAACTCACCTAAACCAAAACATCTCTTCCTTTCATAAAATTTTATAGAGCATTAAATTGACAAATATCTTTCAAACCTAGTCAACTTCTAAAAACATCAATATCGATCCCTCGCGCCTCGTGTTTAAGTTGCATAATTGTTCTAAATTATATTATAGATTAAGACATAAGCCAATCAGAACAGATACCCAGATTCTGGACATATTGACATCATCAGTATGGAATTATCTTGCTCAAATCGCAGGCGCTTGTTGGGGAGAGAAATGAACACCAATCATGCGGCTATTTTACACAGGCTAATGGCCGTGCTTACCTCAAGCGCCTGTTGATTACCTCAAGCGCCTGACCATAGATTTAGGAGACGTTGATTGCTGACTCGGCTCAGGAGGCGTGCAAAACTGAAAATCCAATATGGCGGCTCAACCGGGCAAGAGTGTATAGAAACTATATTATTAGGAGATTGATTTTGGGTTTAGTGTACTTGTTAAACCAAATTTGTGGCTTTCAAGGCTAAATATACGGTGGCTCACAAGTGTCACACGCAAACAAAAAGGTTACGGCACGAACAAAAGCCACGGCACCAAAGCAAAAACTCACGGCACCAAAGCAAAAACTCACGGCACCACCGAACTGAGAAGAGCTCATCGCCTTAAAAGGAGGGTATACCAGAATCTCGGGCCAAATTATGCGTGGCACTGCGATGGCTATGACAAATTAAAACCCTGTGGATTTCCAATCCATGGCTGTGTTGACGGATGGAGCAGGAAGGTATTGTGGCTATACGTTACCAGATCAAACAACCAACCAGACAATATTGCCAAATTTTATCTTGATGCTGTTGAAGAGTTTGGTGGGTGCCCTGTTGATCTGGTCACAGACCTGGTCACAGACCTGGCCACAGACCTGGTCACAGACCTGGTCACAGACCTGGTCACAGACCTGGTCACAGACCTGGTCACAGACCTGGTCACAGACCTGGTCACAGACCTGGTCACAGACCTGGTCACAAACCTGGGCACATGTCTCATGATACCGTAAATGGCAGGCCAGATTCATTGTATTACCTGCCCTGCCATGGCGGCGGCAGCCATTTTATGATGCCAGTTCCCGAGGCTGAAATTCGTGCGCTCGTGCACATGTTGTAGATTTGCAGGATAACAACATTCACCAAGACTATTTCAATTATGCTTTGCAAGTTTGTAATCATAACAAACCAACCAATTGGAGAGAGACTCTTGAGCTATACAATGTTCTCAAGCAATGTGCAAACGATGGGATCCATTGAAAGACATAATCAATGGATAATCAAATAATTGTAGTCATAGCCATAGGTCGTCTAATACCATCTGATAGTTGAACGTTGTAAACAATTGCACAAAAACACGTACAAATAAGTCCTATTGGTAAACAACATCACGTGACACTTGTGTTCCAAAGAGCAACATCACATCCGGTTATACCCAGTGAATTGAATATAACTGGAACGCTGCCTCTAACCGAAAATTTGAAGCCAAACTTGAAGACCAGTCCCAGTCTTTTCACGCATGTGGGGAGCGCTCAATCTGTCAATCATGACACAAACACGTGTGTCTTGACCCCCAAAGTTTCAGGACTTTCATTCAGATTTGCCTTTAGGCAACACGGGCGACTTTATCTGAAGGTAGCGTTCCAGCTTAGTTCTTTAACCTTTCACGCACAGACTAGTTGCAGGCTGGGATATTTGCAGGCTACCCATGTTTGGTTATCTGAAATACTGCAAACCTACTGTGGAAGCTAAAAGGCTAAGGAACTAGGCTAACAGAAATATATATTTACCAAAAACTTTAACAGGATATTAATTGGTAGAAACCATTGAACTAAATAAAACTGGAATGCTACCTTTGGTGAGATATTTGAACCCAAAGTTTGAAGGTCAGCTCCAGTATTTTTACCCATAAACCAACGCGGCATACAAAAACTCAGCTTGAAATTCATAAACACGCGTGTTTTGGCTTGCCTTCAGCCGATCATAGGCGAGTTTAAATGGAGGTAGCCTTCCAGATGTATTTGGCTACATGGTAGAAACCCATAAATGACCATAAATAGCAAGTGGCAACCATTAATGGTGGTCCTCCTTGGGCAATACTCGCAGCAACAATCTGCCCACATGTATGGAAAACGCCGTTGTGCACATTCAGCATTGAACTCACGGGGCTGCCATTTGGAAAGATGCTCTTTCCTATCTCACATATTGTTGACGTGAAAAATTATTTTGCCAAAGCTCCGCTATCAATCTCCATCTCACCAGCAAAAGCAACCATCACTTTCTGTTTGGGACTATCTTTCTTCGCTAATTGACGCTTCCAAATCATTAGTTTCCTTTGTAATGTACACTGACCCGGATGATCAACCTGCGTTTCCAATCTTTCAACTATCTCTGCGCTACTTTCGTATATCCGAGCTTCTTCACCTGTGCTTGCAGGATCATTTTGGACTTCATTTGATCAATCCGTTTCATCTAGTTGTCCTCTGACAACGTTCTCGCTTTCTATAGGAAGCGGAAGATCATCACTGAAATGTTTATAGTATCATCACTCTCGTTGTTTAATTTTGACTGTAACTCCATAGCAACCTTTTCATCGTTCAGTATTTGGGATCTTGCTCTTTCCTCTGGATACTCTGAGCACTCGACATCTGAGTTGTGCTCTTCGAAATCCCCACTCCTGCTTATATCAAACTTTGTGCATAAGTACAAAACGATCCGTTTGTATTCTTTCCCTGTTTCCTCTTTGTATCGCTTGAGAGTGAAGAATTATTTCGTACCAGGCAGGAACAAAGCCTCGTTACCATCTCCGAACACTAATTAGTGCGATTTAGTGCGAGTTTAAGCGATTTAAGAGAACCTTTGCCAATTTTTATCCTCGATTTAAGACGAGTTAGGGCGATTTAAGGCGAGTTAAGATCCCAAAGCAGGCCTCTAAATTCTTATTCACCAAGGATTTTTTTGATATGACAAAACGAAGTAATGCTGAAATTGGCAGTGCCCCTATCTTACAGTAAACAGTAATTTATTGTTGATAAAAATTGCTGTATGAAATTAAGTAAGGAGGGAATATGCATGGTTTTATAAACACATGTCCCCAAGGGGCCTCAGACTGAACCCAGTCCCTAGAGGGGCCTTAAAATAACATACTTATTTTTCACATGCATTGGAATATTGTTTTTAGCTATGTTCAGAAATACGTATGTATTAACAAAATCAACACCCAAAGGAATGCAACCAGAAGCCGGTTCATCGAAAAAGACATTTTAAAAACACAAAATATTGTAGTTCCCTTTATACATGCCAAAGGCTTATTACAAAAGTTATTTTCTGCGTGCATGCAGATGCCTTTCAATGAAAGGAATTCATAATTGGCTGTCCATGTGTCTGGTCCAAAAGCCATGCTAGAATTTGGGCATCTCATCAAACAATCTTTTACACCTTTAATATATACCATTAGTTATTAATTGGTTTGCAGACTTCCAAAGTTTATAATCAATTCGTGTTTGTGACAAAAATGGAACGCAAACGTGCACAATAGCTAAAAAATAACCCCAAAATGTTGTTTAGGGAAGATAGTATTTGACCGTCGAAAATTGTAATTGGCCGTCCATACTGTAGGACGTCTGAATAGCTGTTTGACTAAAAGCCGAGGCTAATGTGTTGACACGTAACTCGTAAGTCATGTGAATTAAATTTGAAAATGTTCTCAAGTGTATCCAGGAAAATCCACACCTCCCCCACGGAAAAGATAGGATTTACCCATTCCCCAATTGGAAGTCCAAGTACAATAATTAAATATTGTATGGATCGTTTCTGGAACCACCTATTAACAATTCTAAGTCTTCCTTCTTACTATACTGTAAATATGATGAAATAAGAAGTAGCCATCCCACTTGAAAACAGGCAAACTGCAAAATAACTATCTCGAGCTCACATTAGGTTTTTGTGGAAAACCAACACTTGATAATTGAGTTTTTTAACCATTAAGGCGCAATTCGCCCTGGTGCGCCCTACTTTGTTATTTTACTCTTTCTAACGCACCAGCTCGCAGTTATGAATTTTTTTGGGGGGAAATTGCAGTTTGATATTGCTAGTATTTAAAGTTGTTCTTTCACATCACAAGGTGTTCACAATGTATCCTAAACTTATTAATAAGAAAACCCAAATGTAATTACTACAGAAAGTCTAATAATTATAGCATATGGGAAATAAATAGCAACTTGTCACCTCCACAATAATTTTGGACAGTGAAATATTAATATGAAGTAAGTTATATCGCATCCACTGACATATACACTATACATAGATAATTTTCATAGCTCCAACAAATTACACTTCAAGTAGCCCACTTGGCACATATATTTGTGGGTATGCATGATGCTGCCCCCATGCTTCCAAGCTAAAAATAATTGACTCGATCTGCCTCCCCCCATACACACACTTCTCACCCACCAACCTTCACCCTCTCATTATTATCGACCTGTCCCTTAATATGTATATACAAGATACCTGGTCGGACCATGTAGGCAATCACCTGGGAAAACTATTATTTTTCTGCAAAAGCCCGGATCTCACCATTGCCTGGGCAACTTAGAGCCCTTAGCTTAGGCTCTGTAAACACTTTGACAGGTTTACTCAGGAAGCTGGGATTGAATGCATAAATAAAAGGTGCATAAATACTGTATATTACCTTGCATTTGAATATAATAACACAAACATACATCAGAATCATTAGCAAAGTATTCCCGATTTTCGCAGTCCATGCTGGTATAGTTGGGTTTCAGGTAGATGGTGGTTAACTTCAAATGGGGATGTTGACATGAATTTACATACCAGGGGGCTCTAAAATGTCAAATTCTCCACACAGCCACAGGGCTTAACGTAAATTTAGGTGCATTATTCAGCTAAATCACTCTTATATTTTCACTTGCCACTATGCCCACTAAATACAAGACTAATACAGATATTGAAAGAGAATAACACATTATTTTCTCACTATGATTTCTCATTATTTTCAACTGCATGCCGGTTGACCGCCATCTGCTTCACGATATACAGCGCATGCTTGGTGAAATCCACTTATTTTTGATGATTTTTAACATTTTAAAAATGGTAGTATCGCAACCTCATTTCTACTATATTTTATGGACTGTTTATGTCGTTGTTTACAGTCTACAAAAGTAGTTTGTTTACAAAACTAAACTACTTATGCAACATATCTACTCACCTCCACAAGAGACACAATAGTTCGCTGCTGAAGCAACTTCGTTACCGCAATTCGGACAAAACTTTGACATTTTTTATTTTAGGAATCATCGCACATGTAGTCAGTCCGCCATGTTTGCGTGATTTGTTATGTAGTTTCCAGTCCTCTCGTGCTGAAAATATGCTCTTGTGCCGTGAGTTTTTGCTTTGGTGCCGTGGCTATTTGCTTTGGTGCCGTGACTTTTGTTCGTGCCGTAACATTTTTGTTTGCCTGTGACTACCTCGGATCTTACTGGAAACGTCTTATAATCTAAAATAAATGGGATTTGTGTTGTTAGATATTTATTGGACTGCAAATTTTCTCTTGTACTATACATAACAAGGCGTACTGGATTGAATCCATCGAGCCTCGGAACTAGAATGAATCTTTTTAGACACTACAATTGTCCTAGACATTCACAACTTATCAAAACAGTGGGAATTTGATATGAGGCAAGCAAACTGAGAAGTATCACAGTTTAGTATAATTTCAGTAGTAAAAAATGGCTTTCGAGCCATCTGATTGGCTAACTGAGCAGTAAATCTGAGGCAATATTTACTGACCAACCAGTAAATATTGCTTTTCAATGAAAAAATGGCTGCACAAAATCGTTTTGTTCAAATTTCGGAAGAAGAAATTGAAGAAGTTAAGGCAAATGCCATTCCAAAGAACACAAAAGTGGCAACAAAATTTGGTGTAAAACTATTTCAAGGTAAGAACGTTTTTTAGTATAAAACAATCTATTTATAAATAAAAAACTAGCGAATATTAACAAAAAGGGGCGACACAGTGACAGTAAAATTTAAATGTTTTTTTCCGACTGTTTTCTTACAACAGAATGGTTTTTACAACAAGAAGAATTCACTTCAGAATTTGAGAACATGGAAATACCTGAAATGAACAAATGTTTATCCAAATTCTACATGTCAGCTCGAAAAAAGGATGGTTCGTTTTATAAGAAAACAAGTCTAAAGTCAATCCGGGCAGCCTTAGACCGTCACCTTCGCTCAGCACCGCACAACAAGAAATTCTCAATTTGTGACGGTGTAATATTTCATGAAGCAAATCAAACACTTCATTCCTACCTCAAGCATCTAATTGGCAGTGGCAAAATAGCTGGCACAGTCCACAAAAATCCCTTGACACCTGAAGCCGTCGAACATCTCTTCCAGAAAGGCGAATTGACCAGCGCTGAAACATGGTGTCCTCGCGGCTTGATGCAAACAGTGTGGTTTTACCTTTCGCTGTACTTTGGCAAACGCGGACGAGAAAACCAGAGCCTCATCAAGAAGTCCATGCTTCGTCTTTGTTTACTAGCCGATGGAGACGAATATTTCGAGCTCAACAAAGACGAACCCGGAGCGGTGCTTTCTAGCAAGAATCATACTGGCGGCCTCGAAGGAACTGAAGATCACTCGGACGGCAAGATCTTCGCCGTAGCAAATTCACCAAGATGTCCCGTCAAAACCATTAAAAAGTACCTCAGCCATCTTAATCCCGACATTGAGAATCTATTCCAGCGCCCAAAAGATCTGTCGGCGAAGTTTAATCCTCGGCAAGCCTTGATTTGGTACGAGAAGAAGGCAATTGGCCATAATACGCTCGACAACATGTTGCGATTTATGTCAGAAAGAGCTGGTATCGCGCCGTACTACACTAACCACTCGCTGAGAGCCACAACTGTTACCATCCTGTCTTCCAACAACGTCGAAACACGGAAAATTAAAGCGGTGACTGGCCGCCGAAGCGATACGAGTATCGAAAGCTACTGTGATAGACCAACTCTGAGTCAGTTCAAGCACATGTCATCGACGCTCAGCTCGTTTGTTCATGGCGAAGAAGCTACAACAGCAACCTCATCTTCCTGGATCATCCCCGCAGAAGTTGCTCCATCTCAATCGGTTGCAGAAAGCCAATCAAGAGTTGCAAACAACACAATCTCCCTTGCTACGAACGAGGAAAACATTATCCAAAGTAGTGTGAGTCCTGCATCCATTCTTCAATCTGGCACATTTCAAGGATGTTCGTTCACGTTTAACATTACAAACAACAAATAACATTGTATTGAACCTGTTGTAACTGCTTGATGCATGATTTGTTGAAAATCCGAGTTATTTAAGCACGATTTTTTGCTTCTTTTACAGTAAATTGATATCGTTGTTGTTTTATAAAACGAACTGCGAACGAAGGCGAAATGGCGAAAGGTCATGTCACATGTGATGTCGCGTGACTCGAGCAGGAAGTTATTTATATTCATAACGGAAATACGTATTTTAACAATTATTTTAATTAAAATTAATTTACAAATTTGTTGTATTAATTCACTTTTTTACTAAAACATTATTCTAAAAATTATACTAAAACAATTATTCGCCTCAGGCTCAGTGATTCCAAGCCTATATTAACTTCGCCTTCGGCTCAATGAATATAGGCTTGTAATCACTTCGCCTTCGGCGAATAATTGTTAAATATATATTCTGTCCTGTGTGAAACTAGGACAGCTTGGCTCCACTTGGTCTCCAAAAAGACTACTGATGGGCTCCAAGAACATGGATAAGATACAGGCCCTAAGGCTAGGGTGCTCTCACAACATTGTAAAGTTGGCCATTTTAAGTGCCATTTACTTGATTTCCCCTAGCACCCTTCGGAGAGCCAAGCCTGTGAGTCCAGCTTGATATGTCACTGTATTTTTATTTGTGTGTATATTGTAAAATAATATGAAATGCTTACATTCTATATTTACAATTGTGAATTTAAGTTTTCCAATCCAAGCCCCAAGTGAAGTGCATGACTACAATTGTTTAAAGCAATCCGATGTTTACCCATTAACCGATGTGGCCAGTGGGCTACTCTCTAGTATAAAGTAAATCACAAAGCTCCAGCTTAACCGCTTTCAAAGGCTATGGGAAGTTGATCACTCCATCACCATTTCACAATTTAGTCCATATTTATAAGCTTGAAATTCCAGGTCCATGCACTACAGCAGCACTCGTGTGAAAGTCATAACCGTCTATATACGCGCCCATGTAAATATAGAGCAAAAAATAGATTTGTATATTAAATTATCTTTCCATTCTTTTGGAAATGTTTACTCCAAGAACGTTCTGCGTGAAAAAGACCATCCAAGAGGCCAAAGCTATAACAAAACCTTCAGTTTTCAACAAGACATGACTCGAACCGACCAAGTGACTTTTGCATAAAATATTTAACGATTGCTATTTTTACTATTTATTCAACAAAAAACTGTCAGTATATATTGCATCCAAAATCTTCGCAAAAACTAGTTCTCCCAAATAAAACACGATCGAACGGGATTCGAAGCAGTGCATGGAACGACGCGAAAACTATCGATTTCCCTGTAGACTGTATAGGTTTTTTGCCCCGTCGAGCCGCCATCAGGGATTACTCATGCTGGCGCGCGTCAGCAATATAGGATTATATTACGGTCAGCAATCTATGTCTCCTATATGTATGGTCCTGACGCAGGCTTGCTTGCAGCCAGTTATTATAACAACCGCGAATGCTTCTTCTCGCGCGAAAAAAACGAGTCATGCTTTCGTATTCTATACATTCTTAACGTCTTAAAATTGACATTTTGAGAATATCGACATCTGATTAGTCCGCAGGAAATTGTGTTGATATTAGCTAATACTTGTTTGACATTTTGACAGTAAGAGCATAGGCATGCATGTAGTCACATGCTTTCCTGAATGTTTTGACACGAAAACATGACTCGTTTTTTTCGCGCGAGAAGTAGCATCCGCGGTTTTGGTAATAAGAGCGTGAAAGATTTATAGAATTGTCCAGGCCACATTGGTATACAGTTTTGTATATTGAATAATTTATACTATACTTGAAATACTTAGTAATTCGATCCTCGGTTTTACATAATTAAGCCCACAAATATTTTTCAACCCCAAGCCAGTTCACCCCAAGCTCATATATAAATTACTATTTTGCTCCACATATTTAGTCACTCTACAAATGATGAGAAAACTTTAACCGTAGTTTTCCACGCGATATTATCTAATAAATTCAAATTGGATGGCGACACGAAGATTGTAATCCGTGGAGATGATCCCGGTTTTTATGGTTGGAACGAAAGCGGTGTACCTATCAGCACAGAAGAGTAAGTATATTATAGCATTAGCAGATAGATATTAAAAAAAGTTCGGCCAACTCGCGAGTGTCGAGATGTGTGATGGCGCACGTATTTTTGTGGTGTGTCAGATTTAGTTTGAATCAACCCCTAAGTTGCGCCTCGCATTGTTTGGACACATGGTTTTTGAAACCACGTCTTAAACAACATGCGTGGTAAACATAATTTGATTTTTACGAGCAAATATTTCGTATAAGTAGATGTTTGTTCTGCCTAATACAAAGCGAAAGAAGGGGGACAGTTAAAAAGGTTCTTTCATGTTCAATTATCCACGCGAAAATTTATCAACAAATATTTCGCAGGTATAATTTTTGTATCTGCGAATGCAGATATATTGTTACGGGTAACATAAGTTAGTTTGTTTGTTAGCTTGAAGCTAATCAGCCACGAGCTTATATAAAACAGCCAATCAGCGATTAGCTTAATCTGATGTAATCTGATGTAATCTGTTACAACTTTCAATGACGCAATGTTCCCTGAGGAAAATCCAACATGGCGGTTACGAGAGAGTTGACGTTTGCAAATACAAAACGTGAACTCGGAGCTACGCAAAACAGGTGTTTTAAGTTTGTTCGTTGTATTGTAGCCTGGGAATATTGCTGCTTTGTAAACAAATTATCAGTTTGCCCCATCCACCTCTTCTTTAATGAGTATGTCACAGTAACACAGTTAAGTACTACTCACAAGATCCATATTTAAATAAATTACATTAATAACCACGTTATACTTAACGTCAGTGTAGATGTAAGTTTAATTAGATTGCCCGATTACCTCGAGGAGACCAAAATTACTGTTCATTTAAAAAAAATTTTATATAAAGGTCAAAGACAAAGTTTATAGCAAAGCGTATCAGCTCACAGGCGGCCCAAGCTTACGTTGCGACTATTGAATCTATATTGTAAACAGTATGGATATGGTACATTATATAAGCTGTATATAGAACACTTACTAGAAAATTGTGTAAATTGAGAAATAAAATTCATTTACTCGCGTGGAAGCGATTTGGATCGACCAATTATGTTGAAGCGTGTAATTCGAATTCGCGAAGTGTTCAACGGCCGGTAGTAAGGTACGAGTTTTCAAAGTTCAGATATTGTCAAATAATGGCATAATATTCGATTTCTGTCCGACTAAATCTACTTTGTTTTGCTGAAGACGATGTATGTTATTGGAAATTTATTGGACCTGTTAATTTTGTTGCGTTTTGGTGAACTATACTTTCTACAAACATTTAAAATGGTTTTAGCAAAGGTCTAAAATCTAATTTTTGGAAAAAAACGACTCTTATATAATGTATAATAACATACCTAAATTATATGTTTCGGAATATGTTTCGGGGTTTGAAAATTCTGTGTTAAAAATATTAATTTTTCTAGTCATTTTGTAGAAAAAAAATACATAAAAAAAGCATACGAAAAATTGCCGTGTAACCCTGACGACGACAACAGATGACGACAAATAATTTCGCACCAGCGATATATCACGCCCAGTGGTATGCTAAGTAAGTACTAATACGTCATGTAATGATGCGCATGATTATTCATCTTATTAAAAGACGAGGTACGATACGATACTTGGATTTTTAAAAATAATAATTAGGTTGAAAATATTTTGGAACCATTGTTTGGTTTAAAAATGCGAGGGGTTGCTGCATGCATGTATTTCTAGTATAAAAAATTCTATCCCAGCAGCATTAGAGTAACTAGGTTGAGATACAAAACGATAGCATGTAAGTCAAGATTCAAAATAGGATCTTGTCTTTTGAATTTAAATTTAGTTTCAGTAAGGTCAATTAAATAAAATGGGGATATAAAATTAGATAAAATATCCACCAATTTTTCATGATTAGCAGACAGACTTCTTATGCTACAATTTTAAACAAAAAAGGACTTTTTGTCAGAAAAGCATTGAGAGATGTCATTATTATTTAGAAATTGATCCATACTATAATAATTAAAATTTAGGTCAGATGGCATGTGTAAGTCGATGTCTGAATCAGTTAAGTGTGATGCATAAGTAGCCGCAGAACTTATTTCTAATCGAGGTAATGACATATATTCCACCATTCTGGAATCTAAATTGTTAGGAGTCATGAGGAAAAAAGATACAATAGACTATTGTACTTATCTGACAAGGTAATAAATGGTTCATGCTTGAATCGTCTGAAGATCAGACAAACTTTTGATTTGAATAACAGAACTTCTTTCATTTCTTCTGAGATAAATTTTCCCAATTGATGTCCAAATAAATTTAAATTGACACTCCTTCCTTACTTTGTAAGCTGCTTTAAAGAGATCTTTATTTTTCTTTGTTAAGCTTTCAGTAATAAAAATCTTCTGCTCAGTTGGATATCCAAGGTCCTTGGTTGTCAGGTTATTAAGTTTTGTCCGCGCTTTATATAAGCTTTCCTTGGTTGCCCGTCTTACAAACTTAACAATAATTGGTGGTGAAGTTACAGATTTTCCTTTATATGAATCACTTGCACTCAACCGATGACTAATAGAGATATCTTTATGATCAATTTCAACATCAATCATATTCGCAATATCGATTGCTATTCTATTGGTATTTTCTCTATTTTCGGAGTATGGTATACCCCGAATATCAACACGTTCTCTTCGGATATATTGTTCCATGTTGTCTTGGGCCTTAGCTAACTCCTCCAATTTATTTGTAGATCTTTGGAGTTCACTTTTTAGTGCCTTGTTTTCGTTGACAAGATCTTTTCTCTCGTCTTCAAAGATCGATAGCTTCTTCAAAATTGCTCATATTTTTCATTGATGAACGACATGGACTGTATTGCTTCGTCAATTTTTTTATTTATTGGCGCTATATTTTTATCAAGAATATAATTCAACGCTTCTGCTGTTATTACAGACGTAATTGAGACAAAATAGAATAAATACAACATAAACAAATCACAATATATAGGTAAATATACATAGCTCACAAAAGTGCTGCCATCTTGCTGGGTGGGGCTTCCACCCTTCTGCAGGAGCACACGAAGACCATATGCCTTTATATTTTCGTTTGATTACAAGTTAACACATTTAGGAGTCAGTCAATCTATTCAGACAGAATTGTCCCTAGCCTTCCCACTTCGAAACGGGAAAGACACCCGTTAAACAACTATAACACCTTCAACAACAACAATAACTTTTATATTAGTGAATATTTGGCTATCTCGTGAAGGGCTTTTTAAGATAATGCGGTGAAGCGGCCTATACTGGACAAAAGATACTTTCCACTTGCCGTTTACACATGGTCCCTATAATACAGTGTCTGGAAACGCGGCAAACTTGAAAGTTTATAGCCGTGTCCGTGGGTTAATGGTGAGGGTGTACTGAGAGTGCACATTTTCTTTGTGTTACAAATGTTAATCAGCTGCAGGGATTTTGTTGGCTGCTTCCTTCATTATGCTGAGAGAACAATGTGTTTACTAAGCGTGAAGGTGCACAAACATGAACAAAAACATAGAACAAAAGCTTAGATGCGTTTCCAGACACTGTGTTATGGGGACTATGGTTTGCACGACCGTCATACTGAGTCCTCTGTTAGGGAGCCTCTGGTATTCACAATTCTGGACAAAAAGCTAGTGGCAAAAGCGCAACAAATACAATAGTTTCTCACGAAACTCAGTGTTGATAGTTGGGTTAAGGGCAGATTTTTTTGATAATAGCAATATTTCAATAGCTTTTTTCCACTCTTATTAATTAATTAATAATAAAGAAATAAAGTTCCTACATAATTGTTTTGGCATAATTTATTTTGCTTATTTAGATATGTTGACAAACAGTTGCTGTTACACGGCGAGCTCAAGCTTCCACTGCGGCTCGCCTCCTTCAGATTTGGATACAAATATGTATTATTAGATAAGAAGAATAAATCTACCTACGAAGAGCTAGTTGAATTCAAATGGTGGAGTTCAGGCATCATGAACCGATGCCTTGTTATTGGAAAAGAATATGCTGCAGAAAATAGTAAGAAACTGAATAATTGCTGACGCAGCTGCAGCGAGCGAGCAAGTCAGAAATTCGAATTCATGTAATGGTGTCTGCAAAGCAAGATTCACTTCCTTTTTTACCACAATGCCTTGCTCGCGACCACAATGCCTTGCTCGCGACCACAATGCCTTGCTCGCGACCACAATGCCTTGTTGGCTTGAACCTTTGTGCTACAAGTACGTGCTTGACCCGTGGCCCTGTCTTATACATTATTCTACTTAGTCTAGAGCCTGTAATTAGTTTGTACGCATTTCATTTAGGACAGATAATCTCAACTGTTTTAGGGTAAAATAACCATGACGGACAACATGGCATATGTGCCAAAACCCGTATCCGGGGCGAAATGCCTGAAAATGACCACGCCCAGAAACGGCGCTATCGACATAGCTCTATCTCCTGAACCATGAAAGCTACAGACTTTCTGAAGTGCTTATAGTGTTTAGAGTGGACACTTTTAGGTGTGGTCATCGGAGAGTGAAATGTGTCTAGGTATAATATTTTACAAGAAAATGACTATGCATATCCCATCTCAACTGCTAATTATACATCACATAAATTCAAACACCTTAGAAAGGCTATAATTTCTTATTTCCTAAAAATTCTTGTCATAGGATAAAAAAGTATACTTATTTCAATATAATACTAAAAGATTTCATGAGGGTCGATATTGTTTTGTTGAGATATAATACAGTTAATTTCACTTACCCCCTGCCAAAACACGATTTCAGCCATATATACTTTGCAGTTTTATTTGCTTTTTATCACCGAGCCTCGCAAATATTATCCACAAGTTGTACTTGAACATAATGATAGTTGACTAAAGAATAATCCAACCAAGTAGTGCAGTGTGTTTATCTTCGATATTTGTAGAATCGATATTTTGCTCAATTATCGCTCCGATGAAATGTCTCGCCGCTTCTCTTCTCAATTTATCACATTTTTTCGTCTTCAAACGTATTTAGATTACAGTATCCATAAATACTTGATTGTAGAAAAGTTCCAATTGAAAAATTAAACAAAAAGCTTCCAAACAGTTTGAGTTTAATACCCCCAAACGTTTTATAAACATAAATTAAAAACATAATGCTCAAAGTAATTTGAAAATCACGCGCAATCTCCGCGTGGACATGATGACAGGGGGTGGAAATTTTCACGAATATGTTGTTCGTGACCACAGAACCCAAGAAAAGTTCGTATAAAATAGATAAATAATTGCGTAAATGCGTAATATTATATTTTCTGGTTAATAATAAAACCTGCCACCCCCCTGCCATCAAGTCCACGCGGAGATTGCGCGTGATTTTCAAATTACTTTGAACATTATGTTTTTGATTCATGTTTATAAAACGTTTGGGGTACTAAACTCAAACGGTTTGGAAGCTCTGTGTTTAATTTTTCGATTGGAACTTTTCCACAATCAAGTATTTATGGATACTGTAATCTAAATACGTTTGAAGACGAGAAAATGTGATAAATCGAGAAGAGAAGCGGCGAGACATTGCATCGGAGCGATAATTGAGCAAAATATCGATTCTACAGATATCGAAGATAAACACACTGCACTACTTCAAAACCTGACGAAGCTTGGTTGGATTATTCTTTAGTCAACTATCATTATGTGCAAGTACAACTTGTGGATAATATTTGCGAGGCTAGGTGATAAAAATAAAATAAAACGACAAAGTATGGCTGGAATCGTGTTTTGGCGGGGGGTAAGTGAAATTAACTGTATTATATCTCAACAAAACAATATCAACCCTCATGAAATATTTTAGTATTATATTGAAATGAGTATAGTTTTTTATCCTATGACAAAAATATTTAGGAAATAAGAAAATATAGCCTTTCTAAGGTGTTTGAAGTTATGTGATGTATCATTAGCAGTTGAGATGGGATGTGCATAGTCATTCTTTGTAAAATATTATACCTAGACACATTTCACTCTGCAATGACTACCACTAAAAGTGACCACTATAAGCACTTCAGAAAGTCTGTAGCTTTCATGGTTCAGGAGATAGAGCTATGTCAATAGTGCCGTTTCTGGGCGTGGTCATTTTCAGGAATTTCGCCCCGGATACGGGTTTTGGCACATGTGCAATGTTGTCCGTCATGGTCATTTTACCCATGAACTTAGGGATGCGATCAATAACTTCCATATCATCTGACATTTCATTTGGGTGAATGTAAAATATAATTGTATTCGTTTGTAACCTGGCAGGTAGATCTCACAGACACGCTCGAGCTTTGCCTTTACTTTACAAATTGCAAACTGTTTTCATACTCAAAATGCACGCACAAATTTGCCTCCTACTGTTTCTTCTGTAGACTTCCCTTTAAGCGGACACCTCGGCTAATTCCCGACGGCGTCCGCTTAATAAGGGCTTGACTGCGTGTATAACAAATTGCAGACAGCAGCGACCTAACATGTTACATGGCGACGTCGATGTTACCTTTCAATAACATTACATAACGTCTCCTGAACCACGCCCAAGCCGAATTGAATTCGATACGTCAAAATGCGACGTCTGAATCGAAACCACCTCGCCCTTCAATAGCTCGCATTATGCGACCGAATTTGAAGTTACGGTCGACTAATTACGCGGTCAATTAATATCAAATTAAATTGTTGCAGACGTCAAATTTTGCATGAACATATTTCAAACAATTGAATTCTACACATGCCAAATGCTACGTTTAAAAGAGGCATTCACTTTTGGTGAGCTGGATTCTTAAAAACCTGTCTACTATCCCGTAATGACGTCACAACTATTAGGATGAGTGTTGATGTTAGGATAAGGATATGGGTCGAGGCTATGATTAGGGCTAGAATAAGGGTTGATGTTAGGATTAGGATTAAGGCTTAGGTTAGGGTTAGGATAAGGGTTAAGATGTGGGTTGAAGTTAGGATAAGGGTTGAGTTTACGATTATGATTAGGGGTTAGGATTAGGGTTGAGGTTAGGATGAGAATTACAGTTAAGATTGAGTTTGTATTAACATTTAAGTTGTTGGAAATTGCGCCAGAATTAGGATTGCCGAAATAAGGATTAGTTTAATGGTAGAAATCGCTGAATACAAAATTGAGGGTGTAAATAAGGAAATTGGCCTAAACTTGTTCGAACGGGAAAAAAATAAGAAAAATAGGACAATTAGGAACAAGTCAGCATTTATTACTGATAAGTATACAAGTTTAATACATATTGTTGGTGATACCAAACATACGCCATGCCATGCAAGTACAAGAAAGACGGGCGTTAAAAGGGCGGATCTTGACGCAAATTTTGAGGGTTCACGCCCAGATGTGGTTTCCTTTCCTATGGTAACAACGGCTTACTTAAACGCCCGTAAACTATTTTGGTAAAATATTTCAAAGATTTTAATAGTTTCTTGCTGTACGTTCATAGTTCGAACTCCCCCTCTCTTAAATGGGGGGGAATAAACCTTCTCAAAAAAGACAAGAAAAGGGGGGGGGGAATAGAATTGATTTTGTAATAATGGGGGGTTACAGAAAAGTGGTGGGTTGATTTAAAAAAGGGGGGATGAGCAAAAAAAGCTGTCATAAAAATTGTAGAACAAGCGTTTTTTCAAAAGTGCAGAAAATTAAGATTGGATGTTGAGTTCATGTTGAGTTCATGTTCATTATTTTGTTGATGGAAGTTTCTTTGGATACTAGCAACCTTAATATTAATTCTGCACCATTTGCAGGTGTCAACCTGTCAAATTTTGCTCTCTGAAAAAAGTTGTTGTAAAAGGGGGGACGAAAAGTTTTAAAAAAGGGGGGCATTGGTAAAAGGGGGGGAGGGGTTATTTTAAAAAAACGTTCCATAACATTGCTTGAATGTTTGGACTTTCCTGTCACTTATGAAAGATACAGAAAACAAAGGGAAAACATACTAGAAATTTGTGGCATAACAACTTTTGAAGTAGGAGTTGCAGGTACTAAGACTGAGATTAAAACTGGTCAACTGGAGTCGGACCTAGACTGAACACATCCCTTAAAATCACTCCGAAAAAAATCTCGCAATGGTCCATGAGAATACTCTAACAAGAAGATTATGTGTCATATGAAGCACGTAAAATTTCAAATTCAGCACCGAAAAGTTATAAAGACGAAAGAGTGTCCCGTTTGAATTTATTAGATTAGTACTTGGTAGATAATTAATAGATAAATTCTAATTGATATTTGCCATATTTGTTTTCGTCATTTTAGAAACCTTGCACAAGTATGATGGATTTATATATCCTGAGCCAACTACATTGCACAGATTATTTTCATCTGGATCGCATACAATGGATGACAGAAGAGTGTTCTTTCGAGAATTTTTTACGAGGTGGAGCGGTTTTTACGTAGATTCTTTTGATTTCAAAATTAAACCAGTTGAAGCACTACAAAAGCTTGAGTGTTTGTTTGAAGGCACTGTCGCTGTTTGGACATCTGATACCACTCGAATTGCTCGTCGTCGTACTGTTGATTATTACAAACTTAGACTTTGGGAGGTAGGTTGACCATTCAGGACCAAAATCATCCGGACATACACAAATGCTGTTTCTTATGCTGTTTCCTTCCATAAAGTAATACAGGGATGCCGGAACCGCGGATGCAAGTGCACCCCTTGCATTTTGTATTTACAACTTTCAGGGTGTAATGCGGTGCAGACTATGGATGCAACGGGTGAGCAGAAGATTTAACACGAACAGATCTAACACGAACAGATTACTTACGTAAAGCCTTAATTAAATTAATCATAACTCGTAAGGTTTTTGTGTTTGATTTTAAATTACGTTATAAGTAGGTAAGTGCCCTTTGATTTTTGTTTGTGCCCTTTTGTTAAAAAATATGCCCTTTTGATATCAAATCGCACCCCTTGCTCTCAGCAACTTCCGGCATCCCTATAGGTGTTTACCTATATAAAGCTAAGTTTTACCCCAAATTACGCAGTGCATGTCTTTATAGATTTTGCCCTAGATTGTGAAAGTCTCGTTTTATTGACAGCTTTCATCTGTCATAGTCATTAAAAGTCGGTACAATGTGATATATTTTCCCTGTATTGTTGTTGGTACTGCTTATATAGAACAGTATGTCGAATTTTCTATATTTTGATAAGAAAAATGTTAAACCATGCTTCCCAAATTTGTTACGGCCGTATCAATGTATCAATTTCAATATTCAGCCAAAGTGGGTTCGAGTCAGACGCACGCATTAATAATTCTTGGTCACTTTAAATAAAATAATATTAATTATCCGATTTTTCGATACAAATTAGCCGATGATTAGATAAGACAATTAAAATGTGTTTTTTACTTATAGGTTTTTGAGGAGATTTTGATGCCGCAAGTCCGGGAAAACTTGAAAGTTTTGGAAAGTGAAACAAAGGATGCGAAAGCTAAAGTTCATGCGGTGGTGTTGTCAGTGATAATCGCTTATGTGTTTACCAAGTATCATGTTAATTTGGAATCTGAGAAATATGAAATTTTATTGAAATGTCTCAGGCTACCTCCAGATAAAGAAGTATGTTCCGAATTTATGAAGAGTATTAATGTGTTTGACGACAACTTTTTAAGGTAAGCTTTTGATATTGTTCTTTCAGGCATCTCATATATTATTAGCATTAGATAGATAGATAGATAGATAGTTTATTGAAGTTATAACTTACAGCAACAAAGGCTGAATTATAATAACCTTTACATTAAAAAGTATAAATTTATATGTTACATTAAAATTTTATAAAATTATGATTACATTCTTAATACGAGTATCTATAGGAATTGTATAGGATAAAACTGTTTTTCAATCTATTTGTCTTACATTTTGGAAGCTGAAACGTGCGTCTATTACGTAAGCATATGGTACTATTGTTTCTAGGAGGCAATAGTTTATACAGTTTGTGTGAATTATCATCGATAATATCCTGAAATAACTTATCGTTTAAACTTTGTCGTCTACTGGATAGTGTTCCAAAGTTCGCCGTTCGTAAAGCTTGGCTATAAGACAGTTCGGGGTGTATAATACGTAGGGCACGCTTTTGTAGACTCTCTAGATCGTCGGATAAATATTGAGGTAATGAGCCATGGAAAACTTCACACGCGTACTCTGTTATAGGGCGAATGCAAGTGATGTAGAATAGAGTAAGATCTTTGGTTGGAAGTTTAGCACGTTTAAGCTGTCTAAGAAAGTACAAACGCGATGCTACTTTCTTACAAATCTCCGCGATATGAGTGTTCCACTTTAGATCGTTTGATATCGTTAAACCTAACAGTTTTGCAGAAGGGACAATTTCGACGTTCTTTCGTTGATTACAATCGGCTCAAACACGTTATTAGACTTCGAGAAACTAACACGTAGCTCTTTACATTTTGTCTCATTAAGTTGGAAACCGTCCACCTCAGTCTTTGTAATAAGTTCATCTACATACATTTGCATGGAGCTAAAATCTTCCTTCTTCACTGATTCTGCAAGAGTGGTGTCGTCCACGTACTTCCAAAGATCTACGTTATCCACTTTCAGGTCGTTAATCATTATTAGGAATAGCCAGGGACCGAGTTTTGTCCCCTGCGGTACACCTGCCGGGACAGATCCCCATTCCGAATAACAATCATTGCTCAACTTCACTCTCTGCTTTCGAGACATCAGAAAATCCAAGATCCAACACATAATTGTCCTTGGAATGTTATAACTGGATAACTTTTTTGCAAGAACGCCGTGGTCAATTAAATCAAAAGCTTTCCGGAAGTCGAAAAGGACTACTCTAGTAGTGGCGCCATTCCCATCTGTGGATTTTGCCAAAGAGTGCATCATGCTAATTAGCGCATGTGTAGTGCATGAACGAGGAACGGTTCCAAATTGTTGGGCATCGAGCTTTTCCATAACTGCTGGTTTTACGTAGATATCCACGACAAATTCTTCCGCCACTTTCGATAAGATAGGGGTTAGGGAGATTGGGCGTAAATGTTTATTCACATCTTGAATCGGGGTTTTCTTTGGTATTGGTATTATATTTGCTTCTTTCCACGACAAAGGAAGATGACCTTCTCGGTAGGAACAATTCAAGATGTCAGTGACAGCTCCAAAAAGTAAATCAGCATTTTCTTTCAGTAACCATCCTGGAATACCATCAGGTCCTTGCGCTTTGGTCGGATTGAGCTTCGATAGTTTCTTACGCACTGAATCGCCCGAAACGACAAAGGCTTGATCAATCTGCAGGCTGTTGGTGAAATCATTGATGTAATCAGCAGGCAGAGGAGTAAAATTGCGCATTGGCGAAATGAAAGCTTCATTTATGATGTTAGCTAAGCTAGTTTCGTCGGGTGTCCCATATAGCTGTTGTAGTGGTTTAGAAATGTTATTTCGTGTGACAAAGGCAGGAGCCAAACCGCTAAGTTTTTTCACCTCTCGCCACCAAACTGCTGGTTTACTTTCCTTCAAATGTGCTACTTTAGCCTGATAGTATTTGGCACGACACACTTTCCGTTCACGGTTTACTCGGTTTCGTAGCTGTTTAAAATCTCGCAGGATTTGGAACATTGCTTGTAAAAACATTAAAACATCTGTTATCAAATTCTAAAATTTGCCAATGATTGGTTTTTCATAAGCAATCTGCTGGAAAACATTTAACTGCATTTTGTCATCAAGAATACTTTGATTTAGTGTAAATCAATAAAACTCAATAAAACTTCAATAAAATTCAAGTAGAATTATGCGAAATAGTCACTTTTACTCGTTTATTTTTTTGTATATATAGTTCCATCACCAAGATAATTCTTAAGTTTTACCAAGAACAATCATCAAAAAAGTCTCTTGTTAATTGGCTGCCTGCGTTGCCTTTGTTGCATTTTCTTCGACGAGAATCCAAGCCATTTGAGGACGTGATTTGCGCAAAACCCGTTGATGTCAGAAACTGGAAATGGTGGGGATTGGAGGAGTTACCGTACAGAGATATTCGAAGGCAAATCACTAAAAGGTTTGCTTTATCTTTTTTTTGTTATCTCCGTTAATATATATACAAGCAGCTTAAATGCCACTTTATTAATTAATTAATTAATTAATTAATGAAGGAAAAGTTAAGCGTTTTATCTTAAGCCGCTTTTATACGTTTGTTCTTGCCGTGGACCATTGTTACGAATCAGACCCAATGAGTTAAACATAACTGGAGGAAGTGTTCCAAACTTTGGCCAGGCAAAAAAGTGCGAAAAACATGGCGGATTTTGGCGCCATTGCCATGACGGCTGGTCCGAAATCCCCATGGTAAATAATCCCCAGCGCTACAATTTTCAAACTTCCTGGTTTTTGCTAGACTTGCTCCAAGTCCCTCTAGATCTTGCTGTGTTGGCCCACTATATTGTAGTTTACATGACGTACGGAAAAATCGAAGGAGCGGCGAAAGAAGGACTTGTAAAATCTGCACGCGGAACTAATTCCGGGTGCTCAAGTTTGAGGGGGAGTAAAGGAATTCGCAGGGGGAGTACAGGAGTTCTGAATTCGATTGAATTCTTATTTTATTGGCGTGGCAGCGTGACTTATGGTCGATTCATATCACAAATTGTATGCAATGCATCATAAGGAACTCATCTCATAAGGAACGAGATTATGCCGATATCGTATTTAATGAGGTGCACGCTTTCTCGCCCAAAATTTCAAACTTGTATTTTTGTAAGTGATTGGCAACTTCGCGTCATTGAACTTCGTTGAAATAGAATATTTATGCTTTCACAATTCACAAAATGGATATATATTTCGAATGACTGGAAGTTCGCATGTTTTTCGAGCTATCTGTTTTTAAATAGTAATAATTATTAAACTGTTTAATTATATTAATTTGATATCAAAATAATGGTCCTACGCTTCGATAGGTTTAAAAGTATACTATTTCCCAACACTTTGATTCATGCTCAGTGGAATTAAGATATGGATAAAATAGTGATCCAGCGGTCTAAGCCGAGCTGTAACAGCTTGGCTCAGGTTAAGTGGTGTACGACCGCATAACATTTTGTGGGAGGAGGGTGGGTCGTTCTTACCACTTCACCCGCTGGAAAGAACTGAGCAAAAACCAAGGTGTTTGTTCCATATTTATAGTCTACAACCCACGCTGTATCATTTCTCGTAGTTACTCAAGCATACGACCTATTATTGTTACTTATTTTCACTTCGCATATAATTATAGTATTGTGAATAGTATACTATTTCCCAACACTTTGATTCATGCTCAGTGGAATTAAGATATGGATAAAATAGTGATCCACGTTACGCACACTTCCACTGCGAACCTACTTCCTGTCAAATATCCATCTACCAATTCTCCTTCATCCCTTACCAAATTCCCAATTCTCAATCCCAAACCTTAACCCCAAAGCTCAACTCAAACTTAACATTTTTTTAAAACTTAACTGTTTTACACCTTTCCATATCGGTGACAATATCTATATTATTAGCTAACTGACTATATGGAAAGGACATTCAATGTTCCAAAGACGGAACAGGTAAAACTCGCTTCTGTGGGTGAATTAAGGACTTTAGCCAATTAGAGGTGCGACTTGCGTCAGTGAGAAGAATGGGATCATAACCGGACTTACCATCAAGTATCGTTTGGTAAGAGTCCTTGGCCACATAGCACGGCAAATCAGTTAATTTATCCAGCTTGAAAGGTTTATCGCACATCCAGAAATTAAGGTATCGTGCGTCATGGCACAAACGAGGTTTTGTCGGTTCGACCGTAAGGGGGGGAAGAACAATATGAGGAGCTGTTACTTCAGCCACTCTCCCCAGTAATGAAATAGCTCCAGACTTAACCCGATCGATCAATGTCTGCCGGATGAATTCCGTAAACGGTTGGCATGAAATGTTATTCTGAAATATATTGTGAGGAGGACGGCCGGAATCATACGCTTCACGTCGGAATTTACCCTTATAATGCTGAAAATAATCTGATACGGAGACTTTATTGTTAAGCCAATGTAAAACCTCCTGCTGTTTGGGAGATGAAGAACCTTCTCCAACAATGGTGTGCCAGTGATCTACATGATCATGTAATGAGCCAGCGTGAAAAAACTTTGGATCGCGCACAACTACGTTATTCACATCACCAAGTAATTTCCCCGCTTGAACTGCCTGAGCCGAAGCAAGAAGGGCATTATTAGAAGTCATCATTCCGCCGACATCGACGGGCCTTCCCTCGGGAGTTATCCATTGTACCACGTTCATTTCGGATGTAGCTTAAATAATACTTTGTATCAAATTGCTCATCGCGTTCCCAAGGCAGTGTTACCTGGAAGGTAACAGGAACACTATGAAATCAGAAAGCCCGTCAAGTCAGCAGAGAGATGACAACTTTGACCCAGTAAACCAGGAGGGTTGATTTAGTTACCCCTTTTCAAGGTCATCAAAACTCCGTGACAAAACAGACGATCCATTCTCGAAGTTATGCTATGTAAATTAGTAAACCTTTAAATGAGTACTGCATTCTATGGCAAACACGTGAAAAATTGACCTTGCATAGACATTATATATACATATATATATATATATATATATATATATATATATATATATATATAGTCAAATCTGCAGACATGCATGTTTCGCCGTTCAACGGCTCGTCAGTGCAGCTTGTAACGCAGTCTAGATGCGAGTGACTTCGTATTTATACACCATACACTTGCCCTCACCAAGCGCATGTGGTACAATACTCAGACACATGCGCATCCAGACATGCGTGAAGTATATAATATGGAGTAATAATTTAAACAAACAAAAGAAAGCATGCACTGGCTTTAACATGACCATGCATCAAACAATAACACACCAATTTTTATCACACATAAACAAACACTTCAAATTTAAATAAATCTGCCGGTGTTACTAAATTAACAGCCTTGACCACTTTCGGACAAAGCGCTGCATTAAGGAAATAATCTCTATTCTACAACATATAAAAATTAATACCCACTGTACAACAACTAATGACTCTATATGCCAACCCAGGATAACGTATTTCTTGAGTGAAAACCATTACCATGGCCCATTGTCACAAACATACATTAATAAAATGTAAATCGGAAACCCTTGACCATCATGGAACAAAACTGAGCGAAGCACTGCATCACTGCATGCATGAATGAGATAATCCAGCAAATAAAATACCCCGTGCACTGTCGGTCTGTCGCACACCCAAACTGAAATCTAAAATCTGACAACCTTGCCATTATGAATTGACAGAATATCGATTAAATATCCGATTGTGCAGATATCCGTGTACACACAGACTATAAAGGAGGAAATCTATAACCACCTTCAAACATATCACACAGTGAAGGAATTTCAATTCGCACAACATAATTCAGCAAAATAAATTGCTCTGTATACACCCAGACTAAAATCTGAAGTCTATAACCACCTTCAAACGTATGAAACATTAAAGAAATTTTAATTCTCACAACATAAATCATAGTTCAGCAAAATTCATTGCTCCCTGTACACCCTGACTAAAATCTGAAATCTATAACCACCTTCAAACATATGAAACATTGAAGGAATGTCAATTCTCACAACATAATTCAGCAAAATACATTGCTCCGTGTACACCCAGACTAAAGTCTGAAATCTATACTAATCACCTTCAAACATATGAAACATTTAAGGAATTTAATTCTCACAACAGAATTCAGCAAAATACCTTGCTCCGTGTACACCCAGACTAAAGTCTGAAATCTATAACCACCTTCAAACATATGAAACATTGAAGGAATTTGAATTCTCACAACATAATTCAGCAAAATACATTGCTCCGTGTACACCCAGACTAAAGTCTGAAATCTATAACCACCTTCAAACATATGAAACATTGAAGGAATTTAATTCTCACAACAGAATTCAGCAAAATACATTGCTCCGTGTACACCCAGACTAAAGTCTGAAATCTATAACCACCTTCAAACATATGAAACATTGAAGGAATTTAATTCTCACAACAGAATTCAGCAAAATACATTGCTCCGTGTACACCCAGACTAAAATCTGAAATCTATAACCACCTTCAAACATATGAAACATTGAAGGAATTTGAATTCTCACAACATAATTCAGCAAAATACATTGCTCCGTGTACACCCAGACTAAAGTCTGAAATCTATAACCACCTTCAAACATATGAAACATTGAAGGAATTTAATTCTCACAACAGAATTCAGCAAAATACATTGCTCCGTGTACACCCAGACTAAAGTCTGAAATCTATAACCACCTTCAAACATATGAAACATTGAAGGAATTTGAATTCTCACAACATAATTCAGCAAAATACATTGCTCCGTGTACACCCAGACTAAAATCTGAAATCTATAACCACCTTCAAACATATGAAACATTGAAGGAATTTGAATTCTCACAACATAATTCAGCAAAATACATTGCTCCGTGGACACCCAGACACTGACTAAAGTCTGAAATCTATAACCACCTTCAAACATATGAAACATTGAAGGAATTCTAATTCTCACAACATAATTTAGGAAAATATATTGCTCCTTATACACCCAGACTAAAGTCTGAAATCTAGAACCAACGTCAAACATATGAAACATTGAAGGAATTTCAATTCTCACAACATAATGCAGCAAAAAACACATTTCTCCGTGCATACACACTCAAATTATTAAAATCTAAATTGTACTGAATCCATAACAAATATTTTTGAAATCTTACTGAATCTGACTGAAAGTAACTCTTAATAATGACATTACTCAACTGCATAAGAGAGTGAACATAACTAACAGATGAAGCAATTAAGCAAACGAAGAAAATACAACTACTGAACTTCACAATTAATACCTCAAACTCTTCAAGGTTTCCTGGTATAACGTCAGGGTTGTTGACCACGTTGTTTGCTTCAACTGCCGCAGGTTGTAATACAACTGCTTGATGTGCTGGTTCATCAGCTTATGGAAATACTATTTCTGCTAAAGTTTATCACTTCACCCGCTGGAAAGAACTGAGCAAAAACCAAGGTGTTTGTTCCATATTTATAGTCTACAACCCACGCTGTATCATTTCTCGTAGTTACTCAAGCATACGACCTATTATTGTTACTTATTTTCACTTCGCATATAATTATAGTATTGTGAATAGTGTTTTGTTTTTGACACTTATTAAGATACATAAACAGTCGCATTCAATCTACGGCAATGGACGAAAATATCTGTGCGGGACGAAGCCCTTTGAATTTCATAATCAGTGATTAAAACGGCAACAGTTCTTTGGAGATTTATGTGTTTACCTTCATCATAGTATAAGAAATTTTCTCGCTTTATGAGGGAAGCCTCACATATCGATTTCGCCCATGAGAAACGTCATATGGACGTTAGGGGGTAGGGGGGTGGTGGTGACGTTTTTCTGTGCAATGTCATGGAAAAAGTCGATAGTTTTTCGAAAGTCTTGACATTTCGGAATCATCGCCATTGCCCCATTAGCAGAGCATTAAAAATATAACAACTTGATACAAACGCCGTCACCTGTCCATTTATCCATACATAAAATCATGTTTGTATATATTTTCAAAACATTTTTAATGTACTTGATTGATAAGGGGACAACATTTTGGATTAAGCACAAAATTTCCCGCTTCCGCATTTATAGTTTGTTGTCATTTATACTGTCTTTTGTTCTGTATTAAATTGTTAACACTGGAGCGGTTACAAAATTATGAGGACATACAGCGATATAGTTAAATTTCGCAACTTTTATGTGTTATACTTGCAATAAATCTAACGAAAAATATATCTTTTGTTACAATTATCATATAAAAAACAAACAAAACTACATTTTATCGCCATATCGGCATATTTCACCAAACGTTGTCAAAGAACTTGCAAGTAAAATTGTTGGAAATATTCTTTGAAGACGTTAAGGTTTTACGGAGAGGGTTTACAGTAGTTTTGCAGTGTTTTTAAAGTATACAATAATATGTCGAAAAACATTCGTGACGTTTCTTGGGGGGTCTTCAGAAAAACGTACATATGACGTTTCTCGTGGGCAAAATCGATATGCGAGGCTTCCCTAAATACAACACGTTCTCCTTGCGCTTTCATTGGAAGGAGCCAAATAGCGATGAGATCAAATCTACCGCTTTACAAGAGCTGAAAAGATCTTTTATCTGTAGTAAAATCGATTATTAACTCTTTGCATTTGGAAATATTAAGTTTCATGTTATTATTAATAGTCTAAGTAGTGACTTCATTCACTACTTCTTGAAGGCGAGATGGACAGTTTGGCCCAATACATTCAGCGGCATTAGTATCGTCGACGTACTTCCAACGGTCTTGCCATTCTTCAAGTAAGTCATTAATCATAACCAAAAAAAGGATTGGTCCCAGTACAGTTCCTTGGAGTACTCCGCCATTAACTCTTTGCCACTCGGACACGCAAATGTCAATCTTGACACGTTCTCTTTCTGTTAGGAAGTTTTTAATCCAGTTAATTATAATTTGTGGGACATGTCAAAATCTCCTGACGTTCTCTTTCTGTTAGGAAGTTTTTAATCCAGTTAATTATAATTTGTGGGACGTCCATGGATAGTTTACGAAGTAAAATTTTATGGTCAATATGGTCAAAAGGCTTACCGAAATCCAATAGGAAAATCCAGAGGAGGAATGAGGGTCTTCCCAAAATGCAACGCGCCTCAATGCGGCTCATTATTATTCAAAATCTTTATTCTCAACGCGCCGTTCGATTAAAAACTGTTGAAATGTATTGCGATTTTTGCTGTGAAGATCTCGTTTTCTTCAAGGTATGTTTTGATAACTTTTTGTTTAGTAATTTAATAAAAGAATTTTAGAATAATTTTGTATATATATCGCATCTTAGTTATGTTAAATTCCCATTGTATTTATGCATGTTTCGGGTCAGTGAACATGACCTTAAAGTGGCATTGAAATATTCATGAGTAAATTATACTTTTTTACAAGGAAACTAAAATTAAATCATATCAGTGAATTCAGGAATGTTTACTCTTTATAGTGATACTTTAAAACATGAATTTACTCCATAAAACCGAAGAGTTATCGCGGTTTGAAAATGAGCTATGTTTGCTATATTCTATTAACCCTGATGGCTGGAATATACCCGCGTGGAGGTGCGTTTGGCGCGACGAAAACTACTGTATGGATCGCTATTTTCTGTGATAATTTTGAAAATACACATGTGTTGCTACTTATTTTATTTCATTGTTACCTTTTATGATTAGGTTTCGTTATATATGAACCTCGCAGCATTCTAGTTGAACGCACGGTAACCCATCTGTGATCATATTCACAGGGTTTTTCGACACACAATGAACATAAAGAAGTCCATGCCCATCTAATTCAGAAGCTTTCAACCCAGTAATACTGCGAAAACTCGCCATTTTAAAATATTTTACTTTTACTATAATCTCTGAGTTGTGATATGTGAACGCAGCGAGCAACAATCGAACAATGACGGAGCAGGCCGAGAAATTGATTATATACACTGATCTGAATATAGGCTGGATAACGCATCCCTTAATAATTTGATGGTAAAAAGTGAAGCCGGAAGTCAAGCGGCCGATCAGTGCCGCCACCCGATTCTGAGGCCCTACTTTATTTATATGGATAGTATTACAGAATCCTAGTTTTTTGCTTTTTTGCCTTTCCTTTTCTGGCCGGGCCAGTTTTACTATCACAATGATAGAGTAGCGTACCAGACAAAGGGAAGAATGTTTGGAAAAAATTCTTCATTTCATAGCTGAGCAGCTATACAGGGTGTATCAAAAAAAACTGAACAAAATTGAAATTGCTCTCAATTTCGCGAAGCGGCTCCAGGTACGACGTTTTATAGTAATATATATTGTTTGGGTATTTATAATGTAGAATAAACTAAAAAATTCTGAAAGTTACATTTTTCAAAACCCAGGGGGGGTGTCTTGTCCAACAGATCAAAAATGGCTTGCGCACGAAATTTGAATGCTTAAAAGTTATTTTGAGTTAGTGGGTGGTGGAAAATGTGTTGGGTGTTGCATTGCTGTTCAAAATTTCAGAAAATTTGCGTAAGTGTAAGCCCTTCAAAACGTCACGCAAACTTTCATTTTTAAGAAAAAATCAGCTTTTGCATGCTTAATTTACGCCTTTACCTAATTTGCATATTGTCTAGACAATTTGCATATTGTCTAGACAATATGCAAATTAGGTAAAGGCCCTGGGTTTTGAAAAATGTAACTTTCAGAATTTTTTAGTTTATTCTACATTATAAATACCCAAACAATATATATTAATAAAAAACTTCGTACCTGGAGCCACTTCGCGAAGTTGAGAGCAATTTCAATTTTGTTCAGTTTTTTTTTATACACCCTGTACACTCTCCTCCGCAGAGCCTTTATACGTAAAAAATAAAGTAAAAAATAAAATAAATTTTTAGGGGCGCTAAGTATGACGGGAAGATGGAAGTTTCGTAAGGCTCTGCCATATAATGTTTTAAAAATGGCGCCAAATTACCGTGAGAGATTGGCACTAGTTCTTGCTCGTGAATGATTCAACACGGCTGACACAAAAAGCATTTTGTCATGTCTAAATATTGGTTTAAAAGACTAACACTAGCATTAAGAAAGTCAAAATATACAATGAAATCATACTATAACTTAAAGTATACAAGCCGTTTTTGAAGAAAGCATACATCGACATGCAAATATCACAATATGGCGACCTTTGACCTTTCACATGATCAATATATATTATAAAATAGCTTCAAAATAACGTGAAATTCATTCTACTTACCTTCAAGACTTAAATTATCAAGTGGCAATTCCAAATCCTCAACTATAATGTCGTTTTCACCTCACAATTCGGTCATCCCCGAGAACCGATCAAAATCCCTGAGAACCGAACATTATATGGCAGAGGCTTCTCCTCCTTTTCCCCCTTCGCCTCCCCCCCCATGTCCTCTACTGTCCCTACTTTACCATTATTACCCTCCACCACGAAAAATGCCATTATTACTTCCGCTACGAAAACTATATATTTCCTTTGATTTTATTAAAAAAAAATTTTAACTGAAAAAAACAAAGAAGCCTCTGCGGAGGAGAGTGCACCCTGTATAGACGGATTCCCTTGACGTAGTGCAGACATTTCATAGACTCAAAAGTGTTGGCTGAAGAATACAAACGTTTTCAGCGTGTTTTTATGGGTAGTAACATATTTAACTCTAACCAATGTGACATCACTTGAAAAATAATGGGGGTTCACTTCAAACTTAGGTTATCCACATACTGTTGTCCGACCCCTTTTGGTTTTGTAAGTGTGTAAGATAGGGGCGTTGCCGCCGGCGTGTCCGCCGGCGAAATGAACTTCAAATTCCGTTATATGCTTCTTGTTATAAACCAAATGTAAAAAATTACATCTTTTCGCGAGAATTTTCAAAATATAATCTCCTGTTTTGCAGTACATGCAAAGAAATGATTTAGGCGTTACATTTACCATACTTGAAGTATCTTCGTTGGCGCTGGACAGAAATACCGAGGGCTCACTTCCCGCGGAATTCGTAAACAAAATGGCGTTTTGTAGTCTCGTTCGAAAAATTGGACTCGCCGACATCCAGAAATGGATTGGGGAGGTTTAGAAGAAAATTTCTATCATAAAAAGAAATTGCCCCTCGATATGGTGAGTTTTTCCCCCTCTATCTGCCTGACTATAAATTAGTCCTCTAACATCTATCGTATAAAAATAAATAAAAATGAAATAAAAAATCGTTTGTTTGTAAGGGGATGTATCGAGCACTTCGTGCAAAATTATCAATTACATAAGTTTAGACCAAAAATATAAGCAAATTCCCAGGAATATAAGGGTCTTACTGCCCTTAATCTTTCAAGCAAATGATAAGGTTTAATTATTGTTTACGCAAAAATTTTTGATGTTGCGCAAAAAAAAGATATGGACAAAAATGTGGATTAAATTAACCTACGAAAAATATCCTTGCATGGTTCCGTTTGAGAATTTTTTACACGATAAATTTATCGCCAGTCTCCTTTGGTTCATTTTCTTGCATGACACTATTTCTTGAGCTTGTAAAAAATAATTATTTATGGTTTTTAAGTTGACACATTTATTGTTCACTTGCAATTTTACAGCTAAGACACACGAGGAAGCCACTCCTTTTGATGGCCATTTTGAGTCTTCGCCCCACCGGAACACTTGCCACTTGGACAACAATGTGATAAAGGTTATTGCGCATGCATTTTTGCTTTTAATAAAAACAACTATTGCGAGCAAGGATGGGCGAGATCTATAGAAATATATTATTATACAGGACAGATTCAAAGATACAATGTCACATATCACTTGCACTGCAGATATGTAAAACAAAATTATATTTCAAAGTAGACCTTTGCTTTATATCACGAGTTTTGCCACAAATCATGCGATATATTATATAATTATACAATGTTGCCAATTTGGTTAGTGACGATTATGACACAGATTTCATTGAATTGCATCTGCAATCTAAGGTGAGGTGCCTGCAATTTATAATGGTAATTGAACTGAGTTGAGTGCAATTTGGTCTCCCGCTTCGCGGTCGTGCGATTTTGTAATCACGCGTTTGATTTCAGACCAAAGTTACACGACACGAAGTTCAATTTCCACTTTATTATATTCATTTTGAAATCTAAATAATTTTTTAAACCGGAAGCGATATTCTTAGTAGTCTTGGTTTACAATTGACACACCCACGATACTCCACTGAAATGCCGTAGCATAGCAACAACATGAATTGTAATTTGACAAATTGACAAAAACTTTAAAAGACTCAGTATAAGCAAGCAAAATGTGAGTGGATTTTTAGAAATAAAAACCGCAAAAGTAAGTTTAAAGATATCGTAGACTTTACATGTAAATTGATAAACGTTTCTTGTGATTTTGTGCATTCAAACATTGACACTACAATCGATCATTCCATATTTTAATACATTGTGCCTTTGACAGCTTTGTGTTCAGTGGTGGCTGTTGCTCAAATGAAACTTGTTTTTGTTGACATTTTGACAATGTTTCATTCAAAATATTTGATATTCTTTTAATTTAAGTTTGACTTGCCTTATGTTGATTTTTATGGGAAAAAAACTGCAGTAATGCAGTCTAGAGTATTGACTATTGACAATTTATGGTGAACAGATTTGGTCATTTGCCAGAGCACATTTTTCTTTAAATTGATTGGCTAGTTGAATTCTATCATTCAATCTGATTGGTTGTTGTGGTGCAGAGCTTCAATCTGATTGGTTTAAAAATGATGCGATTAATACTCAAGATGATGCGATTTGGGAATTAATCGCACTATTTTTGACCAATCAGATCGCAAGAAATGCCATTGATTTCAAAATGAACATAATAAAGTGCATAATTGTTCTTGCCTAAATGTATAGAAACTGCCGCGGTCATAAGTTGTTTGTATAGTCGAAATTTGCAAATACACAAAAGTAATAAAGTACATTAATTCGGCATACTTATAAAACTTAAGTTTACATAGCATGATAGCAGACGCGGAATTGTTATTATATGTATAGCAGTAATTTATAAGCAGTAATCGTGCGCCCAAAGGCAAAAGTACCGAGATTTTTTCGCATAACAGTAACATTTCTGTGCAGTAGTGCCATGCCCATGGATAATATAATAATGAAAATATCGTTATGAAAGTAAACAATCTGCAGTTCTTCCTCACTGAAGTCTTGAAGGAAACATAGTCTCGAAAGATATATAATATTTAGAAATATAAAGCATAAACGTTTTCATTCTCATTTGACTTATGGCTATATGCCCAAACAAAAATCCAAGACAATAGGATTTATGATCTACGGAATAATGGCCTGATGCTGATGCTTTCAAAACCTAAAACAAATACAATGAAGAGAAGTTTTAGCTATTCGCCTTGTGCAAGTGACGTCACAACTCGAAATTGTTTTTTGGGGG
This sequence comes from Trachythela sp. YZ-2020, assembly GCA_016169945.1. Classification (NCBI taxonomy): domain Eukaryota; kingdom Metazoa; phylum Cnidaria; class Anthozoa; order Malacalcyonacea; family Clavulariidae; genus Trachythela; species Trachythela sp. YZ-2020. The sequence goes on along the minus strand of JADLSH010000164.1, from coordinate 419,136 downwards.
GCAAATTCCACCATTTTCATTGGATAAATTCAAACTAATTAAATCAAATTCAACATGGCTGACAATAAATTGTCGACCTCAATACGTACGTCAACTTTCCTGAATAACTCGAGTTCTAGACATGCTAAAGCAACAAACTACACACCAAAATACTCATCGTTGTTCAAGGATTCTAGAGAGGTATAGATTATCTTATAACTCTTGGTATTTCGCAAGATATAAACGAAAACGGCACTTCGTGATATCCACGATTTGTCCTCCAAATTGCCGGTTATATAGCATGACGTAATATTCTCACGTGACTGCACAAGCCGAATAGAGCCGCAAAAATCTGGAATAATCAAGATCGATTAAATAGAAATGAAATAATTAACAGAAGCAATACACTTACATTGTGTATGTAAATCTACTTTTCCTTTCACTGTATATTTATTAGTGTATCTATATGTAATTAGTAGAATCATACTAGTATACTATTGCAAATGCTGTAATTTGATTGGCTACGCTACTCGCTATCTAATTGTCGATAGATAGCGAGTAGCGAAACAGCCATCTCTTCAGCGCGATTTTTAACAAATTTATTTCAATAAATTATGAAAAACGTTTTGAAATACTGTTTTCTTCCTGGTTTCTACTAAAACAATTAGATTATTCGCTCTCGATTTCTATGAGATGATAGTTCATTCGGGCTTCGCCCTCATCAACTATCACCTCATAGAAATCTTGAGCTCATAATCTAATTGTTAAATAGTGTTATTGTTGTATGTATTGTGTACTGTAGTTACGCACGTTCCTATGAAACACAACCATTTTATTAGTGTAAAGAGTAGTAATGCATAAAATTCTTGGTTTTAAAGCATTGTGTTTTCTGCCGGTTTTGTTATATAATTTTTGTCGTTAATATGTCTATCATCAGTAGTGAGCAATTAATCTCTATCTTGGAGAAGAAACTTGATCAAAAACTAGAACCTTTTAAGCAAACGTTTACCGAATTAAATAAATCAGTCGATAGGCCAAGGTAACGGAGGTTTTAAATTTTATGAGAATAAAGCAATACGATGATTTGCTGAAGAGAATGTCAGCTTATGAAAGTGAAAATAAACAACTTCGAAATGAGAATCAAGTAATGAAGAAAGCGTTGGAAAGCATGGAAATTTCGCTACGGTCTGTCACAAAGGCAAACAACGACTTGGAGCAATATGGCCGGAGGGAGTGTGTGGAAATTCGAGGAGTTCCGCAGTCAACTGCCCCTTCTGAATCTACGAATAATATTGTAAAAGAGGTTGGTCAACTTATGGGAGTAAAGGTTGAGGACAGTGATATATCAGTTAGTCACCGCCTGCCCCAGTAGAAATCTTAGAGCAAGAAACCCAGCCAACCGCCTACCATAATTGTAAAGTTCATCAGGCGAGATACAAGACATGACTTTTATCGGGCAAGAATGAACCTCAAAGGAAAGACGTCTCGAGATTTGGGATATTCAGTCGATAATAATTTATACATTTCCGAAGTCTCACTGTTATGAACCGTGAACTTTTCAATGAATCTCTAAAAGTGAAGAAAGAAGTGGATTTTAAATTCATTTGGACATCTAGAGGTAGAGTATTCTTAAGAGCAACCGAGGAATCCTCTTGCAATTCACATAAGCTGTATGACTGGTCTTACCAAGATCAACAACGAGCGTAGAAGTCAAACCTAGAATGGAAGATCAGGAACTTAATGTAACTGTAGTAATTTAGCTTGTCCTAATTGTCCCAATGGTACTTTTAATGCCTTTGATGATCATGATCTCAGTACCATCTTTGAGTATTAATTATGCTGATAATGCATGTCATCTAACAAACTTGGATGTCGATTTAAATATGCCAACTGACAGTAATTTTAATTATACTACTCATGGTTTTTATAGCAATTCTGATATCTCTGACTGTTTTTCAAGTAATCATGCATTCTCTTTGGTAAATACTATTATTATATACCAATTGTCAAAGTTCCCTTTTCCTAGTGTTTCATTGGTAGAGAGTGTGTCACGTGAGAGTGACGAAATTAAGCTGTCTCCCCCGCAGTCGATTGAGAGGGAGATAACACGTTGTCCACCGGGAATAACGAAAAAAATCATGTGCGTCATCACGTGAAAATGTGACCTTTGGTCAACCTTGGTCTACGCCTGACCTTGACCACAAAAGAGCGCGAATTTTGTTCCGAAGTTATTAAGTATTTCATAACAAAATGGAAAGGTATGCAAGCAGAACTGACAATGAAATCGATGCTCTGCTGGCAAATAAAGACTCCACATTAACAAAGAAAGCTACAAAACAAGCGATAAAAATACTGAGATGTTATTGTGTAGAAAAGGATCTTTCACCAGCGTTTGAAAATCTAAACATGCTCACTTGACAACCTGCTCAAGCAATTTTACGCTAATGCAAGCAAAATTACATTGCTGTTTACTTTGTTTTTCCTTTGAATCGACGGTCTCGGGTCCACAAAACATACTGTTTCCCTCGGTCCCAGTCAATAAGTGTTAATTATCACATGTACTTGTGCCTTTATCAGGGCGATAACAGGATGACATAAAAACGATATGTCACTGATATCGTTTTTTGTCACTGATATCGCTTTTTGTCCCGCTCAAAACATTCAAGATGGCCGTCGCCTCTGAGATTTCAGAATGTGTCAGTAGACTAGTTTATTGCTGAAAATAAAATTTCAAATACCAAATAAGAACGTCAGGGGTAGAATAAGGAAAAACATAATACGGAGGACGTCTTAGAAGTCATAAGACCGGAGGTTATGGACAATTTCATGGCTTTTCGTTAAAATACGAAAACCGGACGGAGAGAAGTACGAACCTCTGTCTTTACAGATAACTTCGCTCCTTTTAATCGATACGTAAGAGAAAAGGACTACCCCGGCTGAGCAACGAGTTAAATCCCCTTCACGTTGTTCAACAAAGCCCGAGAAGCACTTAAAGCCAAGCAAAATGATCTGAAAAGCCTTGGTAAAGGAAGCTCATTCTTTAATATGTCCCATATTTGAAGCCTGATAAAGGCACAAGTATATGTAATAAACAGGTTATCACACGAGGGGCTCGGTAATATCAGTTTTATCACTCTCGTGACGATGTTACAATTGTCCCTCGGTCGCTGCGCTCACTCGTGACAATTATGATATCGTCCCTCGAGCGATAAAACTGATATCACCTCACCCCTCATGTGTGGCTTAATGTGTGGCTTAAGTTTTACGACTGTTGAAACAGGATTAATGTATTTACCAAACCGATCATCTTTGTGGCTCAATTTATGAAAAATCCAATTTTTGCAAATATACTGAGCGCATTGTCGGTTAAAAGTTTACCCCCTCCGTAAATTTTTTAGGAGTGATAGGTGACAAGTAGCTACTTCTCTTAATTTTTGCTTAAATATAACATTTTGAGGTTGATTCCTTCGCGCTATCCTTTTTGCAATCTGGGATACACTGTGGAAGCTAAATGTTTCTTCTATCGAACGCTAACAAAGGTCAATGGTTATGCATGTTAGTTTTCAAAATAAACACACGTTTTTAACAACAAAACCCCAGTCCTTTGCTGTGAATGCCATAAGCAAGTCATTAAAAAGTTTAATCGATCAGTTTGGCCAATCCGGTTTTCAGGCTTGATATGTCCTAAGAATAGACTTCGATTTGGAACAAACTCTTAAAATATAAGGATGAGATATTAAGCAAATAAACTTCGACATACCCGCATTCTAATGTGCTGTTATAACATCGTTGTAAAAATATATTTTCGCCGCCATGGAAATCGGGAAAGCCAAAGGCAAAGAGCTATCAAGGACAATATTCCACATTAAATCTCTCTCACAACGGTTTCTACACCAAAAATATATTGTATAAACTTGAATAATTTTCTTCTCATAAGTAATAGGCCGTCAGCTGGTGCACCAAAAGATGGCTAGAAAACGAATTTCATTGGACACCTCGCTAAGCTAAAATAAAATAACTTACTCTTATAGATTAAAATACGCTGAATCCAAATCTAAAAAGTTCTTACCGATATACCCTGCAGTTTTTTTGTATTTCTCGATTGAAATCTTAAAAATTCACTGTCGCGTGATTATGTTTATTAGCAGTTTCGCGAAAACACATCTTTCAAAAACCATACTTCCTGTATGAACATGCGCCGATTATCTGCCGGTCGCTATTCGACTTACAGGCGACAGCTGTTTGAGGCATGTGTTTTTATTTTCTTATGCATTTGTCAATGTGCGAGAAAGATCATATTGCATATTTTCGGTTATTCTGCCTGTTTCACGTAATTAAACTTCGAATTTCAGATGTATTCTATTGTATATTTGTATTCCTACATTTAAGCGATAGTTTTAAGTTATGACAGGACAAAAGAATGCTTTTATGGCTGCTCAACAAGTAGACAACGCGAAGGACGTTAGCGTTCAAGATACCAGCGCAAACGGAAAGCTTTTAACTAAAGAATGGTTCTGCTGCTCTTGACATCAAGAATAATGACAATATCATGCTGTTCTAGCAAGTTTTTATCTTTATAATATTATACGCTTGCGCTTTGTCTAAATACTATGTCTATATATATTATTTATACTCCTCATTGTTCACTGCAATATACATACACAGTGTTTATTAGTTCTAAATTATAGAGCATATTTGTTTTATGTATTTTTAAGATCCCAAAAGTCTTACTACTATGTATGGTCAATGCAGAACCAGAGATTTCTCAATGTAAAAGTTTTAGCACACCTGGGATGTGCTTTGATATAAACAGTTTTTGTATCTGCGAATGCAGATATATTGCCATCGTGCGAGTAAGAGTGTGTTAAGCTTGTAGCCATTCAGCGACGAGCTTATATCAGCCAATCACCGATTAGCTTACACCTCGTTTGACGAATCAGTGACCGCTAGCTTAAAATGACGTAATTATATTGTTACTCTTTGATCTCGATGTATAACTGGATTGATGTTGATTATTTCAAGATGGCGGACTACTGAAGGGCGAGAATTGTAAACATGAGTAAAATTTTAAATTTGACGGTGCAAATTATCCAACAAACCAACGATAATTTTAATTTTCTGTACTGTTTTGAACATGGCAAGAGTCGAAGGAGTATTTTTAGGGAGTATTGGAAGTGGTTGATAGCATTTTACGCTGTGGAAATGATCGCCAATTTACACAAAGTATTTACTCAACTTGACCTGCTATATATCAATGTCATTTGAATCAGGAAACAAGGTAAGCCTTTTTAAATATTGTACGAATATCCTGCATTATTCGAGCTTATATTTCGACAAAGTTCACTCATAAAAGTATTAAAATAATGTAATATTTATTCTCAACACTATTTGGGCCAAATTCGTCATTGTCATTTCGATAGTCAACATCACCTTATACTTTTGACATTGATTGGCATAAAGATATAAGCACAGCTTGGCATTTCGTTCCAATCGCAAACTGTGACTACGGGGACTAAATGAGTTGATGGTATGTAATATTTATATGTGGTGTGTAAATAGTGGTGTTATATACAACCTTTATTCTCAAGTATAAAAGACTAAAATCTGAAGGTTTCGACAATTGTTCTAAACATTGCTCCCACTCTCCCCCGCAGAGGGTTGCGAGTTTTAAAACATATATTGTCGTCTTACACTTAGTTTCGTGGAGCGTGCGGGGTGCGTGCGTTCTTGAGCATTTTTTCTAGTCTCACACAACGTTTTTAGATCTTTCCCTGCGCGGTCGCATTTCCAAATCCCCTATTTTCCCCATGTGTACAGCACGCTCCCCCACGCTTCATAAAACCCTGTGTAAGACGACTAAGGCCCTCATCCCCTTTGTGCACAGTTTTTTAACGGTACACTCATTGAGTGACATTGACCTCGTGCTTTGACATCATTATACAATTATGCAAATACGCATGAGCAGATACATGTACGCTTTGCGGACCTATTTTTATACTCTGTAAATCTATCCCCTAAATTTCATTGTTTTTAATATCTATTTGGTCAATTTTGTGACCCTGACTGCTTCTTGACATGCCCTTGGAAACAGTTTTGCAGCCTTGGCCCTAGATTTGTAGCTTCTGCACCACCAAGACCTCATCAAGAACAGCCCTTGAAACTCTCTAGCTGCAGGTGTCTTGTACCCAGGTGTCTTGTACCCAGGTGTCTTGTACCATCAGTTGCTACATTGTTGTGTGGCTGGAGCATATGATTGCTGTATTCAGAATTTTGAGGTGGCACAGCAAACCAAAGTGCCTAATTGTGAGGCAGATTTATTATATAATTTTATAATGGGTAGACTACCGCATCTATTATGCCTCCTGTTAACTTGTTAAGCAGCAATAGAAAAGCAAACCTTAATTTTGCCACATATACATCAGTGCAAATACTGCAAAACAATATAATGTATATTATTTGGACAGATATAGATCAGGGTTTACAGATCGAAAGCCTTGTCGAGAAAATAAATGTGGTATTTTAAACAAACAAAACAATGATAGGGTGTAATAATGTAATGTATTTTGTAAATACTGATTATTAATTGTAAATAAAACAATTCCAATTGAAACAAAATTGCAATATTGTCTGGTACTGTTCATTTCTTGAGATAAGAACGTTCAAGGTACCAACACCTTGCACAAACCCTCTGTATTCAAAAGAGGAGATATATGCATATATATGACACGATTCACGTCTGTATTCTCACGTCCATATTCGGTTGGGCTATTCTGCCCTGTTGACATGCTTTCAACTGATGTTTTACTGGTGATATAAAACCTTATCAAACGGCGTGGCAGATGGATAATAAATATAGAGTCTTCAGATTATTTATAGTATTCTTGTGCTTTGCCAAAACACAATTGCATCGTTTATTGAAGCAATGATATTTATTAAACTAGAAGATATATAAGCCAAGCTTTTTTAATAGTCAATTCGTTGTGTGTTCCCAAGTGGCAAGTGTTTTGATTTCGTGTGTTTTGTCAGACCTTGTTGACCTTTGTTATAGGCCATCCTTCGCAGACTTTGTCGCACAAACTACAAGGAAATAACTTCTCTCCGTCAATTTTTTTAGCGCATCAGAAAATTTAAACGGATCTTCGTATTCGAAGTAGGGCGAACGCTAATGTCAGGAAAGTATCCTCGTGTTGGCCTTCGTTTCCCCGTCGAAAACTACATTATCCATTGTCAATATGCCTTGCAAAGCCCTCGATATCTTCACGAAGCTCTACTCGGTTTCTATATTACGCTTCATCGCTGTCAAAAAAACATGGTTATTTTTATCGGAAACCTGATATGAATTAAATACGTAACATTTTGTTTACAAATGTTTTGTACATCACTATTTTGTCTATCTTAAAATGACCCGAGATATGCCCGAGTTGTAGGCGGCATGCAGACTATTGGTCTGATTCTTACGAAACGCTTTTTGAACGATGAGTTTTTCACGGAATTGCTAATAAACGTAGTTCAAAACAGTGAATTTTTTAAGATTTCAATCGAGAAATACAAAAAAACTGCAGGGTATATCGACAAGAACTTTTTAGATTTGGATTCAGCGTGTTTTAATCTATCAGAATATATTAGCTTAGCGAAGTTCTTTTAGCTTAGCGAGGTGTCCAATGAAACTGAACGTTTTGGTGCACTAGCTGACGGCCTATAAAGAAATGAGAAAAAAACCGACAAATACTGTCAAAAAATGAAAATCTGTTTTGCTTGGATTTTCGGGCGAAAACATGCTCGCCCCAGGCTACTGCCGCATCACACGTCGATCAAAAAAATCACAGCCGTTGCACCGCCCTATATATAGGCGCCCTGATTTAAAGTTTGTCAAGGACAACTTGCTTCTTTATATAATCCGGAACGTTACAAAACCTATGGTAAGTGTAAGGATTTTGACGCCATAATCTGCATTAAAGGGTTGTAAAAAACCACTAAGCTTTCTGGTACCTTTGTACACAGTAAATATATATATTTATTATATGGCAAGTGCTTGTTTTGGTGAATCTCGCAATCTGATTGGTCGCTGACGAGGCAGGATTTTCCCGTATTGCCCACGGGCAATACGGTATTCTTATTGCCCTGCGACGACTTGAACACATTTCAAACCAATAAAAGCATTAAAAAATCCTTAAAAATAATTTAAAACAATGAAAAATAAACGGAAAATACGGAAAAGGGTAACTACAAGGGATAAAATCAAGTTTTGTTGGCTCAAGTCGAAATATTAAGGTAAATTTTACGATGTTTTTTAACTAAAACAGTCAAGAATATTTTTGTTTTTTCGAACATGCAAAGTTGTTTTTGTCCTTGATCCGATAGCTCAATATCACTATATTTTCTATTAATTTTATATTTTATTCTATAAATGGTGCTGTAGAGTAGTTTTACCAAGCTAAGATTAGATAAATTTGTAAAAAACTAAGACAAATTCGTATCATTGAAATTATTTTGACATTTGAAAATGACCGGCTTTGAGTTTCGGACTTTGTACTTTGCCCTGGCGTGACCAATTTTTGGCAAAATGACTTGTTTTTTGTTGTCTGAAATGCCATATAATAAACAACTTACTAACTTCGACTGTTCGGTCTGTACGGTAAAATATCAAGCCTCGGTCTTGCTGTATTGACCTCGCTATCGCTCGGTCAATACAGCAAGACCTCAGCTTGATATTTTACCGTACAGACCTCACGCTCAGTCAGTAAGTAGTTAATAATGCTATTTTTAAAAGGCCAGAAAGTTTTGGTTTCGCCTCATCTTCAAAGCACAAACGAATAATTTAATCCCCGAGCCGGCGCGAAGCGCCGTGCGAGGGTACTAATTCCGCTCGGATATTTACACCCGGGTATGTGAAAACATTGTGGAATGCAAAGTCGTCCACCATTTTTTTTTGTCATGGACGGTTTTTTAAGTTATGCGCATGCGCGAGTTAAAGCCGAGACAAAACTGGTAACTAGCTACATCATGATTGGCTAAGACAACGATTTTGTTTTTATATGCAAACGTCAGAAAAATAACTGCCATTTTGGCATTTTATTTTTGGCATTTAATTTATAATGCATTTATATTTATATGAAAACCTTTTTCAAAATTGTACTCTGGAGTCGGGACATATTAATTCAGACAAATATTAAGTCTCCAAAACAAGAGAAGTGAAAATTTTTTAGAGGACTTTTATTTACTAAAGTCAATAAGAAAATAAAGCAGTCGAAAAGCCGAGAAAGGACAGAATTTTCGAGTTTTAAAGCGTTTTAAATTAAACGGGTATTAAGTGTTTATTTTGCATACTTGTTTTTGCAGTTTTGGCATGCAACTATATAGTTTGTGGTTTTGAAATTGCATACTTCATCCTGTGTGGTCAATACAACATTGGTTTAGTGTTAATTCAAATGCGTTATATAGAAAAGAAAAACATATTTTATCTAAAAAACTTCATAGTATAAAAATACTGTTCAAAAAACAGTTGAAGTTTTATGACAATTTCGAAACGTTTTGTACAGTAAATCAAAGCCAAAAAAGAACAAAATAACATACCTACTTTATATAGTTGGGCAATTGGTAATTTTATTGTTAAAAGTAAAAATATTATCACAGTTTGTACAGAAAAGAAAATAAATATAGAGTAAAAGGCAGTTTAGTTATACAAACTTTTCGAAACGTTTTAGTGAACGGAAGGTTGCACTAAAACATTAATTTGAAGCTTATAGAATGCATAAGAACATACCTACCGCATATATCTCATATTTCTATGGCTAAAACAACTAATATTTTAATTATTTTTGCAGCTTTTGTAAACTGTTTTGTACTCCAGAAAAGAAATTTATATTATTAATCTAGTTGCCATGGCTACTGTGCTTCCTCTTCTTGAAACAAAATTTCTATTTTTTATTCTTTCAAAAATTCTCAACCCAAAATAGATTTCCCAAAATAAAATATTATTGTTTCCTTCCACTCTTCTTTCCAAACTATTACAGTAATGATCAAAATTTTAATGGCACATTTAAAATGAAGGGAAACACAATGATTACGTCAAGTAAAACATTTCATATGGCGATAGCCTTTGAGTGCGTCGTGAAGAAGGGTGTAAGCCAGAGGCCCAGATATCCAATTCAGTTTTCCAAGCCAAAATTTTGCTTTGAACCCAGATATCTGACTCGTCTACCACCTTTGCATAGCAGATTTTGTGATGAAAAAGCTTAGTAACAGTAATGTTTTGGAATGTAGTGTCTGTCAATGTTCGGGTGCATGGGGCGAGGGGTTACTGCAAGCATGTATTTCTAGTAGGAATATATTCAAGAAGCAAGAGCCTATAAAGTGCTGTATTTTAATACTATCATGATAATGCAGACACGGAATAATATGCAAATAGATATTCTAAATAGTCGATCTTCTACAAGTGTTATGCTAAAAACGTGGTGAACAAGTATATAGCAATGCATGCATTTTTTAATATAAACATTAATCTGTAATCTTTAGTTAAGAATAAATCAACTCGCACTTGTTCTTTACTGTTAATTTTATTCCATTGTCGCTAAAATAACTTAATTTAAAAGCCCAAAATTTAAATAATGGAAGAGTATGGGTTTTAAACTAAGGCATTTGGGGCTCGAATTGTTCGATGCTGAGATTCTCGTTTAATGAATTGTAAGATTATTTGCATCAAAAGAGCCCATCCATGCAGCTTTTACAATATTCATGACCTCATGTGTCCCAAATATATACATAAAAAACCAACTTCCAAGCGCATTAACATGCATTTTATAAAAGTTAAAAAATAGGAAAATATCCGAAATCATGGATATTTTCCAATTTTTTAACTTTCATAAAATTTTGCATGTTGACAAGTGAAGGCCACTAGTTAATGGGTGTACTGTGTGACTGCATGTAAAGTATTTTACCCTTAGTAATAATGCATGTTTGACACTACATTAAGTGATATTGTCAATAGATTGACATCCTTTCGTCTTTGTGCTAAGGGACTTTATTGTGCATTTGCTATTTTCCGGCCTTGGTACACTGCAAAAAATTCTGAGTAAAATATACTCAAAATATTGAGTAAATGAATGCACCCATAGTGACTCATAATAATGAGTAAAGCCAACTCGAAGATGTGAGTAACAGTTGCTCAGATTTTGGAGTGAATTTACTCAAAAATAAGAGTTGAAAATACTCAAATTAGATCAATTTACTGCCACTCACTGATTGAGTAAACTAATAAATTACTCTATTTTTTAGTAAACTTACTCAAAATATGAGTAATTGTTACTCAAAAAAAGAGCTCTAGTTACTCAAACAAATGCACCCATAGTGACTCCTAATTTTGAGTAAATGAACAGTATGCTCAAACGTTGAGTAAACTTACTCAAAACGTGAGTATAGTGTCTTGCTCAAAAAACGTTTCCAGTTACTCAACGAACAAGTGACTAAAACATTGAGTAAACGTACAACAAATGCTGGAATACGCATACTCGAACTTTGAGTAAATGACTTCAAATACTGGAAGTATACGCATACTCAAATAGAAGGGTACGACTCAGACTGTCAAGTTAAATGTCCCAATGCTCAAACGAAACCAGCATTCAGGGAAAAAAATAGTAATATATATACAACATAGAATATGCAAAAACTACAACAATATTTGCTTAATAATCGTTTATATATTTATATTTATGATATCCTGAAAACTATACCGAGCCACAGGGGCAAGTTCTATATAAAAGTAATTTAAGTTAAACACAGTTCGTACTATAAGAGAATCAGCCAATCAGAATACAGTAACAATTTAGAAACTCCAATTCAGATATAGATGGATATTTTGCTTATCTCGTTTCCAGTCCTCTGGCATTTTCGTTCACGTAAACATATCATCTCTTCAATTACAACGGCCATCTCATCCCCATGCTTACTACTGTACTTCTTTGTTTGATATATTTGGGCGGGCTTGCTGCATATCCCTGATGGCATCCTGAGCCAGAATTAGAAATTTTAATTTTATATACAATGTACTGTATAGTACCCCCATTTACATCCAACACTTTCCTCTTGACAAGTAAAGTCATCTGGCGTTAAACACATTAACCCATTATAGATGGCAGTGCACCCATATATGCGCCCTACATTAGGATGTAACGCCAGACGATTTTACTCTGTCTAACAAGAGACGATTTTACTCGTCAGTGATAGGGTACTGCTAGTTAATGTGTTACCAAAACTATCAGCTAGTTTCTGGTGTTAACCCCATTAGCTGGCAATGCACTCATATATGCTCCCTATACTTTTGTATTTTACTCTCTCTGATCTCAAGCCAGAGTATTTTACTCGTCAATGGTAGAGTACTGTCAGCTAATGGGATATGCACAGAAATGCTGTTTTGAATGGTCTTGTAATATTTATACCGAGATATTATACCGAGATATCAAGATTGATTATTCCCTCCTACTGACTACAGGAATTGGAAAAAGTCGTATTTTTTTGTCTGGCTTGCCTTGTACATATGTACTGTATCTCAGACATGTAGTGCCTAGTGATGCAACATTAGAAATGAACAATACAGAAGGTATACATCTATGCATCTCCCCTTTCATGAGCGGCTTGTAAATACATGCCACTCAAAGAGGTGCTGGTAAAAGGCGGTTTAACCACCTTACACAACAACAGTAAAATGCATCAACATAAATGTATACAAGTCTTGAAATCTGTCTCAGTAGTTCTCACTGACAGGCGACTCTTAAAGTGCCACCCGAGTGAGCTATTGGTAAAAGGCGCAAGTGCCACTTTCCACAAAAGCTGAGAAACAGCACAACTAAGATAAAAATTCAAGACAAACTATATTGTTATTTCAGTCTCATTGCCAATCAATACTGTTTGCAGTTAAACCTTAGTAAAGTTCATTTTTTTTCCAACATATATTAAGTAAAATACATGCATAACACTATAAATCCCATTGTTTCTCCCTTATACTAAACAATGACCATGCAAAATTAGAAGTGAACAATACAGAATGTATACATCTATGCATCTCCCCTTTCATGAGCGGCTTATAAATACATGCCACTCAAAAGAGGTGCTGCATATATTGAAGTTGCTTACTCTTTTTGTATACTTGATATGGTATATTGATTTTATGGGTGCTAATTTTTAACGTTCGCTTTTTGTTTTACGTAGCGAAGCTATCGAAATGTTACCAGATTTGAAGGATATATTTGAAATGGATCGTTTGCTAAAGCGGACATTCTTGTTGCTATGTCCTGTGGAGATGTATGGAGAGCTTTTAAAGACCGAATGGTTTTCTTGTTTGGAGTTGTGCGTCACAATGAGAAAGCTACTGCCCGATACGAAAAGAAGCAGTTCATACACACCAAGTTTTGTAAGTACATTAAAATTACAATTACAATAAGAAACCAATTGGCACTTTTCCATCAGTGCTACATGCATGCATGCCGTCTCCCATTTTTTCAAAATATCTCGTATGCGTATGAATTTTTAATTGCATAGTAGAGACAATCGAAACATCGGAGTAGAGACACAGAAACATTTTAAGTAAAAACAGTAATTACATTCGCTCTACTGAATTTTAAGTATTGAGCACTCTCTTTACTATACGTTACAAAAGCTTGTGATATATATATATATTCAAAATATTTGAACGTATAGTCTAAAGAGTGCTCAATACCTAAAGGTAGAGCGAATTTAATTTAATTATATACTTAAAATAGTGTCGTCACTACTCAGAGTTTCATGTCTCGGCCGGGCATTTGTCTCGAACGGAAAAACATGTGCGCGGCCATTACTAAAAGCAATCTGCAGTATAAAACGTTAATATAGCAGAAAACTGACACTTGCATAGTATAATTCATATTTAGTTTACTTTTATAATTTAATAGTTAGTTTGGTATTACCAATGTAAAGCCTCGCAGACAAGCACGTCTTTCTTGTTCAAAAGCTGGGATAACTACAGTAGCTTTTAATTTATACACAACGAAACTCGTCCAGTAAAACTTGCTCGTTTTTAGGGGACTTAAAAACGTCATTAACGTATGTAAAACTTTCTGTTGAGCAAGGATTCTTGTGCATTTTGCTGTTTCCGTGAAATCTTATCCGAATCTTTGTCAATATCGGTGATCTCATAATGGTCGGTGTGCCCCAGTGCCGGGCATTTGTCATCATTTCTTTGCCCGGGGGTAGGGCATTGTCGCGCTTTTTCTGCCCGGCCCCGGGGAATTGTACACTTTAAGAAAAATAAGTGCAAATGCCCGGGGGTTGCCCGGGGGGGATGGGCAATGCTAGAATTGACTGATGCATTACTTTTAGTTATACGAGAAACACCGTGTAGCGACGGCTTTACTTTAAGATAGAAACAATAAATAATTTTACTCTACTTTCAAATAGTGTTGAGCACTCTTTGTTCTACTAAAAACAAACCAAACTTGAATTTTATATATATATATATATATTATATAGATTTTCGCTTACCTCAAAACTTGTCTGCAACAGGCTGTTTCATCTGTAAAAGAATCATCAGGCAGTTTACAAGTATCGAAAAGAAATGACCGCTTATATGCTTCCTGCCGGGGCGTGGGAGTGTGTGTGGGAGACAATGTGTGCATGCATGACTTTGTTTGCGTTGTTTACGCGAAATTTGTTACGATGACGACATCGTGAAATTATTTCAGCTCTTTTGTTGAGTAAACAATCCTTGTTTTTTTCTTTCAAAATACAAAATTTTTCTTCTAAACATAAATTGCATCGTTTTGATCCTCCCGTGTACGAAATAGAATGTTTTAAAATTTGCCAATTAATAATGAAATCCTTATTGTTTTCTTTCAATGTCCAAATTGGAAAGTGCTTGTCAATTAGACTAAGGAAATTACGTCCCATGTTTGTGCTAAGACTCTTGCTAAATGGTGGGTTGAACCAAATGATGTTGCGTTGCCTATTCCTGCGTTGTTTTTGCGGTGTGTGCTGAGTGTAGCTAAGTTCATGATTAAAGTTGCTATGCCTAAGTGCGTTCTGATATATGGGTGCAGATTCCTGAAAAGTTTGCTCATCTGATGAAAGAAGTGCGAATCGCTTGTTAATTGATGCAGGTAGTTGTCTTGTGATGCTCGGTGGGTGATTAGAGTGCATATTTAT
Organism: Trachythela sp. YZ-2020; assembly: GCA_016169945.1. Taxonomy (NCBI): domain Eukaryota; kingdom Metazoa; phylum Cnidaria; class Anthozoa; order Malacalcyonacea; family Clavulariidae; genus Trachythela; species Trachythela sp. YZ-2020. The sequence continues at coordinate 403,986 of JADLSH010000164.1, read as the reverse complement.
GTATAGTGGATCGTCATTGGGCTTCCTATAGGGCCTATGGAAAACCATAGGCCTAGGAGCAATGATCCTGTCTACATAAATATGCACTCTATCACCACCAGCAGCTAACTACCTGCATGCTCACTACAAATCACTTTCATCAGAATCTCTTCTGAGAGAATCTACACAGTTGAGCTTTAACACTTCTTCAAACTGCTGAAAGAACACAACATCGATTAATTCACACCACCACAAGCTAAATAAACACACAGCTCATATTTCCTGAGTCTAAGCATTACGACCTCCCACCACAAGCTACATAAAATTTTTAACAGAAATACAGTTAAAGTAAGCTATAGCTGCATGAACAATATTAAGTCATAATCACTAAACACAATGCACGCATATCTAGAAATAACAAGCCACAGGAGAGAGGACACTACCAATTGCAGTTGTAGAAAAACACCATTTGCCCGCTTCAAAAACAATGCATGACTAGGGACATAGTATACAAAGCAACAGTCACAGTAAGCAACACAAACACGATCAAAAATTACATCGGCATGACTGCAACCACATTCAAAGAGCGACTGGCCAACCACACTAAATCTTTTCAGCATAAAAAGCATGCAAATGACACGGAACTTTCGAAATATATTTGGACATTGAAAGAAAACAATAAGGATTTCATTATTAATTGGCAAATTTTAAAACATTCTATTTCGTACACGGGAGGATCAAAACGATGCAATTTATGTTTAGAAGAAAAATTTTGTATTTTGAAAGAAAAAAACAAGGATTGTTTACTCAACAAAAGAGCTGAAATAATTTCACGATGTCGTCATCGTAACAAATTTCGCGTAAACAACGCAAACAAAGCCATGCATGCACACATTGTCTCCCACATACACCCCCACGCTCCGGCAGGAAGTATATAAGCGGTCATTTATTTCGATACTTGTAAACTGCCTGATGATTCTTTTACAGATGAAACAGCCTGTTGCAGACAAGTTTTGAGGTAAGCGAAAATCTATAATTTGCTCTAACTATATGTTGTCGAGCACTCTTTGCGTTTCGTAGACCTAAACCTACACGTATATATATTATATATATATATATATTTATATATCTATATATATATTTATAGATTTTCGCTTACCTCAAAATTTGTCTGCAACAGGCTGTTTCATCTGTAAAACTGCCTGATGATTCTTTTACAGATGAAACAGCCTGTTGCAGACAAATTTTGAGGTAAGCGAAAATCTATAATTTGCTCTAACTACACCTTCTGCCCCGCATTAAACACAAACAAACATTCAATAACATTTGTCGATACACCAATAAAACTGTGGTATATTCATTTAAACGAGCCGAAAATCATTAACATTTATTAATTTTCAATTACATGAATTGTTCACTTAAGAATAAAGGTCAATTTCAATAGCATTTACACAAGTTCAATAAGCATAACTAAACAGTCAATACGAACAAAAGGATATTCATTTACACGTTTAAGAATGTCAATCTCGTTGTATGTGCTAACTAACCTGTTACCATACAATTCGACTGTACGGTCTTCAACTCTATTCCCTTGAGGATGTAACACATTTCAAAACGCTATAAAAATTGAGTACGTCGTCAAAGTTAACATACAATATTGTACATGATGGCAGCAAGACCTAGACGACAACGTGTGAGTTTGGAAAATAGAGAGTGCTTGATAAGAGCATTCAATGATCCAGCCCAAGATTATCTTTCTGTTGCTGATACCATCGGCGTTAACCGCTCGACAGCGAGAGGGATAGTCAGACGACATTTGCAAGAAGGACAGATAGCTGAAAGACCACGAGGCGGCCCCAACCACAGGAAAGTTGATGATGAAATGAAGCAATGCATTGAAGAAATTCTGAACGAGAACCCTGTTCTCACACTTGATGGCATAAACCGATTGCTTCAGGAAAGAATGCCTGATAAGCCCCGAATACATTCACGGACAGTTGGAAAGGTATTGAATGGTATGCTATACACATTCAAACTTGTTCGGCGATGCCCTGCAGAAAGAAACAGACCTGACGTGATCCAAAGCAGACGCGATTATGCAGCGTGGTTTTTGGGAGAAGCGATCCAGAGGCAAATCGTGTTTATTGACGAATGCGGTTTTAATGTCTGGACGGCGAGGAGTCAAGGCAGAGCCCTTCGAGGAGATAGAGCATATCGCCAAGTGTCAGGACAAAAAGGACGCAACATCAGCATTATTCTTGCAGTTTCTTCCACATTTGGCCTTGTGCATCACTCAATGCACATAGGAGGCACAAACAGAGATCGGTTTCAGTTATTTCTAGATGATTGTTCTCAAAATGTGGCGGGTAACGAGACGGTTTTTAGTGCAAAGTTTTTAACTTTGCAGTATTGTGATGAGGGGCGAAAATTCACACGAGAGATACATACATAGATACATACATAGATACATACCTAGATACATACATAGATACATCATAGTGTAAACTTTCCGGGGGTGCATACAATTTATGTTCTTTTTAAATTTCATTAACATTTAGTGATTTAGTGCTTCAAGACAGGGCTTCACATTTTTCTTTAAATATTCTCTTGATCTTATGGCGAGTTTACACAAACTATGCTGATTTAGAGTCTTTATATTGAACTTGAAACATTTGCTGAAGACGTTGAATTGACATTAAATTGACGATCTTTCCCCCGGAACACCCGATTTTTTGTGCAATCTCAAATGCACGTGCGCTATCAAGTGCGTGGCCGCGAGGTGATTGCGAGATTCGTACGCGTGCCGTGTAGCGAGTCTAGCGACAAGAACATTATCATTTATATTATTTGACATTTGCTTTCGAGAATATGATTTATGACAAAGTATTTAAAGACTGTATCTCAAATGCGAGTTTGCAGATTATATAAATGATAAGGAAGGTAAATGTGGTAGCAGTTTAAAGGCTATATTATTTCAAATACAACTATAGCCTTATGAACTATAGGGGCAATGCCAATGTGGCAATGTCAATAAACTTGTGCAAGTCGATGGCTGGATATATATAGTATACTACATGTATTCGATCTGTAATCTGTATTCTGAACTATCAAAACAGTGTAGACTATAGTATCCGATTTATATTATAACCTCCATGGTATAAAACGGAATCATATAAACGTGCTGCAAAGCCTGCGGTCCCAATAGTCGTGTTAATTTAAACTTTACAGTATACCTTGAATTGATGGGATATAATTGTATTGGGATGTATATTTTAAAATAGATGTAAATTCTGATTTTCTGTGATATAAATAATTACGTTTGAAGTGTGAACGTAAACAACAGTACTGTTTATATATGCATTGTCATTGACATTGTTAGGAAAACGAAAGTTACACAGTATTTCCGCTTTGAAAAAAATCCCCTTAAAAATTGTGTCGGTGTTCTAGTTGAAGGCAGTGGCCGACTATACACCCTTAGTTTTTATACTATTTCACCAAACAATTCAGATTTCCGACTTGGACTTACTTAACTTGGGCTAATATATAATAGCCGCCCGGAATTATAGAGTACAAACATATTACTGTAAACAAAATTTTCAACACAACATTTAATAATAATATGAACCCTGTAATATTTACAAAACTAAACTATATCATACATGTAACTACTCTTTACTCTTTGTCCTTCTATAACTTAATACTGAGTATAAGTCATAAACATAACGATAACGAATGTTTTTCTTTCAACACAACGACAACGTAATATTTACTGTAACTATTCATCCACAACATTCATTGCCTTGATAACTTTGTCCTCTCTCAAGATTACAAATAAAATCTTTTTTACTAAAAGCAAAGTTTCAATGATCATTTTCTTGGAAAGCTTGGTAGGGTCCGTCTCTTGTTACAAGTAATTATAAATGGGGCATAACAATCTTGACAATCTTGACATATAAATACTGCTACTAGCTATAATTCCATGCATGACTCATCTATTTACGTCAGCAATAAATACGCATACACTTCCCACGGCGAGTTGTGAAATATTCTTTATCTGTAGGATCAAGGAGAGATTTTCCTGAAACATTACTTGCATTGCTTGTAAATTATGGTGTTACAGGATCCAAAATTCAACAAAAATATGTCTTCGCCGCAGAGTCACAGTACTTCAGTGCTTCCATATTAATCTTTCGTTTTTCTTACTGAATTTCCCCCCATTTTCACTCCCATTTTCCTCAAAACTTATGGCTCTTTGAAACTTTGCACAATCCTTGGATCCCTAGTTATTTATGACGGTGCACCAGCTCATCGGGGAGCTGTAAGTCCTGCTGAAGAAATCTCGCTACGGATGCTACCACCATATTCCCCTTTTCTCAACATCGTCGAGAATGCCATAAGTGCGTTGAAAGCCGCAATCAAAAACGATATTTCACGACCTGAAATCCAATTGGAGATGAATAACAGAGTCATGGCGCGTCAAGAACGTATTCCGTTAGGGGAATACAGGAAAAGAGTTTTGCTAGCTGCTGCTGAACGGCACATGGATACAATAACAATCAGAAAATGCAATGCGTGGTTGAGGCACATGCAAACTTACTTACCTCGATGTCTTAACGGCAATGCCATCGAAGGTTAACTTACCCCATACATATTTTCTCCGCTCAGTAATGAGTAAATATGTTGTCGTGAAATGTATTTCTCGTTGTGTGTATTAAACGTGTAAATGAATATCCTTTTGTTCGTATTGACTGTTTAGTTATGCTTATTGAACTTGTGTAAATGCTATTGAAATTGACCTTTATTCTTAAGTGAACAATTCATGTAATTGCAAATTAATAAATGTTAATGATTTTCTGCTCGTTTAAATGAATATACTAAAGTTTTATTGGTGTATCGAAAAATGTTATTGAATGTTTGTTTGTGTTTAATGCGGGGCAGAAGGTGTATATGTTGTCGAGCACTCTTTGCGTTTCGTAGACCTAAACCTACACGTATATATATATTTATATATATATATATATATATATATATATATATATATATAAATAAATACAAACTTGGGTTACTTCATAAAACTTTATTGACTACAAATTTGTTTCGTATAGCAGGCTAGAGAGCCTACTACACTCGTCAGGTCAAAGTCGCGTCTGATGTTAATACGTGTGAAGCTTGAGATGTTTGATTGTTTGATTGTGCATGGGTTGTCAGTGTGTATGATGTCATGTCTGTGGATGTGTTATGTATCCTATAATTTAATTTATCTACAGCTATTTACTGCACAACAAATGTTTCTTTCTGTGTCTGCAAGTCGATACGAGTTCGTTTCTACTGTTAAGAGAGCTTATAGCTCCGGATGGCAAGTAAGAACAAATTTCTCATATAAGCATAAATTGCAGTGTTTTGTGACGTTGGAATAGGGCTTACATCTCTTCAAAATTCTCCATTTGATGGAAAAGTTCACGTCCGCTTCTTTAAGGGTCCAGACAAACTTGCTGAGCTCAGTCGCGTTTCTGTACTTCTTATGCTGAAATGAAGTTTTGTGGTTTGCATACCTTGTCTTAAACGTACCTTCCGTTAACCCGACATAACTGTTTGCCTCGTTATTGTCCTCTCTTGTGACAATGGCTTGGTATACAACCCCTTTCTTCTGGCATTTCCCCTTGACCGGGCAAGGATCGCGGCATTTGCATGAATCGGCAGTTGTTGGATCAGTCTGGGTTCCTTTCCTGAGGACGGATTGGTTTTTTGATGAGATGATTCTCTCCATGTTGGGCATGCAACTGTAGCAAAAGGGTGTTTCTGTTGAATATCTTGTGCAGCGGGTGGCTCCTGGGAAAGCATTCATCAACCGTTCTCAGAAAGATGTGACCAATATTACTGGCTACATTTGCGCTGTAGGGCGGGTTGAACCATATCAAATTGACCCCCAATCGAAGAAAGATAAACGATCAAGGAAAAGAAATGTGGTAGATTTGAACCAGTGGATAGTCTACTATTCACTAATCTTGTAACGCAGTCTAGATGTGAGTGACTTCGTATTTATACACCATACTCTTGCTCTCACCAAGCGCATGTGGTACAATGCTCAGACACATGCGCATCCAGACATGCGTGAAGTGTCTTGGGGCCAGAGTGCTCAAGCGACCTTTTCTTTTATTCAGGTTTTCAAACTGTAATTGAATGTACGCCGCAGCTTCTTCGTACGTGTTATAGCCTGTATACATATATATATATATACTGTACCATATATATATATATATATATATATATATATATACTTATCATACTTATATATATATATATATACTCAAAACTTGTCTGCAACAGGCTGTTTCATCTGTAAAAGAATCATGATTCTTTTACAGATGAAACAACCTATTGCAGACAAGATAACAAAAATCTATAATTTGCTCTAACTATATGTTGTCGAGCACTCTTTGCGTTTCGTAGACCTAAACCTACACGTATATATATATATATATATATATATATATATATATATTTAGTATAATTTCAGTAGTAAATAATGCCTTTCAAGTGTTTTGATTGGTTGGCTGAGCAGTAAATCTGAGGCATTATTTACTAGCCGGAGTAGTAAATAATGCTTTTCTTTCAAAATGGCTTCCCAAAGTCGTTTTGTAGTGACTTCTCTCCATGAAATTAAAGAAATAAAGGATAATGCAGTTCCACAAAACACAAAACTAGCAACAAAATATGGGGTTAAAGGTATAAGAAATGTCTTTGCAATTAATTTATTGACAATTTGTTTGACAAATTTAAAACTTACGAGCGACAAGCAAAGAGCGGCAAATTGCACTTGCCAAGGACGTTAATTCACATTTAACATGAACATGACAACAATTAACTTTTCCTAAACGTTTTAAATTGTTTGACTTATATCCTGCATGATCTTTCTTGTAAAGTTTAAGCATTTTCAGCGCCATTCGGCCATAGACTTTGTTGTTTTAACGAACTTCCTGAGTATTTTAGTAGACATTACGTATTTAAAAAGGAAGTAAATTATATTCATAACGGAAGCGCATGTTGTTGTATTTAACTTTATGCATATTTTACTACTGAAATTATACTAAAACAATTATTTACCTCAGTCTCGGTGATTATCGGTGAATATTCACCTCGACTTCGGTAAATAATTGTTAAATATTTTCGCTTACCTCAAAACTGGTCTGCAACAGGCTGTTTCACGTTCCGGCAGGAAGCATTGTAGATAAACCACGTCGTTATTCGCCATGCTGCCCGTCGTTCGCATCAATCTTGTTGTTGTGCCGAAAGAGGTCTCGCATCGACATATTTAGCATTCGAATCGCCTAAGTTCTCACACCGTCCAAAGCACTTCGCATATTAATATGTAAATTTTTATTCTTGCAAAATTTCGTGTTTATTCAGTTGAAACATTCGGCAAATTGACACGCTTGACGTTATATAGCGCGCTTTGCCTATTGTCATTGAAATCTGATTGGCGGTAGAGATTGGCTGAGCAAATTGCATTCGTATTGCACGTGTCTGGACATACTTTGAACTTTGATCAGAAATATTTTCTGGTAATTTTGGTGGGTGTTGACAGGCTTTTCCCACTTGTTGGATAGTAAAACAACCCAATTTAATGTGTTGTCTCATTAACTTGTAAAGAGTAAACAATGTAAAGAGTAAACAATCCGGAGGGAGCTTACACTTGATGTTTTCTATTAGGTTATATATAATTCAAGGGCTTATTATTACTTTTTCAAACTTTGAAAAATTATTATTTTTAGCTACCGTTGCGCGTTTCATATTGTTTTTCTAGCAATAAATTGTTTTAATAAACAGAAGCAGGGGCGTAGCGTGACCATTTTGACTGGGGGGTGTAACGTCTAATATTTACCGACGAACACGTGGTCGTTCCCCCCCGTAAAGTTATACACATACGATATCCTCCGTTTATATAGCTTCATGTTTTAATGTTTTTATTATATATTTATATATCGATGGTTTTACCGACGGCTCCGTACATTACCGACCGAATCCGCGTTTTACCGACCGTTCACTAAAAATTGGGGAAGTGTTACACCCCCACATCCCCCCGCACGCTACGCCCCTGAACAGAAGTAAAACAAGCTAAATATCATTAAAAAATGAAACATAAAAGAGAAAGAGACTTTCTCAGTCCTAATGTACAAGCATAACCCCTCCGATGAGGGTACAATCTATATAGGCATAGCTAATTCAACATTTTATATACAGGTCGCGTGAATTTTGTGCTGTAACTATATTGTAAAGCACTATGTATAATATATATTATTTTATATATTTATAGGTAGAATACCTAGCATTATTGTTTAAAGAGTTCAACCAAGTCTTATCCCACTTGAGGTATTATCTTTATAAATATAACCTGTCAGTTTCATTAGTAATATATAATTACTGACGGTCATAATAACCTATTGTTCTCTCTCTGCATTATATCAGTGAATGCAGAGTGCGCTTGCTGGCCACAGCATTATTAATAATAATGCAGCCTGCACTAGTGGTGGGCGATACCACTACTAAAGTATCGATACTTTCGATATTCACAATTCAAAAGATGGTATCGTATACTTTTTTAAAATATCGATGTTTTCGATACTTGTCATGTGACCGGATTATGTTTAATATTTAATGTTACATGAAGTTCTTCGTTTAGTTCTTTGCCAAACGAGCATGCAGTAACAGCTTTTCACAGCGGTTTTTTTTCCAGGTTTTTCTTTTTCATGCTGGAAAATGGCAGAAATGTTAAATTAAATATAAAGACTATTATTAATCGTTGTGGTACGAACATATTTAACTAGTGTATGAAGTACTTTGTCTACTGACCAGTATCGGTCTCGAAAAAAAGTATCGAAACAGTGGTATCGATAAAAAAGTACTCGGTATCGTATCGAAATCGATATTCGCAGTATCGCCCACCACTAGCCTGCACACAGCAATATTAAAAATATTGCAGCCTGCACACAGCAATATTAAAAATAATGCAGCCTGCTCACAGCATTATTAAGAATAATGCTGCCAGCATGGCGCATTAAGATGGCAGTGCTCTCTTCGAGCAAGACCCCTCAACCACTACCAGACGGTTCGTCAGGAAGAAGTGCCTATCATCGGGTGCCTCAAGCTTTGCCACCTGAAGGTAAACTGAATCCCTCATTTCAATCTGTTGAATTTATACAGCAATAGTCTACCTTGCGCTTGTGGTATTTTATCCAACATCTGCACATGCGCAAAACACATTAAAAAGTTTTTATTCATGTCTTATTCTGTTTAATTAATTCTGCACTTACAATTAGTGCATCTCTGCATTGCTCTGTTCTGTTGCTTTTCCGTTTTTGATGAAGATGCGTCATAACTTTCGTCTGGAGTCGCCGCGCAAGGCTATGAGGCGCCAAATGTAAAAATTATATGCACATTTTTCGTGCCGTTTTTTTCATGGTTTGTAAAAAATTTCCTGGTATACCCTATTGTTTGCAAATAAGCATTATAGCGCATGAGATTGTTTATAAATAATCATTTTCACAAAAACGTTTATTTGTAATAATCACTTATACAAAATTGCTTATTTATAAATAATCATTTCTACAAAACTGCTTATTTACAAATCATCATTTTTACAAAATTGCTTATTTATAAATAACAATCAATAAATATCATACCATGGATAAATCATCTCATCAACAGCAAATCCTTCCCCTCGCCAGCTATCTCAAAAAGAGACTCCAGCCCTTGGGACACTGGACGGCGGCTTAAAAGGAGGAAGGAATACACTGAAACAAGAAAATATATTTTATTATAAGTGCACAACAATACTGTTTGAATAACCAGATGTAACTAAAAAAAGCCTAAATATATGTCAATTATAGAACAAAGCGTTCAGTGAGACATAGGCGTAAGCATAACTCACTAAATTCAAATATAAAGAGTCGTTTATCACAATACAAGTAATTCAAACATAAAAAATCGTGGACTTATATAGTGTAGTGCACCGGAAATAGAAGCATATCTAATGATGATATGATCACATGATAATGACGCCAAGCGTTAAAGGCACCTATCAATACAATAAACTAATTAAAAGTCAAATGACGTGATGTTTAAAAGGAAACCTTCTAGAACAATATTTGTGAATATTCGCGTGTCGAAAAACCTCAACGAATACAAATATATATCAATTAAGATATGACTTTAACCAGAACAAAACTACAAGGTTTTGTACTCCAATCTATGTACGCTAAACAATAAATGAAATAACAATCAATAAATATCATACCATGGATAAATCATCTCATCAACAGCAAATCCTTCCCTCGCCAGCTATCTCAAAAAGACTCCAGCCCTTGGGACACTGGACGGCGGCTTAAAAGGAGGAAGGAATACACTGAAACAAGAAAATATATTTTATTATAAGTGCACAACAAGACTGTTTGAATAACCAGATGTAACTAAACAAAGCCTAAAGATATGTCAATTATAGAACAAAGCGTTCAGTGAGACATAGGCGTAAGCATAACTCACTAAATTCAAATATAAAGAGTCGTTTATCACAATACAAGTAATTCAAACATAAAAATCGTGGACTTATATAGTGTAGTGCACCGGAAATAGAAGCATATCTAATGATGACATGATCACATGATAATGACGCCAAGCGTTAAAGGCACCTATCAATACAATAAACTAATTAAAAGTCAAATGACGTGATGTTTAAAGGAAACCTTCTAGAACAATATTTGTGAATATTCGCGTGTCGAAAAACCTCAACGAATACAAATATATATCAATTAAGATATGACTTTAACCAGAACAAAACTACAAGGTTTTGTACTCCAATCTATGTACGCTAAACAATAAATGAAATAACAATCAATAAATATCATACCATGGATAAATCATCTCATCAACAGCAAATCCTTCCCCTCGCCAGCTATCTCAAAAAGAGACTCCAGCCCTTGGGACACTGGACGGCGGCTTAAAAGGAGGAAGGAATACACTGAAACAAGAAAATATATTTTATTATAAGTGCACAACAATACTGTTTGAATAACCAGATGTAACTAAAAAAAGCCTAAATATATGTCAATTATAGAACAAAGCGTTCAGTGAGACATAGGCGTAAGCATAACTCACTAAATTCAAATATAAAGAGTCGTTTATCACAATACAAGTAATTCAAACATAAAAAATCGTGGACTTATATAGTGTAGTCATCATTAGATATGCTTCTATTTCCGGTGCACTACACTATATAAGTCCACGATTTTTTATGTTTGAATTACTTGTATTGTGATAAACGACTCTTTATATTTGAATTTAGTGATTATGCTTACCTATGTCTCACTGAGCTTTTTCTATAATTGACATATATTTAAGCTTTCAGTTACATCTGGTTATTCAAACAATTGTGTATTTATAATAAAATATATTTTCTTGTTTCAGTGTATTCCTTCTCCTTTTAACCGCCGTCTCTTTGAATAACTGTGAAAGAATTTGCTGTTGATGAATTTATCCATGGTATGTTATTGATTGTTATTTCATTTATTGTTTAGCGTGCATGATTGAGTACAAAACCTTGCAATTTGTTCTGGTTAAATCATATCTTAATTGATATATATATTCGTTGAATTTCGACTGCATAATATTCACAAATATTGTTCTAGAAGGTTTCCTTTAAACATCACGTCATTGACTTTAATTAGTTTATTGTATTGATAGGTGCCTTTAACGCTTGGCGTCATTATCATGTGATCATATCATCATTATGCTTCTTTCCGGTACATATAAGTCACGATTTTTATGTTTAATTACTTGTATTGTGATAAACGACTCTTTATATTTGAATTTAGTGATTATGCTTACGCCTATGTCTCACTGAGCTTTGTTCTATAATTGACATATATTTAGGCTTTTATTGCATCTATTCAAACTAACAAATATATTTTCTTGTTTCAGTGTATTCCTTTTAACTGCCGTCAATGAAAAATATTTAATGATATATATTGATTGTATTATAAATAATCATTTTTACAAAATTGCTTATTTATAAATAATCATTTCTACAAAATTGCTTATTTATAAATAATCATTTTTACAAAAATTGCTTATTTACAAATAATCATTTTTATCACAGAAGCAGCTTTGCTTTTATGCGCAACTTCAATGCGCAATGACAATCCAAATTCAAACTTCCGGGGGGGTGTTTCCCGCCATTCCGCGAATTGTTGTGTTTGAAAGGTCGATAGAAATTCATCAGAATTTACGCGGTTACGCTCGATTTATTTTTGAATAATGAACAATATAAACTCCGAAGAGTTGGGAAGAGTTGTTGCCAGTGCCATTGCAAGTTATTTGCAACCCAATAGCCAAAGACAACGAAGAACTGAAGGCAATTCCACGGTCGACGACGTGCCGCAAAACACTAGTACTACATCGAGTGCTTCGCGGGGTCAGGTAAGAATAGTGAACTCAATTTGTTTACCAATTTGTAAACAAATTGAGTTCACTGGGTAAGAACTGCGCAACGCTATATTTATAATTCCCTATAAACCTTCTATTATATGACAATATACGCTATAAATTTACAATGGCATACAACTACAAGACCACAAGCACAAAAGGGCTTTGAGAACAGACCTCACAGGAGTAGAATGTGTGTGGGAATGGATGCTATTAAGGGCCATTCCAAAAATAATCCACACCCGCCTTGGATGAGTTCAATAAAATTTGAACCCCTAAGAAAAAAAGATCAAAGTGCCGACACGTACACCCCTCAGAAATTGATAGATTTTTGCCTTTATACCTCTCAGAAAAAATGCAAAGATCAATGGATCCCGATGGACATAAATCCCACAGAAATTGTCATCCATAGGGGGTGTGCCATATTTAACCTGATATAAACATTTGATAACATTTGTGATAAATGCACCACAAAGCCCCTTTAATAATCAACCAATAGTAATAAATATATGCAGAAGTAGTTAAGCCAATGTACCCAATCTATTTGACAGGCTGTAAACTCTGGTGAATGGTCCAGTGGATTGGATCAAAGTTCCACAAGTGCAGGGTTACCAGATCTTGATTGTGGTTTCAGATTCTGCATTACATATAATGTTATGATACTCATATCATTGAGTCTCATCATTTTTTTTAAATTTTGATTTCCAATCTTGGCATGGGCCGCTGTATCACGCTCAATTTTATTGGGGGCACAAATATGAGTGTCAAAAACACAAGCTTCCTAGGGAGTCCAGGGAATGCTCCTCATCTCAAAAATATTTGAAATTCAGGTTTCTAAAAGCTATATTTAGCCTCTGGCAGTAGACATAGTTTGGAAAGGGGTTTTATCCCCCCTATTAAAGAAGGGGGCATTGAACTATGGTATAGATTGCATAGGATTTACCTTTATGAAGAGTTAAACTAAATAAAAATGTTATCCCCCCAGCCCCTCCCCCTAGTATGGCTTTGGCACCATTGGTCAATGGTTACATACCTAAAGATGAGAATATGTTCATGCCGTGACCATGTATCAGTGGTGTAGAGGTATATATAAGGGAAGCCCTAGTTCAATATGTGAAAAGACCAACTGTGCTGTTACATAACACTTCTGGTGAACTCCATGCGCAGTTAAGAAAGACAATTCTGGCTTAGTGTTGCAAGACTGTAGAATAGTTCCAATTTATTTTGAGAAAGTTCAAAACTTTTTTGAGCCCCTGAACTTATTGGGGCCTCAAGCCATGCAAGAGTGCTTGGTTGCATGACCAGTCTGCCCCTTTCAATAATTAATTCAATAAAGGTTATCCTTTCTAGGTAAAAACTCATTGTGATTGATCATTAGATAATAATTTAAACTGAATTATCCTAAATGAAGTATCATAACATTATATGTAATGCAGAATCTGAAATCACAATCAAGATCTGGTAACCCTGCACTTGTGGAACTTTGATCCAATCCACTGGACCATTCACCAGAGTTTACAGCCTGTCAAATAGATTGGGTACATTGGCTTAACTACTTCTGCATATATTTATTACTCTTGGTGGATTATTAAAGGGGCTTTGGTGCATTTATCACAAATGTTATCAAATGTTTATATCAGGTTATGGAGTTTTATTAAATATGGCACACCCCCCCTATGGATGAGAATTTCTGAGGGGGTTCAAAAAGTCATTTCTGGGGAGTTATGTCCATCGGGATCCTTTGATCTTTGCATTTTTTCTGAGGGGTATAAAGGCAAAAATTTATCAATTTCTGAGGGGGTGTACGTGTCGGCACTTTGATCTTTTTTTCTTAGGGGTTCAAATTTTATTGAACTCATCCAAGGCGGGTGTGGATTATTTTTGGAATGGCCCTTAATAGCATCCATTCCCACACACATTCTACTCCTGTGAGGTCTGCTCTCAAAGCCCTTTTGTGCTTGTGGTCTTGTAGTTGTATGCCATTGTAAATTTATAGCGTATATTGTCATATAATAGAAGGTTTATAGGGAATTATAAATATAGCGTTGTGCAGTTCTTACCCAGTGAACTCAATTTGTTTACAAATTGGTAAACAAATTGAGTTCACTATTCTTACCTGACCCCGCGAAACACTCGATGTAGTACTAGTGTTTTGCGGCACGTCGTCGACCGTGGAATTGCCTTCAGTTCTTCGTTGTCTTTGGCTATTGGGTTGCAAATAACTTGCAATGGCACTGGCAACAACTCTTCCCAACTCTTCGGAGTTTATATTGTTCATTATTCAAAAATAAATCGAGCGTAACCGCGTAAATTCTGATGAATTTCTATCGACCTTTCAAACACAACAGTTCGCGGAATGGCGGGAAACACCCCCCCGGAAGTTTGAATTTGGATTGTCATTGCGCATTGAAGTTGCGCATAAAAGCAATGCTGCCTGTGATAAAAATGATTATTTGTAAATAAGCAATTTTTGTGAAAATGATTATTTATAAATAAGCAATTTTGTAGAAATGATTATTTATAAATAAGCAATTTTGTAAAAATGATTATTTATAAATAAGCAATTTTGTAGAAATGATTATTTATAAATAAGCAATTTTGTAAAAATGATTATTTATAAATAAGCAATTTTGTAAAAATGATGATTTGTAAATAAGCAGTTTTGTAGAAATGATTATTACAAATAAACGTTTTTGTGAAAATGATTATTTATAAACAATCTCATGCGCTATAATGCTTATTTGCAAACAATAGGGTATACCAGGAAATTTTTTACAAACCATGAAAAAAACGGCACGAAAAATGTGTATATAATTTTTTTACATTTGGCGCCTCATACAAGGCAGGCGTTTGCTCTAACATGCGCATATTCAGCTGTTGTATTTATGCTGCAATTTCTTGGCTTGCGCTTGTGGGATTTGAAAGAACAACACGCTCGCTCATTGTGATTCAGTCCAACAAGCAGCACCCTAATCTTAGAACCTAAAACAATTACTTTTGATTCGGGTCGATGCCTAAAATCGCTGCGATCGTAAAGAGAAGGAACAGTACGTTTGACTAACGTCAGTAATTATAATAGATAATTACTGAGGTCAAACGGCATTCTTGAATATATTGCAGCCAGCTTCGGCCTTCGGCCTCAGCTGGCTGCAATATATTCAAGAATGCCGTTGGCCTCAGTAATTATCTATTAAATAGACGCAGTGGTCTGGGTTCAAACAATGCCCTGGGCGAAAGGGAATTAAGATTGCATGGGGCGATTTTTGCAGCGAGATTTTCGCCCAAGGCATGCATAGAGTAGGAGAACGACCAGTGGCGGACACTAGGGGGGGCGAAGGGGGGCGGTCGCCCCCCCCCCCCATAACTTCTCAAAGCCTTTGATTGATAGCTGATTCACTGTGTAACAAAGCTGTATCAATGATTTCACAACCACGAAAGGCTTGATAGGCTGTAATTTAAGTAAATTTGCATGAAATTTAAGTCAAAAAGGTTTTAAGAATTGAAATTTGCAGCAACAAAAGGATGGTTATATGTTGGCAACCTAAGTTCGCATCCCCAATATTTCGAGGTGTCCACCACTGAGAACGACTAGGAGCTGGAGTGCGTTGCAGCTGTGGGGAGGTGGGTGATCAAACCCTAAAAAGCGAGAGCGAGTTCTCGTCCAGTCGATACGATAAAATGCCCAATAACTCACCGGCTTGCTGAATTTAAGCATTATCTTAGTCCCCAGGGTCTTTACTAATCCTCAGACATGCCATAAACTAATTTAAATATTTTGAATTTTCGTTCTTCCGGGATTGTTTGTAACCATTTCACTGAGAATAGAAAGTGTATAGAGTCAAATTGCCTATATAATTATATTACATGTGGCTAGAAGCTCTCTGGTCTAAGTCCGCGAACGTTTGGGGGTTTCACTATAAACTCAAGGCATTGCATGAGTGTGAAGATGTAACAGATGTTGATTATGAAGGAAACACTTCAAATTATGAGAAAAGTACCTGTTAATTAAACTGTTTAAAAGCCTTCAAGGATTGAAGGCTATATACTATTGTTTGTACAGTTAGATCTATAGTCGACCCAAAGTTTTGGCGAAATTTTACAAATCTTACCAGCATGTGAAATTCGGTGTGGTTTCTCTCTTCATGTAGAAGCTTAACAATCGAGTTATAGGTTATACACACAGCATTACTTAATTTATGCCTGTAACAAATAAACTCTAACAAACATTTTTTTCTGTCAGTAATTTTACCAATTTCATAGATGATTTTTTCCTGCATTATTTTAGCCCTAAACAATTTCCGAGGGAACGAATGCCAGAGACCTTGGTTTTACTTAATAACTTGGTGTGCCTTGTTCATAATGTGAAACAACATCTTAAAGTTAATGAAGTTGGAATTCTTTGTCGCTTGGTTGAGTGTTTAATTACTGCTATTGTACTTCAAAAGAATGGAATTGATCTTCAAGACAAATCTGCAGCAAATGATCCCGACAAGAACCTTTCCACGTCTTTCCAATTCACAGATATTCCAAAAGAAATGTCATCTCTTTTAAAAGAGCAGTGTCGATATGTTGAAGAGTTTATAAATACGAAGCTTGCTGTTTATCCAATTGAATATAGTAAGTTTATCGAGTGGAACCAGGAATTGCAGGTCAGTAATTGTTAAGACATACATTAAAATATTAACGCCTGTATTCTAAAAGGTCTGTCGTGATATGTATTTACCTAGCTCAGTCGAGTGTCACTCGCCTGAGTAGAACTTGCTATTGGCAATTAAACTGTCAGAATAGGCGATTTTGCCGATACAAATATTTCCTAGTTCCAGTTCTACTTGGAGACAAAAGCACATTACTTGGCCTTGTGGTAGCCCTTTCGTGGGGTGATTTACGGGAATGTAGCAGTTATACATATGAAGTGCATGTTGACGTGTGCTCTTTGCCTTTGGGGTGTCAATTATACTAGAAATACATGCATGCAGTAACCCCTCGCTTTATTGCATCTCAATGCCAAAAGCAAAATCAAAAGTTGTCAGATATATATTACCATAAGTATTAGTTTGTCATTATTTACCACATGCCGATACAAGGCGACCTCAAATCTGAAGCCTTTTTTGTTTTAGCTTGTTAGATAATTTCTCTCGCTTCTCGCTACTTTATTGCTGCCGCCTTTCTGCAATAATTTTCGTCTTTTTTCCCTCCGACACTTCGTTTACGAGCCTCTTTGGTCCTTTATCTTCTTCATTTATCTTCAATATCTTCCTGGTCTATATTTTCACTGGTCGCCATTTTCTTTGCTTAATTAAAATTTTATTTTATAGTTTTTTCTGAATACTTTATCCACAAAATTTTAATTTGTATGAAACTTTGAACTGCTTTTACGTTGAACTGCTGACGACAATGAAAGACAAAATCTTCATCTTAGCCAATCACGAGCTTGCTAGACACCATTTCACTCGCGGACGATACCGTCGATTGCATACTGATTTTGATGACTTTGAAATTCGCTATATATGCTAGGCTGTAAATAGCCGGACGGAATTAGTACCCTCTCCACGCGCTTCCCTCGTACTCGGGGACTAGAAGCGTACATATTTTACCTATAATAGGTGATAAATAGACTCGTATAAGATTTGTTATTGCTCTAATAATAACCCACTGACAACCATTGATGGGAAAATAAGATGAAATGTAATGGAATAAAATAGAGCGGTATTTATGCATAAAGTTAGAAAAGGCGAATGTGTTTGTACTATATATTGCAGTGACAATAAATCTATTACGCAAAACAAATTGTGATTATTTTTTTGAAAAGCCTAAAACATGATATCGCATGATATCACGAATTATTCAGACCGCGATAATTGTTATCTGCCGAAGCGAAAACCAGACAAATAAGCCAAGGCTTGCGGCTGGTGGGAAAGATGCAAAAACACATCAGCTAACATTAAGTTGAAAATGGTTTTGTATTGTTTCGTCGCCTTTTTGGTGCAGTCACTGACACTGTTTTTTCTGACAATAATTTGTACATTTTCTCTTCGTTTAAAAAGGCAAATTTACAAGAAGCCATTTTGTTTTGCCTTTCCAAATTTCGCGGGCTCTTTATACAAGCTGCCGACCGCGCAGCGGCTTGGGCTCTACAGCGTGCAATAATAGCTTTTTTGGATCGAAGTTCGATCCAAAAAATATATTATCGCACGCTGATGACGTCAGCAGCAGAAATAACGCGAGAACTACCGGATATTGAGAATTATCCGGGTCTTTTTGACCAATCAGGAACGAGAATAAAGTTTGAATGTATAATAATTGTTATTGTTTGTATGTAGATGTAGGCGTAAAAATTATTTGCATGTATTCTCTTATTAGTACAACGGGCCCATGGAAAACAGTGTAGATTATTTGCTGAAGGGCTACCGTTGTTGTTGTAAATGAGATTAAATAATAATAATAATATGTAAAATGTTGGCTTAGCTAGCTTTTTATGCAGTTCTTATCACGCTTCACCTCTTGAAGAGTACTTCTGATTGTATGTTTCTCGTGTGTAGGCTTGGAATGAACTGCTATCATTGTCTGCCCCGGAGGTCTTCTATAAGCAGTGGCACGATAAATTCATGGACAAATTTCAGAGTAGAATACGCAAGGTATAGTGATTATACATTAAATATTGTTATGCACACGCAGTTTTCTTAACTACCTCTTTCCATATGACTCACTGCAAGTAAAGCCTTCATGGTAGGCATATACATGCAGCTTTAAATCTTTAGACGTAAATTTGTGGAAGCTAAAGGAATTATTAGTTGCTGCATGGGGCACTGTGCCAGCAACTATAGTTCTCGGGTGACGTTTTTCTCCTTCTCCGCAAAATTTTGGATAGCCACAGAATTTAAAAATCCCACTGATCTCTAGATGAAGCACTACATGGATCTTTACCCGCACAAACTTTCGCTATTTTAATGGTCTTAAAGTTTTCGTAAGTGTATAAATTATATCTAAAATTGCTCGTCTAATGACATTCTTTCGCTTGGTAGTTTTGTGAAAGAAATCAATTAAGAATTCGTTGAGTTATCGCAAAGTTTCACTATTGAGGAGCGAAGTCAATTTTATATTTAATTCGTCGAACAATACAACTTCGAACACCTATATTCCCCGATTCAAATATGACTAATGAGTGAAACGTTCATTACAGCTCAAGCTTTAGCCATTCAGCTTTCTAACGGTGGCTTTCTTTTCAAATTGGAACGATTTGTTCGCGAATAATAGTATTTTAAGTGAGTGTGATTTGAGAATCTAAAATTTAAGATGCTATAATTGCTATACTAACTATTTTTATCAACAAAACGATAAAATTCAACATTTTGGCAATGAATTATCAAAACCAAACAACTATATGGCTTTCCATACACAACTAAAATACACAACTTTCAGCAACTAACTTTACATGTGTTACGGTTTAACCATTGTTTAAGCTTGAATCAACTATTTCATGCAGTAAATGTGGCATGTTCTATATTGGTGAAACTGGTAGATATTTAAGGATATATTATATTTGGTGAGCATCGTCGTGCTGTCGCTAACAATGATGCTAAACAACCTGTTACCAGACATTTTAGCACTGGCAATCACAGTGGTTCAGATATGAAAATTCGAGCTCTGTGTCCCATTTCTGGTAGTAGTGATAGCCGCAAAAGCCAAGGAATGCGTTTCATTTCCCAACTTGGCACCATTCAACCTCTCGGCATCAATGAGCGCTTCTCTTACATTTAACTCCTATCTGTTTATGCCTGCCATCAGCATATATTCTACATCTCACCTCCTCTCATATATAGTTCCTGAATTTATGTCTTTCTTGCCTCTCGTTATATGCTAATATGTTCGCTTCTCCTTATATGCTAATATATTTTGTGATATGATTTCCATATTTTGTTTATATAGTTTGTTTTGATTAAATCCATCTGATTGGTTTATTTTTTATCACGTGATCGCTGTTGTATTCACTATAAAAGCACATGATTTTCCCCGACGCATTCTACCCACTCCCAGACGAAGGGCCTTCGCTCGAAACGTCGAAGTTCTTATTGTATTTTTCAGGTAGTTTTACACAACAGTCAACTGCCGCATATTTGCTACACTCTACCCACACTGGCACCGCACGTTCGAGATATTTTCACTTGAATCAACTTGCCTATTTTTGTTTACATTCCCATGCGATCGACGGTGTTCGTGCTGATGATGGACGTAAATTGCTTTTATGGCTATTTTTGAATTGGATTTAGGAGTATGAAATAGATAAAACAACCGGACTCCGTTCTCTGACTTTTTTGATACACCCTAGCTAATGGCGGCCACTAAAGACAAATTGCATTTTTTGTCAAAATGTACGGGTAATCTACAATTTATATTCTATTTTAAAGAGTACGAATTTTTATAGCCCTAGCAACTTAACGCTCAATGGAGCGTCTTGTTCTTTGTCATGCCCATACAAATTATATATTAACTTAAACAAGTTGAAATTTTAGATTTCATACTTTGAATTACAAAAAATAAGATCGTTGCTCATAAGAAAATAGTACTACTTTATAATAGAAAATGCAATTTTTATGCCAAATGAAGTGTGCGGTATGTAGTTCTATTCACAACACGTTGTATTTGCTATAACTATCAGCCGTTAAAGAATATTGTACTTTCCATGTAAATCTGGTTACAAATTAACGTTTTCATAAAGACGACACAGCTAAAGAGCTGCATACGTCACAGAAACGAAGTGCCAATGAAAAGGAAACTTTCTCGTAATGAAAATATAGATAGGATTAAAATCCGTTATTTGTTTTTTTCCAAAAATCCAACAATTAAGAGTAATTTTTTATACTGTATCATGATAATCGCATTAACACGTCATTCTCCGCAGTCGCGTTAAACGCCAGATGTTCAGTAAATCCGTCACCTAAACACTTAATTATATCAGTTTCAAACGCGGGTTTAGAGCATGCATGCTACATGAGTTTGGACGAAATGTACGTCAGACTGTTCTCAACGATGAACGAACAATATTTGGAAAATTAAAATTTACAGGACCTTGTATAAAATGATGATACAATTAAGGCATGTTGATTGTAAATTATTACTATAATAGCTGTATTTGTATTTGTCAGAATATATTTTATGCAATCCTCTTGTCATTGTCTAATTTTAGGTGTCATCACTTCGTCAGATTGAGCTATTTTGTCAGTCTGGCGAACAACAATGTAATCCAGATATTGCAACATGTTTAAGTAAGGCCGCTTTCGAAGCTGTGGAAAAAGTTGTAAAAGTAAGTACGCGGAGTTAGTTTGTAGGGAAACTAATGAAAAAGGAAAGGTGCATTTCTTGCACCTGTTTATGAGTTAATTTTGGTCGGGTATACAAGAAGTTGGGGATATATGGCGCGCAGATGCAAGAAAATATGCGGAAAACTACCCCCCATGTAAAAGTCCTGAATATACAGTTGAACCAGTCCCCTTTAGCGCATATATAGACATATAGTCTGTCAAAGTTTACAGTTAGGTATAAATGTTTCCACAGATATTAACGGCAGACTTCTCGTTTCATTAATCGACGCACTTCTTCCGATGCCGTTTTCTGCGAAAATATTGTCCCTTGTAAAGCAAAATGCATTGTATGAAGCAAAATACGTAATTTGCGTATTGAAATAGTTTCAAATTGCCAAAAATATCGGAAATTCCGCCTCCCATCTATTCGATGAAATTTAGCTTAGATAGTAAAAATCTGAGTGCAGAATTTGGTTGCAATAAAGCAAAAGGAAGATTTTCATTATTAAATTTTACATTTGTTTGAAATTTAACTTTCGAAAATGGCAGGGTCCGACTTTTACGGCGCTTGCCATTTACATGATGAGTTTGTTCCCGACCAGTTCTCAGTATTTTTTGCTGAACCCCTCAAAACCCAGTAAGTACCTACCGAATATGAACACATTTTGTGATTGGCTTTCTGAAACAAAAGTTATCTTTTGAAAAATAATTTCTATAGTTTATTGTCTTCTATGGTCATAATCAACCAATCACAAAGCCTGTTCATATAGGTTCGTGGCGACCCTCAAAACAAACTGAGTAAAATTGACTTGTTTAGTTGTTTTAGATTGTCAAATAATATGTTCTATACATTAAAGTATAAAGAAGTTAAACACCAAATTTTGCCCTTCTTGCGATTCGTATTTTGGGAGTGACACTTGCATTATTTGAGCGTACATGCAAAATGTTTGAAGTCGTCATTGGCTGGCCACTCTTTTGAAAAGTACGAAAGCTCGTTTACTATGCCAAATACAAAATGGATGTAATGACTCCACGAGGAGAGAAAAAAATTTCCTGTATAAACTGTATATAATAGTATTAATTTTAAAAAATATGCAGGAAATTTGTTAAAATAGTACAATTAAAACAGTATCTCTTTGATAAATTAGGTCATACTTAGCTAACGTTGAATTAGTGATATGATATTTATAGATTTGTAATCTTACCTTTCTAGGATGGTAATGGAGAACAACCCGCTTTCAACTATTTAAGTCGGAACAGGAGTTCAACCAACGGTATAAAATTGCTCAGCGCGATGCTGGACAAGTCCTGGCCACCAGCACTAAAGCAAGATAGTAAATTGAATGACAAAGCAAAAGATGAAATTTTGCTAAAACATCTTCTCACGTGGTCAACATGGCCAGGGTTCTTAAAGTTCTTCGGTAAGGAATTTTCAATTGGATACATTAAAAGTGGTAGCTGCACATATATGTTCATGCAGCGTACTCTCTCCTCCGCAGAGGCTTTGGAATCCAAAGTTTAATACGTGCGCTAGATGGTAATAAATAAAAATTGCGCTAGATGGTAATAAATAAAATGCGAGAAAATGCGGTTAATGGTAATATAAAGAAGAAACCGCTAAAATTCGGAGCGCGGGCGGAGGGGAGAAACCGGAAAGGAAGGGAGAAAGCCTCTACCCGAAATGTGAAGATATCTGTGACAAAGTGAAGATATCTGTAACAACAAACAATCCATGGTATATTTCAATAATCCTTTGGTTTTATGTTTCATTTTTTTAATATAACGATACTTCGGACCAAGATCTACTGGCCAACGTGTATATTTTGAGATTACATTGTTCTAATACGATGAAAAAGTCTCTTGAAAAGTCTCGCTCCAGTCATGACCTAGTATGCCATGGCCGCGAATGTCGATGATTTCGCTATGCGGATTTCGCTTGCTTGTATGCTACGAAATCAGTGTAATATTGATAGTTGGTAAAACTGTGTATAACTGTCTTTCACCGCGTTGGTATTATTAAATTGCAGTTGCTTTATGATATATTTTGACAATTTATTAATGTTTTTAAAGTTGCTTGCGAAGGCCATTTCGAAAGGTGGGCTCAGAGATGTATATGGGCTTTAAACACTATTTTAACAAAGAGCGCAACAGTATGATAGCCTAGCGTTGTACGTCGAACGGTCGAAGCTATGTTAAAATATATATTTTCTTCGACAGCATGAATTCTTTAAATTTACATACGTGTTTGCTTTCACAGGAATTAAACAATTAATTGAACCCCCCGAATTTCCTCTTCCGTTTCTCCCCTCCGCCCGCGCTCCGAATTTTAGCGGTTTCTTCATTATATTACCGTTTAGCGCATTTTATTTAATACCATCTAGCGCACGTATTAAACTTTGGATTCCAAAGCCTCTGCGGAGGAGAGAGTGCAGCGTATGTAAACATGTTACCGCTTGACGGTTTAGTGGACAAAGTTATTTTAAATACTAGAAATACATGCATGCAACCGTTCGCCCTTTCTAAACCAAACAACTATAGTTTCCAAAAATTGCTTCAACATAAGGTATTTCTAATTAGCCAACCGCTGACCGAACGCTGGTTTGCTAGAGCCAACCGCTGACCGAACAATTGGTAGACATGCTAACACTGTCATATATTTGTATTTTTTGTACAAAATGGCAAAAATAATCAGAAGATAAGTACTTTTAAGTTTAGAATTGTCAAATGCCAAAATATATAATAGGTATGTTATTATGCAATCTATAAGCTTCGATTGAATGTAAAATTCAACCACAGACGTTTCGTGAAACGTTTCAAAATGTTCATAAATATAAACTGCTTTTGCCGATAAACTTCGTATTTTAAATGAAATCTGTGCAAATCATACAATTCGCTCGTGAAAATAATTTTGCTCTTTGTAATTTAAAGAATTTACATCTACACTGAAATTTAATGGAAAACAGTGTATAAGCGACAAATTTCAGAGCAACAAATACATAAACAATTAATTAAAACAAATTTGCCTTATATTTCATGATTTCCCGTCATATATCTTTTCTTTTAATTTTTAAAAGCTAAAGCGAAAACATTCACTTCACTGCTCCTTTCTTTAAACTATAATATTATTTTCTGATATGATTTCAAATATCGCTCATTCCACTCCTGACAATCCGCCATAACCTGCCTCGAGTTTGGTCAAAACTATAGAAAAGAGAAATACTCCGACCTGTACATCGAGCAAAGGCTGTCATGAAATTTATGAAAAGGAACGTGAAAGCACAACTTAAGCACAACAAATCTAACATCAAAGTTCAGTCTTTTTTAGGTCTTACGCATGGCAGTTGATCTTAGAGACTTAAAAGGGGTAGGGTGGGCCGGTGTATTTAGTCAAGTGACAGACGCAACAACAAAATCTGCTTGCCAAACCCACACCACCCGATTTTTATCGGGCCCCCAACAGCGTGTGAGCAAACATTTTTTGCTTCTTTCGTTCCTTAGCCAGCAGAAAATAACACTTTTTGTTGCAACCATTAACGAGAATACACTGATTATCGTGCTCCTGTATACATTTAAACTCAAATGCGCTAGTCGTAAACTCCGCACCCTGTACACATGCCTTCGTGTTTATATTAGTATTTTAATTCAGATGAAGTATATGAAGCTTCTCGTGAAGATTTGCCTGTAGTATTTCTTGTCGTAATTTAATTGACCAGAAGACTCGGTTATGTCTGTCGTCTATCGATTCTATTTTTCAAAATTCCTTCAGTGTACATACAACTGAGGTAAAATTACATAAAAAGGAGTTGCGTTTTGCAGGCATCGAACCTCACTAAAAGGCACATGAGAAAAAATTCCCTACTGAACGAGATTCTAGACTGCCAATTTTGCTGGGCACTAAGGTTGAAGCAATATAAACCTGATTCAAGTCAACTCAGCGAGTCGTAATGCGGACTGCAATTCTAATATAAATGTACGAGGAAATCCAGAGTGCGACTTGATGCGAAATCCAAGGAAAAACAAAATGGTAGAGCATAAAAGATATTTCAACAAGTGTGTAATATGGGCGGATCCAGGCTCATCTGATAGAGGAGGTGCAGATTTTTCTCGGGGGTGCACCCTTTCGCCACCAGCGCAAATTATGTCAAAGATGCCATAGTTCGTGAAACCTCCAGTAGATCCGCATATGTAATATGGACGAGCTTTTTAAAAAACCTTTGCCTTGTATGTTTTAAGATTCAAGTATTCAACCCATTCAAGGCAACTCGGCGATCAAAATTTTGGACTTTCGGAGCCGTTCATTCAACGCGCGAGGAAGTCCAGAGTATGACACACAATGTAAAAATTAGCCACTAAACCATATAGATCACTCAATTGTGAACTTGACCCATATTTTCTATTACGTACCCTGATAAAAAATCCTAATGATCTCGATGTACATGAGAAAGCATATGGAAATTGGGTCCCCTGTGGAAATTACAGTTTGTGACACCGACGACGGAAAAAGGAAAAGAAAATGCCCATTTTAAACCTCCTATGACCGCCAGAGTAATAAGGAAATTGCACTTTTTGCGGGAATTGAACCTCACTAAAAGGCACATGAGCAAATATTGTTTTTTACACAAAGCAAATCGCAAATCGAACACATTTATTCAGCAATGTTATTGATTAACGGAAAAAAGTGCGTTCTACTGTTTTATTTCTATTTTTAAGGGCGCAGATCCAGCAGTAAAGAGGAACTAACAAAGGAGGGTGAATGTGCAATCATGATGGCCCGTGCAGAGTCGTGCCTTGATAATCTTATAAATTCTGTCGACATTGGGACTGTTACAGTTGCAACATTGAAAATCTTAGGAGAACATTCCGAACAATTTTTGAAGCTGGGTGAGGTACATCAAACGAACCAGAATGGTGCCCAAAACGTTCCAATAAAGGTTTCTTTTTCACAACGACTTTCTGAACTGGAGGCGTTTTTCACATTAACAGACCAACTGAAATGTTTTATCGGCTTCTGCAGCAACTTCACTTTAGGTATACTAGATATTTTTATCTTTTCGGCGTAATTCACACGATCTATTTGTAAGGATTTTATTAATTAATAAAGTATATATAAGTTGTGGAAGCATGATCCTTATCTAGTCTTGCCTAATTAGAGGGTTAGTGAGAATTTGGATCGCCTCTTCCAAAATATTTCGTTTCTTCATGTACTGTATGCATCCCCTCACACCTACAGCTACATTAAAATGTAAGCTATATATGCAAGAGGATACTTTACTTTGATACAAAAATTTGTTGTAACTTCTTAAGCTTGGGAAAGTATATAACGAGATCCTGTACATATATACTGCAAACCTCCAAATATATGCTCTCATGGGCTTATATGTGTTTATAGGAATTTTTGGTAGGCTTATATAGGAAAGGGCTTATACACGCGGGGAGGGCTTATTGCGGCGAACAAACATCGAATCAACAACATTTGATACACCATGCAGCATCAATGATTTCATGGTCAAACGAAAAACAGTACTATAGGTTTGTTGCAGATTAATTTAAACGTTGTTCCGGCCGTTCTGAATGTAGACTATGTTCGTAATACAAAATTGCAGTTGCAGTTTGAATCGATTTAAGGTGGCATGCAATGCATGTTATATTCCATATTTTATTGAGAAAAGCAGAAATTAAACGAGCCATGGTTTTTTTTGTCCGAATATATAATAAGCGCCCATGAGATTATATATAGTGGAAGGGAAGCTTATATAAGTTTAGGCAAGTTGGTGAGCTTATACACGGATACAGATTTATATTCACGGACGTTTACGGTGAAAAATCCCCGTCTTATATTTTCCCGCAATGACAAAGCAATTAAAAAGGTTAATAAAAAGTTGAAAAGTACATGCTTTAAGACCCAGGCTGGCTGCAGTAGGGCATTGTTATTATTGATTTTAAGACGAATTCCGGACCGCACTCAAATTCGTCCAGTTTCACTTGTTCACATGCACGGGAATTCGTACGATTAGCTGTGCTCGAATTTGAATACGGTCCGGAATTCGTCCAGTCTCGTGTGAACGTAGCCTAATTTGTCATTCTTTAACAGATTTTTGAATTTAGGACCATGTGGTATTATATGGTCAAAGAAGAATAATCCTATGCCCCAAGAATACATTTTTTCTTAACTTTGCCCATAAGCATTTAAAATTGTGGTATTTTCGCAATCTTTACCATTTTAGTTTATGTTGTTTTTTCCAGTTGATGAGGAACTTCGTGTTTTGAGTGAAACAATTGTGCAAGACTATAACGAGTTATCCATACGCGATTTATGCACCGAAAGATCTGGCGGATATGACATGAGATTTTTTAAGCTCGATGACAAGTTCTATGAGATGGTGTCGAGAATAACTGAGATTAAACGCAGTCGAATTTTTACCAAGTTATGGCGTAAATACGGCGAGAAATTAAGAAATGAAGTAGTGACAATGGAAATTATTCACAACAAAATTTGGTTAAGGATTTGTGACAAACTTGAGTCAATAAATCAACAATTTCTTAATGGTGAAATGCTACTCAAGAACATTGATAAATATTTAGATATGTTTCAGA
This sequence comes from Trachythela sp. YZ-2020, assembly GCA_016169945.1. NCBI lineage: Eukaryota > Metazoa > Cnidaria > Anthozoa > Malacalcyonacea > Clavulariidae > Trachythela > Trachythela sp. YZ-2020. Next base: position 375,637 of record JADLSH010000164.1, on the reverse strand, counting down.
CGAATTACGACGATTTGGAGAAGGAGTTCAAACTGCTTTCGAGTTTTTTCAGTGACAAGAGAATACATTTGGATCAGGTAAAGACAAATCTTGGTGCCAGAATCGAACAAGTGAAGAGTTATAAGAAACTTTTTGATGCTCAGCAAGCCGCCCATGCAATTCTAGAGTTAAAAGAAACGATGGGTCTCAAAGGCAATTTTTCAGTAGTTGAAAGGATTGAAGAGGTTAGATTATATACTTTTTCTTCTATATCTGTAAATGCAGGGCGAGGTCGTTGCAAAATATTTGGGTTATCTCAACTTTGAACTCTTAGAGTTGAAGTTAGTAGCGAGGTTTACATGCAATACGGCGCAAGTACGAGTTCGAGTTTTTGCTGATTTAAATCTTGTTCAACGGATAGGGGAGTTGCAACTTTATCTTCAGCTCGAACCTGAACTTGTACTGAAGTATGAACGTTTCCATTAATTTGGAATAGTACTCTTGGTGGGCGATGGTGGTTATAATCTCCGATTGCATATAAGCACCCACGTGATATAAGTCGTGAGGTATGAAATTCCAGCAGAGTATAATACAAATTAGCAGGCTTAAGCAAAGTTACAAACTAGTCCTTTGGGAGCTTAACGCCTCAACCCTCATTGGTCTTTACTTCCCTCGTAACGCTAGGTTTCTCACCACTTAACTTCGTGACGGGACATAATAGGCCTTTTGCACGATTCTAAAAATAGATCAAAACAATGAGTGACTGAGACGCATGGAGAACAATGGGATTTCCAAAACAATGACAAGACAATGGAGCAATTACGCACACTGGATCCCACTATTGTTATGCTAAGTTACTTTTATACACGAAGGCTAAATTTGCTATAATTCTATCAAAATAAGAAGCGTCAAAGAATGCATCGAAGTTTAGAAATGTGTTTGTATGGAAGGGAAGCGTTTCTTTGTATTGCCAGGTTTTGCGTATGACGTAATCAGAATTTAACCGGAGCGGAGGGAAAAGGTTTCTGAATGTAGGAATATCAATTCTGTGACGTAAGAGAGTCAGGGGTGAGAGACCTAGGGTTATGAGGGAGAGTGGGACATATGAATACTAATGATGTCATAGAGTCAAGGCTCCCACAGGGCTAGGAACGAGTTGAATAATTAACGAGTCAGTATTCCTATGAACTCTCCATTGGTCTCACGTCATCATGCAATCTGGAAACATATGGATCGTAACTGACATACCCTCATCTTAACCATGACCTAAACTACTGCCATCACTTTAACCTACGTATACACAATTAATGATGGTTTCTATATTTCTTTTTTTCAGATTATTGGTGGGGACCTAAAACGTCAAGCTATCAAATCCGTGAGTGACAATTTGCTTAAAGCTGGAGAACTGTTACAGGACGTAAACCAAAAGAGGCGCAGTTGTTTAACGACATTTACCAACTGTTTTGATTTGGTTACTTGGTTAAGAGATAGCATAAAAGGTAAGGAGCTATAACCGTGGTTGTCGCAGCCAAGCCATGGTTGTATATGTAAAAAAGCTTGAGTTATTTTTTTTATAATACGAATCAGTCTTTGATGTATACAAAATTTGTCGCGACTGCCATCACTACATGGAAACCAGGGGTATAAAGCTTTTCTAGCTCCATAAATGTTAAAATTATGGGCGGAATAGAGTCAACGCAGTCAGGGCTTGTCTCTGAATTTTCCTGCTCAGACAAAGTACATCCATGCAGTCTTTGTTTGCTGATTTTAAATATTGGAATATGCGCGCATCGTTTTGAATTGAGACCTTCCAAATTAAATATTTATCTTCTTTTGAACTTCTCTTCAGATGAACAAGAGCTCAAAGTGTTTGTTGATTTGGCGATGATTTCAGCTGGGGAAGATGACATGAAAATTGACCGAATTTCTTGCGTGCATACCAGTTGTCTTGGGTTTGGATCATTAATCTTTGGTTACAGACCAGATCATGGTTTTAATGAATTAATGCGACTTTGTAAACCTGTATGGCAAGCCGTTGACGCAAATCCAAGCATTGAAGAGAAATTGGTGAGCTATTTTAAAATTTAATCATATTCAACTTTAGATATGATCTGATGAATTATCGACTTCATTCTAATATTAATGATCTTTGCAAATTGTAGTTTAGCAAGCAAATAAACGATCCTTCTCCCACTGAATTACGCGCGCTGAATAGCTAATGACTGTTGCTCACTCGTCAGAACAAAGTAACGAAATAATTTATTGCAGTTTTAGTTTAGTGTAGTTTAGTTGTCAATATTTACTCAGAGTTCTAGTCGTAGGTCAAAACGACGGAGAATATTGCTTGCTCAGCGACCAATCACATCGCTTGTAGTATCGTTGCCATGGAATAATAACAAAAATTGCATGGTTACTTACAGTACATGTCCATTTAAGGAATTAACTAAGGGAGGCCTCTCATGGTTGAAGCAAATAAAGGAGTCACATGGTTCTGTTGCTCTCACAACTATGGTTCAAGTTGAAGCAATCAATTCGTCTGGTACTTACTGCATTGCAGACAGCGAAATAGCTAAAGAAAGTAAGCATGTGAACATCGGGGTGAAATTGGGCCTGGAGAATTTGGTGTGCCTTGTTGTTCCTGAAGACAATGTTAAGAATCGAGAAAAAAAGATTTATAGCTTCGAAGAAATAAAAGATGTTCAAAGTAAATTGATGTTGATTGCTGGAAAGGCAGAAAGTGGAAAGGAGGAGGTTGACCAATTTAATCAGGTTTGTAAACATTTTCTAAATTTCAATTTAATTAAAAGAATTTGTCACCAATTCTTGAAACTAAAGTCAGGTCTGTCACTAATCCCACATGAAACAATTATGAATGATAAAAATTTAACAATCGAAAATTACAAATTATGTGGCAGGAGTCAGGATCAGGAATTTCGTCCCAATTGATACCTAACCCGTATGTGTCTATATACTCTTCATAGATGCAGGTACTTGTCAGTTTGAGAAAGGTAAAAACACTTTTCAACGTTTCGAGCGAGGACCTTTCGTCAAGAGAGATGGTTCATATACAAACTAGAGTATCTACGTCAAGGGGTGCTTACTAATATAGGAAACTTTTTATAGCTTTTAATAACATAAAATAGGATAATTTGAGAAAGTTACACCTACACTCAAATTAACTGAAAAATTGTGTATAATTATAAACAACAATTTTTAAAGCAACAAATACATCAACAATTACAACAATCTGGCTTTATATTTTACGAATTTCGATAAACTTTCGCTCATTCCACTCGACCTGCACTCCTGACAATCCGTCATATATTTGAGATCTGTGCGAGGTCCACCCATGCAAGGACGAACCATAGCGACACGATTATTGATTGACTTCCCTTCGCTAACTCTCAATCTTTTGCACGTGTAAATAGGTAAAATAGCCGAGCGGAATTAGTACCCTCGCCACGGGTTATCGCCCAGAACGGCGCTGACGAGCCGTTGGCTCGGGGACTAACAATCATACAGTCATTAAAAACTTTATTCGAAATAGTTCACTTTTCACCAGTGATTTATGATATTATGTTTTAATTGTCAAGTCGGTATTCTATAGTATCTATAATATTTGGCATTTTTAATATTTCAGGTTTTTGAAGGAATACTCAGAGTTAGTAACTTGTACTTGCAACTTTGTGAAGTTGGTCAAATCAACTATTTAACATGGAAAAGAAAATTTCAGTGCAGTAAAAAGGACGACTATAGAGAAAAGTTGTTACAAAACATTGATGAAACCTGTAAAACAATGGAAAGTGAATTGAAGCGATGGAAAGAATGTATAGATGGTGAAAGAAGCCACTGCTATTCTTTAAACCATTTTACAATGAAACAGATTTTAAACTTGAGAAAGGAGTTAGCAAAAGCGTGCGTTGGCCAGGTAGCTATCGATGAACTACCATTACAGACTTTTATGCTCCTTGAAACTGTTAACAAGGGTATTGAGCCTTTGCTTCTTGCAAAGGTTTTGAAAACAATGATACCTGAGAACTCGATATATTTTACAGAAGAAGGTTTTAAAGAAGAAACAAAATATTTTGAAAGTGACATAGAAAGTGAGAGCATTCTGATAGAAAATGTCGAAGAGGAAACACATGTTATTCAGCCAAACACGCGAAGACGAAAGAACTCACTTGAAATTTTTACTAGTGCAAAAGAGACACTTGAGGGTATTGGTTATACTGAACAAGATGTAGTAGCTGCTTTACAAGTTTGCGGTCGTCGTGCAACGGAAGACGAACTTGTTACGTGGGTGATATCTGGTGAAAATGATGAAGAAACTGTTATGATGCTGTTTGAAGAAGCGAAGCAAAATCCACGCCTGTTAGATCTACTTACAGATGTTTCTGACCCGGAATGCCAGGCTGTAAATGATGAAGAAGGATTCGCGTATGATATTACTGCACTTGAAAGGTAAACTTTGTTTCGCTTACCTTACATGCTCTGCCAAAACCACCGGTTTGCATCTAGATAGGATCTTCAGGTGACTGAAAATGGGGTTGCTTAAATGTATGTTGTCAAAACGTGGTTGGGTGGGTGGTTGGGTGGGTGGATGGCCGTGCATTCTTTTTTGTTAGGTTGTATATTTATAGAATTTGGTTGAAACGTTTGTGAAGTTCTTTTCTCGTTTTATCTGTCAATTGTGCAGACTTCTTTTTCAGGATTGCCAATCCGTCGTCTCTGTATAGGCCGATGTTTTCTTTGCCAAACTTTATTCCTAGGTGGTTTAATTAATATGCGCTCGAAAGACAAAACAGTCAAACATGGATTATATAGAAATACATTAGAATTGTGTTTATATATCCATCGAGAACATGTCAAACTCATTAAATGTCATATTAAACTTAAAGTCTCACCTTCATCATTTTAATCAAACAACAACTGAATGTGTGAAACGAATGTGACTACGAAAAGCGAGTCCACGAGCACGTTGACGTTACCGAAAAAAGATCGACTTTCTCTATTGAGAGAGAAAACAATGGGCTAACCAAAAGAACAAAACGAGATTGTTTGCCGTAAAAGTGCCAAATGTCTTGAAGAATATTTCATCATTAAAAACAGTGAAAAGCCTACGCAAAGCAGCATATGCGGGGAAAAAGTATCAAAATCCAACCGGTAGTTCAGGCTTACGATAAATTATTTCGAAAATTGAAAACCCGGGAAAAAGCGCGAAAAAAGAAGCGCGACAAAAAGACGTGAAGTTTTTGGTGAAATTATATGTGTACTTAAAGTTTCTTCAGTTTTCGTATTTAACAACATGTTTTGATCATCCAAAACTATGTATTTCTCAACACTGGAATTTTTAGAAATTCAATTTCCCATCAAGAAAAGACCCGTTATTTTCTGTGCCGGGCCGTTTTTAGAGTTTTTGGAAGATATTTTTTCATGTACAGACTTCCCAACCGGTATTAAAATAACATACATATGCATGCTGACATCAATGTTCGTATATAATATTCTCGCAATTTGTTTTCCCTGTAGGAAAATTGAAAGGCCAAAAATTGTCCCATTGTCTGATAAACCATACGTGAAGAACCAGGAAGATACTTATCTCACGTTGCAAATTCTAACTGCCATTTTAGAAACACTTTCAGAATCAGGTAAAAATATGTATGTAAGGTTGCATATCTTTTTTGTATATCGATGGTATTTCAGTTTTCTAAATCTGGAGTTTGGCAGTCACATGATTGTTGAACTCTAAAACCACACTGTTGTTTAGCTGTTGCATAAAATTTTAAGTAACAATTTGTGCATTTTATCAATGTATTTACGTGTCTGCCATTCACTGCCTGACGCTGCTGTTTATATTTAACAATTAGATTATGAGCTCAAGATTTCTATTAGGTGATAGTTGATGAGGGCGAAGCCCGAATGAACTATCATCTCATAGAAATCGAGAGCGAATAATCTAATTGTTTTAGTAGAAACCAGCAAGAAAACAGTATTTCAAAACGTTTTTCATAATTTATTGAAATAAATTCGTTAAAAATCGCGCCGAGGAGATGGCTGTTTCGCTACTCGCTATCTATCGACAATTAGATAGCGAGTAGCGTAGCCAATCAAATTACAGCATTTGCAATAGTAAACTAGTATGATTCTACTAAATATTGTTATAATATAGTCATCCACCGTATATGAGCTATTCTGCAATCTGATTGGTTGAGCTACTCGCCGTATATCAGCTCTTATAATATAGCCAACCACAATGCTGCAATCTGATTGGTTGTCTACTAGCAGGATATTTTGTGATATCCTACTAGTAGAGCAATATCCTACTAGTAGGGAAAAAAAACAAAATGGCTTCCAGATTTGTAAGCATGAATGATGAAGAAATTGGAGTTTTGCTTCAAAATAGTACGCCTAAGAACACAAAAAAGGCAACAAAATTTGGAATGAAGGTTTTTGACAGTAAGCCAAATGTAAATGTGTATAAAATTTATACTTAAAAAGAAATTACGAAAAGTAAACATGTATCGCAAAATAGTCGCTTTTTAATTTGCATTTGCCTGATTTGGCCATAAAAACAAAACAAAACATGAAAACATCTTTTATTTTTCGTTTAATTTTATAGAATGGTTTACCAGCTCAAGGCTATATTATAAGTGAAATATTATATTCGCTCTCGTCGGATATTGGCTGATAGCCAACTCGGCGAAGCGCCTCGTTGGCTATCAGCCAATATCCGCCTCGAGCTCATATAATATTTCTTACATATACAGTGAGTAGCAAAAACAAAATGGCGGCACAAAAACTATAAGAGTTTTGTCAACCCGAAAACAACTTTTTGGAGCCTTGATAGAGAAAAAACCAGCACGAGAAAACTTGCAGCAATTGTTTACAGGTTAGCAAAAGGATTTATAATTTAGAAACTAGTTTAAATAAAGTTTTTTTCAGGAATTAGTACCGAAAGAGCAGCGAAAAAACATGTTCAGAATAGAAATTTTTCGGAAAACTGAATAGCAAGCAAAAACAAATAACTTTGCAGTCAACAAGCGCTTGTTTTACATGAAACTATATAAAAATATCTCAAGTCTTGGAATGTTGTTCTAAAACTGTTTCACGTTAAGTGATAGAGCAAAAGCATATTATTAACAAAAGCATTTGAATATTTTAGGCCATGTTGCGACACAGATTGTGGTTAAACAAACTGTCAAACATTACAATACAAAATAGTCTGTTAATGCAATTAATATCTATATTATAAAACAATTATGCCATTCGCTCTCGTCGTATATGCCTGATAGCCGACTCGGTGCTACGCACCTCATCGGCTATCAGCTCATATACGACTCGAGCTCCTGGTATAATTGTTAAACATATACATTATGTATGTATACATTCTGTGAAACTGACAAGCAATAAACTTCAAGTTGAAAGGTGATCTATTTGCAAAACACGTACATTGGTTATTCTGTGTGGCAAGCAAGACAAAGGGGTCTTTATAGTAAAGGAGCTAAAATTCCCCCTAGTGAACTTGTATTTATTTTGTCACCATTGCTTTTAATAACCACATAGAATCTCACCATATTCAACGGAAGTTGCCATCAGTCTTAAAAGAAGGTGAACCTAACTTACTACTTGTTCCAAAAGGTATGTAGCAAATTATACGTTTTCAATTCTTCAAGCGGAATTGAACATTTCTTATGCTTTTGAGACCGTAACACATATAATTTATATTTCAATCGCACCAAAAGTATATCTAATTACTTGTGAGATCTGTAAGATATTTGAACTCATTTTTTTTAACTTTTGGGTCGTGAAAAATCCTTTTGAAATACTTACAAAGTATAATATTTTCGTGCAACTTGTTTACTCAAAGTTCAATTTGTTACTATACTACGGAGAGTAAAGGGGGAGTGATGGGAGTGTATCAATATACCCTATCGATAATTATGTCACGAATACTTCCTTGGCCTGGGAGCCGCAAGCGCTCTCGTGAATCAAGACGAAAGGCAATTCGCTCACGGTTCATGAGATGAGGCTCCCGGGACAAGAAGAGATATTATGTGATGTAGAAATCAATATAATAAATGGGTGAAGCTCGTTTACTGTATCACACCATTCAAATTGATTGGTTTTAGGCGAAGTGTTTGGTTGTGTCTTGTCACTCTTTATGGGAGATAAAAATCAACCTTTACCAACTGATGAAGAAGTAATTGTCTGTGATGAAAATACCACAGCTGAAGAGGTAAATTAACTGCAATAATAGTTATGAAAGACCTTCATCAATTTTTGAAATATTAACAGTGTATCTAGACCTTAGTAAAGATCTAGATCAAACAAATGAGTTTCTGAGCCTTTGGTCAAAATCCTCACTAACACTAATTTGTTTAGCAACACACTCCTGAGTCCTGTGAAACAGGCCCGTAGCTGGGGGGTCGCCAGGGGGGGCAAGTCCCCCCCTAGCGGAAAATTGTGCCCCCCTGTGCCCCCCCCCCCCCTAGCACAAATAACAGAAACGTAAATTTTCATTTGAAAAAGTAAATTTGTTATAGATTTAATTTGAAAAAGTGAATTTGTTATATATATAAAGTTTAGAGTATTAAGTAATACATTACAAAGGCAATGGTATGTGATTGCCGGGAAAAAAATTCACCCCCCCCCCGTAGAAAGAATTTCTGTCGGAAAAGGTAAAATATTTTGACGAACGCGGACAGAAATCGAAACGTGCCCCCCCCCCAAAAAAGGGGGCCAGCTACGGGCCTGCTGTGAAACATGTTACTTCTCTTCTATGTAGCAAAATCTTCTTTTGACTGGCACCTCGCCATGTGCGCCCATTTTCCAGTTAGATACAAGCTTATACCATTAGCAAATTAAGGTTTTGATGCACCAGATACCAGTTTGAACAGGTTCCTTCTGATTCTTCTTGTTGAAAGTAATTCAAAGTTTAAATCAAAATTAAGACGCATGCTTCTGGATCTTAAAGGTCATTCAATGTGTAGAATTTTTATCTTTGTACATCATTACCGATTTCAAAATTATAATAGTTCCAAACGTGTCTTCATGTATGAAATTGTGTGAACATTTCACATTTGCAAATTTCTTATACGAAATGTTCTGGTTTCACATGTTAAAATTTCGCATGTGGAAGTTTTCCAATTCCACACATCGATTGCACACTTGAAATTTTCATATGTAAAATCTTGTGCGAAATTTCTGAATGGGATGCTCCTCATCATTTAAGCATTCCCACAAAGGAGCTAATATCGAAATGATTTCTGTCTTAAAATATAGATCGAGTTACTCTGGCGACGTGCCGTTGTTGACGACAGTGGTCTATTGTTTTGTCTTGCTAATGCAGATCTATTGGACTATGATGTCAGTCAACAGGCTGTTCGTTCTTTGGAAATTTTAACACAAGGCCGTGCCAGTAAGTATGCTGTTTACACTTTTAGGCCTGTAGCAGGCTGTGGCACATCGTCTTTTTTCTGTTGTCGGTTGAATCCTTATCAACGGATAACAATTCAATTCACCTTAGGATTCAATGTTTCACTCTTAGGATACAAGGATTTAATCTTACTGTAGGATTCAATAATTCAATATAAACTATTTTTTGAACAGCTATGACTATAGTCGTCAACTATGTGACTATCGCTTTGTTCTATGAGGACGAATTGAAAGTAGAGCATGGAAAGCCAAGCGTTGCCAAGCGTTAACCACAAATTCATGTATATATATATAGATGCGGGTACTGTGGGTATTCCTGTCGGAGGACTTAGAGTTGCATTTTTCGCAGCCATTCCCGTTCAGGTCTAAAATATTGTATATAATATTTCACTCGAAATATCCATCCACCTAAACCTTCTACTATGGCTTTAGTCTACTGTGACTATTAGAACTATAGTCTTGGGCTATAAATGACTGTAATGTTAGACTATTAGGACTATAGCATTTAACTATTAGGACCAGTCTTGGACAACCAGGACTATAGTCTTGCCCTATAATATCTTTTAGTCTTGAACTTTATTATGACTACATTCGTTGACTATAGGATATATGTTTGAAAACTTCTGTATTTATATAAGTAGCAGATGGTATCCTGCAACATCCATTCTCAATTCTCTCGTTTTGTCTACGAATTATGCCAGCTGGATAATATTATCCCGGCCTGTGCGATATTTTTAATTATGCAAATTGTAGCAGGCCCTAATCTTTTTATAACCCTAAATTATTTAATAATAATATTTTAATTTATTATATGGATATGGATGTTTTACCGGAAACTAAAACACTCATATTTTCCATATTTCACTAGTGAAATATGAAAAAAAATATGTAACGCGTGTGTTTCCTCGCGCGACCGTTTCCTCGCGCGGTTGTCAAATAAAGACTGTTCTTATTGAGTTTCTTTTCATTTTTGTCCATATAATAAAAAGAACACGGCGGCTCGAAGATATGAATATTATTTTCTCGTGTTAAAAACAATATTTTACCACTCGAAAATAATATTCATATCTTCTCGCCACCGTGTAATATCCTCTATTTATAGTGCGCAAATTCCATACAAAATATGTTCAAATGTGCATGATTTAAACCTTTTGTGTTTCACTCATTAGAGTTAAAACATAGCAACACTTGTATAAAAATATATTGTAGGTAGAAAAGTTTGCTAATAATATTGTCCATTTCGAAGCCTTATCTTCTGCTGCTTTTCATTGCTTGAATATGGTATAAGGCTAATATTATTCCTGTAAGAAATTTGTTGATTTATGCCTATAAACTCCATATCGAAAGTGCCGTTTTCGTTTTGGAAAGCTATATAGTTTTCTATACTTGTTATAACGAAGCACTGCAGCTTGTGTATTTTAAAAAAGAGCTGGTTGAAAAATTAAAAATGTAGAACTCTCAAGGCAATTTTTTTGCATAGGCTGCATCTACAACCAATTTTAGATACTCTATAATAGCAAGGGGATATACATCTTTTGTTATGAAAATGTAATGTCAGCAAGCACGCCCGAAAGCACGCCATCAATTATCCTACCATATGACTGCATGAATATCTAATCAGCTCACTCCACCACATTCCATCTCCAAAAAGGATCTATATCACTACTATAGAGCGCTCAACTACAATTCCAGTGGTTGCTAGTTGAATTCTTTGAATCTGTAGAACATGAAAGACTTACTACCATGAAGCTAAACAAATGAAGATGGTGGCCACCTTAAAGAGTGCTTAAGATGGTGGCCACCTTGAAGAGTGCTTAATTTAGTTCTGAATATTGCTCACATATACCTCTTTCTTTTTTAGAATATCACTTAGCCGTGATTTGCAGCATTGAGAACGAGGACAAATCAAACATGGTTGCATCCTTAGATCAGTTTCGTCGCCAATTTCCCCCACTCACATCAATGAGAGGTATTCAGAATTATTTAAAAGAGCAGCTGGTGGTTTCAGGTGCAAAAATGGTTGGTGATGTTCAATGGGCACCAGCAGCTACTGTTGACATGGAAAAGTGAGTGATGTAAACGCATATACATGTAGATATTATTGTTTGAAAACAGACAGAAACTTCAAACATTACGTAATACTGAATACAATTCAAAAGAATAAAGTCGAGGCTATGCATGTATACCGTGGTGAATTAAAACTTCTGTGCAGATTTTTTGAATAGGAACAGTAATTACTGGTAATAACTAGCTCCAGTAATTCTTCAAATGGTCTATATTCAGACGATTGTTAAACTTTGTAGCTATATTTCCTCGATCTAAATGTACGATCTAAAATACAAACACAAAACTGCTAGTTGTCGCCGTGTAGGTGTGTAGCGTGTGTTCAGTGTTCAGTTGTCTGTATTTTAAATTGTTGATGTTGTTAGTGCAGGTAAACTTTGTTTACAAACATTTTGTATTTTTGTATAACATGCATGCACATGCATGTTACATGTTAATAGCTGATAAAAATATATATGTAGATTGTAGTATTGTCAAACGCTAATGTTGGACAATATGCGAAAATGTACCACATGTACTCACTGTGGACCTATTTATTCATTTATATATGTTCTCTGTAGGAATAATATCGACATTAAGTCCTGCACTAAATAGCACGATTTCATCTAATTATCTGATATATGGAGGATTCCTAAATTTTGTCTCAAAATGCAATAGATCATAAATATTTTAAGGAGCAGAGTTAGTATACTTTGTGAACGTGTACCATCATGCAAAAGCAAGTCCTTGACGATACAAAATATCATTTTTACCCAGTTGCATAGAGGAATTATGGACAACCCGGACGTATGGATCGAAAGCTTTCCAAAATTTATAAACGTTGTGTTTCCTCCACTTACATGGAGTGTTTCCTCCACTTATATTGTCCTGCAAATTGTACAGTACTAGTCCACAATAATAATAGCAATTTCTATTGTTTACTTTTAGGCTATGTGTTCGTGTGGTCCAGTCGTCCAGAGCTGGCATGGGAAAAAGCTTGATGATTAAACATCTGGCAGAACAATTGAATAACCTACCAAATAACAAAAATCTTCGCAAAGGCTTAGTGTCGTCATTATGTCCTACTATTCCTGTACATGGAATCTCTGTGGATAGTGATTGTGTTACCCGTGCTCTTCTTTCCCATGCTGTCAAAAGAGATATTCCTGTTTCAAGGATTTTTCATCTGGACATGTCTCAGTCGGTTAGTAGCACACATTGTGTCATCGAATGGGTATCTACATTTCACATGATTGAGTGTTGAAAAAAGCCATGTATGCATGGTAACGCTAAAGTGGCTATGTTCCAGTAGTTACTGAAATTTTGGTGGCATACACTCAAGCTTCAGTTAAAACAAAGAATGGACTGTTTTGAATAACCGCCATTCATATGTAATTATGAATTAATTATATAAGTATATAAATACATAATTAATCTATTGTATTTATATATATATTTATAAATTACTAAACTAACGGTTACAAAATTCAAACAAACAAATAGGCGGAAAGAGTAGAAAACAACATGTCAGTAAATTGTTCGTAACAAGTTAATTAACTGTTTATCAGTATTAGACAATTAGTAATTAGACCTATGCATGACTTATTAAAATATATTAAGAGGAGTTGACTTTATTCTGTTTCCGAAGGACCTGAAGAAAGGGTTTTAAAATCAGATGAATAATAAGGAAACATATATTTTTATTCGTGAAAGCCTTTTGATATCCAAAATTAATCCGTAATGAATATGTTGTTATGTAAACAACGAAACGTAACCAAATAAATTCTATTCTTTTATGTAATGTCTTGTTTGAAAATCCTTTGCTGCATGAGCTTTTATATTAAATATTTAAATCATTCAAAGAATTGATGGAACGTAGTTTATATAGGTGTCTGCTTTTGTTTTGCTTATTTTTATTCTATTTTAAAATATTTCATTGTTTTGGAAATTCGTCATCATCAGTTCAAATGGACAATTATTTGTAATAAAATACAATATAACTGCATTACCTATTACATTCACATGAAATACCTTTCGCCAGTTAAATGAGTTGAAGAAGCTCAAAAGAGCCGTTTCCCGATCGTCTTTGACCGGAAAACTACACTTTTTGAGCTGTTTCAGCTCATAGTTATAATTCTCTGTCCCTACAGAAGACTACAAATCTTTCTTTGAAAACTTCATTAAGGTTGTAAAAGGACTGGACGATTTCTTGTTTAAACTTCTCATCTTGCGAGCTGTGAAAGATCATAATGGAAATGTCTGGAGAAGAAAACCAACTGATATGTATGTTGTTGAAATTACAACAGACAAGTTGTTTGAAGCATTAACAGCCGAGGATGTTTTATCAGATGGAACCTACAGTCAGGTAAACGTTCGCTAGGTGACGCCAGATCATAGTTAATGAACAACACACCATCATAAAGCAACGACGCGCCAAAAGTCTGCGTAAAACACGCAGCGATTTAAACAACACAATAGCGGCGTGTTGTTGTTTCGTAAGAAACTAGCGTGTTGAACGAACACGTCAACGTGTTGTTAAAAGCGACAGGGGAATTGACCAATGACGTTGTTAGGTTTGCAGACGAGTTTGGAGAAGAAACATAACCCCCATATAATTGGCCGACGTTTTCTGTATAGCAAATATGTATATTGTATACTTCTGGAAAATTTCTAGGAAATACTCTCTAGCAAATACGAAAATATCCCTCAAATTTGCATGCTTCTTTCAAAATAGTGTTGAAACGTAAAACAATAGTTGAAACGTAATAAAATAATTTAAACTTACAATCTTTCTGCACTTCTTGAGTGCCTTTTTCTAAAATTTTAACAGAATACGAGAAAACGACTTGCAACAAACAAGTACTCGTTTGTAAAATTTCTACCTCGAACACACTGCTTAACACCCAGGGAAACTTTGGAGAACATACAGCAGAAAAGGATAGGTAAGTTTAACTGTTTCCTGTGCAAAAGGTAATTCGTTTTCGGAGATGGAACTACTATTTGGAGTTTGTTTTTACTATAATGGACGATGACATTTTTTGTCATGGACGGTTTTTTAAGTTATGCGCATGCGCGAGTTAAAGCCGAGAGAAAACTGGTAACTAGCTACATCATGATTGGCTAAGACAACGATTTTGTTTTTATATGCAAACGTCAGAAAAATAACTGCCATTTTAGCATTTTATTTTTGGCATTTAATTTATAATGCATTTACAGCCGATTCAGGTTGAGTGTTTTGCGGAAGTGTTTATCGCGTTTGTTGTAGGCGTTACAATTTGCGTTTCTAGGCTGATTGATAGGCGTTTCTAGGCGGGCAACGCTAAGTGCCTAAGTTCTATTATTTAAAACAAACACAAGTTGAAATTTGAAAATTACAACGTATTCTGTGAAAACCTTCACAAAAGATGCCAAAAGTGACACGAAAATGTAGATAAACCCACGTCGATTACTAGCCCGTGGTAACATGGAAAACACGGAGTCGGAGTTCCGGAGCCGGAGTGGCGGAGTCGGAGTGCCGGAGTCCAAATTCCGGAGTCTGACGTCATAATATTGGAAAACACGGAGTCTGACGTCATAATATTGGAAAACACGGAGTCTGCCAAAAATATGGAAAAGACGGAGTATAAAAATTTGGAAAACACGGAGTCTGCCAAAAAATAGTGGAAACACGGATTCGGAGGTAATGTCAACGTGAATTATGGAAATTAGCGAATGTGTTTTTCAAACATGGCGTCCAATTCGCGTAGCATTTTTGCTATTCCGCAAATGATAAAGAAACGAACGAAAACACATTTGTCTTTAAACATAAATAATATTCCTCAATTTAAATGGGAGGATATTGTAGACAAAGAGGAAATTGGATGTGGCAGTTTTGGTGCGGTGTACCGAACGACAGTCAAGAATGTTCCTGTCGTTGTTAAGAAATTATACGGTCGAGATGAAGAGTCCACTAAAGAATTTATCAAAGAAGCAAAATTGCTAGAATCCGTGAAACACGAAAATATTGTAAAGCTAAAAGCAATATGTACCAAACCAAATGCATTGATGCTTGAATTTTTATGTTTTGACTTTCGAGTGTTTGGTGTTCAGACCCAAGTCAATGACCTGACGGATTTCCTTCACCACGTGGACGAAAATAATGGATGTGAAGGATTCATCCACCTAATGCCGGTGATTGCTGAAGATATAGCCAAAGGTTTGAGTTATCTTCATTCAAAAGAAATAGTCCACAGAGACATAAAAACTGCAAACATTTTAGTTAGCAATCAACATTATGTCGATTTGAAAAACAAAGAGAAATTCTTCACAGAGTGGAATAGGAAGCCCATCACATGCAAGCTCTCTGATTTTGGTGAAGGCAGATCTCTTGAAATTCAAACTAGGACATTGCTATCCACCAAAACCAAAAATATTGATCGTGGCACTCCTGCATATATGGCTCCTGAAACTCATGTTGATAATGGTGTGAGCACAGAAGCTACAATTGAGGATTTGAAGAAGATTGATGTGTGGGCCTATGGTATGGTTTTGTTCCAAATCTGCAATCCCCATATCAAGTATCCCTATCATCTTGATGTGAAAGAAAGGAAAGACAAGCTGGAAGCTATGAGAATGATGATCAAGAAAGGTGAACGCCCCAAAGCTGATATGAAATATAAATCCTTCCAGTTAAATGAGTGGAGGTTTCTCCAGGAATTACACAACAAGTGCACCAGATTGAATGAAAAAGATAGACCATTTATGAGTGAGATAGTGGACTGTTTGGAGCATAACAAAGAAATAGCAATGGAAAACAAGAATAACCCTCTGGCAGCAAGGTATTATGGAATGAATACTGTGTTTTTTAAATTTAATTGAGAGTACATTAAGTTACATTAGCTAGTAGCAGTTATCATTCATGCAACCATCTCAAGCGAGGAACTAAATATTACCGAAATCAGCAAAATGGCATCTGCCACACATGAAAATCAAAATGCCCAGAGCTGTTTGATTATTTGGAAAATATTTAGCTCATGTTGTGTAGTTCCAGTTGCAATTCTAGTTGTATATTAATATGTACTCTGTACTCCTGTTTGAATAATGCTCTAAACCGCTTAATAGTCACCATAAACTCTCTTACAGCTGCACTGTTTCGAAAAGACCTCGATTATCTGATACATTATCTGACTCAATTATACCACCGAAACATGCAAAGGTGCTTAATTTGATTTGATCCTGTTGTTTACATGATACATCCATAATTTCATATTTTGACATTTGTAAAAATATGACCACATACTGTATTCTTACTTCTCATTAAACACAGACTATTATTGATCTGACACAAGAAACTCATGATACACCAGAAAGTCAACATTCTAGCATATCAAGGTACTGCATGATATATTTATTTTGAAATTGATCAATTCACACTCATTACTTTATTATGTTCACTGTTTGCATCAATATATTTGAGGCCTTGGCCCAGACTTAAGGAAAAAGACTGTAACTTTTTAAAATTTCCATTGTTATAGCGGAGATTCATCACTTCATAGATCAAGTGGAAGTGACGGCCCTTGTACTTCCGAGAATGAAGAGGCAGTTGAGTATTGCAATGGCAACCTATCGCTACCATTCTTTTCGAAGAAGAAGGTTGTATTGAAACCCCTACAATTAGTAGCTTTACTCCTGGGTAACAACACTGTGCCAGCATTAAAAACCTGTACCATTCAGCCCCTTCAAGTACATGAATCTGGGACATTTGTTGTTAACTTGCCAAGCTTAAAATCCACCACTGATGTAAAGTGTGATGACGTTGGAATTTGGAATAACAACAGCAATGACAAATTCTTTTTTGAAGTAAATTGGGACGATGACCTATCAGTAGAAGTGTTTAGAGCGGAATGTGGTGGTCGAAATCGGGTAATGCTAAAAAGAGAATATTACACCTTGAAGCACGACACTGATTTTAGAAAGAGAATTGACTTCTTATACTGTAAGTATGAACATTAAATGAATTCTTAGAGTATAGTGTCTATCCTACATAATTATAACTAATATAATAATTCCTTTTTCAGTCAGATTATACATCCTTAGCCTAACCTTTCAGTTTTTGTTCAGACTCTACCTACACTAGCACTCAATGTTCCTCCAAGCAATGCTCTTTTCTTACACTTGTTACATAAACCTTGGCAAGGCACCTTGGCCTTGTCTTGATTATACACATTGGTGTAAGAAAGCATTATCTGACATACATTACTCATTAATAGACAATGTGTGTTTCCTAACAAACTCAATTTAAGCACCTGATACAGTGTATCGATACTAGGAAAAACTGAAGAAAAAATGCATTGTGTCCCTTTGAATGCCAATATGGATAAAGGCATATTAAATTATCTTTACCTGGTTGAACATACCAGGTAATGTACTGTGGCATTTAACCTATCCACTCATTATTTCACACTGAACTACGGTAGGCTATAAAATTGTTTCAGAAAATTGATTCACATTTTAACTAGACCACTTGTGCTACTGATCAAATACACTAAAATCTAGGATATTTATAGTGCCAATAAACCCACAACATGCAGTCGTGATTATATCGTCATAAACATTATCTAGTCATATGCTTTGCCTTGAACCAAAATAATGAATTACTATACTACAGATAAACTAACATAAATGGCATTTTTTGAACTATAACCTTTAAAATGAACAAAACAAAATAAGCTACGTTCGAAACGCGAGACTGCATGACATAATGTCCCCTGTTGTTTATGTTACATGTTGGTACATGATTGTTAATAATTACTTGAACTTATAATAGTTAATAGTTAATTAGTTGAGTTTTTTAAGTAAATTTCGGGAGTTGAGATAAAGGTCAATAGAAATAACAGTTATCGATGTTGATAAAATATTTGTTATAATTACTCCCTTGGTTTATCGAGTCTCAGATTGGAATCATAGAACATCATTTGTTCGAATTCATTTATATTTTCAAAGTAATGACGTCATCATGGATTCATCGGGGGGCCCTTGAAGGTCAGGCGCCCTTAGGAGTTGCTCTAACCCTGACCTTAGTCCGTTACGCCACTGTTAGTTACTTAGTTGGTCATTTACGACACAACCGCTGGTAAAGAGAACTAATTTTGTTTCCTACTGCTCAGGAGTATATACAATTGCTTCCCAATCGTTACCCAAATTCTTACTTGGATATCTTTAAGTTTTAGACCGCGCCGTTACACGGCACCAGACAATTTTTTGTCTGGATAGAAATTTGCACCGCCCTGGTTTACACCGTACCGGACAAATATTTGCTCAATTTAAAACTAGGAGGACAAAAGCTTGCGCCGATGGATTGTCAAGATTTTGTCCGGATAGGCAGTTCCCGTGTAAATGCAATGTTTATCCAGTTATCCGTACAAATTTTTTTCGGTACAAAAATTTGTCTGCTACCGTGTAAACGGGGTCTTAAAGAAACCTGAGTTATTTGAGCGAAGACAAGCATCAAGAATCTCAGACTTCCGATTAAAATTCAAAAGAAAACTGAGCGCTCACTAAGTTAGACCATTGTTAATTAAACCTGTTTTCCACATCGTATCGTAGCGTATTCTATTGTTTCAAAGTTTACTAGTTCTGGCCGAGTTCTCAGGAAACAAAGAAATACGCTACGTTACGCTACGATACGGTTGAAGTGGAACACAGGCTTTAAGCCAGGTATACTGCAAAACGCTTTTTCTGTCGGAAAGTAATACAATGGATCGCCGATAAATTACTGTAAGACCAGTGTAAACCAGGCTTTTACATCACCAAGAACAATAGGCTGACTTAACGAGGGTTCTGGTACAAAGCATTCTGGTACTAGTGGTCACGCACTTTAAGAAAACGTCCTTATGCATAAGATCTATTGGTCTCACGCTTGGCACTAAAACCGTCACGTGACACCCTTTTCTTTGTTCCTCGCCATAATTTAACGCCCATGCAAAATTCCTTTGAAGTTTGTCAGCTAGCCAAACCATGTATTTAATTTATCACCTGTGATATAAGACACGATCCAAATTATTTTATTTTTTAATAGTACCTGATGGTCAGTTACACAGGTACTGTATAATACAATACTCCTTCAAAAGTGGCGTAGAACATCCACTTCCGCAAATGCCTCATGGGAACTCTAAGAAAAAGACCGACCAGTTTGTCCGTACATGGACAAGTACGAAACAGAGCTTGAAAGATGTTGCCGGGAAGATGAAACCACGCGAAGCTTTGCATCACACTGTATCCAACTCCCTTGGTGGCCTTCACTGCTGTACTGGTCTAGGCCAAGTTCCGAGAAGTCGGCAACAGGTCTCTGATATAGCAAGAAAGCAAAACGATCCAAGCCCAAATTGTGGCAAAAATATTTCGGGTAAAGGTAGAAACAACGATCCTTGGTTCTTACTGTTGAATGGCAGTAAATTTCAAGCAAGAGACGAAAGTACTGCCTTTATCCGCGATGTACGAGTAGGAGCAGAACCATTTTGTGTTCTGGGAACTAAAAGGCAGTTAAACGATATTAAACGCTTTTGTTGTAATTCGAAGGAATACAGACCATTAACTGTTGATCCCACTTTCGATTTTGGGCCTTATAATGTCACACCCATATCGTATCAGCACCTGTTGGTGAAAGGAAAAGAAGGAGTCCATCCAACAATGATTGGTCCTGTTCTTCTACACGAGAAAAAGACGAAGACCACGTATTCGATGTTCGCTGCTACAATCAAATCACTCGAACCTGAATTGAAAAATCTCCTCGCATTTGGAACAGATGACGAGATAGCACTTGTGGAAGGATTCAATCAACATTTTGAAAGAGCCACGCACTTGCTATGTGAGATCCACCTGAGGAAAAATATTGAGACCAAGCTTTCATCATTAGACATTAAAGGAGAAACAAAAGCATCTTTTATTTGGGATATTTTTGGAAGAAAAATGGAAAGTGTTCATGAAAAAGGACTGTCTGATGCAAAAGATGCTGAAGAATTTTCTCTAATGTTTGATAACCTTTTAGATAAATGGGCAAGTTTACACCCAAACGGCGAAGAGTTTCATTCTTGGTTTAAAGATAATAAGGGCAAAGAGTTTGTTGAAAGTGTAATAAGTTCAGTCCGGCAACAAGCTGGTCTAGGATGTCCTCCAGAGAAATTTACGACGAATCGTTCGGAAAGAACAAATGGTGTTATCCAAGACTTCGTAAAGCGCGATTGTGGTACAGCTAAAGTCGACGAGTACACCTTTGTTAAAAGTCTTGAAAAGCTAGTTCGAATGCAAGAACAAGAAATAGAGATGTCAGTCTTGGGAAAGGGAGAGTACAAACTTCGCGACGAATATTCCCATATTCTTATCAATCCTAAACAATGGGACAAAATGACCGAAGACCAAAAAAAGAAGGCTTTATTCAAAATTCACACTATTGATATCGAAGATACGTTGCCAACTTCTGTAAATATCGCTGCTGATCGATTGTCAAAGGATACCGCTCCAGTTGTAAGAGAAATTATATCGGCAGGAGTTGACTGGATATCAGAAGATGTTTTATCCCATATAGCTTTTTCTGCAGAAGAATCAAGAAAGCATGGAAACGTTGCTGAGTTACCGGGAAAAGGCCACGAGACAATCGTGGTTCCATCTAAATCAAAACCAACCAATCCACACGTTGTAAACCTATTTTCAAATGGCAAAGCTGAGTGCAAAGATTGTCCTGGATATTCCTCGATGGCAATTTGCTCGCATGTCCTCTTAGCTTGCAAAAAGAAAGGACATCTTGCCAAATATCTCAAATGGCTCGTTGCTACCAAGCGAAAAACAGGAGGTGTTAATTATAGTAAAGCAATTACTTATGGAATGCCTGCCGGTAGAGGAAGGAAAGGAAGTAAAGCTCCAAGAAAGCGTACAGGAAGGCAGAAACAAACTACCACAACTACCGATGTTATTCGTCCAGGTCTCCTTTCCAATTCACTCAATCGTGATATGTCAGTGCAACCTGGTAGCAGTGCTTCAGCCACCTCACCTACATCAGTCCCATCAAATGAAGTGCAAGGAATTTCTCATGGGCATATCAGCTTTTCTCAGCCAGGACACAACTTGTCAATGTTTACGCCTAATTTGTCGCAAGAAGAAGTCCATACAAATGACGTTCTTCATCCATCCCGCACATCGTTTGTTACATCTTTAACCATGCCACAGCTACCTAGTGCTGTCGCTGTATTTAATTCACAACCAATGCAAGAATTGTATGGCCATACTACACCATTCCCTTCAACACATAGTTTTGCAAGTCCTACTTCTCTGCCACCCCAATATAATACAGCTAATGCGAGACCTCCCTACCCAAAAACAGTACCAGGTATGTTTATGATATACCTCCTCAGTTTCTGCCATCCGAATACGTCAACATGTCATGGTTGTTCCCAGACCTTGAAACCACATGGAGCCATTCAAAGTCCACCGTATGATTTAGTTATCGTCTCAAACATGGAAAGACAGTGGCAAGATGGTAACATCACCCGCAAGAAACACGGTAATGTCTACTTCCATTGTAGCCACGATTGTGTGCAAAAGAGATGTGGTGGTAACTTCCATGTAAGCATCACGCAGAACATGTGCAAGTTTTTGTTGCCCGTGCATAAAATGTTTTTAACAGAAACATTTGGAATGAGGTTTATTTAAATCTATTGGATGTTGCATTATAAGAGCAGAATGTTGGACATGACCATGAACCCATATATTTGATATTGAATGAATGTTTTGTTGGGGTGTTTTTTTGTGATATAAAGACACGTAATTAACGACAGTAATTCTCTGACTTTGGCTTAGCAAGTATATTGTGTATTCTTTTGCACTATTACAAATTAAGGGAGTGGTATGTAAATTTGATATAGTATTATATCCTTATTGCTTACAAGGATAATTGGAAAGTACCTATTATAATACAAAACATAATCAGAAAATTAACATCTTGAAACCCAAGGTATGATGAGTTAATACAAGACAAAAGAGTATAGAGTATAGTATATTTCGATTTTATTTATCGTCAGACTAACTTTTAAAATAAAATCGAAATATCTCTATATTCATTTGTCTTGTATTAACTCATATCTTGCGTTTCAAGATGTATTATATTTTTTGAAATTGTCGGCTGGTATTGGATTTTGGAAAATACATTGCATGTATCTTTGTTAAAGGCAGTGCCCGATTAACCGCGCTTACTCTTCAAATTTTATTGTTCCCTACTTCGGCGCGGGGACCAAACATCAAAGGGTCCCAAAGAGCCCAAGGCACCAAAAATCGAGGCCAAGTTGGCATGCCATTTCTGCCAAAAAAGTATTTTTATATTAATTTTTTTAATCTTCCTGAATTCAGTGAATTCTGAATTAAGGGGGGTCAATGTCCCCGCGCTGATAATATGCCACGGACCTGTAAACAAGTTAATTTGGCTTTGGTTAATAATAAACGTGCTGCGTGAAGTGGCCGCCATGTTTGAAATTTGAAAAACACATTCGTTAATTCATTAATTTCCATAATTCACGTTGACATTACCTCCCAATCCGTGTTTCCACTATTTTTTGGCAGACTCCGTGTTTTCCAAATTTTTATACTCCGTCTTTTCCATATTTTTGGCAGACTCCGTGTTTTCCAATATTATGACGTCAGACTCCGGAATTTGGACTCCGGCACTCCGACTCCGCCACTCCGGCTCCGGAACTCCGACTCCGTGTTTTCCATGTTACCCTAGCCCGTTGACAAAAATAAAAAAATATATAAGTTATACGCAATATGGGCAAATAGAATGGTAAATTCCACGCGCCGAGGCTATATAAACAAATATATAAACAAACGGTGGCTACAAACGATAAAAGTAAATTTCAAACGAAATACTAGACGAACGATATCAAAAGTTACATCAAAATGTAGATAAACCCAAAACAAATATTAATCCATCGACCAAAATCAAAATTTCTAAAAGTTTTTACCAGTGTGAGCAATTAAAATAGTTTCCACGGGGAAGTTTGGAAACCGTTAACTTAGCGTTGCCCGCCTAGAAACGCCTATCAATCAGCCTAGAAACGTCAAATTGTAACGCCTACAACAAACGCGATAAACACTTCCGCAAAACACTCAACCTGAATCGGCTGTATATGAAAACTGTTTTCAAAATTGTACTCTGGAGTCGGGACATATTAATTCAGAAAAAACAAGAGAAGTGAAAATTGTTTAGAGGACTTTTCCGAAAAGCCGAGAAAGGACAGAATTTTCGAGTTTTAAAGCGCTTTAAATTAAACGGGTAAGTGTTTATTTTGCATACTTGTTTTTGCAGTTTTGCCGTCAATTGGCATGCAACTATAGTTTGTGGTTTTGAAATTGCATAGTTCATCCTGTGTGGTCAATACAACATTGTTTTAGTGTTAATTCAAATGCGTTATATAGAAAAGAAAAACATATTTTATCTAAAAAACTTCATAAACTCTCTCTTTTTATAGACGTTTAAAACTTAAGGCACATTTTCATAACAACACCTCCATCCAGTCTAAGGATGTTTTTGAGGTCATCACCCCCAAAAAATCCACCTGGTCTCCTCCGGAAGGCCAATTTGGGTCCCTTGATCTATTCATTCGACAATGTCGACATGACATAGATCAGCTCCCCCGTTTCAGGCCTAAAAGGCCCCCTAATCTTAGTTTAGCCGAATTTAGTGCTCTAAGGTCTTTGCGTACCCGGAATGACATTGTGATCAAGCCTGCTGACAAGGGGGGTGCCCTAGTCGTCTGGAGGGCCGACTTGTACCGTCAAGAGGCTCACAGACAACTGGGTGACACCTCGTTTTATAGCAGGGTTGATACTGATTTGACATCCAAACACAACACCATAACCCGTTCCGCCATCAACCATCTCATCACGACTGGGGAATTACCTGCTACGGCAGGCAATCTCCTAGTCACCACTCCACGCACACCAGTCATGTATTTCCTACTTGTGGTTGCCCCACTGAACTCCTCTCCAGCTACCTCGATCACATCATGGCGCCCTTGGTTAAGAACTTGCCTTCTTATATCAAGGACACCAAGCATGCCCTGAAAATTCTTGACAACATCAATTTTCAGGGTCCACACAAATTCATTTTCACCATGGATGTCAAATCACTTTACACTGTCATCCCGCATCAAGACGGCCTTCAAGCACTAAAATACTTTTTAGACCAAAGGGTAATTCAGGATCCATCTACCACCACCTTGGTACGCTTGGCAGAGTTAGTGCTCACCTTGAACAATTTCTCGTTTGATGGTGAACATTACCAACAAATAAGTGGTGTGGCCATGGGTACCAAAATGGGACCCAACTATGCTAATTTGTTTGTTGGTTATGTGGAAAAACAAATCTTCGAACAGTACACTGGTCCCTCACCTGACTTCTATCGCCGGTTCATTGATGATTGCTTAGGCACTGCATCATGTTCGCGTGCTGATCTGAATTGCTTCATTAACTTTGTTAATGATTTCCATCCAGCACTTCAGTTCACATGGGAGATCAGTGAGACCAGTGTATCATTCCTAGACATTCTCATTTCTATCAATGGTAATAGGCTGAGCACATCTGTCTTTTACAAGCCTACTGACTCCCACAGCTATCTTCTCTTCTCATCCTGTCATCCTAAGCACACTAAAACTGCTATCCCTTACTCTCAATTCTTACGTCTTCGTCGCCTCTGCAGTGAAGACGACGACGCCAAATGTTCAGAAATGAGAAGCTTTTTGTGAATCGTGGTTATCCTTCCCACCTTTTAGATACTGCCCTTAACAAGGCCTCCCTTATACCCCGTTCAGACACCTTAAGAGAACCTTCGGTTGCAATTTCTAATCATAAAGTACCTTTAGTTTTAACCTTTCATCCCTTCAATTTTAAAGTAAGGGACATCATTTGCCGGAATTTTAATCTACTTAAAAATGACCCTGCAACGTCTTCCATTTTCGCAGAGACCCCACTAGTCTCTTTTCAACACAGTAAAAACATCCGGGAAACCCTAGTGCACAGCTCACTGCGACAGGATTCTGTGTCACCAGCTGGCACTGTTTCCTGTGGTCGTGCTAAGTGCTACACTTGTAAGCATTTAAACCCCACCACCTGTATTTCGGCTCCTAAATCTCAGTTTGTCATCAAGCACAGTTTCACGTGCATCTCCTCCAACCTCGTTTACTGCATCTCTTGCAGCAAATGTGGCTTGCTCTACATCGGAGAGACTGGAAGACGTTTAGGCGATAGGTTTGCTGAGCACTTGCGTGATGTTAAGAACAATGTGCACAACAAACCTGTTGCTAGGCACTTCAACAGTGCCAACCACTCCTTTTCTGATATGAAAATATGCGCCATTCATCCCATTATTGGTGCTAATGATACCCGTCGGAAGCAAGAAAAGCGTCTCATTTTTAAACTTGGCACCATTTAGCCTGATGGTATCAATGAGCGCCTCTCCTTCATCTAGCTCATTCTTTTCTCTTAAATACTTCTTATATACTTTCCTCTATATCCCCTCTTCCCTTCCCTTGTACGACATTTATAGCGCTTTGATAAGTGTAACGCCTGTGCGCAGGCCTTCGACCCTATAATCGGGCCGAAGCCTGCACGCAGTACTATCTTTACATATTAATTCTATTTTGTTATGATTGTTATGACTACTTTATTTTCATTGGTTAATATTTTGTTCACGTGACAGCTTTTATAGCGTTGCTATAAAAGCTGATGTAATGTGTTTATCTGTCTACTAATTTCTCCTGACGAAGGGCTTTAGCTCGAAACGTCGAGATTTTGTTTATATCTCAATAGGCACACGCGAAACAACCCTCATTTGTTTTCATAGTATAATACTGTTCAAAAAACAGTAAGTTGAAGTTTTATGACAATTTCGAAACGTTTTGTACAGTAAATCAAAGCCAAAAAAAGAACAAAATAACATACCTACTTTATATAGTTGGGCAATTGGTAATTTTATTGTTAAAAGTAAAAATATTATCACAGTTTGTACAGAAATATAGAGTAAAAGGCAGTTTAGTTTTACAAACTTTTCGAAACGTTTTAGTGAACGGAAGTTTGCATTAAAACATTAATTTGAAGCTTATAGAATGCATAAGAACATACCTACCGCATATATCTCATATTTCTATGGCTAAAACAACTAATATTTTAATTATTTTTGCAGCTTTTGTAAACGGTTTTGTTCTGCAGAAAATAAATTTATATTATTAATCGAGTTGCCATGGCTACTGTGCTTCCTCTTCTTGAAACAAAATTTCCATTTTTTATTCTTTCAAAAATTCTGAACCCAAAATAGATTTCCCAAAATATTATTGTTTCCTTCCACTCTTCTTTCCAAACTATTACAGTAATGATCAAAATTTTAATGGCACATTTAAAATGAAGGGAAACACAATGATTACGTCAAGTAAAACATTTCATATGGCGATAGCCTTTGAGTGCGTCGTGAAGAGGGGTGTAGTGTAAGCCAGAGGCCCAGAGATCCAATTCAGTTTTCCAAGCCAAAATTTTGCTTTGAACCCAGATATCTGACTCGTCTACCACCTTTGCATAGCAGATTTTGTGATGAAAAAACTTAGTAACAGTAATTTTTTGGAATGTAGTGTCTGTCAATGTTCGGGTGCATGGGGCGAGGGGTTACTGCAAGCATGTATTTCTAGTAGATATATGTTATTTACCGGTCGGGGGCAAGGGACGTTTTTGAGACCGAGGTCGTTTTTAATCATATTTTGTTGCCGTACTATACGCGAGCGAATCTCGTTAAATATTCTAGAATTTTACAAAAGGACATTACAGAAAGACAATTAACAAACTCTGTAACAAATATAAAATGCTATAGGAAAGCATATATAGGCATATACATTTTTTTTGTCAGGTTAGGATGTAAATAGTAACATGCACTAGCCCGCAATGTCTGACCCTAACACTAACCCTTAAGGATATAGCGGATGTTGATCTTTCATAATATGATATACCATGCATAAAAGCTCTGTTACACAGTGCAACTTTGTAAGATTTGTAAAAAATATTTTTGGCATTTCTTTGCAAGATGTGAGTGTATTAAAGGCAAACACCAAAAAACAACTTTCGTATTCAACTGTGTAAAAGTGTTTGAGTTATTCCTCTGACAGACAAACACATGCACGTATGAATAAACACCCATACCGAAATACCGAGGTGAAAACATAACCTCGATCCTGGCGGAGGTAATTGCAATACTAAGTATGAAGGTATAGAATTGATAAAGTTCATGAATATGGAGTTCCGGTGTTGGGTAGACCTTACTACTGTTTACATTTAATTCATGTTTTGTTTGCAGGAGATACAGGATTCGACATGGAAAAGTTCCACAGTGAAGAATACCAACGAACATTTCAGTATCTTACGCAATTTGCAGCAGGATCAAATTTAGACGGATTTTCGTTTATATACGACCCTCGGCCTCGAGTCATCATTGGTGACCCCGTCGATGCTTTGACGATTATAATCAAGTAAGGGTGATTTAAGAATTGACAACCTTCCGTATAAGCATCAAC
The DNA here is from genome assembly GCA_016169945.1 of Trachythela sp. YZ-2020. Classification (NCBI taxonomy): domain Eukaryota; kingdom Metazoa; phylum Cnidaria; class Anthozoa; order Malacalcyonacea; family Clavulariidae; genus Trachythela; species Trachythela sp. YZ-2020. The sequence goes on along the minus strand of JADLSH010000164.1, from coordinate 347,603 downwards.
GCAGTTTAGATGGCTGGCCAGCCTCGAAAAACGTGACTGTCGATGGCATTTTTTGTTACAAGCAGGAAACTACATGAGAGTGGTTGCCTGCCGTAATTTTTCTATTTATGTACCGAAATTGCAGGAAGGTTTTTACGACATTTCGATAGATGGGATTCCATTTAAATGTAGCATTTGATGTTATGGTTTTATTTTAGTTGGTTCACTATCTAAAATACAGAATTCGACACAAATCCCATCCATCGAAAAAGCTACAAATTTTAGCACATAAATAAGAAAATGTTCGGTTGGGAACCACTTTTACCGTAGTTTTGTAAAACCTTTGCGTAGTTTCATGCTTGTAACAAAAAAATGCCATCAACAGTGTTTTCTAAACACTTATTTTCAGCCAGCCGTCTATAGTTAAATATATTTGAATTAACCCCATGTGAAATAAAATGTTTTCTTTTAGTGTTTTGAATTATTTTGGACATGATCGTCAAAATGTAATCGTAAATTTTCAATTTTAAAAATACTGTAAGGGACCTTAAAATTCGAAGTTGCTATATATAAGCTGTCACAGGAACTTTGCACAGAATGTCAGAAATCTCCTCTCCCACATGTGTCATGACAGCGAGATTAGTATGATATACATTTTGACTTAACTTAAGGTAGTTACATCTTAGGTAATTTGACTAGACAGCTATCACCTTTCAGATAGATTGTGGCTTCTATTCCGCTCACAGTGATACAGCCACGCTTCAGTGAAAGTCTCGAATTTGCTTGGGTACTCTGGTTTCCTCCAACAGGAAAGGTTGACAGGTTGAGATAGGATAAATAGAACAAGACAAACAGTTTAAGGAAGTTGTTTCAAGATTATTGTTAGGACAAATTTTCTACAGTAAGTTAATTTCTACCATTGGTAAGTTCAACACTCAGTCTAATTGCCATTGCGTAAATAGCCTTAATATGAGAATAATATATGCATGTGTATGTATAAAGTACATCAAAAGTCATTTACAAGCTGGCAAGATTTGTTTTAGATATTGTGGAATCCCTGATCCGTCATGGGCAGAACTTCATCATTTTGTAAACTTTTTGAACATCCAGCTGCGTGACTGTGAAGAAAGCGTTTTCTGTAATGCACAGTTGGTTGGTGACCTCTTACAAGGTTTTAGGACGTTTGCAGTTCGTTTCATGATTCAAATGTCTAGAGTAAGTCTTTTCATCTTCATTCTTAATTATATGTCATCGATACCAGAGCGATATATTTGGCTGCTGGGCGAGCAATATCCTCTGGCCAGCCAACAGTCATGCAATAACATTGAAACTAATTACATTAGAATAAACTTAAGTACCATTTCTTATTTCGTTTTGCCATACAAAAGGAAATATATTGAAACGGGAATATCAAACTTCGCGTTTGGAATCATGACCTCACTCTCGGTTAGGGACTTGTCAGAAATTACCAAGAGACTTAAAGGAGGAGCATGAAATATCGTGACCCTCCCCTTGGCCATGGCCAAAACAATTCATGACCCCTCCCCTTTCCTGCTGCGCAAAATCCTCCCTTATGAAAATTATGGCTTAAATTTCAATGGTTCAGTTTTTGATGACCCACCCTTTTGAAGGGCTGAAAATATTAAGACCCCCCCTTTCTCCACCCCTCCTCTCCCCCCCTGGTCCCTAACAGTAACTAGGTAATGTTGTCCAATACAGGGTGTATAAAAAAAAACTGAACAAAATTGAAATTGCTCTCAATTTCGCGAAGCGGCTCCAGGTACGCAAATTTTCTGAAATTTTGAACAGCAATGCAACACCCAACACATTTTCCACCCACTAATTCAAAATAACTTTTAAGCATTCAAATTTCGTGCGCAAGCCATTTTTGATCTGTTGGACAAGACACCCCCCCTGCGTTTTGAAAAATGTAAGTTTCAGAATTTTTTAGTTTATTCTACATTATAAATACCCAAAAATATATATTAATAAAAAACTTCGTACCTGGAGCCGCTTCGCAAGTCAATTTTGTTCAGTTTTTTTTATACACCCTGTATACTATATATTAGGATATATTATGTGTAAGCTTTCAAACGATTCCCAGCTTACGTGATCAACCGAGAGATATGCATACACAAACAAACAAATAATCAGGCAAACGTAGCGAGTATAATGTTGTATAAACTTTATATCTCGAACAACCAAATTACACGCGAACGTCTACGAAATATAAATACACGCTGATTCTATATATGTATGAACTGTATGCAGCTATGTATATAGTTCTAAATTATAAGAAAATTATCGTTACAATCTTTACAAGCGAAAGGTCTAAATACACAAAATGTTTTACCTCGTATTTTTGGCCACTTTCCACATACAAAAATATACGCCATTGCACATGGAAGAAAATGAATTCGTTACATCCGGGCCTCACATGCATGCATAATGCATATATTATAGTACAAATATCACGCTCTCGATCCTACATTATGGATAATATGTTCGCTCTGTAGGATTTTGCCACCAGATCACTAAGTGACAGTAATTTGGGTGCTGATGATGCATCTACATCAGAAGAAAATGATGATTTAGCTCCATTTCAAATACGGAGACGTTGGGAATTAAGGTGCGTAAAAGATCTTTTGCAAAATATATGTGCGCAGTCCATACTTATTAATAATTTATATGAGGAAATTAGAAAACTATCATTGTCTATTTTGGTCGCATGCATGCATGGTGATACTGAACACGTCTAGGATTAAAGGAATACCGAATGGTTTTCCGTGCAGGATAGCGTGATCCATGCACGCGGGATGTTGCGAGACTTTCGGAAAGCGTGAAAAAACACGAGCCGCAGGCGAGTGTTTTTTTACGCTTTCCGAAAGTCGAGCAACATCCCAAGTGCATGGATCAACGCTATCCTGCACGGAAAACCATTCGGTATTTGTTTTATAAAATAACAACAGTGAAACAAAGGTCAACTTTATTTAAATTATTGATGAAGTGTGCAATTCTCACAACAATCGTGAACTAGCCAATCAGAGTATGTACGCCGTTACCCCCCACGAATGTTCTTAACTATTTCGAAACAACATGCTTTAAAATATAAGAAATGTTCAAACCTTCAAACGTTCAACATGCTTTAAAACGTTAAAATATGATATAATAAAATAACAGTTCCAGTTCACTGCTGCAGATTGTAGTTAACATTAACATTTCCAATGGAACAACCGCTAAACAGAGAGCCAAAATTCGGAAGATTCTCGAGCTGAACAGTGGACGATTGCGTAGTGAGAGTTGTTGTTGTACTTGCCGGCATTGAATCGGTCTGAAGACTTTCAACGGTACGCCTTCGCTGCACAGCAACATGTCGATCCGACTGACCAGCTTCGTTACCAAGAGCTTGAGACAAAACTTCACTGCAGCGCTTTAGCTGGGTTGTGGATGGTCTGCGATTGTAATGCTGCAAGGACTGCTCATTGCGATGGCCTGAAATTGACATGATGTGGCGCTTGGTTAAGCCAGCATTTGATCAAAGCGTGATTGAAGTGGCTCTTACACAGTGATTTGTGTAATTCTTGGATAAAGCAGCAGCTGCACTGATATCTTTCATCATATCGCCGAGTTTGTTGACACCAAGAGGGCGATTTTCAAACCACGTTTCATCGGCTGGTTTCCAGTTACGCTTCGGGTACTGAAATAATGCTTCACAGGCAGGATTTAACTTGCTTATGTACAGCTTCAAGGCGCTGAATCCGTCGTTTTCCTCGTCTGTCTGATACATTCGACCCATATGTTGGTAATTTTCCGTATCATTTATTCCTCCCGGGTGGTTTTTCGATGCTTCGCTGTGGGTCATCGTCGCGTACTCTTCACCGTTTGGGTCTTGTGCGAAGATGAAGCTCTGTCTTGTCAGGTTTCGTTGACCTTCGCGACCACGGCGACACCAAAACAACACCGTACTAAACCACACGTTTCGCAGCAGCCCAAGGGGATTTGAACAGTCAAATACGCCGCTGGTTTTGAGCTTTTGAAGATCTTCTGGCTCGAGTGGAGGTTTGTGTTGAACATTTTCCTTGCCACTTTGTTTCAGGGATTTTAGTTTCGCGTTGAGGACAACATTTGACCTTTTAAATTCTGGGTTTCCAGATATTGTTGTACCTTTGTTGTGTAGCGGAGAGTTTAGGTATCTTTCCAAACCATATCGCAGACCGAGTAGAGTCGACTTGCTGTAGTCCTTCCCATCTCGGTTTTTAACTTCCGCATAAAACAATCGTAGATAGCTGTCTAACGTCGCGTTATTCATTTCGTGTAGCTCGGTTGTAATTTGTCGTACTTTGGCCCATTCTTAAGAAAATAATATTACTAATATATGTATGTGTTCATAAATTTGCTTTATTATTTTGCTTGTGAATGGAAAATGTTGTTATTAAATAAACTATCGTGTAAACAAACCTACCTTTAAAAATGTTCACAGCGTAAATTGTTTTAATTTTTGTGCTTTGTGCTTGGGCATTTGAGACCAACTCGTCAACTTCTTCTTCTGTAGTTAGGGAAAACCTTCGTTCGCTGTTTTCGTTAATTTTTCTCTCGTTTAATATAATATTGTCAACTTCGCACGTAAAAGTATTTTCATTGTCCGACATTTTTAAAAAGCCCCCGCGAAGCCATTTAAATTTTCCCGGGCAGGATTGTCTCATCCTGCACGGGCGTTGACCAATAAAATTGCGTGTTTCACTGTTGTTATTTTATAATGCATAATCACGTCTAGTTATAATATTTCGACCATGTAGTCCTATTACAGGTGTATGTACCGCAGTCTTATTTATTGATCTTATAAAATTTGGAGGAAGCATACCATATACTTTATTTTTGTGAATATATATTAGTTTTAGTTTTAATTGACATATAAAAAACAAAAAATGAATATTTTCATAAAAATTCTTTAAAATAATCAGGATTAACAAAAAATAACATTCTATGTTTTGATACTTTTTTCCCGCATAATGCCTGTAAAATTCGAAAGATTAAAAATAAGTTTGCATACCAGTATAATATATTTATGTTGATCACTACTTTTTCTATGCAACACAACATTACTATACAGGAATCACACCGGGGAATCAATTTTACCAAATTATTCAAAATTATTGATAAACCTGTTATTCTTTGGTTACACCACTGATATGCTGTACTGATTTTAGTATTTACCTTTCACTAAATTAAGTTAGCAATATCCTACAGTATTATCAAACAAAATCCTGATACAATTTGATAAACCGTTGCTTATTTATCTCTGCACTGGTATTCTGTGGTACATTAGAGTTTGTTCCACAGAATGTTCAATTAAAAAAAAAAATATTTAAGTCTATGAAATTTAGCCCCAAAACCCCCAGGAAGAAAAAATATATCGATAAACTACACTAAAAAATATTGAGAAGCCACATTATATATATTTGACAAAAGATATGGAACATGTAAATTTTTGTGGTATTCTGTGGTAGAAACACCTGTACTAAATAAGATTGATCAAGTGTTATTGCATATTAGGCAAATATATGTGTGAATAAAATTTCAACAATCGCGCATGGGAGAATTTATATGTCATTCCAAAACCTTGAGGCCGCGTATGATTTGTATTCCTTGCAATTTATAGCATGCAGTTTTTGGCTTTGCATGAAACTGGAACTGCTTGGAAAAAGTTAGAAACGCACTTTCACAAAATTTTAACTATTTTAGTTCTCTCTCTACATAACGTGGTGTTAGAAGGGTAAAAAGATGAACATTAATGATCAAAGCTCATTACCACAACTCATACACTAAATTGAGGTGGGAGAAAGGCTCCGGGGTGACCTATACCAATTATACACTCATGCGAACGTTAGTTTAGCATGCAAACGTTACTGTAAAATCCTCTCAATAGCAAGAACTGTCTTGAAGCTTTCGTAAATATCTCTCTAAATCTTATAACATCTTTTCTTACAGTCCCCACCCTTACATCTTTTTCAACCACGACCGTAACAGCATGACTTTCCTCGGATTTCTGCTCAGCAATAATGGTGATTTGCTTGATCCCGCAACCAATAACGTTTTAGAACAAAGATTGATGGACCCTACGTTAAGAGGACAACTTAAACATCAAGGAGTTGATTTTGATGTAAACTACGAGAAACGTAACAGGTTGGCCTGAATACAGTAATATATTGATTTTTATTTCACTCCATTGTAGGAAAAAATGTAACGATTAATATTTTAAATTTTTATCAAAGGATGGCACGTATTGAGAACTTATGCAGCGTCATGGGAATTAAGTATTTATGTGATCCAGATCCCACATACGAATTAACCACAGACAATGTTGAAAAAATTCTGGCAATTCACATGCGATTCAGGTTAGTTTGCAGCTTAATATTATTTATTCAAACTAATCTCAATATCTTTGTATCAATTAACTAAAATTAACTACTATCTAGAAACTTTTAACTAATTTATGTCAATGAACTTCTAATTATCGTATTTACTCGTTTAGTGTTTTTGATGCGGCGCTTATTTGAGGGCGGCGCTTAGTCGGGGGCGTTGTATCTGCTTTCACAGCGGAAAGATAGAGAGTTAAACGACAGAACATTGAAATATACTCACTTTGAATAAAAAACAATGTAATACTAGATAATAATTAAAATGTCCGAGGCTGAGTAAAGATCGAGATGTAGCTACTGTAGTTGTTTTCAAGCATTCAGTTTGAAGAATTCCGTCTAACCGTGTTTCGATTAAGCACCGCGTTGTTGTGATCAAGTGCGGCGTTTATTCGAGTGCGGCGCTCTTTAATATTTGTGTTTCTTATGTGGCAATTATTCGGTATCTTGCTTTACCAATTGTATAAGTTACTTGCATCCTGCTTCATTAATTTAGATTAGATATTTCATTACTCTGGTTTAAGTATAAGTGAATGTAATAGCATTTCGACACTCCTAAATATACACTATGTATTTTCGGTATTGAACTGACACATGAGTCCATTCCAGCAAAAAGTATATTTTTTATTCAAAAAAGGTGTGGCATACCAGTAATTATCATGGGGGAGACAGGATGTGGCAAGACTCGTCTTATTAGATTCATGTGTGAACTTCAAGCTGGACCTGATGGACCGAAAAATTTGCTACTCATGAAGGTTTCTCTATACTTGTTTTAGTATCTTAGTCCTTACTTTAATTCACAAGATAGAAATTAGAATCTGGTCGTTTTGAATTCAATTTATTTTTAGGACAGATCGTTAATTGAATGACAATAAATCATAAACCATAGAAAAGTCCATACATTTTTCTGGAGTAATATTTGGATTTCTTATCTGAAAAGGAATCTAAGAAATCTCACACTCTTTCGGTCGTTTAAATTAAAATGCTAGGGGGTACTACATATTTTTACCTGAACTTAAAATTAGAAATTTGCCTGAGGCTGAAATGTAATCTTTTGTACAGTAAAAATACATTATTCATAAATATTACGTTTCTATTGGAAAGTAATTTTATTTTTTATGTATAACGAGTACTATGGTTTAAATATTTAACGATTTTTAATATACACCCACCTTTGTTTACTGTGGACAATTATAGTTCCGAGGCTTGGGTGAATATTTTTGGCAGAAGGTGGATAATTTTGGCGGATTATATTAGCGGATATTTTTTGCCTATATATAGGTACATGGTGGAACAAGTTATGAAGAAATTGAAAAGAAAGTGGAAGAAGCAGAGAAAAGGACTTTCTTCAATGAGAAGATAAATGTTGATACTATTTTATTCTTTGATGAGGCCAATACAACCGATGCAATTGATCTTATTAAAGAAATTATGGTCGACCGAAGAGTGAATGGACGAGCTATTAATCCTGAACTGACGAGACTGCATTTTATTGCTGCTTGTAATCCATACCGAAAGTAAGTTAAAACAGTTAGAAGTAAGTTTCTTACTTGTCTAGTTTGTCCCGTTATTCATTTCTTGCTTTTCTAGTTTGACCCGTTATTCATTTGACCCGTTGTCGTAAATAATTGTTTTCTCATTTTTATGTTTAATGTGGCAGAGGTTGAGAACAGTTTTGTGTTTTAATGTTGCTTTGTTACAAATTGCTTTCATGTTTTTTTTTCATGCATCCAAGCAGTTCTTTAACATTTTCGTATAAAAATACGGGATTTTCCGCTAGCCTTGAAGAATAAAAATACAAAAAAGATTTCCTTGTGATATATCACTCACCGAATAACTAATATTATTATATGGCTTTATGAAATCCGCTGTTCTGATTGGCTAGCGAGCGGTCCGATAAAAGCCGTATCCGGACCGTGATCCCGATAACTAGTTATCCGGACCGGTGTTCCGGATTAAAAAATTAAAAATTTTTAAATACATTTTGTTTTTAATTTTTAAAAATTTAAATTTTAAAAATTTGCAATAATAAAACAAAAAAAAACAATGCCCATCGTTATGGAAGCCAAAGTGCCAAACTGACAAACAACCGTCTTTGTTCGAAAAAAGTAACAGAATAGATAATGAGGAAGCCATTTCATGTCTCAACATGAAAGGTGGCGAAAAATTCTTGTTTATGCCTTAATTGCGGTGTCCCTGCCAAGTTTGGCACCGCTTTATATTCTGCCTGTGAGTTTGTCCGTTAGTTTGTTTCCATGCATCAATACGTTTCCTTAATCGCCTAGTAAAAATTCCTTGCACTTGCTCGGAATTTATTAATTATTAATCTTGTACTCTCAGGACCGACTGTTTGCTAGGCTTTATGCCTTTATCTCTGGTTTTATGCGTCAAACAAGGACAAAAATACCACTGTTCGAATCAGCGTGAAAAGTTGTATTTACGGATGGAAAATTTATTTCAAAGTTGATTTCTATTCTAGCGATTTATGGCCTTTGAAAGACAAGCCACTCAAAATAATCCATTCACGTTTTCCGAATTCCTTTTTTCGAGGAAAGTTTTCTTTCCAATTAATCTCGGACTCCCACTATTGACTGTTTGCTGCGCCTTATCTCTGGTTTTATCCACCCAATAAGGACAGAAATACCACCGTTCGATTCAGTGTAAGAAATTGTACTTAGGGATGGCAAATGTATGACTAAACAACAGTATTCTAGTGATTTATGGCCTTTCAAACTCAGGCGAAATTGTATTGTTGACAAATCGCTCAAAATTATTAAACTAATTAAAAATGCAGTACGTTTGATCCTTGATAACTTTGGTGTCGTTGGTTTTGTCTTTATCGGCCGTATACCAGTGGATTCGTCTCACTTTTCTCTTCATTTTGATAGTAGTTTGAACCCAAAATGTTTTATTTTGAGGGTTTTAAAGTGCAGTTTTAATAAGCAAAATTGTATTGTTGACAAATCGCTCAAAAATATTACACTAATTAAAAATGCAGTCCGTTTGATTATTGATAACTTCAGAATCGTTGGTTTTCTCTTTATCGGCCGTATACCAGCGGATTCGTCTCACTTTTCTCTTCATTTTGATAGTATTTTGAGCTCGAAATATTTTATTGGCACGCACCAACTTGCGGCCGACAGGAGAAATGTTAGCGTACTATTTTATATGAGTTTACTTGTAGGCGGAAACGCCAGAAGTTTTATTTTGCAGGGCACCGCATTTTAGTACTGTGTCTGGTTAATTTAAGAATCAATCTCAAGAGCCATATAATAAACAGTTTATTGACCTCGCTTGTTCGGTCTGTACAGTGAAATATCGGACCTCTGTTTCTGGGAATATGTATTTTCGAAGAAGTGTTCAAGTGATCAAGTTTAGACTAATTTCGTGTGACATCCAATCAATTAGGTTAAAATTAAACAATGACAACTTTGACATGAATATGGCGGATACCATGCTGGGACCTATATAAGATAACTACGAGTTATTTATATATCATTTTTAGTGCAAAGTTTTTAACTTTGCAGTGTTGTGATGAGGGGCGAAAATTCACACGAGCGATAGATAGATACATCATAGTGTAAACTTTCCGGGGGGTGTTTACGAAGATTCTCTATTAATACCGTATCTGTTAAACTTTGGTGTTGAAACTTTTTTAAGCACTTTCAAGTTATCTTATAGCAGCTGGGAGTGGGAATGTGATGGAAATACGATCAAATTTATAAATAAACGTTTTCATTTTGGCCTTTTGGATTAGTAGTGCGTTTTGTTATTTATATATTCAATAGACAATACTGAATGGGTCGAATATTCATTATGGCAATATTTTTATAAATTCCGAAGCGTAAGTTTCGCCTCAAACATGTCACATATTTTGGACTTGGTAGTTGGTGCTGGTTATATATAAAAAAATTCAAATACAAGATTCAAGACCCGATGAGATCCCTTTGGCCTTACCGTAAATATCGAATATGTTAGTTATAGTATACAGCATTGGATTTTACCAGCGATCTAAGGTAAGTCAACTTGCGTACAATTTATACACAGTAATACGGCTACTGTATTGTTTCTGGCGAATTTTATAGATAGTAGAAGTTGCTATATACTCTGTCCGTAGACTCGTAGACTCGTAGAGTGTAATTTGTTGAGTCACGATAGAGTAGTAGAGTGTAGTATGAACTGCATAATTTTGAAATTTGACATTTGTTATGCAATATTAATAGAACACATCTCTGTTGTTTACAAATGCGAATGGCATTTTGGTGAGGTGCGTCTGTATATATAACTATGATGTATGATGCATTCTATATACTTTCTAGTTTCGCTGAGCCTTTATTTTAGTAGTCTGTGTACAACCGTACTCTCCAAATTTTATATACACGATGAAATAATAAATAAATAAGTAAAATTTGAAATAATCGAAGTTGAGTGGACATATTTGTAATTAGTTGAATAAAACTAATCAAATATTGCAACCGTAAACAAAAGACAATTTTATCTGCTTACTATAATATATTGGCAAAAGCATAAATCCACTCATCGCGAATTTAGAATTACGAATGATGAAATATTACAAGCTTTTCATTAACAAGTATACTTGTTGAAAAACTGGCATGCTAGCTTTTCAAAAGCTTGTCACCTGTCATCAATTTTCAAGGGCAAATAAAAATAGTAAAGGTAAAAATAATTTCCAAATAAAAATTGCTCGTGTAAATACGTAATATGCAAATATCAACACAACACAACATGGACGCACAACAATTACGTACGTACTATAAACCATGTAACATAGCATTTGTCTTTTAAAACTTTGCACTATCCTTGGATCACTAGTTCAAATTTTAACAACATGCAACTGTGAAAGGTTATTCTTGCAGATCGAATATCTGAATTTAACTGAGATAGTGATCAGGCATATAAGAAAAGCATATTCCGAATATTACCGTCTTGTAAACCCAGGAAATGAGTGATTGAAAACAAGACACAAAATTCAAGGTGATAATTCGACTCTTTTATAAAGTCATTGTCCATGTTTATATCACCTTGAATTGTGTCTTCTTTTAAAAACTCGTGCTCAAAACTAATATTCGGAGCATTTTTTTCTTATATTTTGTGAAATTGACTCTTGGTAAAGGATTGTGATCACGCGTTTTTACGAGCATTCTTTACACGACACACATTTTCAAAAGCAGCTCGAAGACACACTTTTGAATTTCAGTGGAAAAGGATGCCCTGTATTGTTAAGGATGAGAATGCCAAGTAATTAGTTTCGATGGTTGTTTTAGGCACACAAAAGAGATGATTCAGAAACTAGAATCCGCTGGGTTGGGGTATCATGTTTCAGCTGATGAAACGGAAGATAAATTAGGTATGATGGCGAACAGCAGCAAAGTAAAAATGATGCTACAATTATTGGTAAAAATATATGGCACACTTTCTAAAGGCCGAACAAAGGACAACATTGAAATGCATGGGGGTTAGGGGTGGAATTATAGCAACTTAAAAACGAAAGCTAAATCTGTGACTTTTACTTGACAATGTACCAAGATTGTTGGCCAGGACTGTAGGTCGCTTCTAGCCAACCTAAAATTACAAGGTCCATAGCAAATCATTTTTTTGCATGTTTCATTTCTATAATCAAATTCCTCGTCATTCTTCAATCGTTTTTTGTTTTTATTTAAAATAAACTCCTTTAACAATTTTGTTAATAATACATAAATATATTATGTTATTTAGGTATATATTATATTCTTATACTTATCTACAGGCTCAATTCCACTCCGTCAACTTGTGTATCGTGTCCACCCTTTGCCAGAGAGTATGAGACCGCTAGTGTGGGACTTTGGCCAGCTTACAAATCACACAGAAGAACTTTATACTGCGCAAATTGTTCGAAGGTTCATGGTTGCGCCAACGCCAGGTGTAAGTATTTGGACACTGGACAAGTGCATTATTGTACATAAAATGTGTACTTCAATAATTGAAATGAAATTTTATCGAGTCTTAAATAAGGTCACGCGTTGGTCCAATACTGTATATACGGTGTGTATTTTTTGTTATAAAGGTTTTTTCGAAATAATAAAACACCTATTGCATGAATTCATCTTAATTCGTTCAATATTGCATAATGTAAGGTCTCTTCTATACGTACAATAGTGGGCTCAGAAGGATCCATTGAGTAATAACATCAGGCAGGCGTTTTCCCGGCTGATTGTGAAGTCGTGGTTGGTCAACAGATTGTGTGCATGAAAGGGTATAGTTTAAAATCTCCATCATGCAACAAATTAGTGTGAACCTTTCACGTGTGTATATATGTGATGCAGACATAATATCAATTAAGTCCACGGTGTATCGCAGGTTTACCGTATCAAAGAATTCATCTAAGAAATCGTTAATTGTTACTATAAGGAAAAGACAAATATGTGATATAGATTTATTTAAAATCGTATACTGTATAATTTTGTTCCTTTTCCTTTAAAAGCTTGTTTCTGCCAGACCAACCACAGAAGGTTTTCATGGAACTGATGCACAAGCATCTTGTATCGCCAAAGTGTTGTCAGCTTCACAGAAATATATGCGTGACCAAAAGGTAAAGAATGTTTTTTTCTGCATCAGAACTTATTCATTGATTAGCCATATGTGACAATGGACATTTACCATTTATTATATAAATGACGTGTAAATTTATTATATGTGAAATAGTTAAGGTCGTCGCAAGTGTTTAGCTGATCATATAGCCTACTGTGTATACATAGTCGGGCTGACAACTTCAAATGGCCAGCTTCAGGTTTATTGCATCTGCACATGGCGGCAACACTCATTTTATACTTCATTGAATACATGCAACCAACCTGGTTTTACCAAATTTATGTTTTGCCACATATAGCGTTTAGAACATTTTATGCTCTATAATTAATATAGGCGGGTTGCAACCATGCAATCTCCAGGAATTCAAAGTACAAAGAGATCTTCGCCATGTTGGATGAAATTTGAATTGCAAACAAGGAAAATCGCGTTATCCACATGGCGATAATGCCTACCATGTGTACTACACGTTTTTTTCATATTTGCAAAGATCCTATGGTCGATTTCCACCAATTTTATTTCCAGATTATTATAAAAACTGATTATGGTTTATTGCTATATCTAATATTTTTATCTTGCAAGCCTGGAAAGAGACGAGAATTAATTAACCTATTTTTACCCGATTTTCCATGTATGGACCACACAACCACATTTATGTGGAAATTGTTAACATGCAAAATATGCAAAAAAAAGATATTTCAGTATGTTCCAACAGTAAGTGGATCATACTGAAATATATGAAAGGTAGTGGGAGCGATAATTTTATTAGATGTTCATGTAAATCACAATTCAAGTTTTTCTAAATGTTTACTTTTTACATCCCTGTTCTGAAAACCAACGAAAATTACAAACGGATCCAAACGAAAATTACAAACGGATCAAAACATTATTTAAAGTTTCATACATCATCATTTCCTTTTTTCAGAATGAATGCAGCTTTGTCAGCTTGCGTGATGTCGAAAGAGCGATGAAAGTTATCACATGGTTTTATTCCAACTCGGAATTGATCATCAGGACTATTGGAGATGGAAATAATGTCCGAGATGAAGATAATACCAGTTCTGAAGAATCTAGTGAAGACGAAGGTGATGAAACTGACGATGACGATGAGCAAGTTGAACAAGTAAGGTTCTCAAGGTCTTTCTTTTTTCTATACAAGAACGAGATTTATGTTATCTATGTGTTCAATAATTTGTATTAATTAAGTACAAGCTAGGTCTCTAAAGAAAAAGATCTAGAAACATTTTCGTTCATATTCAGCGACAAAGGTAATATGTGGAGAAGGGTTTATAGAATTATAGATTGCCTCATAGATAAGAATTAAATTGCACATGACAGGAAACGTTTTATTATCTTAAACGAAAGAATACTTCAAACTGTTGGCTAAGTTCTTGTTTAGATTTATTTTCATGCTTCGTCGTTCATTTTCCTTAAAAAAGCAATCCAACCATGCAAATACGTAATTTATAAGATATCATTGAAGGTTTTATATCTTTGTTATCATCAAACGAAATTATTTAAGGATCAGCATGCACACTGATTTCGTTTAATAGATGCAAAATATAACAGTCACAGCATGGTGCCGTACTATTCGAACAGTGAAAATAGAAATCTATGGAAAAAAATTATTTATACCGTTTAAGAGTTTCTTCGTTCAAGAGAATAAATAGTTTCGTCTCACATGCACTTTAATTACTTGGTATTTTTACTTTTTAGCCTTTAAGTCCAATTGTCCGCGCTGTAATCCTGGGCATTGGTGTGTGTTACTATGCAAGATTAAACACAAGAGAAGAATATTGCAAATATATTTGCAGATATTTTGACAATTCCTGTCCTATACCTGGAGGTGCACGTAACCGTAGGATGCAAGATGAAATTATAAGGTAGGCTCATTATTGGATGGAAACCACTTTTAGGATTTTAGGATTTAATATGTTTGTCGCAATGAAATACAAAAATTACATACAAAAATAGCGATTTAAAGTACATACAGAAATAGCGACAGGAGAAAGAAACAGGGGAAAATGCCCCAATTGACATCAGACTTCTAATTAATTAGAATATTATATTATAATAACTGTATACATCTGTCTAACGTGTTCAATTTAAAATCTACCTTGTTCCGTCCGGAAGAACATATTCAGTTTCAAACTTTTAGTATAAAATTTATATAAGCTAGTCTTAAGTGTTTGAAGGCATTTGCAGTCTTTAGGGAGGTTCTTCCATGGTGCAGTTACTCGGAAGAAATAAGAATTCTTCAGGTAATCTTGTTTAGCGAACTTATTTGATAGTTATTCGGATCTGAATTCCGAGTTTTGTAGCGAGAATTTTGCGTCTGAGGAACCAATTCTCGATTTATATAGAAGCACTAAGTCGGCCATCTCTCTTCTATACTCGAGCGGCAGCATCGACAAGCGGGCAAGGCGCTGCTTGTAACTGACTTCTTTGGGATAGCCAAGTATAAATTTTGTGGCTCGCCGCTGGATATTTCTATCAGCATTTTTTATTTCTTCGTATATGGTGACCATACCTCGCTAGCATATTCAAGCCGTGGCCTGACGATGGAACAGTATAGAAGCTTTCTTGTGCGTGGATCAAGAATGTCTTTGTATAGTCTACGAATTAATCCAAGTTTTTTATTGGCTTTGATTGCGATTTCTTCAATATGCCGATTCCATGTTAAATCGTTTGTAACAGTTATCCCTAGATCAGTAATATGAGTCACTGTTTCAAGAGCGGCGGAATTCATTTCATAAGATCGTTCGACTTTTGCGGTTTTCTTGGATATATTTAAAACTTTACATTTGGTAGTGTTGAATTTCATATTCCAGTCGTTACACCACAGGCTAAGACTCGATAGGTCGCTTTGTAGGTATTCAGAGTCATTCGGATGTTGGATGGTTTTGTAAAGTTTAGAATCATCAGTATGGAGCCCTGAGGTACGCCGGATGTCACTTCTAACCAATTTGAGTACTCTCCATCAATGACCACTCGTTGCTTTCTTCCTGTTAAATAGCTTCTAAACCAGACATTCAATTTCCCTCCTATTCCAATCTTGTCTATTTTCTGAACTAGTTGATCGTGGGGCACTTTATCGAAAGCTTTGGAAAGGTCGAGAAAGATAGCTTCTACCTCGTCACCATTCGATAAAGATTGTAAGATATCATGATATACCTGAAGGAGTTGTGTTGTCGTTGATCTGCCCTTTAAGAATCCATGCTGAAGATGGTAAAGTTTAGGGATTATAAAGGAGTGACAATGGTTGAACACACATCTCTCAAAGACTTTTGAAAGAACACATAATAGTGATATAGGTCTATAGTTATCTACAAGTGTTAGGTCGTCTTTTTTTAAGAGTGGACTTAGGTTTGCCAATTTCCATTGCGTTGGAAATTGACCCATAGCTAGTGAAAGATTGAAAAGTTTGCATAGAGATGGTGCTATTTCGGCCGCAACCTCTTTGAATACTCTACCCGGTAAATTGTCCGGACCGCTAGCTCTGCTTGGGTTGATGTTACAAAGAACCTCATAAGCTTCGAATGTCGTAAACTGGACTGAGTGTTCGAGGTCAAAAAGTGTCTGCACCGATGCTGACATCGTGTATAGGTCCTCGCGTTAATGAAAATTTCCGCTATGGGTTTATCGTTGCCAATTTTTGCCGACAACCTTTCCTGGTATCTTACTGAGTAAAAGACTGTTTCTGTAAAGTTTTCTACGGCTACTTTTTGCAAAACATGTGCTGCTATAATTGACAATTGAAAACATACTTGACAAACAGCTAATTTCTTTAAAAACACGTTTATTATAAACTGACTTACTTTCCATGATTTGGCAGTCTTAACAATCTTTTTGAGTTTGAATAATATCAAAATATAGAACACGAGCCTTTTCTCAACGCATTTACATGTCAGCAAATTTCCGTATAAGAACAAGGACCTATATATGACGTCAGCATTTTCGTGGACACCGAGCTGCAGCCAACATAGATTGAGCACACAGTCCATTTTGTATAGGTACGTGATGGCAACTGGACGTGCTATATTCAAAACAATCACTTTTGGGCGAGATCTATACGTGTATGGAAGGTTTAAGATTTAACAGCATATATAGGCTATATATGCATGTATATAAATGCATGTATACAATATATATTGTAAATAATAGTTTATTCATACTTATGTTACCAGATGTAATTCAACGTTTATTGCAATATCTTTTTTTATAAAGCATAATAATAATATACAATCCAAATATACAACCCAAGTATGTGCAATCTCAAATATACAATTCCAAATGTACAATTCCAAATATACAATCTCAAATATACAATTCCAAATATACAATCGAAATATACAATCGAAATATACAATCCAAATATACAATCTCCCATTTGCTGAGCCTCTTTTCTTCTACACCACTGGATCCATGATCTAAACAAAACAACGAACGTCATTGATTCGCAATGCCTCTGAGAGAGCTGTGATTGGCTAAAAGATATTACGCCACTGAAATGGCGTCATCCATGGGTCTTTCCTCTAATAGATCATGGCTCTCGACCAACGAACAGGCAGATTGAAATCAGATTATTAATATGGTACACGTCTACATGTGTACAGTTTTCCTAACGACCTTGCATGACTTGCACATTTCGGAAATGTTTTCTGTTTCGCTAGACGTATTATCTTCAACGATTGGTTTGAAAAATTTGCCATTCAAGAAATTTGAGTTTCGTAATGAACACTTTTCCCTCTATATAAATGCAATTATACGATGACATTTTCATACAGAAGTTGTTATATTGCCGGCGCCATGTCATGCATCATGCATGACTAGTTTTGAAGTAGCCACTTGTATTAAAATTCTATTAACGGTCCATGGTAGCTAACTCTCCTCCTGACGAAGGACCTTTGCCCAAAACGTCGAGCATGCGTTGTTGTAATGCGCTTCTCTGTCGATAATTTATTCCCTTAAAATATAAACTAACGATTGTAATAATTAGCATAAACCTGTTTCCAGATGTCAACGTGGATTTTTGGAGGACATACAACTGGGTCAAACTATCGCCAAAAATATTGCTCTAAGTGAAAATGTCTTTATGATGGCAATCTGCACGGAATTACGCATCCCGTTGTTTGTTGTTGGCAAGCCAGGCAGTTCCAAGTCTTTAGCAAAAGATGTTATATCGACAAACATGAAAGCTGGTAACTCACAAAGTGAATTGTTCAAGAACTTAAAACAGGTACGTGAGTTATAAAATCAATTCAGTTCAAGTTTAAGCAGACGTTTTTACGTTGCAAGATTCTTGTTTTATGTTGCAACATTTTTGTTCAATGTGTTTTCAGTAAGTTATCTCCACTCCCACATCCAACAATACCATTTTTTATCAAACAAAGGATTTCATAAACATTTACCTACACATATATGCACTCATATCATAAATGATGCAACTTGCTTCAAAGGAAGAAGTAAATCGAAGTTAGGAATAACAAAGATTTCAGTCCCAATATATTTTATCTGTGCATTCCATATTTATCTCTTAATGTGCATTGAAATGAACTCACTAATCTATGTATACGCATCTATTTTCTTGGTTCCTAAATTTGCACAAAAAGGTTTAATTTTTAATAATCAAGCAGGGAGTGCTTGGAACTCCCATTATCATCGATTATCCTCCATACTCGAACTACACCTAAAATCGCACAACTTGTAACAAACCTGGTGCATACTTGTGCTGCTGTTACAACAATTTGTTATCAGGATGTGTTCGCACTGCTTTCATGTTCCCAGCTTGTTGACAAATTGGCAACTGCTTGCTAACTACTAAAAGTAAATATTTGTGGTAAATGGAATACAAATTGCTCAGATAGTGAAGTACTCTTTAGGAACTTGATCTATGAACCGACAAAAATATAGAGCTAGCCTCATGCAGGCGACACTGTCAATTTAGAGTACCTGTACCATCAGGAAACATTACGTCAGTGTAGGTGGTAAGCTAACACTGACAGTTTACCTCTAAGAAGACGATAGCAATATATCTGCATACGCAGATACAAAAATATAAGCACCGAAACACGATTATTACCTTCTCGTCTTTTCAAAACAATAAGAAATAGATTGGAAATTTATAAGCGTGTCATGAGAACTTTTGAAGCAGTTTCTGAAATGTTGAAATTAAAATTGATTGGTGTGATGTTCATAGATCCACATGCAATCGTACCAGTGCAGCCCGTTATCTACGCCTGAAGGCATCGTATCTACCTTCAGACAGTGTGCTAAACTACAAAAAGACAAGGACCTGAAAAAGTTTGTGTCTGTGGTAGTATTGGACGAAATTGGTTTGGCTGAAGATTCTCCCCTGATGCCTTTAAAAACGCTTCACCCCTTACTGGAAGATGGCACAGCTACAACTGAAGAATCAGGAACGACATCCGATCATCACCGTGTTGGTTTTATTGGTTTATCAAATTGGGCATTGGATCCCGCTAAAATGAACCGAGGCATAATGTTGAGTAGAGGAGTACCAAGTGAAGACGAACTGCATGATAGTGCTAGGTTTGTGGCGATTGAATCTAATATTTAATATCAAGTCAAAAAATGCATGAGGACTAACTGGACGTTGCGAATGCATGAGGATTAACCGGGACGTTGCTTTCAGTCTAAGAGTAAAGAGAAGCTAAAGGATGGGGCATACGTCCGATACTCCGATTTATGTATTCATATTTACATAAACGATTGTAGGATAAGTTAAATCAGTTTATTAATTTTCTTAATAAGGTAATTTTCTTAATAAGGTAATTTTAATCGTTTTTCATTTTTCATTTTTAGTGGAATTTGTTCCGGTGATGAAGACATTCAGCGTCGTCTTGAGACAACTATCAGGAGGTTATGTAGAGGGTATTTTGACCTATATGAACAACAAAGCAATTCAAAAACACTAGAAAATGCCCAAAAAGATGAATTCTTTGGACTTCGAGACTTTTACAGGTTGGTGGTATATTCAGAATATCATTATACAGTAGGCTGTTTATCTATTGACTATTATTGTTCTTCAGTTTTTTAACACGAAACACAATCAAAACAGGAGGCCGCTTCTTGTGTTTATGGCGTGCCGAACCCGTCATAACCCGTCATAATTTACTCTCAAATAAGGGTTCTAAACTGTCCAAATTCATTTTAAACATAATATTCTTCTTGAACTTGTACATTTTTTGGCGAAATTCCAAATATGCTTTTTAAACTTGTATTTATTTACCATATACTCATTTATCTTTCCTCAATTCCAATTATTTTGGATAAGTTCGTTTATACGTTCTAAACTTCAAATATACTGTCTAAACTCGTGTCAAAAATACGTTCTAATTAATATTCATGACGCAACAGTGATCGTGAGGGCATGCTATTTATAAACTTTCAGTCTTCGACGTTTGTCCAATATTTTTTGTTTGATGAATTTGATGGAAAGAAACGAGAGAAACACTGTTGGGCTAAGAAATTTCTTCGATACCCTTGCTTCAGTTCTTATCGGCATTCGGAATCTGCAAACTGCTGAAACTGGTTTTCTCGGAGCAGAAGTAGTCCTCGCACAGCTCGAAGAAGCAAGCGTTTGTACGATGTTTGACGATGTTTATACGCGACACCCTACCACTTAGAGATCTTCAGGAGTTTGTTGCACAGATATACGTTTACACGTGCAATCATTTTGTGAAGACATTTCTCCTTTAGCTGTAAATACACCGTTTACGTGCGAGACAGAAAGTCCGACAGGAGTGGGAAGACCACGAATCATCATCCAAGATGAACAAATTCAATTTCTAAGAAGCCTGCACATTTCGTGGGAGAAAATAGCATGGCTACTCGGAATTAGTGAGAATACGCTCCGACGAAGAAGACAGCAAATGCATATGACTGACAATGAGCAGCACAACAAACTCCTGTTCAACAAACTGAAGGGGTTAGATCTCTAAGTGGTGTCGCGTAAACATCGTCAGTATTCTCTAATGCAAGTAGTCGTTATGTTACGCATGCTTCTTCGAGCTGTGCGAGGACTGTCTACTTCTGCTTCAGGAAAACCAGTTTCAGCAGTTTGCAGATTCCGAATGCCGATAAGAACTAAAGCAACGGTATCGAAGAAATTTCTTAGCCCAACAGTGTTTCTCTCGTTTCTTTCCATCAAATTCATCAAACAACAAATATTGGACAAATGTCGGGACGAGGACTGAAGGTTTATAAATAGCCTGTCCCAACTGTGCGTCGTGAATATTAATTAGAACGTATTTTTGACACGAGTACAGTTTAGACGGTATAGAACGTATAAACGTATAAACGAACTTACCCAAAATAATTGGAATTGAGGAAAGATAAATGAGCATATGGTAAACAAATACAAGTTTAAAAAGCATATTTGGAATTTCGCCAAAAAATCTACAAGTTCAAGAAGAATATTTGACGTTTGGCAAAAATAATGTTTAAAATGAATTTAGACAGTTTAGACCCTTATTTGAGAGTACAGAACTTATATTTGGAAGTTTAGAATTATGACGGGTTCGGCGCGCCATAAGTGTTACCACAACAAATGTAACATGCATGTAATATCTCTGTTCGTGTTTTTACAGTTTGGTAAAGATGGTGTATGGTTTTGCTGTACAGGCGGAACAAGGTGATCAAATCAGTGATATAGAACTGGAACAATCCATCAGAAGGAATTTTAGCGGCCTGGATGATCTTGATCCAATGAGGATATTTAGTCGGCAATTTCCAAGACTTAAACAATGTCTGAAGGTAATTAAATATAACAAGGGAATATCGTATTATTATATAATATATACAATATTATACATCGGTAATATGTTATCTTCTTTTTAAAGTATCCCTCCCCTGAATGCTTTCCAGTGAATCTTATCCAAGAAAGTCTTGGTAGAACAGAAAATGAAGGGTGAGTTAAGCTGCTGAATGTATTGTGTGTAGCGTATATGAATATTTCGTACCGTATTTTAAATCAGAGGTATCCGATTACATTTTCAGTGAAACCTATACCATTATACGGCTAATACCATTATACCTGCGAGAATTTTCATTCTGGTCCAGCCCAATTATATAGTTTAGTCTCTGAGCATGTTGTAGAAACCGTTGGACACGCAACTTAATATTTTATAGAAAAAGCTTTTTAATTTTGATGCTATAGACTTCTATATATTTATAACAAGAATATCTACATTTTAGGGAAAGTCGCTATTTACTTGTTCTGACTGAGAACTATGCAGCGCTGAGATTGTTACAGGGGCAGTTTTATGATCACGATCCTGTTGTCATTTTTGGAAGCAGTTTCCCGAAGGATCAGCAATACACACAGGTATATTGTCAATTTCTATTCATTTGCTTGCTGTTTGCCAATTTGAAAGAATTGTTTAGATATATTTCCAAAATATTTTAAATTTTAATACTCCTTTGCATCAGATCTTGAAAAGTATTTAACACATGAGATGACGACCGTATGTATATACACGTGAACTTGCTCTCACCAAGCGCATGTGGTACAACACGGTGACATCAACGCATCCAGACATGCGCAAAGTGTAATGGGGCCAGAGTGCTCAAACGACGGCAAGGGAAGTGAGCTTTGCATTAATTGATCGGAATAAAGTGAGGAGATACGTTTGTTGATTGATGAAGGTATATGCTTGATGATGGAAGGTGGCTGGTATGTTATATGTAAACAACGAGTTTGAGTGTTTCATCAGGGGATCCAAACACGAGAAAACGGTATGAAACACGAGCGCGAAGCGCGAGTGTTTTATTGTTTTCGAGTGTTTGGTCCCCTGATGAAACACGAGAAACGAGTTGTTTACACAACATCTCAAACAAACCAGTATTTAAAGAGAAATTCAACGCGAAAGTCGAGTTAATTTATGGGTGTTTATTACCGTGGTATCAAGACAACGATACGGTGGTGATTTCCTTTGTGTTTTGCTTATGAATTATTAATGAGTTTTAGATATATATATACCGGGTGGGGCAAAAAAAAGTACGACTGTTTGATTTAGTACAACTTAATAACTAAAGGAGCTATTACACTTAAACAAGTCGCTTTGCATTCAGCGATGTCTAACTTAAATTTTGATATGTGCCATATGCATATGATAGCTGCGTTTACACTTGAGTAAGCATTTTTGGAAGTGTCGAGAATTAGGTAAAAATGGCCTATCAAATAATTTGATAACCATTAGCATTTTACGCTAGTATTCGTTTCAATGAAGTGAAGTTGAAGTTAGAAGGCCAAATGTTAGAATAAAAGAGCATATCTATTCAAGAAACATTTCTAACTTCAACTTCACTTCATTTAAATAATACTTTGATAAAATGGTAACGGTTATCAAATTAGTTTAACAGGCCGTTTTTAGCTAATTCTCGACAGTTCCAAAAGTGTTTAGTCAAGTTTAAACGCAGCTATGTCAGTCAATATTGCATGAAAATGCACATGGTATATAATTATATCAAATTTAAGTTAGACATCGCTGAATGCAAAGAAACTTGTTTTTGTGCAAATAGCTCTTTTAGTTTTTAAGTTATACTAAATCAAACAGTCGTGCTCTTTTTTGCCCCACCCGGTATATATATACCACCCACCTTCCATCATCAAGCATATACCTTCATCAATCAACAAACGTATCTCCTCACTTTCTTCCGATCAATTATCCTTTGATTCTGCCGCACCTTTCTATACAGACGCACTCAAACGCAGCAACCATGATGTTACTTTACAATACTCGGCCGGTAATAATTCCACCAGTTTGCCATCTACAAATAGAAGACGCCGTAGAAACATCATTAATCCTCCCTTCAGGAAGACGGTAAGAACAAGCGTTGCCCGAAACTTCCTTCAACTGATTGATAAACATTTCCCCATTACAAGTCCTCTTCATAAGATCTTCAATCGCAACACAATTAAAGTTAGCTACTCTTGTATGGAAAATGTCAAAAGTATTATATCTCGACACAATCATCGCCTTTTCACAACAAGTGAGTGCCCACTAGACGGAAAGTGTTTAGTAAATAACATGGTGTACAAAGCTGAGGTGACAACGACTGATGATGGAATTACTAAGGAATACATAGGGATGACGGCCAACTCATTCAAGGAAAGATACGGGAATCACAAAAAGTCCTTCAAAAACGTAAACTACCCCTCTGAAACGGAACTTTCGAAGCATGTGTGGGAACTGAAGTAAAGCGGAAGAGAATATAGTATGAAGTGTCCATTTTGAGACGAGCGGAGGCGTATACGCCTGGTGGAATGCGTTGTAATCTCTGTAAAGAGGAGAAATTATGCACATTGAAAGCAAAAAAGAAGAATTTGTTGAACAAGCGATCAGAGTTTTTCGCGAAATGTTGCCATATGGAACGATTTAGCGCGGGCAAATTTAAGCGCGCGCAACCAAGCAAGATACCGCGTCAGCGAACCGTTGATGTGTTGACGCAAACAAGACAATAAACTGGATTCAGTGAACAAAATCGCCGAAGTTCGTCTCGAACGAGGCGTGAATCTCGGAGTAGCGATCGTAAATTTTAAATTACATTTGTGCGATCAGTAAATGACATGACTTCTGGTTTCTGTTGAAGCTGATCTATTACATACAATAAAAAGTTTAAAATATACAAAATTTTCGGACGCAACTGCGACCCTTCGTCAGAGTTAAAATTACAAGTTGATTAGACACGGTCCTTAAATAGCTAGTATGACTATGCAAATTACATCGAGTTCATATAAGCGTAAAATAGCATTCATTAAAGGATTTTTGCTCGTTAATTGCTCTTTTGTTTTTTATAATGACAACTCCCAAAAACGACACGTAGGTAGGCCCAATCTGTTTATCTAGCGATTTCCCACGCTTTCGGGTGATCTAAACGTCGTCGTGATTGAAGAAAACGTGGCAGAAACCTCTTCTCGTTACATCGATGTAAATAGTGTAAATGATGTTTGTAGCGGACCTGTGTGATCGAAATTCGTTCTAATCTTCTTGCCACTCTCAACCACCTTTAGATCACCCGAAAGCGTGGGATTTGTTTATATATTGTTTCGTTTATAATTAACGCGTCAACATTTCTGTTTTACTTACATTACAGTTTGTTATCGTTAAGGTTCTATTATTAATAGTGAATTGAAATCACGAACGTGAAACGACGTTGACTGCCGTTCTTGATTTCATGCGCAAATGCACAAACTGCTTGTTGTCAAAAACGTCGCTTGCTTAAGCTCTATTGTTTGGACAGCACGGGTGGCAGATACAGTGAGCGTGCTACCTACATGTACTACCGCTGTGTTATGCGCCTGAATGCTACTGTAGGTCGAGGGTAGGGTATTATACTTAGGTTCAGTAGTTGAGTTTTGGCAGTGTTGATGTGCTTGACAACTCAAGAAATGGGGTTGCGGTTGCTTCTCCTCCCTCACTCTTATAGGTTTTGTTATTAAACACTTGTTCTATTTAAAAAACGTCAATGTTAATTTATATAATTATTTCTATTGATTTTGAGGCAAATGCTAGCGATATTAATCAATTCTATTTGATCATTTCCAAGTTGAAATTAAGTAATTCACATAATTGCTTTGATTTAATTAAACGGTCGTGTCATCTTAGCAAATTATTGCAAATTATGTAAATTACTTAATTTCAACTTGAAAATGATGCATGATTTACCATCGAAACGACGCTTTATCAAATATAATTTGGCCCGCTACCATTGATTCCCAAAAATATTTATATTTAGATTATTTATATCAATGAATTATTTGTCAAGTCATATTGGTGTGGAAAATAAATAGTATTTACCAAATTATAGATTTGTCGAAACATCAATCGAATTAAAGTATGCATGGAAACAGGAAGAATGGTGATCTTGCTCAACTTAGAAAGTCTTTATGAAAGTTTATACGATGCATTGAATCAGGTGCGTTTTCCGCCGTATATACAAAATGTTTTGTAGTACTTCTCCGGATTGATAAATACCTTCCATTATCAGCATTCAGTAACATTATTCGGTTATTAAAATCTCATGTATATACTGTTCTATCACAATCGTTTCATCAAAGAATACTAAGTGGAGAGAGAGTTATTAAAAAGAATAATGATGTGAGAGAGAGTATTTTGTCGCTTATTAAGCCACTGAACGTAACATTTTATGGTCGATTTGATTTTGATTTTATACACACCAAAACTTTCAAGAATTATGAATGCGTGACAAATTTTAACAAATTTCGTTTGGTATATAGTATACGCCCCGAAATGTTCCATTTTTAAGATAAAAGAGCCTAACATATTTAAACTATTTACCTGCGAGTGCCACATCTTGCGTGGTACAGAATTAATAGTTCGCATATATCCGGTAGGCTTTGTAACGCCATCTTGTTTTCGTTACTCACAAGAGTTATCCTAGCTGTTCCTAGCTGTTAGTAGGAAGAAAATCTGATCGCATGAGAGTAGTTATGTCGAGTGGGTGTCTATAATTTAACTATATACTGAGTGTAGTTATTCATGCCCTGGATAGAGTTGAATACCCTCTATTTTGTGAATTAAATTTCAACTTTGATTTTTTTTAGTATTATGTATATCTTGATAAGCAAAAATATGTTGACCTTGGTCTTGGAAACCACAGAGTTAAGTGTCGAGTGGCAGATAAATTTAAGTAAGTTTCTTAGAACGAAATAAGTTGTTACGGCGGTTGACTGTTATGTAAAACTACCTGAACTTCGACGTTTCGAGCGAAGGCCCTTCGTCTGGAAGTTAGTGGAATGGGTCGGGGAAAAAACATGTGCTTTTATAGTGAATACAAAAGCGATCACGTGATAAAAAATAAACCAATCAGATGGATTTAATCAAAACAAACTATAAACAAAATATGGAATCACATCACAAAATATATTAGCATATAAGTAGCAGCGAACAAAGATAACAAAGCAAGAAAGACAGAAAACAAGGAACGAAATATTAGATAAGGTGAGATGTAGAGTATCTGCTGATGGCAGGCATAAACAGATAGGAGTTAAATGTAAGAGAGGCGCTCATTAATGCCGAGAGGATGAATGGTGTCAAGTTGGGAAATGAGACGCATTTCTTGGCTGTTGCGGCTATCATTACTACCAGAAATGGGCCTTCGAAAAGGCAGTATCTAAGAGGGGGGTTGGATAACCGCGTTGGACAAAAAAGTTTCTCATTTCCTGACTTTTGGTATGGAAGTCCTCATCTTCACTGCAAATGCGGCGAAGGCGAAGGAACTGAGAGAAGGGAATGGACCTTTTAGTGTGGTTGTGGTGGGAATAAGTAAAGAGAAATAGCTATGGGAGTCAGTCGGCTTGTAGAACACAGAAGTAACAAGTTTATTGCCATTGATAGATACAAGTATATCTAAGAACGATACACTGGTCTCACTGATCTCCCACGTAAACTGGAGTGCTGGGTGGAACAAATAAGTGGTGTAGCCATGGGAACCAAAATGGGTCCCAACTATGCCAATTTATTTGTTGGTTTTGTGGAAAAGCAGATCTTCGAGCAATACACTGATCCCATACCTGATTACCTTGGTAGGTACATTGATGACTGTCTCGACACAGCATCATGTTCCTGCGGAGAGTTGGACAAGTTTATTAACTTTGTTAATAACTTCCACCCAGCACTCCAGTTTACGTGGGAGATCAGTGAGACCAGTGTATCGTTCTTAGATATACTTGTATCTATCAGTGGCAATAAACTTGTTACTTCTGTGTTCTACAAGCCGACTGACTCCCATAGCTATCTTCTCTTTACTTCTTCCCACCCCAACCACAAGGTCCATACCCTTCTCTCAGTTCCTTCTCTCAGTTCATTGGTGAAACCGGTAGATATTTAAGGATAAGGTACCGAGAGTACGAGGTATACGTGTTCCGTAAAGCCAAGCAAGAGAATGGAGAAAATATTTCCGCGTTTCACACTCGCCTACGACAGCTAGCGACGACTTGTGAGTTTACAGACAACGACAGGGAAATTAAAACCCAAATTGTGCAGAACTGCCTATCGCATAAACTTCGCATGAAAGCTCTACAAAACTCGGAACTTACCTTAACTCAGCTACTGGACGCCGGAAAAGCCATGGAAATGTCAAAATCCCAAGCAGACAGCATCGAAGAGAGCAAAATGTCAACAAACTGTCGAAGAAATACACGCGAAGACCTTCGAAGCAAAACCAAGATGGCGGACATGTTGACGGCGCGAAAATAAGCGGCCGGAGTTCTGTACCCGGAGAAAGTAACAAGTGCAGGAACTGCGGTAAAGTGTATTCACATCCGGGCGGCAAAAGATCGTGTCCTGCGTATGGAAAAAGTTACGAAGCCGTATGTAGATCACAGAATCCCAACAAGAAAAACGTGTTTAAGAGTCGAAAGCAGGTCAACGTTCAAAGCCTTGCTGATGAAAGCTCCAGTTCAGAAGAAGATGCCTATGCGTTTTCCGTTAATAGCACAGGTAAAGAGCGACCCCAGCCCATGTTCAGGATCATAATTCATGACACTCCAGTGACAATCATGGCTGACTCTGGTGCTAGTGTAAACGTGTTAGAATGGAGCGACTACCAAGCGTTGTCAAACCGTCCTGAGCTACAGCAAACAAATGTGAAGATTCATCCCTACAAGTCCAATAAGTCGTTAAACGTTTTGGGAAAATTCAAGACCGTTTTGAAAAATAAAACGAAGTGCGTGGAAGATAAACTCTACGTAGTCCAGGGATCAGGTGGCTCGCTGCTCAGCTGGAAAATATCACAAGAACTCGGACTCTTGAAAGCAGTGCACAAAGTCAATGAAGAAAATTCTCCAAAAACCGAACAGCTGATCAAGAAATATGACGAACTATTCCATGGACTCGGTAAATTAAAAGGGTACCAGATTAAACTCCATATCGACGAGAGTGTCCCACCAGTCGCACAACCTCACCGAAAGGTTCCATTTTACGTACGTCAGCAGTTAGAAGAGCAACTAAAGCGAGACGAAGCACTCGGAGTTGTCGAGCGTATCGAAGGTCCAACGCCATGGGTATCGCCTATAGTCGTAGCCCCCAAGCCCAAGTCTCTTGGAAACGTTCGTGTGTGTGTGTGTAGACATGCGTCAAGCGAATCAAGCCATCAAACGGGAACGCCATGTAACGCCTACAATCAAAGAGATAATCGGTGACTTGAATGGTGCTAAAGTATTCAGCAAATTGTATCTAAACCAAGGTTACAACCAGCTCGAGTTAGCACCAGAATCACGGTACATCACCAATTTTGGTACGCACCTGGGTCTAATGCGATATAAGAGACTGAACTTTGGCATTTCAAGCGCAGCAGAAGTTTTTCAGAAAGTCATTAGTGAAACTCTCGAAGGCATCCCCGGGGCTCTCAACATTAGTGACGACATCCTAGTGTTCGGAAAGACGCAAAGCGCGCACGATCAAAGCCTAGAGGCTGTCTTCAAAAGGCTCAAAGAACGTGGTCTAACACTGAACAAGAACAAGTGCGAGTATGGCAAACGCAAGCTCGAGTTATTTGGTTATGTCTTTTCTGGAGATGGTATCACACCAGATCCCAAGAAGATTGAAGACATCGTCAACCTACAGACACCAACGTCTGCATCCAAAGTACGAAGCCTGTTGGGAATGACCAATTATTGTTCGAGATTCATCCCCGACTATGCAACCAAGACCGAACCACTACGCAAGCTAACCCACAAAGATCAACCTTGGGAATGGACGTCACAGCACGACAGAGCAGTGGACCAACTAAAGGAAGCCTTGCTGAATGCACCGGTAACGGCTTACTTTGACCCAGCCAAAGAAACCGAAATCTCGGTCGACGCCAGTCCTGTGTGGGAGTAGCTGCCATCCTCTTACAAGTAGATGGAGAAACTGGAACTAAACACGTTGTCACCTATGCTAGTCGTTCCTTGTCCGAGACGGAGCAGCGCTACAGTCAGATGGAACACGAGGCCCTTGGCATCGTCTGGGCCTGCGAACACCTTCATCTGTACATCTATGGAAAGTCTGTGACAGTCTACACGGATCACAAGCCTCTAGTGTCTATCTATGGCAACCCAAGTTCGAAACCTCCCGCAAGAATAGAGAGATGGGCTCTTCGACTTCAGCGTTACCAACTAACCGTGCGTTATCGAAAAGGAGAAGGAAACCCCTCAGATTACTTGTCACGCCATCCCTCCAAACAACAAACCACAGCTAGCCGAGAACAGAAGATCGCAGAAGAGTATGTTAACTACATCACCATGACATCAACGCCAAAGCACTGATGGTCCAGGAAATCGAAGAAGCTACCAAAGCCGACGCGACATTACAAGTGATGTCGAAGGCAATTGCGACAAATAACTGGCAGGAAGGAACTAAGCAATCAGATGTGGACAGCGTAGCTTATAACTCGTTGCAGAAGGTAAAAGATGCGCTTACAGTAGGCACGACAGTACAGATAATTCTTCGAGGAACAAGAATAATCATCCCCAGAAAACTGCAAGAGCGCGTGGCAAGCTTAGCACACGAAGGCCATCAAGGGGTCGTGAAAACAAAGTCACTCACACGCGAAAAGGTGTGGTTCCCTGGCATCGACAAGATGGTGGAGAAGAAAGTCCAGTCATGCAGTGCGTGTTTGATCTCAACGCCTGAGTCCAAACGTGAACCACTCAATATGTCTCCACTACCGAAAGCCCCATGGTCGGAAGTCAGCATGGACTTTGCAGAGCTTCCGAACAGCGAGTATCTCCTGATAATCACGGATGACTACTCCAGATATCCGGTCGTCGAAACGGTCAAGTCCACGTCAGCTAACACAGTGATTCCAAGGGTAGACAAAGTGTTCTCTGAATTCGGAATACCAGACGTAGTAAAGACGGACAACGGACCGCCTTTCAGCAGCCACGAGTTTCAGTCATTTGCGCAAGTCCTCGGTTTCAAGCATCGAAAGATAACTCCAAGGTGGCCAAGAGCAAATGGCGTAAGAACGATAAAGAAAGTGATCAAAACGGCGACAGTGGAGCACAAGAATTGGAAACAAGAAATGTATCGTTTCCTCAGAAACTTCAGAGCAACTCCTCACACTACGACGAAAGTTCCCCCAGCGACTGCGTTGTTTGGTCGAGCACTAAAGACAAAGTTACCCGAAATGGAAAAGAATCTACAAGACCTAGCAGTTGAGGAGAACGATCGCAAAGCGAAGTCGAAGATGAAGAAATATGCGGATGCGAAAGCATATGTTCGACCTTCAACCATTCATGAGGGCGATACAGTGTTCGTGAAATGTGATGATACGAAGAGAAAGAGAGATACACACTATCGACAAGAGTCATACGTCGTTGTATAGAAAAAGGGATCTATGTTGACAGCACTCTCCCCTAGCAAGTATCTATACATTCCTGACTCCTATATGCACGTTCTGAAAATTCGAAACCCTTGAACGCACAAAAAAACGGAAGGGTTTTTATTTAAATTTAGACTCAACGACAAATAATTATTTTGCACTTTTTACAAAAGGTAATGAGGAAAGTTAGGATGTAGGTACGGTTGCATGCCAATTATACTCTCTTCAATAACATGCATTCTAAAGAAAGTCTTGAAATTTTTCCTCGTAATGAAATGCTTGTTATAAAATGATATTTATTTTGTATAGATTGATTGTTGTTGCTGAAAAAGATGTCGTTTATCAACGTTTTCCAATTCCTCTTATCAATCGACTGGAAAAGCATTTACTTGTAATGTCGACTGGTTTAACAAAACGTCAAGCTCGGTTAGTTAAAGAACTGGAGGCCTGGGTCAAACTCTTCTCGGAAGCAAAGCCTGAATATTCATCTGACGAGAGGTACGAACAATTGTCTTTGAGATCTTGTTGTGATTATATAAATAATTTCACGATTAACCATACCATTGTTATAACTTGTTTAAAATTCCAGGACTTTTTCAATAACGACTAAAATGTTTAACGTTAGCCGAAGTATAACACCAAAAAACAACATTGTTCACTCTTTGTATATTATTTTATGGACAAGCAAGGGAAAGAGCCTTGTAAGCCTTTTTCATCCGAGGGATTTCTATGTATGAAACTTTAAATCCTTGGGGCTTAATAGCCAAAAAATTATAATAGTTAAACCAGCACAAAAAGGAATTTCGTTACTCTAATAAGAATACAGAATACAATCCTCCACCTGACGCATGCGAATGAGTGGACTCATGGACTAAAGTATGTGACCATTATGGGATCGGTTTTCAAAGGCATACGTTAGTAGTAGTAGAGGTGGTTTTCGAGCCCCTTTTTTGAGGGTGTGCGAGGGTGTGCGAGAGTTTTGAGGGTGTGCAACATCATTAACATAATTATGTATTGACGTCATAATGATATACAAGGTGAGTTTGGGCGAAACAGTCATTAAGCTGAACTCAGCATGGCACGTGGTCATTAGCTGGGGGCCGCAGGGGCCCACACTAATTAGTATGCAAGGGGGCCGCAAACACTATCATATAGGGGAGGCGCAAACACAACTCATCATTAACATAAACATTCATTAATTATGTATTGACTCCTTCAATCTCGTATATAGTGAAGTATTTCTTTCTGAGTCGACCAATACTAATAAGTTTTTAAGCGTTTATTTAGTAAAGCCTGTACAAGTGAGATTTACAAACATTAAAGCGTTAGAAACATAAATATTTTGATGCTAAGTTAAACTAAAGACACAATAGCTTAACTCATTAAAAGATTAAGTCAAAAGACTTGTTTGGGCGAAACAATCATTAAACTGAACCATCACAATAGCTAGACCTTTCCTATATATTTTGCCAAGCGTTGTGTTCCAAACACAGTCACAAGCGTTGTGTTCCAAACACAGTCCGTTTCGACAAAGAGTAAATATATTCTCGTATCTAATATCACCTTAAACAAGACGGCTTAGACAACTATATAGCGACGCTTAACCTAGTAAAATATTATGCGAAATAATAACAAGTAGAAATATAGCGTTCTAAAACGAGAAAAGTCTAAGAGAGGTCTAAGATCTTATAGAGCAATACAAATATATGTTTGCCAAGCGATTGTATAAACGTAGTTCTTACAGGGATTTAAACCTTACCGAGTTTCAAGCGTTTTAGATGTAGCAGTGATTTTTAAGCGAGATACAAACATTGTATGCAAACACAATTCTATGCGGTTTGTAAGTCATTTGTAAATCGTTAACAGTGATTTGAATAAATTTAGAATATATCATAGGACGGGAAAATATTGTACAATGTACACACACAGAATTCGTTTTAAAACATATTTATTGCTTAAAATTTCTTTTACAAAGTGTCTTAAATGTCATCTTGGGAATATTCACTGTCCGAGTCATTTTCGTCGCTACTTTCATCATTCCTTATCCACCTTGTTGGTCTTCTATCCTCATCGTCTATATTGAAACACAGTCTTTTCCTTTTGGTGGATGGTATATTACTGCGTGAATTTTTTCGTCTCTTATTTCCTCGGCCTGATTGTCGTAGTAACGTCTTTGCTCCCTGTTCGGCAAAGTCTTTGACAACTTCCCGTCCACGAGACTTTATTGATTTTGATACATTTTTCCCATCGAGTACATCTTGACCAACTTCCGTTGCTGCTTGTAACGCTCTTTTACCAACTGTTTTAGCGCCTTGTTTGAATAAAGGTATTGCAAATCTAGCAAGGCTTCTGAAAATACCCCCGATTCCATATCCCCTCTGCATTCTTGCTCCATGAAATCCTTCAATACTACCACCACGCTGATTTCTTGTGTAATGTTCAGTTAGTAGCTTTACGTCAGGGATAAGTACACTCCTCATCTTTTTATGTGTCTTGGTCGGCTTCCAATGTTCAACTGATGGGAGGATGCTTCACTTGTGTATTTTATTTGAATCATAAAAGTGACTTCTATTTGTACGGACGTCTATTTGTACGGACGTCTAATATTTCATCACAATAACAATGTGAACAACACGCAATCGTATGTGTGAAATCATCTTTGTTAAGTGTACAATCACAAATCATACAGTGACATCCGGTAAAACTGGAATAAAAATCCGTCCATGTACAGATAGGGCATGTACCCAATTGACATATCTGTAAACAATTTTCACAATTGTTACATTTTATATCTTCAGACGAATCCTCAATATCTTCATCTTGCCGTGACTCCATCCGTGCTAGCATTGCGAGGACCCGCCCGTTGGTGATAAGACTTTTATCAATTTCCAATGCCGCAAGACCTTTGAGAAATATACTCAATCCATAAGGTTCTGGAATATAAGGATGAAAAGGCCTCGTGCAATATTTTAGAATGTTTACAATATCAGTTCCACGTATATCATGTCCTCTGTAGACGATCTCTCCTTTTGTATTCCACGTCAAAATGTCCGTAGATGTGAGAATAGAGTGAAGGATTTCTTCGGCGCCATAACTATTTTCATTGTCAAGATAATGAAGAATGTCTTGAAGTCGCCACTGTTCAGGAGATGATCTTTTGGTGCTATCCATGGTTGGAATGATGGATATGAATTTAATTTTGATCATTTTATACCAATTCTGCAAGTCCTTCTAAGATTGGAGCCAGTACCAATCCTAGAAAACCATTTCCATGCTGAACAAGTATCTTCCTTTTTGTTTTAACACTTTTATTTTTGTTAGTCAGATGAATAATATCGTGTTCAAAAGGTCTAAGTTTATCCATTGTGTGTTTAGGAAGTGCGAGGTTCATAAAACTTTTCACACAATTACATAGAAACCGAATCTGTTCATGAGATGTAGATCTCAACAGAGCTTGTTGTTGAGTTGGATAAGAAGTACATAGGAGCTCTATAAACGATCTGTGCTTGGGAATGTTAGTCATATCTGCTCGAAGGTCAACAACGTAATGAAGACCTGATTGAAAAACGTGCATATATATGAAGATATGGTTCTTACATCTTAGAGCTCGATATGGAGCTAAGCTCGCTCGATTTGGAGCTAAGCTCGCTCGATTTGGAGCTAAGCTCGCTCGATATGGAGCTAAGCTCGCTCGATTTGGAGCTAAGCTCGCTCGATATGGAGCTAAGCTCGCTCGGCTCGGAGGTATGTTTATAAGTCATAAAAGTTTAAGTGGGAATTCATTATCTATCAGTCCTTCGTAGAGTAAACATGTCTCATCTGTGTCATATCTGTGGAAAATATTTCTCTAAGTCGTTCAATCTACATCGACATCGAAGGGCGGTCCATGGTCAAAAACCAACAGAGAATGCTCGCATATTAGTTGATGGATCTACAGTTCTGCAACATCCCTTTACTTGTATCGTAGCAGGATGTACTCAAAGTGGCAAAACTGTATGGGTGAAAAGTCTATTGGAGAATGCCCAGAAAACCATAAGTCCACCTCCTCAGCGTATCATCTGGTGTTATGGTCAATGGCAGCCATCCTATTTTGATATGATGAGAACAATGCCTGGAATAGAATTCAATGAAGGAATACCTGAAGATATTGACAAGGTAGATTACCTAGATGTTTCTCAACGCAATTTGATCGTAGTAGATGATCTCATGGCACAATCTGGCAAGGATAAACGTATAGCTGATCTTTTCACAAAAGGGAGTCATCACAGAAATTTGTCCGTCATCTACATTGTCCAAAATATATTTCATCAAGGCAAAGAAATGAGAAATATTAGTCTCAACGCTCATTATATCGTGTTGTTTAAGTCACCGAGAGATAAGCAACAAATCTCTATGCTTGCAAGACAAATTAATCCTGGCAAAGTCGGAGAGTTTATGAGAAGTTATGAAGACGCTACGAGCCGTCCTCATGGGTATTTAATGTTGGATTTAAAACCTACAACGGATGATCAACAACGACTCATTGCCAGGCGAGGTCTTAGTCGAATATGTACGGAAACAGTCTTATCGTCAACCACCCCTTCTAAATGCGATGTATAACACCGAGCAGCGAATGAAAGAGATCATTAAAGCACCACAGCTTACCCCGGATGAAAAAAGCAAGCTGTATTCTGACCAACTAAATCGATTTCTAACTTTTAAAAACAAGATGGATATTCCAGTCCATCATCCTCCAATTGTTGTAACCCCAGATATCGTTGAACCACCAACCGCTCCTGAACCTATGGAGATAACACAACCAACCACTCCTAGATCTATCGAGATGACACAACCTGTGCCTGCTACTCCTAAACCTGGCTTTCTCACACCACCACTAACACAAGGAGAACGACCCAAACTCAAACACAGCTTTTTCCACAATTGGGTAGACTCGGCTGATTGGAGACCTAAAGATTTAGCAATGATGACTCCAGAGCAACGAGAAGGTTACGAACAAAGACTGCTTCACGAGAGACCAAAATATATTCCTATGAAAGCTGAGGATATAGTAAGATTATCACCCGAAGACAGACAAGAATATGAGAATTCTTTACAGACACAAAAGACGCCTAAACGATATGCTCTTAGGAGCAGACCTTACTAACGTTGTAAAAGAAATTTTAAGCAATAAATATGTTTTAAAACGAATTCTGTGTGTGTACATTGTACAATATTTTCCCGTCCTATGATATATTCTAAATTTATTCAAATCACTGTTAACGATTTACAAATGACTTACAAACCGCATAGAATTGTGTTTGCATACAATGTTTGTATCTCGCTTAAAAATCACTGCTACATCTAAAACGCTTGAAACTCGGTAAGGTTTAAATCCCTGTAAGAACTACGTTTATACAATCGCTTGGCAAACATATATTTGTATTGCTCTATAAGATCTTAGACCTCTCTTAGACTTTTCTCGTTTTAGAACGCTATATTTCTACTTGTTATTATTTCGCATAATATTTTACTAGGTTAAGGATTTTTATTCGAGTTTTACCGGATGTCACTGTATGATTTGTGATTGTACACTTTACAAAGATGATTTTACACATACGATTGCGTGTTGTTCACATTGTCATTGTGATGAAATATTAGATGTGGGTACAAATAGAAGGTACTTTTATGAGTCCAAATAAAATATAAAAGTGAAGCATTTTCCTATCAGTTGAACATTGGAAGCCGACCAAGACGCATGAAAAGATGAGAGGTGTACTTATTCCCGACGTAAAACTACTTACTGATCATTATACAAGAAATCAACGTGCTGGAGAAGCGCTGACTGGAGCGAGAAACAGAGGTTTACTGGTCCCAGATGTAAAACTATTGACACAACATTATACAAGAAATCAACATGGTGGTAGTATTGAAGGATTTCATGGAGCAAGAATGCAGAGGGGATATGGAATCGGGGGTATTTTCAAGAGTCTTGCAAGATTTGCAATACCTTTATTCAAACAAGGCGCTAAAACAGTTGGTAAAAGAGCGTTACAAGCAGCAACAGAAGTTGGTCAAGATGTACTCGATGGGAAAAATGTATCAAAATCAATGAAGTCTCGTGGACGAGAAGTTGTCAAAGACTTTGCTGAACTGGGAGTTAAGAGGTTACTACGGCAATCAGGTCGAGGAAACAAGAGACAAAGAGTTTCAGGCAGTAATATAGCATCCGCCAAAAAGCGAAAACTGTGTTACCATCCAGAAGAGGAGCACGTAAAACCTACCAGAGGGATAAGTGATGAAGAAAGTAGCGATGAGATTGACTCGGACAGTGAATACTCCCAAGATGATATTTAAGACACTCTGTAAAATAAATTTTAATCAATAAATGTGTTTTAAAAATGTTTGTGCTGTGTGTACATTGTACAATATTTTCCCGTCCTATAATGATATATTCTAAATTTATTCAAATCGCTGTTAACGATTTTATTATTATAAATTTATTCAAATCGGTGATGACTTACAAAGCCTACGCATAGAATTGTTTTTGCATACAATGTTTGTATATGCTCGTAAATCTCGCTTAAAAATTACTGCTCCTCTGCTACATCTAAAACGCTTGAAACTTTGTAAGGTTTAAATCCCTTTAACATTCCCTTGGCAAACATATATTTGTATTTCTCTATAAGACCTTAGACCTTTCTTAGACTATAAGACCTTTCTCGTTTTAGAAAGCTATATTTCTGCTTGTTATTATTTCGCATAAGGCAATAATATTTTACTAGGTTAAGCGTCGCTATATTAGTTGTCTAAGCCGTTTCGTATTAGGTGATATTAGATACGAGAATATATTATTTACTCGTTGTCGAAACGGACTGTGTTTGGAACACAAAGCTTGGCAAATATAGAGAAACGTCTAGCTATTGTGATAAAAAGCGTCAGGATTAACTCTTTTTGTGACGAAAATGCTGAGCTCAGCTTAATGACTGTTTTGCCCAAACGCCGAAACGCGCCTAAACATAATTAATGTTTATGTTAATGATGAGTTGCGTTCGCGGCCCCCTATATGCTCATGTTTGCGGGCCCCCCTTGCATACTAATTAGTGTGGACCCCTGCGGCCCCCTTGCATACTAATTAGTGTGGCCCCCTGCGGCCCCCTAAAAATAAGGGTTGATCGGCCTGTATATTACTACTTACGTTGATATGTCATTCGCTCGATCACATCGACCAGGAAGAGAAAAATCGCCGACAAATTTGCTAGTGTGAACCAGGCTTAAGGCGAAGATAAATACAAGACTATTAAGGTGGAGGTTATTTTGTGTAAAATGGTGTGATCAAATAAAGGCATTAAGAAAGACTCATACGAGTTTATCTCCACGTTTAATAGAGGTCGAGGTTCTAGCACTAGCTCTCCATAGGCATTAGCTTTATAGCTATTGATAGAGAACAGGAGAAAATATACTATCAAATAATTAAATAGGCTTTGTATATAACATTGGTTATTATGGCTTAAATTCAAAATACATTTACTACCTTAGCATCCGCTTATCTTGTTAACTCGGTGCAAAAGTGCCTGTGCATTATAGAATTCAATTTTGTACCAGTATATAGATTAGGTACAATAATTTTATGACAGCTTGCATGCTAAAAATGCAATCGCCTTTTCTCTGACATTATAGCTTATTCAAGCCTGGTGATTGCTTTGTTGGTTACCATAGCGACACTTCTGCTGCGGTAGTTATTAAGATTTCCAACCTTAAAAATGATTGGTCTTATGAACAGGTAAGAATTTTTCTACATTTAAGATTTAGTAATATATGTATTGTATTCCTTTCCTGCATATATAAGTTTTAATTTAGATATCTAAATTGTTGGGTTTTGTACTGTTGCCATCGCTCTATCTCGATTACGAAGCACAACGTACAACTTTAGAGTTCAGAGTTTTACAAAAGAATATATTTTATCAAGAATTCACTCATATATATATACAAGATTATATGTAGGTTAAAGTATTTTTACATATCACATTCTTTCACCATATTAGTGGTTTACAATTTGGTACATGCAAAACTATTTGTTACTGCAGGGAGTTTGCAGTATTCAGTTCGAATGTTCTTTAATATCTTTCTTTATAGATTAATAGTAATATTTTTAGTTAAGTCTATCACAACATATAACTCTAAATTATAAATGTCATCATAGTACTTATGAAGATATCAACAGAATATCAGAGTATATTCTAACATATATTTATTATAATATTATTTACATTTTGATCTTTGGATAAATACCACATGGCTAAAGCCCCTTACAAACGAGCAAGTTTTCCTTGACAAGTTCTTTGTCGAGTTTACTTGTTCGTGTGTACGGCAAACAAGTTTTTTTCCATCACCTTTTCCTTGACAAGTTTTACGAGCCCGTGTATTAACGACACAAGTGAATACTTCATGTTTATAATGGCAATGGCCGCTCAACTAGATCGAAAATAAGTGTGCAGTGGCGTACTGCGCATTTCCTTGTCAAGTTTTCCCTGTCGGCCATACAACACGGACAATTTTCCTTGTTCGAAAGCTGGCGTGACTAGCTTTTGAACAGGGCTCCTTGTAAAGGAAAACTTGTCAATTTTGTGCCGTACACACAGGCAAATAAAACTTATCAAGGAAAACTTGTCAAGGAAAACTTGCTCGTCTGTACGGGGCTTAAATTTCATATTGCACGGCTAACTTAGGCTAACTTGGCTAACGCCTTCTATGGCCTTCTATGGTCTTCTTCTGTCCTGTTCAAATCAGTTCTTTCGAACAAATGATACGGTAGTGCTTCTCCCTAGATTCTTCTGCAATCAAAACACACGTTGTTGCAGTGTGCATCACCTGACGCTATTGCTAGACTACCAGCAACAAAACTAAATCGCGATGCAGAGGAGCTTTGGACAGAATATTTTAGAAATCAGAAACATGGAAGTTTGAAAGATTACCTGGTTCATTGTTTGGGAAAGAGTAAAGATACTGCAGAAAAGGATGGTTCTCTTGTCCAGGTCAGTCTTCTAATACTGGATAAGACTGCATTCATGCAGTTTTCAATATATATGATTTATTCTCATGAAGCCTATTGTTTAGGAGAAATTGACTTCTATATGTCTACTGCCCATACAAATGTGAAGCAGCCTAAGTACTACAGTATAGATACATTAACCAGTACCGGTTCAATCGAAAAGTTTGATGTTGTCGGAGGTTGACATACACAATTTAGCCGTTTTATTTTATGGATACAAAAACATTTAAGAATAACTAACATGCTTTGATAAGTTATTATGTGAAGTAAATTCTGTACATTCCTGTACAACTCGTGAAGTATCTCAAAACCAAGGTGAAGAAACGAAAATCTTTAAAAGAGATATGTTATGTATATATTTGAGACCTTATCCTGCAGGAGCAGTTGCGAAAAATGCAACTCTGGCAGGTATCAAACCTGCTGCCCTGCGATTCCGGTGCAGCGCTTTGCCAACTAATAAAAAATATTTTAAAACTTTTTTGTCAGATAACCACACACTCTCGACTGTTATCACAAGCAAATTCACGGGCCATAGCGTTAGCTGCTGAGTTTACAGGTCCACGGACTCGTTGTATTAGCCTTCAAGAATTTCATACAGAACAACAATTCACCAAGACATTAGAGTAAGTGTTGACGTTACGTATATAGGGGCACAATACTTCTTCTTGTAGGTAACTAAATAGTAATAAATATGCCTAGTCAATTTGCCTTTGATCAAGTGTAAAATTCATGCATGCCCAACATAAATTTAAGAACGTAAATTTAAGCCTACGAAAACAATATGTTGTGTATAAGAAATATATTACAAGGCATTTCTTTACTACTTTATATCTATTTGAATCATCAAAGCTAGGCTAACATTTTGAACAAAAGTTAGTACATGCCTTATGATAAAACTTTAATCAACCTATCTTTATCATGAAATCGTTAAACGTAAGGGTTCAGCGTCCGCCATCGTGTAGATATAAAAACAGCATAAAGTATAGAGAAATACTTCTCGACGTTTTGAGCGATGGCTTTCGTTTGTAGATTAATAGGTAAACAGAGACAAACATGCTGCTCTTTTTGTTAAGCTACGAAGGCAGTCATGTAAAATGAAAAGAACCGATCAAAACAATTAACGAAATATGTCAAAACAATATGTAGCCTGCGCACAGGTGCCAACCCAGTTTGAGGCTGGATGCCTGCACATAGGCGAGATGATGACAAAACATCATCTATAAAACGCCGTCAAAAAGGTTATGAAAGTATGAGATTTGATAATGTGATGGCGTGGGTGGATGTATATATACTGTTTGTGCCTGCTATGTGCAGGTAGTTTCAAATCATAAGCGAAATGAATGGGAGTCACTCAACCAGAATAATTGGGGTGAATGACGCGCCAAGTTTCAGTAAGGGACGTTGTTCCCGCTTTTTGCTGATATGTTTTCCACCAGTGATGAGACGAATAGTACAAGCACACCAAGCGCGTGACTACCTTTGTGGCTATACTATAAATGCGGCGTGTTTGTCTGTATCTTCGCACTACCTTTCCTAACGAAGGGCCTTTGTCTCTTAAGACCGTTTTCCACTTCAAACGTATCGTAACGTACCGTAGCAGTTTCTTTTGTGTCGAAATCATTAGTTCTACCCGAGTGCTGTGGAATCAAAGCCATACGCTACGTTTCTGTACGGTACGATTGAAGTGGAAAACGGCCCTTAGGCTGAGTGAAACTTTACTCAATGGTCAACATTCCCGCTGGATAATTAACAATTATTGGATGAGGTTGAGCATGATATTAAACAATTATTGGATGAGGTTTTTGTGATATTTGGAATTATCAAGGTCAAGGTAAGTGTTATCAGGCGAAGCCGAAGGCTGAGACTGATAACACTTACCGAGACCTTGATAATTCCGGATATAACAAAAACCGAATTCAATAATTGTTTTATTATACATTGCATTGTCATGAAACTCCTTCGATGAACAACGATTTAAATTCTGTCGCACAAAACAACGTTTGGTTCTAAAATATTGGGGTAAAAACCAATTATAAAAATAAAACAAGAACGACAAAATATTAGAAATCTAATATACTTACTATAGTTCTGATAAAAGTTTCAAAAGAGTGTATTTTTTACGCAAAAACTTTCAAAAAGACATCGTTTATTCATGTTGTTTTTTCTGGTTTTTATTCTTGTATGTACAGCTGCCGCTCGCTAAAAAAGTACGTACTGCTGGCTCAACCTACAGATAACTGAGTTATCTGCTAGCAGATAACTCAGTTATCTGTAGGTTGCGCGATTCCCATATTTAACTGTAAGCAATTAGCCAATCAGAAGACACACAGTGACTACAATGTATAATAATGATAATTATCGAGCCGAAGTTTACGTTATCTGCCGAAGCGAAGCTGATGCGGATAACGCAAACTGAGGCTCGATAATTCTCGATGTCATGCGAAAACCGAATTCAATAATTGTTTTATTATGCATTTATAAATGCAGAGGCCTTTAGAGAGTCTTGCAGGGAAAAAATAGCCGCAAAAAATTACGTCACCTTTCAATGTCGTGTAGGTGGCAAGACATTGAGAATTATCTGTAGGTTTTTAGCCAATCACAATCGAGATTGCATCAGTAATGCATAATAATTACATTTAAAAGCATCCTATGTTTTTTCTTAACTTTTCTCTAGCGACTTCTTTGTTGCACTTGGTGGTGCTGAAGGTCTTCTGCTCGTTCAATGTGATAATGGTGAGGCGAACTTCAACTTAATCGCCTGTTGTCGATATCTTGTTGATGACACCCGGCGTCGTGCACTGGAAGGCTTTGGAGTTCCTGTGAAACCTATCCATATCATCTTTATTATTCAGTTACCAAAGATTTCGGGAGGATGTCAACATTTTGTAGGATTTCAAGGTGGAAAGTGGCAGTCAGTTCATATTGACGAGCTTCTTGAATCGAATGAGCAGCTTCCGCAGATTGAACAGCTTATAAATCGCTCAGTAAGTGATCTGTTTCAGCCAGCAAACCCTGCAAGAAATGATGACATTCAAGACATGGATGTTGATGAAAATCCTGATGTTAGTTTACCGAGTGGTAGCACAGAACTACGTGTGGAGAACACAGAGTTAGAGGTAAAAGAAACATGCAGTATATGACATAGAACAAGGGCGAAAATCCATCTCAAAGGGTGGGGGAATGGAGCCTGCTAATATTTATGGAGGCATGTGACACGTTTAAGGTTTTCAAGGCATTTTCG
Source organism: Trachythela sp. YZ-2020 (assembly GCA_016169945.1). Classification (NCBI taxonomy): domain Eukaryota; kingdom Metazoa; phylum Cnidaria; class Anthozoa; order Malacalcyonacea; family Clavulariidae; genus Trachythela; species Trachythela sp. YZ-2020. Next base: position 304,000 of record JADLSH010000164.1, on the reverse strand, counting down.
CATCATTTATAGTCACTTCCCGACAGGAGCGTAATTTGGGTTTAAGCGTAAATGTGGGGTATTCGTTTTTTCCAATTAAAGGGCGTGGTCATGATATAACGTTAAAGGACCGACCAAAATCAAAACGGTCTATTGGGGCCCCATGCCGCTACCGGGAATGCGCGGGTATCGAGTGCCGAGGGCAGTAGGGGTTTTGGAATCTAGAGTCTCTGAAACGCCATTTTATGCACATGCGATTTTACATAATTCTGATGGTCAGAAAATGTCGTATAAGCAAAAGTGAAGAAAAGTGGGGGTATACTTACATATTAATCCCCCTCTGCCCAAATAATGAGGGGGGTTCATCCACTCCATCCCCCCAGGATTAATTCAATTCAATTCAATTCAATTACGTCTCTATTACAAATAGTGGAGTTGCAACAAACGTGCAACTTTACAATTGATATGTAATACAAAAGATTAAATTATTTACAAAGTTATTTACATATTAGTCAGATTATACAATATAATAAAATATTAAAAATCATTAAAAAGACATTTATTTAAAAAAGATTGTTTAAAGCGTTCTGTATTTACATGTGGCAACATAAATGGATGATCACGTTCTCTTAAAGGCCGTTGACGTTTTTCTGGTAACAACTCGTACAGACAGGATTGTTCATGATTTTTTTGAACAATAATCGATCTCTCTCCTCAATCATCTCAGCCATTGAATGTTTTTTTAGAGTATATCCATATCGGAAATCACGATTGAAAACTTGTTGATTTGATCTACATACTTCGCTTGCAAAGCAGATCCCCATACTTCGATTGCGTAATAAAATAGTGACAGGCTCAATGAATCAAACAATTTAGTAAGTTCGCTTTGCGAGTATCCGAAGAATTTACAGACTCTCAAGATGTACATTCTGCTTCCTGCCTTCGACAACAAGCTGTCTGCTTGCTTATCCCAACAACGTGGGTTTTCCTGAAAGGTGACACCGAGTAATTTCAACCACTCTTTACGCCGTATTCCATTGAATAGGAGGAGGAGGTGTAACAAGTGAACGACTACATAGTAGCATTTCCCATGTTTTTGACAGATTAAGTGTCATTCTATTGCTTCTTGCCCAACTCTCAATGTTAGTTATCTCGTCTAGCCGAATCGCCAGATAGCGTGACAGGAGCACTCACTGTCAAATCGTCAGCAAATTTAACCAAATTGTTCTTTTGTGGATGTTTAACCTTAATGTCATTGACCATTAACGAAAACAAGAAGGGACCAAGAACTGTACCTTGCGGTACTCCTCTGTTAATACTAACATAGTTGGTAACAGTTCCATCTACAGCAACTCTCTGTTTTCTACTCGATATGAAATTAATGAGCCAATTAATAATATATGGATTAAGATTTGTTGATTTCAGTTTCTGTGCTAAAATATCATGGGAAACACTGTCAAACGCTTTACTGAAATCGAAAGATATTACACGGACGAAATTGGCCTTATCGTCTAGCCATTTTAGCCAATAATGCTGACACTTTATGAGAGCTGCAGTAGTGTTTGAGTTTTCTCTATAAGCATACTGATGCCTATCAATAATCGATTTTGAAGGATGACGAATCTCTCCTTGAAATATGATCTTTTCAAAAAGTCTCATGATAACATTAGTCAGCGATATTGTTCTCAGTTGGTTACATTCGATTAGCGGAGATTTCTTTGGTATTGGGCTTAGGTTATCCAGCTTCCACAAACTAGGTACACGTTGTTGTTTCAAGGAGGAATTCAATACATTTGTAAGAACTGGTGCAAGATAGCAGGCGAAATCTCTCCAAACCCGATATGGAATACCATCCGGACCAGATGATGTTTGTTTCTGTCTCATCATAAAATTTTCGACAGTTTTGATATCAACGGCTGGGATTCGAGTTCCTTCAGGAATTCTCAATAAATCAGGTCTCACATACTCGTTATCAGTGTTTATACCTTGAAAATAGGCATTCATAGTTTCTGGATCGATAATGTTGCTGATGTTTTCCGACCTAGACCCTCTACCAGTAATTTTGTTAACCGTTTTCCACCATTTTCGAGAGCCTTGTCTGTAATTAATTTTATCATCGTGAATAGCTTTGACTTGATTTTCTCGAATCCCCCCCACGCACACAAATAATTGCCAAACAAGCAAAATACACGTCTACTAAATGAATATTTCATTTGTTATAAATGCCAAAGCTTTAAGCATAATATTCTAAACAAAGCCAAAGTTATTTTCTAAAATAGTTATTTACATGATATTGTTTATAAATGTTTCGATCCATGTCGACTATACGACACCTGCGAGAAAATGTTATACGTAGTTGCTGCAAAATTGTACGCAAGTTTAAGTTTATCTATAAACTATCTATTTTGACATCTATAGAACTATAATATATAATAAAATATATATAGACTAATATATATAAAATAACTATATGTAAGTATTATATATATGACAGATAATTTTAGCATTTTGACCATACCGAAGTTGTTCGAATAAAAACTGTCGCGCTAATACATTGCCAATACACTTTGTTTAATTGTGTAGGATTCCGATGAAAAAGAAATTGATCAGGAGAAAATAAAACCAACATTGTTGTTGAAAAATTGTCTACAAGCTGCTGCAGCAAGAATTTATGATGAGTCAGCGGAGGTCGACAGAGCCACGAAACGTATCGAAATATTGCTTGAATGGTTGCCCGAAGATGACTCACAAGAAACAGGTTTGTAAAGTTTATAAATATGTATTAACCAATCCAATGTTACCGATCATGCGTAAGAAAATTTAATGCAACGTAAATTAGTAAGGTGGTAATCTACCATCAAATTTAAAAATAACTCCTTTTGCTCTAGTTTGAACACACTTCAAGCCTTTACCATAGTTCTAACCATGATACAACTTTTCCACCTTCTGAAGGCATGCTTAGGCAAGCTGCATGGGCACTCCTCTTACTTGCACTGTGCCTCTGGTTGCCTAGTATATAATGAACGCCTCAGCAGGCATCTTTTTTTGTGTAACCTTGTTAGTTGATTTAACAAGTTGATTTAACAGTAGGTGCTCAGAACAGATTGATGTGAAAGTGCTTTAATTTGTATATTTACTCGTTCTATTTATTGAATTACCCTTACAATCTATTAAAGTTAATAACATTAAAACTGAAATTGCTGTTTTAATTTCAATTTTTAGAGCTTTCCGAAATTCTTGCGGCTCGTGTTTACGAATTACTCCAGGAACGAGACGAGAATTGTTCTCGAAATCAGAGACTCTGGCTACAGCACGAAGCTCTGTGTCAAGGCCATCTTCAAGAGACTGGAACATTCAGAAAAGCGTTATGGCAGAAACTTTCCTCAATCGTTTCTCCAATGTTATCTGAAGTGATAGCGTACTGTGATCGAAATCACAATCTCAATTTGCTACGTGAAGGGAAGGAATGGAAAACAAGATTGTGGTTCGCAATGATTAATGAGGAACAAGTTACGCCCTTGAGTTATGATTCTCTTATTTCTCCTGTATCGCGTAGAGTAAGAGAAAGAGCTTGTGTTCTGAGTACAGGAGCTGGAGGACATCGTTTCAACGGGAAATTTCCGTTTTCATGGATTATTAAAGATATGGTTAACGTTCTTTTGGTGAAAGTTGGAGGTGAGTATATTTTGCAAGAGCAGTACGTAATAGATTTTTCAGCGTAATGAAAATTTTGAATTTTTCTGCGAGATTATTTATTCCTTTTTATACAATATATTTCCCCCAATCCCACATTGCGAATGAAGTGCCATTGGGGCGAATGTCCAGAAGTGTTTTAGTGGCGCAGGATTAAGGATCCTTGTGAAACCTCTGTAACCCTAACGGCGACAAGCTTACTAGTTGTTCAGTGACCTTCTTAACAAAATTTAGGGGAAAACACACTCCCAAAATAGCATAACTCCATCCTGTTATGAAAGTAAACTAGAGACACTCTCGCTGTGGTGTATGTCTTTGCCGATCGCCCCTCGGTTTTTTCGTCAATGCCCAACTTCCTGTGCATCCATAACTGAATGGAACGCATCATATTATGAATAATTTGGTAACTCGCCCACTATTCTTAACTGTCACTTTTACCAATTTGTTAAGAATAATGTTCTTTTTCATTCAGTTCCTGTTAAATAATTCTCCAAGATTGTTTGGAAAAATATATACGGCATATTATATTTCTGTAGCGTAAGAATATTTTCTTCTATTTTCTTCTATTTTATAGCCGATCCTTCCAAGACATTAGTCCAATTAAGAGGTATTTTTTACTCGTCACCACTTGGAAATTTATTAAAACCTACATTTGAGGACAAAAATATTAAAGACGAAGCAACAATGAACTACATGAATGATTTCCTGCATATGATGTACAAACCTATAGTGGAGGGTGAATTGCAGGTAACTGAGATTAATGCCGCTGTTATATATTTCTTGGATAAAGATTTATCTATTTCTCCAACAAACCTAGCTAATGCTGAGTGTTGGGTTCCAGTGTAGGTAGCGATGAACGATATGAGCTTGATGACGAGCTTGGTTGAAGGATCTAACTTCCTGAGAAATATAAATTTCTTCCGAATTTCTGCATGTGCATTTATACAAATTTTGTTATCAAATTGTAATTAATTGCTATTCAAAATCCCAGTTGAAGGTCGAACGTATAGTAAATTGAGGGGCAGTCTTCAACACGACCAATTTGACGCATGAATACACAACCAATTTGAATGAAATATCAAACTCTGGGTTTGGTGTATTGACCGAGCGATAAGTAGTTTAATAAATGCTTGCAGCAAATCGGAGGTATGGCAGTTTTTGCTATAACTGAATGGGTGAGGATAGTAAGGTAAATAATACGGTATTTATGGCGGTTGCCAGCAAATATTTTCTGTATGGCTTCTTAGGGCTTCTACATAGTCTCTAAGTCTCTCCGTACTACTACACTGTAATTGCGGCATATGCTCGTTTACTTGGAATAGATGAAAGGAACGGACTCACACCATATGGAAGAAATTAGTTGCAGCTATTTGGACTACGACCGCACTTGTTTAAAGGCAACCAATTTACTGAAATATAAATTACTTGTAATTGTCTAATCTCGAATGTATTTTCTTTTTCAGTTGATATACGATGCCGTGCTTGCAGCTGCGCGACAACTACATCAGTCGCTGTATGAAAACGAGGAATTTGAATTGGATATTCCTTTTATTCATTTTACCTACTCCTTTATCGAATCTCGTTTGGTCAACTTTTCTGAACTTGTTCATGCTTCTCCTAATCTGGTTGGAAAGATTTTGAGCCTACGTGATCGGTTGAATGATGGAGAAATGGTTAGTCATAGTGACATCGTCATATTTAAACATTAATGAAATTATTTTCCAATTCCACTTCTTCCTATAACTGTTTAAGCCAGGGCGCTTATATACTGGGCGGTGCAACGGAGATAGGAAAACTGATCGACGTGTGATGCGGGGCCTGGTGACGAAAAACGTTTTTTTACCGGCCAGCAGTTGACTTTAAGAATAACATTAGTCTATTCCTTGACAACCGTTGCTAGGTACAAACAAACATGGAGGCGGCCAGGCGAGGCGTTAAAGATGAGCTTTTACAGGCGTTTTTGCAGCATGTTTAACATTCGGTTGAAGTTTATTTGTGGTGGCAGAAATTGAGAAAGATCCGCGGAAGGAGGTAATTGGTTTCGAAAGGGAATCCCCTGTAGTGTCTGACCACTATATCTTTATAAACAGTCGTGGGAGAAACTGATTTTTCAGTTTCATGATGGCATGATGCCAGTAAAAGTGAGATATATCGAAGTTTTAATAAGATCAATTATGGCAACAGGTTTTTCAGCACTTTTGGTCTTCAAAGATATTCTCTTCATTTGCAAGTAATTTCCAATTTGTGCCTTCAACAAAAAATTGAACCAGTTTGCCAGAATTTTACATACTGTATATTTGTAAAAGCTCATCTTTGAATGCCTAACAAAATTCTCATATTTGTTGGTGATTTATGGTCAAGAAGTGTTTGCAAAAAGGTACTAGAGAAGTCAACATGGAACTATTGTGGACATTAATTTTGCACTAACCTTAAAACTTTCCCAAAAATACAAGCCTATGCCAACTTGTTAAAGAATTTTATATTCCTATTCTGGAATAAGTGTAGCACACACACACACACTTGATATAATAGACTTCAATACAACTACAGTACACAACAAGAAACATAATTTCTAAGGTTGGACTTTTTATTGAACAAAACTACATAATTACATCTGGAAAACCCATATAGATTCCATGTAATGTTCCTAAAAATTATGTATCAGTATTTCAAATCCAAGCATGCGCTCCCCCATTTTCTAAGATGGAGAACAAAAGGGAGGGAGAATTATCCATTGTCATGGACAGTAGCCGACATGGATGAGCAAGGAGGTAGTGGTTTCCTATCAAGTCTCTGAAAGAAAGCAAATTAATTCAGTTGCCACGTTTTTTTCCTGGTATGAAAGCTTGATATCATATTAAATTAAGCAAACTGGCATTAACTTTCAGCCAACAAAAGTAGGGTTGGATATGTTGCAACCAAATATTTTTAATGTGTCCACCACTGTATGGGGACAACTTGACCTTAATCTAATTTCTAGCACTTTTCATTACTGTTACAGTAGCTGTATGTATTTTGAATGATCTACTCCTGGGGAATGGATAATATACAAATGACTGTGCACAGTCCAGTGGGACTTACATTAAATTTGACATACACAAAATTATCTTTACATACTGTATAGTAACATGCTGTAGGCCAGTGTAGGGTCATAGTACTGTAGCCCAGCAAATACACTGTTTAGCTCACAAAAATAGCTGTAAAACAATTGAAAAGATGCTTGTCAACAGAGGTGGAAAGTCTGGACTAGGGCATATACTCTAGTTTTGTTATTGCTCATCAGTTAATTATTAACTTTACACATTTCTGTGAAAAGTTTTCTGCAAAAGTTCAGATCCAAAAATATTTCTGGGAACTAGAAATGCCATGGCATGTCATGTTTTTAATTTGTGGGTTTTTAAATTAACAACTGGAATATTAACCACTCCACAATATAGTAAGGCATGACATAATGCTGACTTCCATGGATTGGTTTACGTGCAGACAGGGGGGGCTATCGGTGTATTAACTAACCAACTTTTTAAATCCATTTATCGAAACCTAGAAAAAAAATTATAAGAGAAACAGGTTGAAGCATTTTGTTTTGTTGAAGTAAATATGCTGCAGGAAAAGTTTCACTAGCTGAACATGTTTCATTACTTTAACACGTTTACAACCCGAAGAGGACAAGTCTAACAAGGGTATTTTACCATTGACAACGTACATTAAAAACAAAAAACATACAAAAACAACAGATGATCGCACAATCGCTTACTAGTAGTACGCAAATTTTGTAGACGCCATCATTTGTATTTCCATAGCAATCATGCCCAGATCAATGGCAATCAATGTTCGAATGAAAATAATGCATTCTTTGATAGGTAGGCTATCTTCAAAGGTTAAAATCGATAAAATTATCCACTCCGAATCACGTTGTTTTGACAAATTATAAGAAGTATATACATTGGCAGTTTCACAACAAAATTTCAAGGTGTAGAAAGTTTTTAACATAACAAGCGCTCGGTATATCTTCAATATGTCGTACTTTGCTAAGCAGGTCTAAGTAGGAATAGTGTGCCACAAATTGCATTCATTTCTTTCCAACATCCGTAGGATTTAGGGTAAATAACGAGGCAACAACAGGGAAGGACAAGACGCTATATTTGGGTCACTTGTTTACTTGAGATACAAAATCGAAATTTTTAAGGCATAAACATATCATAGATATCTTCAACTTACCAGAAATTTTATGCCGTAGTCTTGTCGATAACACACCAGGCGCTCGTAGTGAAAAATATACTCCATTGAAGTAATATGCGGCATATTTTACCATATTCTGGATGTAAAACCACATGTATATGATAAAGAAGTACCATTTGATCTTCTATTAAAAAATAGCCGTCTCACAATAAAAGGTTTCAGAAAAAATAACGACAATATATAGGCACACAAAATTGTCTATTTTCTTCAAATTTGCAAAAAGCACGCTCGTGCCAGTCCTCTTCCGCATCACACGTCGATCAGCGCGACATTAGCGCGTTGCGCCGCCCAGTATATAAGCGCCCTGGTTTAAGCTGACGGTAACGTGATTTATATCCTGATGTTGCAGATAGACTACCGCGAAAAAACGTTTCGTTGTTTGGTTTAACAAAAACAGAGAACTATACGTAAAACCTAAAACATTTAATGTTGTGCTATTAATTGTTTTAGTGAGGGCTAAATTATTTTATTTAGTCATTGATTTAAAGGGATATGGCAATAAAAATATTTAATATTATGTGGAAAAGCTTTTTCAGCTTTTTCAAATCTTGCGTAGTTCTTGAAGTATTTTGACAGAAATCGTCATAAATCAGCGAGCTATCCGCCATCTTGGATTGTTGTGGATATGCATGTTACGTCACAAGAATTGTCACGCAAGAATTTTACATAGTAAACCAATGGCCAAAATTATACTTCGGTCACTATTTCAAATACCAAATTGACTGACAACTTTTTAAACATCTACTAATTGTTATTTGGTCACCTAGGAGTAGTTTTATATGGCTAAACCTGCTTGTGACGTCACTAAAACCACCGTTAATGAGGTCAAAAATTAGTCCAAGATGGCGGACAGCTCATTGTTTTCAGTCAAAATATTTCAAGAACTAAGCAAGGTACGAAAAATCGGTAACGGAGATTTATATACCGGGTGGCGCAAAAAAAAGTACGACTGTTTAATTTAGTATAACTTAAAAATCAGTTCATATAGTTATAATTCAGCGATGTCTAACTTAAATTTTGATATATTCCATGTGCATTTTCAAGCAATATTGACTGACATAGCTGCGTTTAAATTTGAGTAAACATTTTTGGAACTGTCGAGAATTAGCTAAAAACGGCCTATTAAACTAATTTGATAACCGGTACCATTTTACCGTAAGTATTATTTCAATGAGGTGAAGTTGAAGTTAGAAATTTTTCTTGAATAGATACGCTCTTTTATTCTAACATTTGGCCTTCTAACTTCAACTTCACTTCATTGAAACGAATATTTACGTAAAGTGCTAATGGTTATCAAATTATTTGAATAGGCCATTTTTAGTTGAATAGGTCAGTTAGACATCGCGCCACCCGGTATAATTTTAAAAGTTCTTTCAAATGAGACAAACAAAATTTATATTGCCAAATCCCTTTAATTGAGTGAATTATTAGATTTGAGTAGATTGCCACTGACTTTATTAGTGCTTCGTACTGCCCCCCAGTTTTAGGAAAACATCTTTATGGCTAAGAACACGTGATCAATTATTTAAGCCGTTATAAAACGCATTAGTTCGATGACTCTCAGTGTCATTCAAAGTTTTAAGACGCATGCAAATTTTAAGAAGAACTACAGCAAGGTCGTAATTCGCTTGAACGACATCGTGAATTCAATTGATATTGCTTTTTGTACGGCGGCCAATGTCTACCTTTTAATTTTGAACGGAGTATTAGGCCCATTCAAATGTACTGATTTCCGTTAAAATGTTTTTACCCAGATCCTTGCAGTGCTTCCACAGCGGATCACAAAATTAGGCCTATGCTTAAAGTTAGGAATGCACTTCACGATTCTGATGTTTGTCTTTAATACATCTTTTGTTCACGTAATGCTTCTTCACAATAATTTTAGATTCTGGATGCGGTCGCACTTGAGTGTTGCTTGCAGCAATTGGAACCAAGACCTAAAGATATTGAAAACGGCGATAATAGATTGATTTGGTGCAACCGTGTTCAATGCATTCGCCCTATCATACAAGTTTTGAAAAGTTTGATTTCAAGACCATCGCAACAACAGAAAGAAAATGGTGAAAATGAGGCTAGATTTAATGCTCAACCTTTTGGAGAAAAATCTGCTCATATTGTACAAAACTGCAGGTGGGTACTTAACCGGTGGATAATTCTATATTCGGTCTTCTGGAGTGGGGTGCTTTTAAATACATGCGTAAAAGTAAACAAATATTCAACATGCTCCACTAATAGACCTGCCTATGAATTTAGATCTTGTAAAATGAACAAAGTGTTCATTATTGAGCCCAACCAAAATGGGCAAAAATAAGGAAGGTGGGTGGGCATGTAGTGGTGATCCTGGGCCATTCATGTACCTTCAGAAATCTAAAACAGTATAAGAGCAATTTTATCAACACTACTATTTGCAAGTCCGCCATGGAGGACATACAGGAATTTAGATCATCAGATATACACTAAAAATATTATCTATTTAGATAATATGTGAAAATGTCCAGGTCATGCTATTGGGTCAGATGATTATACCTTCGACTGCAATATTACTAGTATATTGAACTATAGATTACATTATATAAGGTAGTCTTATAATAGTGAGCCATTCCATTCCATGCCAAACACATACCTAATTTCGCTTCCGTGATCGCTATACATTTATTAACGCCAGAATGTTAAATCTACATGGTTAAAAACTGACATTACTCACTCAACCGATAATCACAGTAAATATTTGATTTTAAGGTCATTTTTTAAAAACATAGATATTAATGGACCAAGACTATGCTTTACGTGTACGTTGTATTTTTGTAGAATGATGTGGATACGCCTGGATGTTGTACGCATGTTTATTGAACATACATGTCCACCCGGTCGGTCAACCCATCCAGCTGATGCACAGAACGCTTTTCAACTGTGGAAGGTAAAGCTTATTCTCCATTCCAAACTTGTAACGAAACATAGCAAAACTTCCGACTATGTTTTGGGAGCACTAGAGCAGAAATAATGACGTAGACACCAAACAAATGGCTCCAGTAGGTTTCTATGAGGTTGATGTCGAAAGCATCTTTAAGGGCTAACGTAGGTTAATATTGTTGGAATTCTTGTATGCACGAAATCATAGTTTTCAATGTTAGAAAAAGCCATTAAAAACCAGAAAACACTTAGAATCAGGGATGGTCAAACTTAAGTGCAGATTACAATAATATTACAAGAGTATGTAATTTGTAAGAATGTAATTTGTAAGAAACTTACATAATTTATGCGCATTCAAAATTGTTAGATATTATGGGAATTTTGTTTCAGAATTGCCTGGGAGTCAAGTTGTCAAGAATATTGATGTCAATCTTAATAATTAAATTATAGGTTATATACGCTGCTGACAGACCAACAGCATTTTTTGGCAGATTTATCGAGAGGTTAAATAACCATATTGACGCATTTCTGTTTTGAAGTTTGCTGTCATTACGGGATAACCTGCGGTTGGCAGGGCTGAAGGAACAATCTACAACCAGAGTTTTTAGAAAATTCGTACCCTATTCGCCCGCATGTAAGCGCCCCCAAGATATAAGCGCATGCGCTTATGTCCGGATATATGCGCATGCGCCTTTAAGTTATTAAAATCTGAGTGCATGAGATTGTTCAACAAATACTGATCGAAAATAAAGCACACAAGGATAACTTTAACGAGTAAATAATGTTCTTACGGCATCAAATATTGGCTTCCAGTATAAAAATATCACTCCCATACGTTATTGTTAGTTTTTATTCTTTTATTGCTATTATCTATTACACTAGATTTTGTTATCTTTCTATTAACTATGATTAGTTGCTTATTTTGAATGAGAACAGGGGTGCGCCTATACAGGGATTTTTATAGGTGCATGCGCCTCTAAACGCCGATTCTCACTCGAAAAAACCTCGAAAACTCGTGAATATCCGCTTTTATTATATGGATATGGGTGTTTTACCGGAAACTAAAACACTCATATTTTCCATATTTCACTAGTGAAATATGAAAAAAATATGTAATGCGTGTGTTTCATCGCGCGACCGTTTCCTCGCGCGGTTGTCAAATAAAGACTGTTCTTATTGAGTTTCTTTTCATTTTTGTCCATATAATAAAAAGAACATTACACGGCGGCTCGAAGATATGAATATTATTTTCTCGTGTTAAAAACAATATTTTACTCACTCGCTGCGCTCGTTCGTAAAATATTGTTTTTACCACTCGAAAATAATATTCATATCTTCTCGCCACCGTGTAATATCCTCTATATATATAGGTGCATACGCTTATATGCGGGGGAATAGGGTGTAATATGCACTCAAGATTTACATATTTTTTAGGCTTTAGGAGAGAATCCTGACTTTTCATCTGTCCATACTATGACGGTAATTGAGAGATTCCTAAAGGGTTGCAGCGATAGAGTGAGCAAACGATTCATCAAGTACGTATTGAATGCTGAACTTAAAAGTGTGTTTTATACAGTGTCCGAAAAATGATGCCCCTCCCCCCACCCAAACACTATATTTTGTAGTATTACTATGTTTGCTTTAATGGAAGTTTTAGGTTTATATATATTGTATGGAATAACTATCAAATCATGCCAATACATTGATATTTGATTGATCAAAATAACCAAACGTTTGCCTTCTAGAATCATTTAAGGTGGCAACACCAGTTTTGCAACCCGTTGAAATTATGGAAATTATGTTAAAAGTATTTCGAAACTTTTAGAAGGATTTTAAAGAGAATATCTACCTATCTTCTCTAAAGCTGATTATTTGTCGTTCCTATATCATCAAGATTTCGTTTCATGTAAAAATATGTAAAATGGAGGCAAAAGCCCTGGCAAGTGAGAAAATGCCCAGTGAAACTCCTAACCCTAGAGTTTTTGTTTTCTTCACGCGAATGTCCTTACTTAATATTATTAAGTTTATAAGTGTAGAAGACTGAAGTGATGAAGATTGCTATTTTCCATCCATTTTGTCCCAAAACAGCAAATTCAGTGCATTTTCCTTTCCCTTCGCATCATTTTCATAATTTTTTACAGTAAACCAATTCTTGATGTTAGCGACTGCAAATCATGAGTTTTAAGAGTAGATACTGTAGGTAGCCAGTTGCTTTAAAAAATTCTTTCTAAAAGTTTCAATTTGGATTCAAAAAGACCGTCTTCAGGTCGGCATGGGTTCTTATGCTTAACCGAAGAAGGCGCTTGACCGAAACGTTTTTTCATAATATGAATTTACACGATTTTTTTAGATTTGACATCAGTCAGTGTGAGATTTGTAAAAGTCCTCTGCAAGATCCTGTTCAGATGCCATGTGAGCATATATGCTGTCTGCCTTGCGCAAATGGTTGGTTTGAAGATCATAACGTATGTCCTGTATGCAGGAAAGAAGTTGGGGGCGACTTCAAAATTATTATCAGTAAAAGATGCAGGTACGGTTAAGAAAATAAGATTAAAAGGTAAGGTCATCCTTCCAACATGGCGACCAAAGAGCAAATGCTCAAGGAAAGCATTTATGTTCTGTTTAATATGATACTCTATACTGCTTTTAAAACCTGAAGTAAGTTTTTCGCGTTAGGTTCGGAAAAAAACGTACCTTTTAACAGCATGTGAAAATAATGCTGATGTCAGCAATAAATATTATTTAAACCTTCTTAACTCGCGACGGAATAATTGTATCTTCTACTAACTAGCCTTAGTTTTTAATTTTTAATTGGCGATCCCTATTTTCTTTTAAAGAAATGCTCTTGAGATCCACAACAGTTTTCGTAATCGCTGCAAGTCATTCTTCATGGAGCTTGTCTCACTGTATTGCTTTGGAGAGCAGTTGCCAAAACCAGATCTAGTTCGTAAATTTATTAGCTACGTGATCAAAGATAAAAATAAAACTGAAGATTTTACACCTTTTGATGGACAAGGAATTGATGTCACACCTGTTATCAGATCTTATATTTTACAACAACTTTTGGCAATAAAGGGAAGGTATATGTGGTTGTATATGTCAATTATAATTATTAGAAAACTACCTTGATGTGTTGTTAGGATTGTTAGCCGTCATGGAAAATTGATTTTCTAGAATCCATGCAAATATTAAGGTTTACCAACTTCTTTTCCACAAATGATATTTCCTATCTAGATATTTGGGTTGCTAAATGTTGCCTGATTTTATATCGATAATGCATGTAAGAATCCTCACCCCTATAATGTGGAGATAGAGTTGTTTTTTAGCAACTCTGGATAGCGTATAGTTTATCTGAAGCTACTATTTGGAGGAGTATATAGATGTATATCACTCGTATTATGCTTGCACTTGTACAGTATTACAAATACTTTTTCACAATCATCGCATATTTGCACATCGTAGCACTTCTGCAATTGTAATACACAAGCGTATTTGATCAATAGGCTAGGTAGAACATTCGCGTCGTCAAAGGTTCATGTTTTATGAATTTTTTCTCTATAATTTTTTCATATATTCCGAACAATCTTTTTCAGACAAAATGAGGTACTGGAACATTTAGAAGAATACCTTCGTCGTGCTAATGGTTTAGCCGAACAAAGAGAACATTTTATTGAAGTTTGCGTATTGTGTGTACAATGTATGGAGGTATCAGGATAGATTATACTTGCAATATAAAAATAGAATGCGCATATTCGGTCATCAATGATGGGGGTACTTTTTCTTTCCTGGAATTTATATTCGGATTCTTAGCTGAATTTATCCCCGCAATGAAAACAAATTATTTACCAAGGACGAGTCCCTTGAGTCCTTGACCTTATGAGTCCCCAAGTCTAGCGGTTTCGGTTCAGTTGTGAACCGAGATTTTCCGAAGTTGACAAGTCTCTTTTTCTCGCTCCGCCACCCGTCGCTACGTCATGTTATTTACATTATAGTGGATCGATACATGAAGACAATGAAAGAGAGACTTGGAGCAAGTCTAATAGCATGCAGAAGTCGAACTCTTCCTGCTTTGGGTTTACCAAATTAGCGCAGTCAAGCTTGACTAAAACGTTTATTGATATTTTTTTATTTATCAAGGACGTGGAAACAGTGAAATTGCTAAAAGGAAAAGAAGGAGGGGGAAATGTACAAATCTCCATGGCAAGCAGAATACTGGAAAGAACGCTACGGACTATCAATGTTACAGCTTCACCAAACGCTCTTACTGTCGCTTGTCTTAAAGATATCGCTGGAATCAGAGCTGCATTGGATGTCCTTTCTATGTATTTGGGCGATGACTTTGCTGATAACGTTGAACGTTTCGAAGCCCTTTCAAAGTGCCTTGAAGCAGCGAAACATCTATGTAGTAATTCAAGCCGATCTGCTATTCAATTGTTTCTGTTAAAGCAGTTAGTTCGCCACGACCCCAATGGGATTGATGCTGTTAAAGAAAGATGTAAAAGAAAGGAACTTAAATGGATTCTCCCACCACAGTCGGAGGTAATACATTATATTCTTATTGCTAACGGCCTGTAACGGTAGAGGAGTTCCGGTCAAGAACTCTTGTAAAATACTAGATACTAGATAAAACATGAGTATGGCTAATCACAATGACCAGTTATAACCATTGCATGTAAATGCCCAAAACGATTAATCGTGAACATTTCGTATTTTGACGTGTATATTGTGTTTTAAACTAATCCAGCATCAAACTATACAGGGAAATTTAATTTAATTGGTTTGTCACAAAACAAAATATACAACAAAAGACATTCACATATTTAAATATACAAAACTATGTGTGACAGAAGACGGTAACAGGAACAAATTCCCTATATTGACAACAAGATTGTAGAAAAGTAAGGTGTCCAGTTATGGTGTGTATGTTCTGTCCGAAACCATGCCTGTAATTTGGTCTTAAAATATTCAGTTCAGGGAGTGATATAATGATGTCATGTTGTCACAGCAGAAAAATCTGCTCGCCGCGGGACTGTGATTCGATCAGTATTATGTATGGTATCTTTACCTTAAGGTATCAGTTGTCTACGATGACCGTCAACAGATTTTCTTAAATTGGTTGTACAACACGGTTGTTAAAATTTTGCTACTTTAAGAAACCTTTGATGTAAAACAAATATAATGAGCACAAGAAAATGCTACATTCCGGGCACAGTCCCTTAACCCTGAAAATAATTTCTTAACATACCATACGCTCGCCATTTTGTACATCAAAATCAATTTCTCCCAGGTGCATGAATGTCCAGTTGACTTTTCGGAAAGTATTATACCTTTTATTGAATTATCAATAAATTTCCGAATATTCTTTAAAATCATATTTTCTAACGCATGCGAATGTTGAGTGTAATTAAGTAAGCATGTTAACGAGCTTCTATTTCTGTTGAATTTTTAGGAGCAAGATAAGACTCCAGATACTTTCATCGTTCATCATGAAAATTATCACACTGTGCGAGAGGCTTGTGGCAAAGCAATACTAACATCAAGCATCGATGACCTAAATGTAGTCATTCAGGTGAGTTATTGTTTATAGTACGGCAATAAAGTAGTATAACCAAATCTTCGGTTTGTTTACCAATAAAATATTAGTCAAATATGATCATGTGCATCTGGGACGACCAACTAGTTGCTTTTCTATTATGATCAACTTGTACTTAACTCGTTAATTCAGTTTATACCGCAAACGGTAAAAAACGACACAAAAATCATGTCCTCTCATTCGAGGGAGCTTGCAGTTGATCGTTTTTGTCAGAACCCAAACCTGCTTGTGCAATAAAGTACTTCGCTTCCTCCTTTTCCACCACCTCCATTTCATTGGGAAATTTTAACTGCACTGTTGTAGAGTTCATACTTGAATGCATAAGAGGTTATTTTCTTGTGGTATTGTATTACGATCTTGTGGTACTGTATTACGATCGAATATTTGTGTTACAGGATTTACAAGCTCAACCATCGGCACGTTCTTGTTATGTTTTACTGGCTCTGTTCCGTGAAATAACGACAAGCTTTCCACATGTAAACAAAGAAGATAGAATTCCTTCCAGGGTAAGTTTTTATAAAGTTAATCAGGTGATCTTGTACACGTGCATTCGTCCCTATGCCGCATGCGCAGCGTGTATTCAGGTTTCGCCGTCGCGCTAGAATATTACGTCGTGTAAATAATCGGCTATTTCGGGTGGCGAGCACTCCAGAGAGCAGCAGAAAGTCTAACTGAATTCGCCAGAAAATATAGCCTTTCTAAGCAAAGGAACAACCGTAGGGGCCCCTGTCCGGGAGGGCCCCTGACGTAACAGGCAGCTTGCTGCAAATCTCAACTATATTTACCATATTTCGATTTCAAAACATCTTTATTTTTGTGCAAGAAGTTCTTGTACTTTCATTGGCTTCAAAAATGTTTATCTGATAAGCTGGACTTTCTTTAGAAAAGGAGTTTTAATAGAATGTTCGATCAAATTTAGCCAACGCGAGAAACTCGAGATTTTCTATTGCTGTATTATAATCTGAATATCGAATCTTGCTGAATTCTGCAAGGCATTTCCGCTCTTTTCCAGAGTACTTTTTCATGATTTTAGCCACACAAAAGGCGGATTACTGTAGTTAGCATGATGTGGTAATGTTCTCACGTGACCGTTAAACCTGACCAGTGTGAACTGACCTGACTACTGCATGTAAATAAACGTAGTGAATGTTTCATCATCAATTCAATTGCATTCACCATGCCCGCTTATAGGAGTAGTATCAAATCCCTCCCTTGAAAATATTAAACGAAATACCATAGGCATACAAGTACAAATCCATAGAAATTTTGTTATAAATTGGAACAAAAATTTGATTTACAGGTTTTGAAAAAGCTGAGCCAATATATTGCAAGGATTCAGTATTTACCCAACGAAGTAAGACTCTTATGTTATATTCCTAAACTAGCTTTATATGTAAAGACATATATATTAACGTGATTGTAAACAGTTTTACTAATTACATAAAAAATTAGTACAATAAATTTGCGAATATCATTCGTACCTAAACACGTCTCTCGCTGTTGTATGATTATACGTGTACTTTTCAAATCAATAATTCTTGAAGAGAATACAAAATAAATCAACGAAAACCAAATCTACATGCATCAATGAAATCTATTCATTCATATACAGTATGCATGCGTTTGATAAACACAAAGGATTCGATAAATTTAGTATGCAAATTTTTCCTGGTGGGCTTGTATGCATTGCGAGGCAAGTTTTCGCCTAAATACATCCATTAGTGAAAATCAGTATCTATATAGTAATCGACCTTAATGTTATCGTAAACAGGGAAAGATTTTAAAATGCACCGGAAAAAACTATTTTCTGAACCAAAACGTCAGGAAACAATAATTATTTTTTGTCGCATATATTCTTACTTTAATTAATCGTTTTAGTTGAGGTGTTACATAAATATATCAAAGGCGTTTATTGTAATTAATTTTAAACCATGTGAAACAAATCTCTTCTTTTTAGTTAAAGCCACTAGCTGGAAATTTTCTGACAAATTTTGAAAAGGCTAACGGCAAACTTCTACAGCTAAGTCCTCGTCAATCTGGGAATGACAGGCGGATAATTGAAGTCTTGGTTCATTTCCTTATCGTCATGAAATGTTTGCCTCAAAATCGGTTGCTTCAACCTCTTGCGAATCTTGCATTAGATCCAGCTATGATGATGGTAAGAGCTATTACTGTATTAGTATAAACGTGTGTTTCAATCCAATTTTCTCCTATTTCGATCAAATTTACCCAATCATAACTTGAACGTTTCGTAGTGTGAATTTGTGTAACACAAATGCCACATCCATTAGATCGTAATTATCTGATTTCCAGATGTATCCGTAAAAAATGAAGCCGTTACCTAATACTTTAGATCAGGTTAAAACTATGTGGGGCCAATGCATTTCGAGCAAAGGTCCGTCATTAGGAAATTAATATTAAGATGGCGGGTGACATATACGAATAATATATACGAATTTGTTTCAACACTATACAAAATCGATTACGTTGCAAAAGATAAACCAATCAAGTAAAATTAATCAAAACGAAGTGTCAGATGCTAACTTGGAGTATTATACAATTATTGGATGAGGCTGAGCATATCAAGAATTATTCAGACTGATGTCAGTGTTATCTGCCGAAGCAAAGCAATAGCTGAGTGTAAAAAGGTTTGAACGTATAATAATATATATTACTACCTACGCTAGAGTCCGAGTTAACGTTAAGTGGCTTGCTCTTTGTAGTCTTTGTACAGTCAGAAATTTCCATCCTTAAAACAGGTATAGGACTGTGTACTGGAAAATACAATTTTTGTCCATGTAATTATACCCGGATGTCAAGCACATTTACAGTTAGCATTAACTGTATAACGATACAATTTATACTCTATAACCTTGGAGACAAATATGAAGCATTTGTAGTAAAGTTGGGCGGTATTGAAATTTCAATACCGGTTACGGTATTTTTAAAATATCGCGGTATACCGGTATACCGTTAAAATCTTTTAAGGAAATGTGTGAGCTACAGTACTAGTACTAGCTTCAGCCATAACGCAGCACAAATGCACAATCTACTTAGCTCCCATATTTGGACTTTGGAGTTGTTTACGTCAAATGAAACGCTAAAATATCACTTAAATGGCTTCCAAATTTTGGCTAATTAACGATGTTCTAAAATGTTAAAATCTAATTATACGCTATTCCGCGGCCGCGCGCGCATACATTGTGTTTGTTTTTCGTTTGTGAACTTTTCTTGCTGTTTACAGTTTGATGAAATCGACTGTAAGTAAAAAGATAAACTAATGATAGTTATGATACCGGTATATCTTACAGTATACCGCCGATAACGGTATACCGGTATAGCGTCAAAACCAATACCGCCATACCGGTATCAACTAAATACCGTGAATAACTAAGAATACCGGTATACCGCCCAACTTTAATTTGTAGCTACTTAAAACTGATTTATAAAAAAAAACATTCAACAAGACAACAATATAGGAGGCCGCGGCATCTCTTTGTTCATGGCATCGGATATTACAACCATACTACTACTGTAATTATCGGCTACTTAATGTTCTTCAAAATCTTTCTCAAATGTAAATTGTATAATCTTTAATTAACAGACAACATTGTTTATCAATTGCCATTTAACTTGATCTTGATTGCTACCAAAAGTGAATACTCTTCTGCCTTCCTGGTCATTGTCAAAACCTTTATTCTGCATGTCCTTTTCCCTTTACACAAATATGTATATTATGCTTCCATCGTTTTTTTCTGTAACACAGCCTTATCCAGCTAGGTTTGACGAAGGTTTTGTCTGAAATGTCTATTATGTTTTAGCGTGAGAGAGATGCCTTCAAATGACCCTGCACAATTACCTACAGTAGGCCTTTAAATACTTAAACTGTAATCCACTTGGACTTATCCCATTGTACTCTGACAATTACTCATCTAAAACTTAGACCTGGAAAGTGCATCTGCTATGCATAAATGAAGCAAATGGCCATTCCACCACAGAGCTACTGAGGTGTTGGTGACAGCCTAACATGCTAGAAGAGATCCGTGCTGTTTCTGGTTATTGGTGGGAATGGACACGTATTGTCTAGATAGAAATTGCTCATCAGTGTCAGTGACCTTCCTTTCGTCTTATAAATTTGCCAGTATATTAACTATAATGAGGTCACACCAATATTACCACACAATGTCACAAGTCTCATTATCTAGTGCTTAAAACGTTCTTAAACTCATTAGAAGGGGTGTAAGAAGCTATATCTTTCAAGTTACAAAGGAAAAGACATTTGCTTTATGGTAAAACTACTTAAAACACCTCATGGTTCGATTTGTAAAAAATTTGACCGGTTCAAAAATCTCCTATTTGGTTGGTAAAATCGCTGGAAATTATTTCAGCCTTGGATTCGGTCACCGCCAGTTTGAACTTTGTTTTTGTCTTCGAGGTAAATAGCAAGACTAACAACTATGACAAGGTTTGACGTTAAAGTTGGGCGGTATACCGGTATTCTTAGTTATTCACGGTATTTAGTTGATACCGGTATGGCGGTATTGGTTTTGACGCTATACCGGTATACCGTTATCGGCGGTATACTGTAAGATATACCGGTATCATAACTATCATTAGTTTATCTTTTTACTTACAGTCGATTTCATCAAACTGTAAACAGCAAGAAAAGTTCACAAACGAAAAACAAACACAATGTGAATAGCGTATAATTAGATTTTAACATTTTAGAACATCGTTAATTAGCCAAAATTTGGAAGCCATTTAAGTGATATTTTAGCGTTTCATTTGACGTAAACAACTCCAAAGTCCAAATATGGGAGCTAAGTAGATTGTGCATTTGTGCTGCGTTATGGCTGAAGCTAGTACTAGTACTGTAGCTCACACATTTCCTTAAAAGATTTTAACGGTATACCGGTATACCGCGATATTTTAAAAATACCGTAACCGGTATTGAAATTTCAATACCGCCCAACTTTATTTGACGTCCTTATATTAATTTCACATCTTTTTGTTGTGTTTTGTTGTTCTCAAAAAAGTGACGATGCAAAATTATTATATGCAATATTGAAAATTTCATCAAATTGGTTTAAGTATTGTAAAATTTTGTCTTGAATATTCGTCTGTTCAAGACTATAGGACAATCGTAAATTTTGCAACCCGGAGCCAGTGTGAACGCCTCAGCAGGCGTCTTGTTATAGATATTCAAAAAGATGCTCTATCCAGTCCTATTTTTCAGATCAGTGTTGACAGTACAACATGTGTGCATTCCATAACGCTACAAAATACATTTCTATTGGTTATATAGAATGCTTTTATTCCCACAATGCCTCATGATGATGGTCCTGAAGTTATGCAGGCAATTGCCACTGGCCGGTGGTATGGTAAGTCAGCAAACTTCCTAACGCTAGACGCGACGTTAAGACCGCTGCTAAGTCTGCTTCTCTAGAATGCAAGAAATTTTATTCTTAAATTATACTTTTTAGAGTGCCCAAATGGACATCGCTATGTTATTACAGAAGTAAGTACTGTAATTCTGTAAACGTACATGTACAGTACATATATTGTATCGCAAACCCGTGTTGAATGAAGTAAATTCACAGACAATATAAAAATATCCAGCTTTTACCGAGAAAACAAATGCTTGCGATTACAGGCGTTCGCTGCAGGCGGATGTGCTGCAGTCAGAGAGGCGGGGGAGTACCCCATCTCTTCCGCCCTACAACAAACGCCTGCTGCGCGGGCAATGACCAAAAATGGCCTAAGTTCATATATTATGTCCCACTCGTCTTGTGTGTTTCTTTTACTATATTATCTTTGTAAAGTACGCTTGCACTGTAAAAAATTGTTTTGTATTTCTTAGTGTGGAAGGCCAAACCAAAGCTACACTTGTCCGACATGTAGAAGCTCCATTGGCGGCATGAATCACGGTTTAGCAGCAAACAATAGAGATGCATCCAGGTGAGCATGTGCAAAGCTAATGAAAATAGGTTTTCTATATTTTTCCGTGCGGGATGTATGGAAGTGTAAAATTTAGCTTATAAGTAATACATACAGCATGGTCGGCCATGTTGTACCACGTTAATGAACTTGTGATTCGTCTTGATGAAAAACGTTCGTATATTGTTCAGTCAAAAATGAACTTTAAGTAAATCTGCAGGATTTTGTATCGGGTATAAAAGCTCCTTTACGTAGCTTGGTTTCGGGGGAAGCGGAGGTAACGAGCCTGACCTATGAGGTTAGCTCCTTCACAGTCATGATTTCGTTTTTGTTTACTTGATGAACTTGCAAAATGGAAGAGAATATTTTATAACTATTTTTACATGGTCTGAGAGCTCGGCAAGCCCGAACGTCTA
The DNA here is from genome assembly GCA_016169945.1 of Trachythela sp. YZ-2020. Classification (NCBI taxonomy): domain Eukaryota; kingdom Metazoa; phylum Cnidaria; class Anthozoa; order Malacalcyonacea; family Clavulariidae; genus Trachythela; species Trachythela sp. YZ-2020. Next base: position 281,233 of record JADLSH010000164.1, on the reverse strand, counting down.
ATATGAGCTATGATTTTATGCTATAACCGCATCACCTGACCGTGCATAAATATGTTCAATTTCGCTTAGCACGGTTAAGCAATTCCCCGTACATGCCATAATTGGTGATTTCATTATACAAAAAAGTACGGATAAACATGTGTATGCATGGTCAGTAAAAATACTGTATGGTCTGGAAACGTACCAAAAATAATTTGATATTTCCTTTTGTCCCCAAGCCAACGTTCGGGGCGTTAGCCCGGGGCAAGGGTACTAATTCTGCTTTCCAGGAGAGCTAGAAGAGACGATGTGCCAGTTGGCTCCATATTGGCGAAAATGGCGTCGAGACTTAGTCTAACCCTTATTATAATATATGTTAGGGTTCGGGGTTGGGTGGGGTTTGGGATCAGTGTTTATATAAGTCCGTACCATTTTTAGCGATCTTGTTTGCGTCGTGTGTTGCAGTTTTGAAAGATGATTAGATCGTTCAGCCTTCAAGTGCAACAAATAATAACATATCATTTAAAGTTCAATAGGTTATTTCTCTAAAACGTAAATTTACCGATATCAAAATTGTGTGTTCACGGAGTGTAAAATGAATACAACCGGGTCGTGCGTGAAATTAGATGGCTCGACTTTGCTGGAGTTGACATTATATTTGAACACCTTCTCTAGAACGGTAATAAATTAAATTTTAAAGTTTTTCATTATAAAGGCAAAAAATGAAGGGTTTAAAAAAGCTATACGATCGACCCTGCTGCATGCTGACCAGCCCCTTCGTCAGAAAACAATAGTGAACTTTTACAAGCTACCGTGGACAATCCAATGGTCTTCAAAAAATTTTTTATTGCCATTACTTGTTAAGCACCCAAAACAATTTGTTTACAAACTAGTCGTTTCATCCATCCCAAGTACGCAACATTGCAAGTCAAAACATACATTGAAAGAAAGCTGAGGGGCAAACAGGCTATTTACCATAGTATTGGCATTCATTTATTTTGTTTCTTTAATAAAACATTTACAATGGTCAAAATTACAGTTTAATACAATTTGGTATTTCCATCCCACCTCTCATATTTTCTGGTCATAAAACATCAGCTGGTGAAAGTAACAATATAACAGGTGTATGAAATATACCTATAATCATGTACAATGTGTATTCTGTATATTGTAAGTCCATATATTTTGCAATTGTTGAACATATGTAGTTACAAGGATTCAAATACACAAAACTTTTTTTTCCGGTCAAGTACAAATAAAGCTGAGCTCCTTATGGACGCCTTTCTAATACAGTCACCTCTCTAAAACAGAAACTCTCTAATACAGACACCTCTCAACTATGGACAATTTCCAATTTCCAGACATAACATATTTTATTTCAAAAGATCTCCATAGAACAGACACTTTGGTTACCATATTAGAGAGGTATGACTGTAAAATGAGCTAGTGATGATCTATGGCAAAGTAGTGGTATATCGAATAAGTTGTTCATACTGTCCGGCACCTTGAGGTTGTGTTGATCAGCATGTCAAATTCCATCATATTTTGATTCCTTAAATTTAATTACCAACAGTACGTTGTTGCAAATGATTTACCCATTTAACTTGGTGAGTGGTGACTACAGTATTTGAATGTCAGACCGTACACAAATAGCACAAAATCATTTAAATAGCAGTTGTGTTGTATGCCATATAGAAATCAGAATAAAATTTTGCTGGACATATTAATATCTAGTCTTAATGATATAACTAATAAGAAAATATAGAACACACCATTGAGTCTTGCTCAGTTGCTCTATATTAATAAATTTTATATAAAGAACTGAAGCAGTCGGAGACTCTGAGTAAGCTTAAAGTAGCATGTGAAAATATAGTTCAACAAGTCATCTTACCTTAAAAACAAAGCATTATTACTGGACATTCTTTAATAAGATTCGGTGGGAATACTGTCTTCAATCAATATCATGTAAACGCTCAATGTTCATAATAAACTTCATATTGACATATCTTATTGAAATTGTCAATTAAAGCCCAACGACCTCTGAATCATACGTACAATGACTGGAAATTAAATATCGCACGTCGAGTATCAATATAGTTCGGAAACCAAAGCATTCTTGCTCAAAATAATTTAGCTGATTGCTGTCCAATGAGTCCATGTTTTTAATTTTACCACATATTGCCACCACTTGCACAGCCAACCGAACAGTAAGCGCCATACTCCAACAAATTGATAATAGTAAGTAAGCAAGTAAGCAGGGGTGCTTATTATCCTTACTTGCAGCTGAGAGCTAAGCTGAATTGCGAAGGACACAGCTCAACGTGACCAAGTAGTCTAATATGGCAGCCTAGGGCATATGGCAGCCACCTTTGCTCGCCATCAAGCACAGCAACGATTAGGGATTTAGGGACAACATCCCATGCGCCAGCCTGATTCCTGGAAACACGCGGAGAAAACCCACGACTTTCGGCAGAGCGTTGACTAACTCTTTTCACATGGCTATCATAAGTCGTCTCCAACGGGACTTGAACCCACGATGTCAGAGGTGAAAGGCGCGTGCTCTAACGATTGCGCCACCGAAGCCCCACAGTGCATGTATTTCTAGTTTGATATTAACAAAAAGATTTAGCGAAATCTTTGGCCCAGTTTCTAGCCTATATCATGAACTATTCGTATACAGGCGGCGGCTGTACGTGTCATGGCACCATTAATGAAAGTAGGTACGGTAAGCGTACATTTATCTGTGCAATACAAGATGTTGTTGTTGATGATGCTTTGTAATTGTTGACTGTAGTTATTGTTTGTTGGCACAACCTCTCCCCCAAAAGCATATGTTAAGGGTTAGCCAGTGTGAATTGCAAATTTTACACTTACCATAGTACTACCATAGATTCTAGTTCCTGTTGAGGATACAATTCTTAATCATTATGTTGACTTTCAGGTAACAACACTTCAACAATTTTTGAAGGCCATGAGTTAACACAAAAACGGCTGCAAATTTTACCGATTTGATTTAATTTGATAATTCGACTAAAAACGTTTGTATTTTCACGTCTATATTTCTTCGAATTTTTTACGAATATATTTCAAATTTAATTGGTGTATCGACTAAAAACGTTTGTATTTTCACGTCTATATTTCTTCGAATTTTTTACGAATATATTTCAAATTTAATTGGTGTATCTCGCATTTACAGTACAATGACTCCTATAGAAGCGGTCATGTCGATTTATACAGGGTGTATAAAAAAACGCAATCCATCTTTTATGCTTAATAATTTTCGAAATACTAAACTTTATAACAGCATTTAGGTCTTATTTTAAAGCTTGTTCTTTTTTCTTTCGAACAAGGGGTCATTTGTGTCTTTAGTGCAAGTACCAACTGCACAAGAGAAAATTTCGGTAGAACCCATCATTTTTAGGTGCCGTGTAATTATGCAAATTTACTATGTTATTTCATAGTCGCGTGTGAAGCTCTTGAATTTTCTTGTTTAAACTTCATTGTTGTCGTTACCACACGATAAAAAGTAGTAAAAACTGTGTAAAAAACATTTAAAAAGATATTGGGTTGTTTTATCTATTTGAAACTCTTAGATTCATCCTAAAATAATCATAAAAACAACATGTCGTTTACTGCCCCCATTATTTTCGTCGAATAGCGCCTAAGTGTAAACAGAAATTAGCAAGTTGGTGGAAGCTTAAACCGGATCCGTAATGCATGTAAAGTTTATTATTATTATTATTATTATTATTTACAAATATTTTACAACGGTAGCCCTTCAGAACACCTATGATCTGTTTTTCAAGAGGCCGTTTGAAACTGCTATTACATAATATTATTAGAAAACAAGAATGAAACCTAGTCAAATGTTTGTATCTGCTAGTTTTATTAAGGGATCCCGATCGATGCTATTTAGTTTACTTCTTGAGCCTATTATCATGTATTCTGTTTTATCTTTGTTTAGGGTCAATTTGTTGCTAATTAGCCATTGATGTACACATTCCAAATTTTTATTCAGATTTTCCTCTAATTCGTCAATCGATAAATTAGTATCATCAGCAAACATGCTTGCCGAAGCACCATCCATGCATTTTGGCAAATCATTAATATAAACTAAAAATAATAGGGGCCCCAAATTCGACCCCTGTGGTACTCCACATGTTATAGCACATTGCCTCGACATTGCCTGATTACTTTTACATATTTGTTTTCTGTTACTCAAATACGATCTAAACCAATCCAATGTTAATCCGTGAATTCCATAAATTGATAATTTTTTAATCAAAATATCATGATCTACACAATCAAATGCTTTCTTCAAATCCAAAAATATAACTCCATTCAAAAGCCCTTTATCCATGTTTATATACCAACTATTTGTAACTCCTAATAGGGATGTTTGTGTTGACTGTTTTTTCCTAAAACCTGCTTGCTGTTTTGTTAGAATGTTGTTGTTTTCTAGATATGCAGAAAGTTGTTGAAATATTAATTTTTCGAAAACTTTTGTGATTACTGACAAAATGGATATTGGCCGGTAATTATTGCAGTCATTTCTATTTCCTGTTTTATAAATTGGTGAGACTATTGCAATTTTCAAATCATCTGGAAAAATACCAGTACTGATTGATTTGTTAAAGATTTGAGTCAGAGAAGCAACGATTTCTTCCGCTGCATCTTTTATTAACTTAGGAGGAATCCTATCGTGTCCAGTGGATTTCGATGCTTTAATACTCTTAAGTATTTTCATCATATCATGTTCATTTACTGTCTCTAATTGAAATTCAGTGTCTTGAACAGATACGTAGCTATCAGCTGGTTTTGATAAATTAGAAATACTTTTAGCTAAATTAGGCCCAATTTTCGAAAAGTGATCATTGAGGGTGTTTGCTATATCTCGTGCATCGGTGATAGTTGTATCATTTATGATCAATTCCTTGATGTCTGTCGTCTTAGATTTTTTATTGACTACCTTGTTAATCGTTTTCCACATTTCTTTCGGGTTTTTGGAAGTGTCTTTGAAACATTTCAAGTAATATTTTGTCTTAGTTGATTTAATCTTTCTGGAGAGTGCATTTCTAGCCTGTTTGTATGCTTGGTGAATGCTGGGGGAGCCTGTCTGAACAGCTTTCTTTTTAAGATAATCTCGATGTCGCATATGTTTCATTATGTCATCAGTAAGCCATGGCGTATATTCACTTCTTACCCTCCTCGTTATTGGTGGTGCGTGACTATCAGCCACCATTAAAAATTTTGTTTTCCAATCATGCCAAAGATCATTCGGATTTTCATTATTAAAAACACTGGTTGAAAATATATCTTTTAAATCAGACTTGAATAATGGAATGTTGTAATACTTATATTGTCTAGTATTGACCATTTTTGGTGGTCTACGTGGTACAGAAATTTTCCTATGCACATAGACCATACTGTGATCGCTGATTCCTACATGTTCTACCCCAGATTTTATAATCAAGTCAGGTTTATTACTGAATACTAAATCAATTAAGCTTTTTGTGTTACTGGTAACCCGCGTTGGGCTTTCTATAAGTTGTTCAAGTTGATACATTTCTGACAGCTCAACCAGTCTATTAGTGTGTGGTTGTTTTCGTTCCCTATGTGTTAGCCAGTCACAGTTGAAATCACCAATATAAATTGATTCTTTATTTTCCGCATCCATTCTTTGTATGCATAATTCATAATCATCAAATGCTTGGATTGGGGTATTTGGTGGTCTATACCAAGTATTTATCAAGAACGATTTTGCTTTTGGTTTAAAAATTTCAACTGTTATTGTTTCAAGAGTGTCAATTGTTAAATCGTTCCTTGTTTTAAAATTGATAGTATCTCTTATATATAAGGCAACACCCCCTCCATTGCGTTTTCTGTCCTTCCGCACACATTCATATCCGTTGATGGTAATATCTCCATCACTAATTGTATCATCTAGCATTGTTTCGTTCACACTAATTATGTCAAATTGTTTATTGATTAAGTATATTCGAAATTCATCAATATGCCTAATCAAACTTCTGATATTTAAGTGACCTATCTTAAGTGACCTATCTTTTTATACACCCTGTATATAAATCGAAATTAGTGTATGGAAAGCTGTAGTTACTAGGTTTGAAGTTTCACTTCTCTTTTTAGTATCGATTTGTTATTGCATCTTAAATTTTTGATCCTCCAATCTCAGTCATTTAAAATAATATTTTTCCCGAACCAATCGTTCAAATGTAAAAAATAGCCTACCGTTGGATAGCTGAATGGCTAAGCATTAAAATGAATGCAAACAATAAAATTTTACTGTTCAATTATTGCGAAATTCACATTTTTTTATACACCCTGTATATCCACTTATCCAGATTCCAAACAGTCACCCAGTCTATTTTCAGGTCCATAAACAAAATGTTAGTATCCCAATTCTTCATAAAATGTGTATATATATATATATATATATATATATATATATATATATAGCTATAGCTCAGTACGTCTAGATACGACATGACCACCGTATTTATACACATGAGCTTGCTGTCACCAAGCGCATATGGTACAACACAGTGACGTCAATTTTTGCGTTCTTGTTCTAAATATCGATATTTTAAAATAGAAATGTCTCAAATATTTTGTATTACAAAGTTTGTTTTGGTATCACAAAACATCAACTCCTTTGGTTTGAGCCGCGAGCTTGGTTTTCCATGTACCGGGGAACATCACATCATTGTAAGTTATTCGCATCGTGACATCATATCTGCTGGTGCAGATACAATAAGGATGTGGTTTTCCCGGTAATTTTAGTGGTAACGAATCGAAATAGAAAACCGAGGCTGTTGGTTCAAATGCCTGCCAGGGAAAACCGAATATTTCCTTTAGCAGGGTGTACATCACGATATAGTACAAATCATTACAGTATCAAAATATATATTGTTATGTTTCATTTTTTCTTTGTTAATTTTCAATTAGGCAAGATCGAAGTAGCACTGGTCACATTCTTGGGCGTGCTCAACCACAACAACAAACTGTTAAATCAGAACGAAATTTGACTCCTTTGTCTTGCGGTGTATTACGTTGCCTGACGCATGTAGCCATGTTGTTGGGAACGGATCAGAATATTCAGGTATGTCTATTGAACCTATTGAACTTTTGTCTTACACTCGTTAGAAAGTTAAATCTTACGTCGTTTATAGCTTTTCTCCCAACATAAGTCAGTTAACATCTAAAATTTTGAGTTTCCTTTGGTGAATTTTTTTTAAATTTCTAAACAAGCTTATTATTTTTTTCAATATTCAAAAATATGTAAATATGGAATAAGGTTATCAAGGCAGATTTTCCTCTACAGATTTGTTGAGCTAGTTATCTTCGTTCATTTTGCAATTTTGTAAAAATATTCACGGACACAAACCCCTTGTTCTCGCGTGATAAAGTGAAAAATATAAATTCGACGTTATCAAAGCTTGCGCATGCGTGAATTTTTTTGAAGCGTGACGCACGCGTAAATGATGTTCGACGCTTTGCGTGATTTATGCGTGGGCTACGTCGCTCATGCGTTGCTGAAGTCAGGACTTTAATAGTTACCAGTGTTCTTATAAAAGCAAATTTATAGACAATAATTATAAATTTAAGTTAATGAGACAACGCGTTGAAGCTAGTATGTTAAGCAAGATATCAGATAAGTTTCTGTCTCAAAGGCGGTGATTCCTTCCGTCCAGGCCTCAAGGAATGCATTGTTTAGTTTTACTTATTGACAGATAGTTCAAAGATCATTTTCATCATTGGGCATGCTTTCACGTGGGCAGCCCTTGGTATTGCATGCTAACGCTTCCTACTAACAAATTGACCAATCATAACGCGCAATATAATACAAGTTAATTAGCGCATAACTTGCAGGATGCTAACAAGATCATATCATTTATACTGAGCGCTTCGCTTACTCAAGTTATTGAAATAATTTTCAACATGACAGTTTACCGTTTATGCACCCAAACTGCTTTGGACGGCGATTTCAGATGGTATGATGCGGCGGTGCGCGATCTAACGATGGACATATTATCGTGTATATACAACAACATGCAGGCAGTGTGGACAGCGACGACGCAGTTAGTCAAACAGAACTCAACGGCAACGCGAAGCAAGTACCGGCATCCATTCCTCTCATGAACAAAGAAATATATCAGTTTAAATACGTATAAGTTAGTCCTTTCAAGAATGAAAGTCTACTGATTATGCACGCGAACTGCTTTGGACAGCGATTTCAGATGGTACATATTACCGTATATATGCAACAACGTGTGTATGGCGAGCGACGACGCAGTTAGTCCAACAGAACTCAACGACAACGCGGAGCAAGTACCGCCGGGCATCTATTCCTCTCATGAACAAAGAAATATATCAGTTTAAATACGTATAAAGTTGGTCCTACGCAACGGAGTGGCTGCGGCGGCATTATAACAGAAAGAAACGCTACGACCAGATGTGGATATCATAGAACACTGGGATTAACAAGGAACTGGATTATACCACTGATTGATACAAAATGTGTAGTTAAGGGGGGATTTGCCATCGCTTAGCTTGGGTATTGTAAGTATACAGGCGAATTCAATTGATTGCGTTATATTTCGTTTTAAACCAACATAAAAATTCATGTCCGCTATAACGAGAGTTGACTGTATCTGTCTATCGATACATTTAGTATGTCTCGTTTTGTTAATGCGCATGCAGCTGGTAATATATTTGATTGACGTATTTGAGTCCAAAGTTCGATCATTGTTTTGAGGCCGGAAAAGCTCGGCAGCTTTGTCACACACTATATACACCCTATAATCATAAATATAGAAAAGAATATCATTCATCCATCCATGATCGCTAAATTGGCTGCACCTATCTTGTTGCATGAATTATAATGATGATAAAGTTTATAGTTATTTAGTTCAAATTTCAATCTATTTGTAAGATGTATACCATAGGCATAGTCCACACATCAGTATATATCGAAAACTAAAACATACCCCGACAAAAGTATACTTTGATTTGCTATGCTATATCAGCATTCACGACACTTACTGTACATGCACTTACGTTAATTTGAGAAATAGTCGGGAGGGGTTTGCCTAACTGTTTACATATATCTACTCGTGAATGATATATAATTCTGTTACTATATTATTCGTTTTTACTGAAATGGAGCTAATCTTAAGCTCCAAGTTATAGATAGATATAGTTTGGCAGTATATATATTTCTATAATTATTGTGATTCATCGACTATATATCACTCCAAAACTTGCATTCCTCACGAAATGAGTTTGGCGCAAGTCTCGATCTGTTTCACTGATTGCCGCCAAGTTTTTAACTATACATATTTTAATAAATTAATCTATTTATTTTTTATTTTTTCCTGCAGTGGGAAATTGGCATTGATTTGATTTGTATTTAGTTTCTACCTTATTTGGTTAGGGACATAGCACATATTTAAATTAAATGAAGTATACAGGCAATATATTGTGCTACGCCAGTTCAATTTTAAGATCTGATGTTGCTTGAATGTGGATACATTTCTATAATATATTGTTTCAGATATAGATAGAGTTCTAGTTTGAATACACATATGATCTATATGCCTACAAAATTTGTTTGCACATTTTATGCATGATCCGCATTATATTTGCTTGGTTTGCATGAAACCAAATATCTAAAGCCGAGGCTCAAGCTATTTTCCAATGTCAATGCCTGCATGCATACAACATCATACTATAATTTTGGTTTTTATCGAGTGAACAATCACAACAAGAAAACAAAACGATTTAAAGAATACTCAAATAAACAAATATATAAAAAGACGTATGTGTTGATATAGTCAGCTCTGTTTGTCGTGAGATAGAAGCTTTGCGGGGAAGCTGCTGGTTAATTGTCTTGGTCCCATCCAGGTTTCCTGTATCGTAGGTTTTTCCTGGCCTCCCTGACATTCCAGCTGTAATATGAGTGATGGTAATGCTCAAATCAGCCACTCTAACAATAAGGCTAAATACATAACAATTCTTCATTTTAAAAAATTGGGAGAAGGTCTTTTCGTCTATGGGGAATACACATTCTGTGTATTTGTGGGGTTGAAGTCTCCAAAATGTCAACTTCAGGCCCATAGACTCAATATACGTCACACATATACCATATAATTAAGGACTGTCCATATAGGGGTTTATCGCCCCTTGGTCAGGTTAAGAACTGCCCGTATGGGTCTAGCACTCTGGGTCAGGTTAAGGACTGTCCATAGGGGTTTCATTCCCCTTGGTCAGGTTAAGAACTGTCCAAGTGTTTCTTGGTTCAGGGTCGTCAGGGAATAGCTACCCCTGGCAAGGCTCTGCTTTATTGTCAGAGCATTCAGTTCAGTCAATCAGTTCAGCTTAAGGTGTGACGTGAGTAGGGATGATGTTTGTCATAATATGAGTCTTCACACCCCAGAACCCCTTCTCCCACAAAATATGTTTTGTTTGAATTGTGTTTTTATAAATATGGTTTTATATCAACAGCTTGGGTCATTAAATACCTATATTATAGTCGTATAGGGTGCAATTGCATGCAAGTTCTCATATACTTCCTTACGAAATTTGGGTATGCTATCTTTCAAACAGACTTTTAAACCAAAGACATAGACTTTTTTATTGGCGAGTTATAAAAAATTAGAGCGGGCGGTGGGCGGCGAGAAAATTAGGAGAGGAGAGTCAGACTTGTTTCCCTTGCATCGCGCCAAATTTACAGGTTGATTTTTCCACCGGAGGCGGGGCCAGTAACCTGCTGCTCATTCGGAAATAGATTAAATATAAGCTGTCATCTGTAGCTTCAGTAGTGAGAAAATAATCACAACTTGTGGTGAATCTGAAAGTGTTTGTTTTCGTCTGAGGCTTAGAATGAGATCTATAAAGGATACTATTGTGTATGGAGCGACAAAATGCGGCTACAAAACTACAAAAGACCAGCAAAGGCAATTAAGTGGCAGAAACATATCATTCTGAACGAGATGCTTTCAAGTCTGCGCCAACCGGTTCTGGTGTCGAATATCAGCGCCGCAAGGCAAAAACGTGTCAGTCAACTTTCGCGCCGAATTTATAATCGGATTCAAATTGGAGCAAGTCTACCAAAGACATTATTTTTACAAATTCTTTATGTTATGCATCCGCAGTTTTCTTTTTCTGGCATTCCTTAATAGGACCAAAAGGTGTCACGCATATTTTTGTTGAAATACTGTTTTGTTGATTATTTAGCTTTTCTGATGATTATAAGTCGAACTAATCAAAATGCTCTAAATACTGTAATATGTTTGAATATTTTGTACAGAGTATTGCTGCTATAATAAAACCACCAGTACAAGATGTTGTCCGGTTCTTAAAAGAACATATACAGCATGATATAAGATGTATAGCACGAAGTACTGGTAACAATGATGTTGAGGCGGTGCAAATAATCCACCTAGTGCTTGTTGGTATTGTAAACAACCTGGGCCAGCAAGGAGGTAAGTTTACTCTGGGTTTGTAACTAAATATATACTTCATCTGTTTTCTTGTTCTGTTTTATTGTTTGTAATTAATATACTTCATCAGTTCAAATGATCGAAGCTCACAGAAAAGGGTGTTGAATACCCTACTCAATAAAATTTAACGAAAACGACATTCGAAAACAACTTCAAAAGGTCTAGAGCTACAACTCTATATCATAAAATGAATTTGCCCCGCGAGATGGTAAGCCTGCACATTTTTTGGCCCTCTATACCTCCCTGACTATTACCGTTCCAGTTTACTTATAGTTAAATGGCTCCACTGGATTAAGCAAGGCTGCACGACATCAAAAAGTGCAGGGATTTTTTTGCAAACATTTTCTCGAGAATTTTCACAAAATTTTCGTGGGTATGATCATATAATTTGTACACTCAACCATTCACTTACTTTGGCTGACAACGGACTATATTTCAACTGAATAATGTGTAAAACCAAGTTAAGACCTATACTTAAATGTGAATCAATTCTATCGAACAGAAACGTGGCTAGTATATATTAAAATGCAATTCAGATTACAGAATATACAATCCAACACCAAGTGCAAAACAAATGAACAATTCAAACAGGAAAAGTATAAACACCGACACACAATAAACAACGTCTTTGCAAAACAACAAAACTATAAAAAATTAAATACCCTTTATTGTGCGAATTTGTAAGCCCCATTGCCACATCGCCGTTTAGTTCACCGTGGCGAACTGCCGAACTACGTGTCTATACGTCTAATTTTCAAGGGACCAATCAGAAACATTTTGCTTGCGTTGGAAGAAATTGAAATTTCATGAGTAAACAACGTGTACCTCGCTCTCTTTAAATCAGTTGGTGACTTTATTTTAGTAATTCTATAGTATTGTAATTTGTAGATTATATGGCGAAGCTAATAAATAGAAATAAATAGAATTTTATATAATTATAAAGCGCCTCGACCAACTCTAACACTTTTCTGTGTTTTCCCAACTTCTCGCGTGTGTCAATGACTCGATTATGCACGCCAATTATATAGTTGTATATAATATTTTTCGTACAAAATATTTTCCTAACATTTTAATGGCATTCGAGAACACTATTCAAAGTCACAATGTCAAAGTTAAGTCGCTCAAGAATAATTGACCATAGGATGTGACTGATTGTATGCGAGGAATATCAATAGCCAGGTCTCATATCCAAGATTACTGCTATATGTTATTCCTCAAAAATCTTAACAAATAACTTTATTGTAGGAATTCTAAATATTGATGACAAACTGACCACCAAAGATTCAAGAACATCTTGGGAAGATGCGTTTATGACAACTTATTTGAATCCTGTTCTTTCTGTAAGTTCTGTTTTATATCACAAGGTCAGATATGAAAGAAAGTCTAGAGAAATTTTCACAAAGAAATTTCATGTGTGTACGTGCCAGGATATTGGCAAAAAGAGACTTATATAACCCCTGGGTGCATTGCGTTTTTACAATTGATTGTGTAGAAGAAGTATACAAATTCCATCGATTTTTCATGATCGTAAGTTTGTCCTCCTGTGGCCATTCGTCTCAACGCACATTCAATATACCTTATATACATGGAAAATTAGATATAATTTTAAGCAGGAAATATTCTCGAGAAAGGTAGGGATAAATATATAACGAAAACGGAATTTAGAGGTGCATGAATAATAAAGCCCAGAAAATGCTCTTCAAAAGAGATGGCAAAAAGATGGCACACATTCATGATTTTTATAAAATAATGTCCAATATGATGTAAGGTTCAAATTGTTGTATCCTGACTTTCCCAGGCTATTTCCAACTTGCTGCAGGACAGTTTTGGTCGTATGGTCCGAGATGAAAGACTTGGTAAGTAACAGTCTGCTCAATTGTTAGGTCTTATAGTGTCTGATGATCTTAAGTGGAATGCACATATTGATAAGATCAGTAAGAAGGTAACACTATGGCAACTTAAACGAACAAGTGGGATGTAAGAAGAAAATGAGGAATAACAGCTAGGTTCATGTTGGATATGAATAGTGAATATGTGAGATTAAAAATCTAGAATAATTTGCACAAATTTAGTTTCGAAAGAAATAGAGAATGATGAGTAATTAATATAGTAAATTAATAATTCCCATGGCTATGTAAGGGATGGAGAGAATAGCCAAGCGTGCTCATGAGATATTGAATGTAATATACTGATGTATGCCCAACCGAGCGACCAATACAACCATCAAAACCGAGTACCGTATTCAATTTATTTAGAACTTTTTTCTGTTATGAATGTGGGAGCATTTCAGAACGATTGCGCACGCTCAGTTATACCCAGTGAACTCTAAGTAAACTGGAACGCTAACTCCTATGATCAAGTCCTATGATTCGTTGAAGCCAAGCTAGTTTTTCTGAGTTTTGAGTTGAAATACTTAACGCCGAACATTGGGCTGTATATGAAATTGAAGCTATTAAAAAGTTATATTTGATATAAAAACTTCAAGACTTTAGGCAAAATGGAAATACTTAAAAAATACAAAAACAAACGCAATTTTGTAAAATACGGCAAATTTTCCCTCAAAGTTTTAAGTATTTCCCTTTTACCTAAAGTCTTGAAGTTTTTATATCAAATATAACTTTTTAATAGCTTCAATTTCATATACAGCCCAATGTTCGGCGTTAAGTATTTCTACTCAAAACTCAGAAGACTTAAGCTGGCTTCAATTTCCCCCCCTGCGTTAGCGTTCCAGTCTATTATAGTTCAATGGTTATACCTAAACAAATTTGGTCCCACATGCAGTAAGACAAACTTTTTGTAGTATAAACTAACTAAAAATGACGTAATTTGTCGTTTTGTGACCATCCACGGAATTGCCCATTCTTGCAATTATACAGGGTGTCTCAAAAAAACCGCTACCCTTAGAAATTAGAGGCTTTAGAAAAAGCCTCGATTTTGTACACTTGGGAATTTAAAATTGCTTATTTGCTTCTAATTGCATGCAAATATGCCAGAAAAAGCGAAATTTCTAAAGCCTCTAATTTCTAAGGGTAGCGGTTTTTTTGAGACACCCTGTATATAGTTACGAATTATATTTAGTTTTACAATATATTAGCAGTTCCTAACACTTGCAAACACTTGCTTAATCCGCCATTTTGTTGCGTGATCCTACCACTTTCAAGAACACACACATATATACCAACAAATATGTTAACCCTTCAATATGCTACACCTTCTGTGCTATTCTAAGTTTATAACCATAAAAAACGTCCGCATATTATGCAAATATCCTTAAATCATCAGCAATACTTTAACAGTACCATTTGTCGCAAAAGTACGATGTAAATAGAGTATATTTGAGTTTTCCCATATTCTATTTATAGCTGCAAACGAAATCGGCATTAGGAGTTGAGTTCGCCACTTTTTACTATAGAATTTAACACTGTACAAATTTGCAAATCCTTGTTGGATTACTCAGCCGATTTTCCACTAATTGGTAATGATATTAATACACTTATCAATCCCCAGGAAATAATCGTCTGATGAGATTGCTACACGAACTGGATGACCCAAACTATGCTGTCATAACAGAACTCAATCCGATGAGTCCAGCACTATGGCGATACCGCAAAAAGATCACGATAGAATATTTATCGTTCAAGTTTCAAGAGTATTCACAAGGACGCGATAAGCCAGAAAGATGTGAAGTTCTGGCAGAATTCTTGAAAAAGGTATGCAAACAAATTACATCATACTCAGGAAGAATATGGGGATTAAACAGCTGCACCAATTGTATTATCAAACTACATGCCCCTTTTGATTGTTGTGGATGAAACAGTCGCAGGAGTGCGCAATCAACCATTAATACATATTAAGACTGTGATTGGTGTAAGGTCAATGATGTTCCAAAAACATGCAGTTCCAAAAACTGTAACAAATTTACCTGATTGGTTGAAAACCAGAAACTAATCAATCATAATCAATCGCATTCAAGGCGATTTTGACGTAAGTGCAATTGGCTACTGTATTTTGCTTCCTAACAAACATGGTGCCGGAGAATATAGCAACGGGGAATAATATATTCCAATTTGTTCTCTTACACAAATTGTCTTTAGAAGACTAAAAGGTTTTAAATGCCTTAAAAATATATACTCTAGCGAAGCATAAAAACTTCATGTTATTAATAAGTAATATCATGGTTCCTCCTACAATTTGGTAAACAAGCACACATCCTTCGGCATCGTGCAATTTTGTTAGTCTTTGAAAACCTCACTCGTGCTTTTTTCCAAATGGCACTCGAAACCATGCATGCTATTACCAATACCTATTTATATTTTTAGTCATAATGCCTCTTTGTCAAGAGTCAAATTTTGCACAACATTCGCCTTAAACTAAATTGCCTCAAGTTAAATTGTCTATAGCTCCTGAAGAGCTTATAGAAACGAAAACGTTTTTGCGAAAAAGTAAAAAACATTTTTCAAATACAAGTGGTTTAGTCTCTTGTTATCAAACCAAACCAAAAGTTTTTCTTACAATGAACCCTTGTGTTTGACCATTCAATTCATATTCTTGGTATGCATGTTACGTCATTGACTCCATGTTGGATAAATTTGACAAAAGATTTTGTTTGTTTGCTATTCAAATTTCATCCAAAATGGTGAAAATCTCTTCGACTTTGTTCTTTATAAATCCCTTGAGATTGGTTGCATACCACTTATATATAAGTATAGCGAGTATATATACGAAAATCATAAAAATATACCTCTGTCTCAGAAAATACCACATACTTCTTACAGAGAAATACCATTTCCCGATGTATATAATATCATTTGGAAAACTAATTAAATTCTGTACATACTCCTATATAGGAGCAGCATCTACGTGCGTTGCAATATCTTCCAGATATTATAAAACTACAGCGTCTGCTTTTCGAGAAATTTCATCGTCGTTTGGATCGAAATGAAGCGGAGACATATACTCTGGGAAACTTCTTGAAAAGAGGTAAAAAATCATTTGGTTCAATTTTCATATTAACTTTACCTAATGTAAGTAAGGAAATGCTCACATTGAAGATTATAGAAGACCTTTGAAATTTTACCAAAATAATACCAAAATAGATTTCTTGTGGTAGAGTATAATGTCCATGCACTGCCCATCCAAATCACGTGTTCTGTTTCGGTATAAAATTGCAGTTGAATTTTAACATGTAACTGAGATAAAATATGCATATTGAATATTCCAATCTTAGCTATACATAATATGATTCAACTGCAATTTAATGTCGACATAGAACGCATCTTTTGGATGTGCTGTCGATACTGCGAACTTAATTGCTTACTGATGTACCCTATACACTCGCAATATAATGTTGTTCAAAGTTGAATTACCAATATGAACACTATTAACATCTCAATTTGTCGATGATCGACAGTAACTGAATCGAAAGGACGATATATGGAAAAACATATTATCTAATGGAACAGGTGTTTAAAAACATTAAAAATTTAAATGCCATATTGTCCAAATGGTCCAGGAGTGTCGTGCATGTATGGGTCTGGCGAACGAACAAGCCTCGTTTTTATGTTAAATACGAAGACGAGGCTGATCCGTTGCTGAGACTCACGACCCTCATTTCCGTGTTCCTCAAAAACCACGTAGCCTGACGTCTTTGTATGCTTTGTTACCATTATTTTTATGAAAATGGTCTATCGTTAAGCTGTTAATGTGTCGTCGTTTCGGGATAGTATCAATAAATTAAATATCTAATTTGACTTGAATTTCACTATGCAAATGCATATTTTTTGTTTTCTTAATTTTTGCTTCAGCTCCTCAAATAAAAGAACAGTTCAATGCTTTGATCAACAGTTTTAGAATGGCTTGGAAAATTGTCCGATCGTCCCTTACGCAAGATGGTGAGTATTATTTCTTCTAAAACTCATTAACAATTCATAAGCGTTTTCGCCTATCTGCAGTTCAATAATATCTCAGTGTAATAGCTTTATACCCTTAAGACTCCATCATTATTATTCTTTATATAAAACCATTACTAATGAAACCTTTTTAAGTCGTATTGTGTGTTTAAATTCATGGCCAGAAATCACGAACAAAGTTTTATTCTAACTAATTTGCTTATATCACTCATAAATAGTGCTTCAACTGTAAGGAGTACTAAAATTATATAACAAGATCTTCTAAATCGTTTAATCTGAAAATAAGATAGGTCCTTTATATTTGTACAGAGTTTGGGTTATAGCTAACTATAATTTGTATATTTAACTTTATATAAAATTAGAGCACTAGTTATATGATAAAATGCATGCGGGGCCGGTTGTTCAAAGTGCAATTAGCACTAACACGCTGGATTAATTGCGTAACTCTGCATGTCCATTCATTTCAAAACTTTAGAAAATAAAACGTCTATTGATCCAGACAAGATTTCTGGAAAAACATATTCAAGTTTTTGAACAAGATGTTGAGAATTTTTTATAATTATGTAGATTTCCTAGGATTAACCTAGGATTAAGCTAATCGGCTTTCGAACAACCGACCGCAGGATGGACAGTTACGTAAACCAAGCTAATATTGCACTAAATACTTCGACATAGTTGCAAGTTGCAAAACTATCTACCTTATTCTGCAAGAGATCTTGCGATTTACAACATCGTGTTATACAATTGACTGTTTACAGTGGAGGTCATATCTCATCATTATATGTAAATTAGTATGGAAGTAGAATAAATTATGTCCGTGATTTCTGGCCATGTACATGGTCTTACACTACTATGGTTAGTACTTTATTCTCACCGGTCTCACTCACACCTTGTGTTGAGATTGGGCACCAACAGTCTCACCTCATTGATAATTCCCAGTAAATAAAAAACGTTGGGAAGGGAAGGGTGGAAAAATAATGAAACGAGACTGCAATCGACGAAGGAGTGAGTGAGAACGGTTGAAATATAAAACGTGGTATCCTAGTCTCTACAGATACCACGTGACTTGCTTCAACAGACAGACCTCGATCACTTGTTCTGATCTCCTTATATAGGCGCGAGCGAGACCGCTGAGAATAGTACTTTATTCTCACCGGTCTCACTCACACCTTGTGTTGAGATTGGGCACCGCAGTCTCTTGGTTAAGATATTTCAATATCCATAGTTAAGAAACACATGGTAGTACCAAGAAAGAGCCCGTACTCAAAAGAGCCGGGGGGGAAACCCCAACGGAGCCCAATCTCAACATGGAACAGAAAACCTAGGACTGCGGAAAGGCTAAGAGAAAGTTTTTAAGACGGTTCAGGTCAGAGTACATCTCAGTCGCAGGAGAGGAGACACGCGCATTAGAGGACAACAGGTCTGATGGACCCCCTGCGCGCAATACTTCAGCTAACTTCATATAGTACAAAGCAGTTCCTTTACTATTCCAGCCGACATGTGACATAATGTCCGCTAACTGGGAACCAGATAATGCCAGAGTGATTGCAGAACCAGAACGGAAGCTATGTAACGTTTCACCTTCGTCTAGTCGCGCTTGGTGTAAATAAAGCTTTAGTCTCGCAACAGCAGCGGAGCCTGTGAAAGGCTTGTTAAGAACATGTCCTTGACGATTAGTTGGGCGGAAGAGGTAGCCGGTGTTTAGGGTGACCCGCAATTCAGAACAAATGGCAACATAAGACTCAATGGCTTTCACAGGGCATACTTCTGGATTCTGATGACGACGAATACCAAATACATTGGAGGCGCCGTCTCTCAAGGTTTTCCCCCACGTGTGATTAAATAATAAACCGTCATCTTGGAGAAAACGCAATATTTCGCCTGCCTGCACTAGGCCAAGGTCTGCGCCCCGGTCGCCACTGAAAAACAGTGTTTTAAAAAACGCTTGATCTCTGTCTAACAATGTTCCGACATTTTCTTGGTCCAGAATCGTGCGAGGAGCAGAAGTTTTGGTCGAAAAAGCGGTACAGCTTGTTTGGGAGTAATGTGAGCTCGCAACTGTTCTTCCGTTACGGCCTTAAAATACTTCTGAACGGGAATAGAATCACCAGGATTTCCAAAACCAAGGATAGTATTCCAAGGGCCAGATCGGCCTATCTCTTTGAATGTGGAGCGAAGTTTGCCAATATAGGAGTCAATAGTTTTGTAAGCTAAACATTTAGAGCAGCTACAAGGAACTGAATGTGTACGAGTAGCGTTAGAGCAACCGATAACATGAATCAAGGTTTTCCCATGGCGATCTTTCCATACAAGAAATCTGGTGACGTCTAGTGGGCTCGCGGAATGAATAGTCTTGGGATTTGGGAGAGAGGATAAAAAGGACTCAAATTCAGTCTTCAAGGACGACTTCTGTTTAGAATAAGAAGAACTTTGAATAGATGCGCGTAAATCGTGTAGGCGGGAGTCGATGGCGGCGAGATCAATCTCCAAGTGGCGTGGTACGACGGTATCAGAGGAACAACGTCTTTGGTAACCACACATTTTGCAGAATCGAAATGTATAATCGTTTGCGTAGGAACACGATGGGCAGGCGAGGGCAGGCATGTAGAGCC
This sequence comes from Trachythela sp. YZ-2020, assembly GCA_016169945.1. Classification (NCBI taxonomy): domain Eukaryota; kingdom Metazoa; phylum Cnidaria; class Anthozoa; order Malacalcyonacea; family Clavulariidae; genus Trachythela; species Trachythela sp. YZ-2020. The sequence continues at coordinate 261,211 of JADLSH010000164.1, read as the reverse complement.
TTGGAGTCTGAGGAAGGTCCTGAAATTGATTGTGAAAGGACATGATTACAAGTTGATACACACGCTCTATAAATAAAACATGACGCAACATGTACATGTCATGTGACGTAGACTTTAGCAAAATAGTGTTACAGTCAAAAGATTGGAATAGTTATACATGGTCTGAAACGTTAATTTGCGATACGAAAGGCCCAGAGGTCCCATGGAAGTGGCCAACGATCTGCATATCCGTCCTTACTAGGTGTGAGGAGTGCTCCCATGGAACCTTTTACAGCTAGCATATACCGTGACAATGAAGAGCCTAATAAAAGTGGCCACCAAAAGTGACCAGGATAGATGTCTGGTACGATAAGGGTATAGGTAAGGTTGAAAACTTCAAGGTACTTGAAGACATGAGGGATGAGGCAAATGGGTGGAAAAACATACGGGTTTGCGAATAATTCAGCGAGACCAAGAGAAGGCGATTGGGCGAAAACATTAACACCGGCCGACCCTGGCAAAGGACATTCGGAAAAAAATGGAAGATGGTGGCCGGCAAAATCGGTTTGGACGTTCGACGGCCGAGGCATAAGGTCAACGGGATGTCCCTTTTTACCTCCATACTGATTTTGAACGAGCTTCCATAAAGTTGGAGCAAGCTTCGAATCTTGAAGACTAAGGTGACGAGACGGAGTATCAGCTAAGTTCTGGCTACTACTAACGTAGAACAGATGTAAGTCAATGTTCAAGTTCATAACAGTCTCAAACAGAGCTTTTAGAGCATTAACCAAAGAAGGAGATCGAGACCCTTGTCTGTTCCAGGAACGAATTAAACGACTGTCAACGAAGGCATCCACCCACGAGTTCCGGATGACGTCAGCAAATGCATGGAGGACATTCATACCCCGTTTACACTATACCGGATTACTTTTCATACCGGATTAATTTTCACTCCGAAGTAAAAAACAAGGGTGTTTACACTACGCCGCATTGCACCGCTTCGCTTTGTTGCCAGCTCAACACTTTTTGATGTTGCCATGGAAACAGAACCAGTTTCCCGCTAAATAAAATCACGAGCTGGCTTTGCTAGACAAATGAACGCAAGAATGTCCAACACAAAACAAAAAGAGCCAAATTTTACATGGACTTACCCAAAATCTTCGTTGTTTACGTTCTCTTTTGCCTTTTCGTTTTGCACGAAAAGTTGAAGTTACCAGTGTTTGCCGGAGTCGTCGCCTTGATGAATAATAGCTAGTCGACAGACAAAATAAACTAGCCATTATTTGAAGGACGCTTGCTGCCGTAAAAGTAAGTATAATCAATTGTTTGAAGGCGACCATTTTTAATTCGTCTTGTAATATATTACAAATTTCGCGCCAAAATTAGTTGTGTACCGGATTCGCCTGTTTACACTGCTCCGGCACATACCGGATTACTTTTCATATCACCTCCAAAGCGGAGTGATTTTTGCTCCGCGTCGCGTACCGGATTACTGTGGCGTGGTGTAAACAGCAGCCGAATCCGGTATGAAAATCGCTACGCTCCGATGTAATCCGGTATAGTGTAAACGGGGCCTAAGAAGGGCTAGAGTTTCCTTGGTAGCGATATCGCCCTTTAATGATGCCATGTCCCAGTAATCACAGATATTCACGTTAAGAGCACCCGGACTCAAAACAGTACCTCCCCAAGCATAGGAAGATGAGTCAGAAAAAAGCTGGATTTGGGTATGCTTCTCTGAACGCCAAGGAAGAAAACCATCCCATTCTTCGAGGAAGAGACAATGCTGCAGCTCAAGGCGTAAGGATTGCGTGATTACAATAGGTCGAGATGAACGGCTGGCACGGGATATAGCTAAGTTGATTTCATTGCAATACATCCTTGCTCTTGAGACGGCTAGTGCCAAGGACATACATTTTCCGCTTAACTTTTGGAGGGTAAGTAAATCTATAGTGGTTGAGGCCAATATTTGTTTCAGAAAGACGACGAACTTTTGCTTCTTATGCGGTAATAACAGAAAAGCTAGTTTTTCAGAATCGGACATAAAACCAAGATATGGAACTCGCTTCATCGGGATGAGAAAGGACTTCTCTAATCCAAGAAAGTAACCAAGAGAGATCAGCGTATAACATGTAATAAATATGGCTGCATTAGCTAAAGCGAAATTAACACTATCTTCTGATGGTAAGTTGAGATAAACAGGAGACAAAACACGTCGTGAAATTGAAAGCTGTGAGCGATCATCAATGTAAAGTGAGGAAGGGATCTTCAACGAACGCAGATAATGGGACGCAACAAGTCCAGTTGTATGGTAAATGTAGGCGGAACTTTTCCAGCCAAAGGGAATGGTGCAGCTTACAAAAAACCAACCTCCCCACTGGAAGCCAAAATATGTGCGGCTATCCGGTGAGAGAAGAATAGGGTCATAACCCGATTTGTCATCACAAACGGTTTGGTAAAAACCTTTCTGAACATACTTTGGCAGGTGCTGAATACTATCAAGGGTAAAAGGTCGGTCTTGAATCCATAAATTTAAAAAACGATTATCGGTTAGTGGCATGACAAGGTGGAGAGGAGAACACTCGCCGACTCGGCCCCAAACGGAAATAGCACCAGATGCCAATCGATCAATAATTGAGTCAGAGATAAACTGGGCGAAAGGCTTGCAAGAAAAATTGTTGGAAAAAATGCGGGCTGGAGGGGTGTCACAATCGTAGTTAAAGCCTTTAAAGCTGCCGTGGAAACGCTTGAAAAAATGGTGGACGTCGACAAAATTGTCAATCCAATCCATAACCTCAGTAAAAATAGGATTACCAGAATCCGGAAGAAGTGCAGCCCATTGTGGGTTGTACTGGTGAAGGTTACCGGCTTTAAAAGTACTAGGATCTCGAAAGCGTAGCAGAGAAACATCAGCGAGGACTTCCCCATGAATAACAGGAGTTAGGAACTCGTTGGAAATATGGGCGTTGTCGACCATCCACTGGGCTGTGTCAAGGCATGTACCATCGTATCGGACCCAGTTAACACTACGCGGAGAAGGCGAAGTAGGATGAAAATTCGGGGTCCGTTCCCAGTCATACGATATGGTTCTTGAGAACTAGAGAGAAAAGAAAGCGATGGTAGAAGAAGATCTAAATAAGCCCAGGGAATGGCAAACTCAGCCCCAGTAATCCGAGAGAGAAATTAGATTCTCCTTGAGAAAGCCATCCGTGAGCAAGAAAGTAAAGGAAAGAATTTGAAAGAAGAAAAGACTTAATAGTAATAGATGAAGAGTTCTATAAAAGGGGTATGAAATTGAATAAATGGTTATAATGAATATGTGATTATCAGAACGATTATCATAATTATCACGTTACCGAAAGCAATAGGTCATATGAGGACAAGACTTGAAATGTTTACTGAAATAAAGCAGGAAGAAAGAGCTGCTCAGTGAGCGTGACGATACTTATACTATTTGGTGTGTATGTACTATTCGGTGTGAATTTTCTAGACTTATTCCAGAAAATTGCAACAAATAAATGGTTAATTTATACTGGCATTTTGCGAGAAAAATCGCCAGTTAACGTGAAAAGAACTTGGAGAAAAAGGGGGTTGTGGAGTGATCGATAGGTAAAGGAATAAAAATAAAAAACACAACGAAAGAATGAATAATAATTTATTGAAACACACTTGGTAGAAAATGAAGAGACAAGAAGCTATCAATTAGGACTATTACAGTGTTTAACGCATTTGAGGGTTCTGTTGGCGAGGAGGAGGTCGAGTGCCAGATCGTCGCCAACATTGTGGAGACTTGTGGCCAGGAGTGCCACATTTGTAACACACGATACGTGGTGGATTATTCCCCGAAGTAAATCTTCCCCTGCGAGGCTGTGTGAGCTTCTCTGATACGGGGATGAACGCTGGAATGACTTATCGATTTTAGAGACGGTGTCTATTATCCTTGAAAATTATTTATCGGCGAGGAGGGCTAAAAAGTACGCTTTAAAATGTTCTATTTCGACTGAAATTTTCTCACGTAAAGTCGCCGCAATGATTTCATAGCTGGCAGCTTTGATGTCACCCGAGGTCTTAGCAACGGAGACCAAATTTTCTGCAAGGGAAAGAGCTTGATATTTGTCAAAATCTTCAACTCGACGACTTCCGTAATGGGTAATCTGCCGTAGCAAAGCCTCGACGGTAGTCCCTTGAGAGTCTTCCAATATTTTAATTCGAAGACGCAACGCCTACAGATATAACATAAAGACGTAACCGAGGCGCACAGCAAAGATCTAGCTTCACAAACAATAGGAAAGCAAATTATCGTCATTAGCGACGGTTGCACGCTTTCGGTATAAACTTAAAGTGAAATAATATGCTAATACGATTATATTCGTATCCAGAGCGGTGATAACGCAAACCATAAATCACTCAGTAAGAGCAAAGCAGACAAGTATAAACATATCTGATAAATAGAACAGCCCGCACAGCTTTACAGCTAAACATGTAATAAACGTTTAAGCAGGGCTAAGCGGATACAAATACGAACGAAAAAAACATAAAGGATCGCCCGCACAGCATTAAAGCCACAACGTTTGGAGCCGGTGTCACAGGAAATTTGGCCCCCCACGAAAATTTGGCCCCCCCGAAAATTTGGCCCCCCCGGGCCATATTTCCTAGGAAATTTGGCCTCCCCTTCGGAAATTTGCCCCCCCCCCCCCGAAAAAATATAGTTCACTATATCTATAGGCTCGGAAATCGTGAAGCTTCTACTAAAACCAAGTTTCTAGAAATGTTTCTCAACATTTATAGTTAGTTTGCGTAATTTATTTGTGTCGAAATTCTCCATTGTAATAAATAAGTTAAGTTTATTATTTCTTACATATATATCAAAGTTCAGTTAATAAAGCGGCGCACATGAGTTTATAAGTTCTTATATAGATATCAAAGTTCAGTTAAAGCCATTCCTCATCTTCGTCAGGAGTTTGGCGTAAATTCGTACATGGTTGATGGTACCACATGTCACAAAGATCACACTGCACCATGTCGCCATACTCTGGCAATTGACAAGCACAATGAGTTTGTATTATTAACAATACACAACCAATGAATACATATAAAAATATAATAATAACCCGCACAGCTTTGCAGCAAATACGTTAGCAGCAGGGTTAAACATACATGGTACAAGATATAATGAAAATTTCGAAATATACATAACAGCCCGCGCAGCTTCATAGCTAAAACGTTCACAGCAGGGCTCAGCATGCACCGAAAGTCTAAAGTAACGTGGCTATAAGATTGCCACAGAAATAAACCGTAACGCAATAGCGTTCTGAGTGAAAAGAATGCCATAAAGTACATCAAGCGAAGCCGCTATGACGGAAAGAACACAGTTTACAAGCCATGCAATAAATAAGTTAAGAAAATAATAATTTTATAAACCTCTAAAGACATATCTTCAGGCAAATGAACATTTGCGATCGGTGGCTGTTGCCTCGGCGGTGTATCTCGCACGGCAAGAACGGGAGGCTGAGGTTCTTCTACTTCTGCAACGGAAACCGGCGGATGATCGGTAGCGAGGATGGCTTGAGCAGCTTGGACATTGTCGACAGGAATTTGAGCTTCTGTGGTGGCCATAGTCATAATTCCACGACTTGCTTCAACAGACTGACCTCGATCACTTGTTCTGATCTGCTTATATAGGTGCGAGCGAGACCGCTGAGAATAGTGGGGTTTTTTTCAACCCAGCAAAAATGACACTCCACTTGGAAATAACCACTATTTATTGAAGGAGTTAAGATGAAAAAGCTTTACGTTGTCCCATCATTATAATGCATGGTTGATACTTTTATCCGATAAAATAATACAATTGTTAACATCTTTTATGCTAATTTTTCAAGAAATTTTGAATGACCATGTGATATTGGCCGTTACCATTGATTTTACTGAATCATTGCGATTTTTCGAAACCTTTGCGTAGGCATTTCGTCCAATAAAAACCCAAATATGCAAATTTCAACAAATTAAAACAATGGTCGCCTAGCTCTGGTATACCTCCTGATTTCATTTTGTTGTAGTACCAAAGCAACCAATTTATGGTTTCTATTTTTCTTTGTTAGGTCCTTTTTCAATTTCACAGGAAATGAGTTCTATTGAAGTGACAAATTTGACGCCAATTTCCATGTTTTTGCCTGCCAATTCAGGGCAGGGAAGATGCGCTTTAGCTTTGAATAATTTTCTGGTGACCTTGCATAATGATTTTGTTGGCCGTTGTAAGAGCTTGCTGAAGGATGAGAGTAGGTGAGTGTAATAGTATTAGATGGATTTTATCTTGATAGGATTTCTACACCTATTCTGCTCGTGCAAGTGACGTCACAATATTTAGCTTCCGCCACTTTGGGTGGCAAATTCCACTATTCCCATTGGACAAATTCAAGCTAATTGAAATGGAATCCAACATGGCTGACATTAATCGTACGCCAACTTTCCTTAATAACTCGAGTTCTAGACATGCTAAAACAACAAACTATACGCAAAAATACTTCTCGGCGTTGTTCAAGGATTCTAGCGATATATAACTTACCTTAAACTCTCAGTATGTCGGGAGATATAAGCAAAAACGGCACTTCGATGAAACTCACGATCATGCCACTCAAAATAGCACAATATTTAGCATAACGTAATGATCTCTGCACAAGCCGAATATGTCCTTTGCAACCGATGCCATGATGGTTGATCTGTAAAACACAAGGACATATATTCTATATTGCTGCTTGTATCAATCCAGATCGTAAAACTAAATATAGTACGATTACAGTAGCTTAACTACCTCATTGTAACGGCTAAGCTAAACTCTAAAATCAACCACTTGAATTCGTGACATTTGACTGTAGATATAATTGATATTACTAACTTATAATGAACGTAATTATAGACACAGCAATAAAAAGTCAGTGAATGCTTCAAGTAGACTTCGGGCCTTATATCTTTCGTAAAATTATTTTGTAAAATTTTAAAATGTTGGCGCCCAGTGAGACATTGTGATGTCATGTGCAAACGAGTAATACTTGCATTTCAAAGAATTGCATTTCACTTGATAATACTTGCATTTCAAAGAATTTTACTACATTAGAATTGTATAATTTACATTTTATTCTATTTTTAGTTCACCAGACATCCCGTTGGCCAACATAACTAAGGCTCATCTTGTGGCATATGATCCTGATAAAGATTTCTTACCAATGGCCCTCGCACACTGTGATTATTCTTTAAAAGTTGGCGAAGGAACAATGCTAGAGTTCAACTGGAAGTGTTTAGAAAGACAGCTGGTGGACAGATTCATCAGAGGAAGACCTAGACTAATATCGTTGGTAAATACTATAAATTGTAACCTGTAGTTTCCAAAATTTATAAATACTGATTATTTTTGTACCTTTTGCGCATTTAACTTACATGGTATGATAAAATGCGCGTTAGAATAGCTAATATACAGTATACAGTAAAATACGATTTTTTCAAAAACCAAGAGTATATCATGACCTGTATAAAATACTAATTAAAGAGTTGCCTGACGTTTCAATATGGTGGATATCTTGGCTTTAAAGTATTTTAACTCGAACAAAACGTCTGTGACCCCTACTTTCTACTATATAAAACGTATTCTTATAGGAAAAATGATGTCTAAAAATTCGGACCTGAATCGAAAAGCTTCCATTTTTTATAAAACTGTAGGGAGCCACCTTAAGTATTTGAAAATTAAAGAACTGCTGATCAAATAATTGTTGCAATAGCTCATTGTCATATACTTTTTTGGTAAAAAACATAAATAATTTTAATGAAATGATCATATCAATTACCGAAATATATAATATATTTAAGTGTGATATTTCGCATCCTATGAGCTTCAATTTAAGTAAAAGTCAACCTTATACAATTAGTGCTCACATGACTCAACGGCTTATTCCCTTTGGCTTTCCGAAAGTCGCACACGATATAATTCGCTGGTAAAAATACTTTTGCTTTACAGTAGCTACAAATTAATGCACTTAATCTTAGGAATTTTTAGACGACGTACTACATATAACTATCCTAAAACTTCTAATCTATCAGCTATACTAAATTGAGTTCTTATGACGCATTCCAACTCCCACACGGGGCGACTCCAACAAGCTAAATTCGCTATACGATACTAATTGTTAAGGTAACAGTTCTATATTCGCATCTTTTTCCGTTTCTTATGCAGGATCTCTGTCTAGGATTGATCGTTGTATTCTCGCGCATTGTATTTCCATATATAGTTCTGTTATGTTTGCTTTGTCACAACTATCAAAATTTATATGAAAATTGAGAGACAGAGACATTTGTATTATATTCTCAAATACGGCGATTGACTGTTGTGTAAAACTACCTGAAAAATACAATGAGAAGTTCTCAGTTGAAGTTCTCATTGTATTTTTCAGGTAGTTTTACACAACAGTCAACCGCCGTATTTGCTATACTCTACCCACACTGCACCGCACGTTCGAGGTATTATATTCTCGTTATATTGTCATTTGACAAATCATATTGTACCTTAAATAATTCATTGTTTGTTTTTCTTAGGTTGAATTGTTTGTGTTTAGTAAGGATATTTGTGATGGAGAAGTATTTACAGCTTTGAAACAGAAGATACGTCAGGTAGATTGAAATTATTGTAAAATCTGTCAAAACATTGACTGAAAAATAGCATGTTAAACGTGTGCGTTCGAGTGTAATTATGTCTTTACTAAACGTTGATAAAGAACAATTTTAAGCAAATCTGATAGGTTAGTACTTTGTGCATATTTTTCTTGTAATTATTCACTCAATCTTCCAGGACTTTTTCGTGTATGGAAGTGGTTTATTCTATCCCTTGCGCTAGGCACAATACACCCTGCCGGAAATATTATCGACTGGGCTATATAGTCTCGCTATATAACCCTTTATCCATTTATTGGTGACACATTAAACGAAGTCATAGGGTTATAACAGATCATGCAAATTAGACCTTTCCATCATTGCTTCACCAACATCAAGATGAAAGGCTCTAACGCCAATGTCGTTTTCACGAAAACGAGGCAAGGCAACGTACTTCCGGAAGGGTGTATTAGAAATTACTTAAGTATTCTAATTAATTACAAATTAAGATATTTCATAAATTTTCATTGACTCTCAGCTCAATGAGGCTAGAGTTGCGTCTGTGCAATTCATGCCGGCAAAGTAAGATGCTGTATGTATCTGGCAGGACATTTCTGATAGAATTTCTCGTCTAAAACGAAAACGGTTGTATAATTATTCACACACAACAATTTAGACAAAAACACCAGACTCTTGTAACACTGCTAGGTTTCTCATATATTAGACTAATTAGCACTTACCAATCAGATGTTTTTCACAAATGCGTGAAAGGTACACATATAACCATGAACATGATTATTGACGCTGTATTACGGATGCTCTCTCTCTCCTATTTCATAGCAGGTGCGCAGCCTCGTACCCAGTCGCTTTGACTGGCTAAACGTTTGCGTTAGGGGCGCGCGGGACGACACGCATGGGGACGTCGTCTGCTACCGACTACTTTTTCCACGTGCGTATGCTTCACGCAAAGGCGTAGCAACTCAAAGCGCCTGGGTAGGAGTCTGGCAGGGGAGAGTTTTTGATGTACATGGCCATGGTGTGCAACACTATATCAACCTATAGTCAATGCTGGAACTGTACATAACTGTATTTCCTGTCGTCTTTGCAATACTTTTTTCGCTATTTTATGTTTGATTTGCTCGATTTACCTGCGTATATAATGGATATATATACTTTAAAGTAACGTTTAAGATTCCTAAAAGTCCATTATTGCCATTTTAGGTGGAATTAACTCGCCCAGTCCAAGATCAAATATTGAATGAACTGAATCAGCTGACCGATGTTTGTGATGTTCTTAAATCACTCCATATTGCTATTGGATTTCTGTCTTCTGCTGGGGGAGATCCGTCAATGTCTATCTATGAATACCTCCATTCAGGATTAAAGATGACATTTAAAAATGGCTTAAAAAGCGGGAAGGTAAATATTTCTATATTTACAGGAGTATAACTCTTTAATCCTTAAGCCTTTTTTATCTTTAAACACAATTGGACAAACTTTAAACATACTTTAGCGGCTGTTTACCTTATTTTCTAACATGAAGGGGCCTCTTTTTGGCAATTTCTTTTTTTAATCAACGTAATTGTTCGATTGAAAATAATACAGACGAAATTTGCAAATTGAATTGTGCGCTCTACAAAAATCGAAAATTTGTCAGAACCTTCGAAGAAGCTTTTCTCTTCAGACAACAAGTAAGTTGATTTCTGTTATTGCAATCCAATTTTTGTATATTTCTGTTGTTTATTATAATATAAACATCGCTATTACTATATAATAGTAGTCACCGACACTAACCAAAACTAGATGGAGTAATTATGTTTGCATTTGAATAATTTCCTATGTTTGGCGTTCAATATAGAGTTTCTTTGTAACATTTTGTAGTTATAACCATATTCAAAATAAAGATGACGAGGATGATGCTTTAATATCATCTTATGAATGCCCCCAAGGTCGGGGTTGCTCATTGAGAACAGCCCAAGGTTGGGGATTTTGCAAACATCCTGTGATCCATGCAAAAACTGGTGGTCAGTTTTTCTGAATATTTACTTTACTACCACTATATATCGGGGACAGGGTATTTGAACAAAAAGCAATCTCATAACAGGAGTACATACCGCCATGTTGAATTGAATTAGTTTGCAATATATTTGTAATCTATTCAGTATTAAGTATTCAAAACGAAAATGAAGTTACATGGTAAAAGCCAAACTGTACGATGTTTGTGAAGAGAAGCTCACAAAAAGAAATCTAAGCAATGGAATGACTGAAATTTTGTAATGTATTATTTACCAAAGGCATCATTCTTGAGTGGAAACCTAATAGATGTAACATTAATTGCTGCACAATTGCTGTAATCTTTGCTCTGGAAACTTATAATTGCAATGTAGGCATTATAAGAAATATCTTTTATATTTTTGTATAGTCTAGTGTTGTCAAAAGTCTTTTCAGATGTTGTTTTTTGTGACAATGTTTACTGGGAACTCTTGCAGTCTATTAGGTTAACCACATGTACGCAATGCATACCTATTTTTTGAAGTGGTGTCACGAAGTTGATCTCTGCGATTTTGTGCTCCGTATTATTGGTTTACTCTCTTCTTTGACTTAATTGTAACTTTTTGTGAGAGCACTGAACTTTAATAATAATAACTTACTGACTGAGATTGAGGGCAGTACGGGAAATATCAAGCCAAGGTCTTGCTGTATTGACCTCGCTATCGCTCGGTCAATACAGCAAGACCGAGGTTTGATATTTTCCCGTACTGCCCGAACGGTTGAGGTCAGTAAGTATTTTATTATATGGCATTGTACGTTTGTAAAAAATGAAAAACATGGTCACGCGAGGGCAAAGTACAAAGTCCGAAACATTTGCAAAATGTCAATTGTAAACTGAAATCTATTAACAGAGTTTTGGAAAGTATTTCAAGAAAATGAAGAGGTATTTAGTTATTTAATCAAAGACAACAAATCTGAAAACAAAATATATGAATAAATAAACAGCACCGACATTCGACAAGTATGTTTTTAGTCCGCTTCATTTTATATTCATATCTTTTTTTGACTAACAAAAAAAGAAATTTTCGAAAAGAACCTTTAAATCTGTGGCTACTTTAATTGTATTTTTCTTTCAGATGGTGTCTAATTCCTACTGGCCATCCGCAAATAAAATTTTCAGCTCTTCGCATGTTCAAAACACAAAATATTCTTGACTGTTTTTAATATAATAATAGTAAAAACATTGTGAAATTTACCTTGTATTTTGACGGGAGTCGACTTACGCCAACAAAAACCTAACCACAACAGTCACCCCTTTTCTGTCTTTTAGGTTTATTTTTCTTCGTTTAGAATATTTTGAAAGACTTTTAGACATTTTTTTGTTTGAAACTCGGTTCTCGTCGCAGCTTCGTAGGGCAATAAAAATACCGTATTGTCCGTGGGCAATACGGGAAAATCCTGCCTCGTCAGCAGCCAATATATCAAATTGCCCGATTCACCAAAACAAATGCTTGCCATATAATAAATATATCCTTATTGAATTGTTAATTGTAAATAGAAAACAGCTTTACATTGGTTTGCAGTTGTACCGTATAAACACTGGTTATAGATTCATATCTCGCTGTTTAGAAGTTCCTATAACCGCTAACCCTAACGTGTAAGCAGCGAGACATGAATTTATCTATATCCTATACGTGCTACCATACCTACGAAGTTACTGTTGTTGTGTCTTGTGTATTTTACTAGTTTAGATTAGATTTTAGTTTAGTTTAATTAGTTATATATATATTATATAGATTAGTTGAAATACTTCTTACTTTTGATGTTTCTAAGTATTTTTTTCTTTTAGGCTGAGCAGTTTTGTCAACTGCAACATATTGTATCACTTTGGCTGTTGCTATCTTTAGAAAGGGCAAGAATATTGACAAAGCATAAACAGGTTTGTGCCACTAAGTTACAACTTTATAGGGAGGAATTTCGGCTAAACCTTCTGCATACACAAAGTCTAGTACTGACATTATGTAGACGTTAATAATTGAAATTTATAGTCATTTTTACATTACGTCGATCTACACTATAACTGATGGATTCGGAATCCTCCAAAAATCTAGTTTCACGGTTGTACCTTAATTGAACAGGCAGAACCGTACGAGTTTTGGTATGATTCTGAACGAAGTATAACCTTTGATAAAGACACGCATTCCTCTTAGATATGTTATTAAAGATACCAGAAATGGCCGATGATCTAGTGCGTGTGTCTAACTTGTTAACACACAATACACTGTAGGTATATGGCTGGCCTCAAATTTAACTAGACCAAGTATTGCAGCTTTTTGTGAAAAAGTATTCAAATTGTGAGCATGCTCCACGTTTTCCTCCGCCGACGTAGAAGGAAGTAAAGACAAAAGGAACATTGAAAATATCCGCGAAGTAAAGGAACGCGGGTCATATACTCACCGGTTTTCTGTGAGTAGTTTTCAATATTACATGGCTCAATGTCTCGTGTAACATGGCCATATCAAAAATACACGTTTCAATACCATGTGCAATAGAGGTCTTCAATTTTCAGCACCCTATTACTCCCATTTTTAGGCATTGCGAAAACCCGTGGTTTTTTTCTTTCGTTATATTATGTCTATGTCGTTAGTAAAAGAGCCTTAACAGTTTTGAAAGAAGTTATTTGTATACATGCAATAACCATGTAAAGTGTTTGTATCATATTTACAAATGTACAATTATGTCATACAAATTATAAATAGTATATCTGTTCCAAATTGTCAAAAATTCTCAATGTCCAAGTGAGATTGGCGTCAAGATAGCAAATTTGAACTTTTTTACCAAGCGAATTAGGACAAACGTAACCGCCATTGTTAGTGTGAATAAACAGTAGAAAGTCATTGACCGAGCGTTTTATTCCTCTTTTAGGATCCATTTGATGACGTATCGGATAACGTGAAGTCATCACTTAAAAAGAAACAGAAATTTGATTTAAACAGTGGATTACAAAAGCTAAATGTCGATCATTTTGTTCGTGTTTTGCTGGAATTTATTTTGCTTTACCTGAAGCATGTTCCTGAAGAGCAGTTACACTTTCCGTAAGTTAACACAGCTGGGGCCGGTTGTTCAAAAGCCGGTTAACGCTAACCCAGGGTTAAATTTGCCTAACCTAGGGTTAAATTTTAACCTTGGGTTTGTTTGCGTTGTTCAAAGCAAGATTAACCGTAACCCAGGGCTAAACAGTGGGTTAAATTTAACCCACCTCGCTAGGTGGGTTAACTTGCTAAACTCGTAACCGATTAACTCGTAAAAATGGACGTCGAAAGGAGTGGAATTTCGTAAACACACAAAAATCTCGGTGAAACAAAGAGTGTACAAAGATTTTATGGATGAAAACCAACCTCAAACACTAAATTCGAAGTCTTTGAATATTATTGAGATTCTTATTCGTCCTGTACGACCCATTGAGTTGCTTTACCTATACATGCTGGCGTTAAATTTTACGAGCATTAAAGACACAACAATTTAGATTGTCATGGTCTAAGCATGGACATCATAGTTAATAATACTGTAGACTACGTCGGTCTTCGCAAATTTTAGAATCCTTTAAGGGTTTTAGGTTTTGGTTTAACTATTCTGCAACGAGCTTCTAAGTATACAAATGAAAGTGGCAATATCTACATGTATGCAAAAATGACACTACTAGGCTTTGTGACAATAAGAGACAATAAAACTATATAGGAACCGTTCTTTCCTTGGAACGAGTCTCAAGAACTGATCACTTTTGTTTTAAGCAGCCAATCACAAACATGTTCATTTTAGAATATTTTTTCAAGAAATGAACAAACATATAACTTTACAAATTTATATTGGGTTTGTCTCTCAAGACCAAGGGTTGATCCTATGAGGTAATCTATGTCGTACCAATGTGCGATGTTATTGTACTCAGGAATGACAGTTTATTAACAATTTTATTCAAGAACAAATGCCGCAAATAATGTTGGAGAGTCAGTCTCGCTCGTAAATATGAATGTATATAAATTGTTTTATTGGTTAGATACGACCACGGCAGCTTTGTTATAAACTATTTATTGTTTGTATATAAGTAAATGTTTTCAGTAGAAAAACTGAAATATTATTTGGTTGTATATTTTAAGTAGCATTTTAAGCAACACCAGAATTTCAAATCAGACTTCATTTGATTGTATTGTAAACGGATTCAAATCTCAGTTTGGTTTCTTTATGGTCAGTTAAATCTCTCCGGCCATCTGCCGTCGGCGCTTTGTGCCTTCCCATCGGGGAGTCTGCTCAATAAGCATGCTGAATTTTCCTCAACCAACATACAAATAACTTTAATGTGCTTCATCTCTTTAGTTTATCGCAGTACATCAATGCCAAACTAGACGAAAAGGGATGTGACGTCATCGATGGTCTAGAAGATTATATACCGGAGGATATTACAGTGGAACATGCTGTGGAAGCTTGGAAAGTTGCCTGTCAGAAAAGTGAGGATTACCATTCAAGAATACAGCAGTAACTTGTACGGAATGTTTGTCTGTATTCTTGATTTTCATCCCTTAAAATTTACGTCGAATTTAAAGAACCATCGAGTCAGCGAGAAACATTTTAACGTATTATAATTCCAAAACCCAAGATTTATATCTTAGATGAGAGCAGTAGTACAACTTGGAAAAATTCGAATCAATAATCACGTTTCATTCATTCGTTATATTTTGCATGGAGTATATTTTGGGCAAATAGATTTTGTATCACTTTCATTTTTTCACGTTTGAAATATTCAGCTCTTACCAGCCCTCCATTGATACCATCGGAAATACCAATATAAAATTAGAATGATTACAAATTGATTATCAAGTGAAATTGGTGTAAGATGGTTGTCATTAAAACAACTAATGTTTTTTGTGTGTACTTAAGATATAAATCATCCAGTTTTAGAATTATATCAAGTTCAAGGTGCTCTTAAACATGAAGTGTCCATAATCGTTAATCAGTCTATTGCGCGGAACAGGAAAGAAAATACTAGACAGAGTGCACTTTGAAACATTAACTTTTCTGAAACATTTTCCAAAAAATTATTATAATATTACAATAGCTCTTTTTGTTTACATACTAACTAGTCTAATTGTTATATAGTTTATTTTAACTGATATAATATTATAATATTAGTGGACACTTTGCATGCAATTAATCTTCGACAACTATGGTGTAGTTAAATTGAATAAACATTTGTTATGTGCATGTGTTTTCATTTGTCATTCTTCGCGAGGTATGCGTAACTCATATATCTAAGTTTTTAGTGCAAAGTTTTTAACTTTGCAGTATTGTGATGAGGGGCGAAAATTCACACGAGCTATCATACATAGATACATCATAGTGTAAACTTTCCGGGGGGTGCATACAATTTATGTTTCTTTTTAAATTTCATTAACATTTAGTGATTTAGTGCTTCAAGACAGGGCTTCACATTTTTCTTCAAATATTCTTTTGATCTTATGGCGATTTTACACAAACTATGCTGAATTAGAGTCTTTATATTGAACTTGAAACATTTGCTGAAGACGTTGAATTGACATTAAATTGGCGGTCTTTCCCCCGGAACACCCGATTTTTTGTGCAATCTCAAATGCACGTGCGCTATCAAGTGCGTGGCCGCGAGGTGATTGCGAGATTCGTACACGTGCCGTGTAGCGAGTCTAGCGACAAGAACATTATCATTTATATTATTTGACATTTGCTTTCGAGAATATGATTATGACAAAATATTTAAAGACTGTATCTCAAATGCGAGTTTGCAGATTATATAAATGAAGGTAAATGTGGTAGCAGTTTAAAGGCTATATTATTTCAAATACAACTATAGCCTTATGAACTATAGGGGCAATGCCAATGTGGCAATGTCAATAACTTGTGCAAGTCGATGGCTGGATATATATATAGTATACTGCGTGTATTCGATCTGTAATCTGTATTATGAACTATCAAAACAGTGTAGACTACACTGTAAAAACAAATTGGTTAAAATGCATCTGAGACAACCAGTTTAAATTGGTCATTTTAAAGAATGACCAATTTAAATTGGTTGTCTGAGATGCATTTTAACCAATTTGTTTTTACAGTGTATAGTATCCGATTTATATTATAACCTCCATGGTATAAAACGGAATCATATAAACGTGCTGCAAAGCCTGCAGTCCCAATAGTCGTGTTAATTTAAACTTTACAGTATACCTTGAATTGATGGGTATAATTAACCTTGAAGCTTGACGATTTAATGCGTTTGTTTACTTTTCAAATGTGAACGTTTGGTCACGCCCCGTGTCACTTTTGACAATAGCCGAATTCATATTAGGGGTTAGACGGGAAACTCGTCTTAGACGGGAAACTCGTCTTAGACGGGAAACTCGTCTTAGACGGGGAAACTCGTCTAATATGAATCCGGGGTCAGACGAGTTTCCCGTCTAACTTTCCCGGTCCAAACGGACGGGAAAGTTAGACGGGAATCCTATCTAGACGGGAAACTCGTCTTAAATCCGTCCCTAAATTCATATTCAGACGGGTTTTCACAGACGAGTTTCCCGTCCCTAATATGAATTCGGCTAATGAAAGTTCCACGTTTGGCGTGAGAAATGTCCACGTTTGTGCAAAATACAAGCATGTTTGTTCGCGTGTTTGCCACGTTTTAAGCAATTTTCCATATTTTCGAATGTTACGCTCGCAAAATTTAAGTTATTTTGCAAGATAGAATGAAATATATAAGGATCATAAAGTAAGGATCAAAAACATATTCATACTTCGCCAAAAAATCGCAAAATCTAATATTTCAAGAGGTGTACGTTTTGTTAGCAAACGTTCATGTTTGAAAGTAAACAAACGCGTTAAAATCGTCAAACTTCAAGGTTGAACGCAAATGGTAATAATAGACCTTCGAAAAACAAATGTCATGAGAACTTGACAATCTTGGCACAAATACTGCTAGCTAATTCCATGCATGAGTCATCTATTTACGTCAGCAATAAATACGCATACACTTCCCACGGCGAATTGTGAAATATTCTTTATCTGTAGGATCAAGGAGAGATTTTCCTGAAACATTACTTGCATTTACTTGTAAATTATGGTGTAAATTATGTCTTCGCCGCAGAGTACTTCAGTGCTTCCATATTAACTTTCGTTTTCCTCAAAACTTATGGCTCTTTGAAACTTTGCACAATCCTTGGATCCCTAGTTAGTTTTAGTGTAATGAGTGGCGAAAATTTACACGATAAAAGGATAGTGTAAACATCCCGGGGGTTGTTGCGATGGATATGCTTTTTAGCATTGCATTGCCATTGTAATATTTTATGGATTTTTAAATTTTTTAAATGTTTAAGATTATTAGTAGTAATATATGTCGTTTCCAACCCCCATTTTTGTGGTGGCGGGTGGTGGTGTGTGGTGGTGAGTAGTGGTGTGTGGTGGAGGGTGGGTGGTGGTGGAACTAATTAATTTTGCAACTTGACCTCATTTCTTTGTGGGCCCTAACCCTAATTAGTATGCAAATAAGGGTAGAGCAGGGTGGCGCAGGGACTAATTAGTATGCAATAACGTCACAGAACAAGACCAGGCAAGTTTGGGCGAAACAATAATTTTGCAGACCTATTCACTTTTACAACAAAAGGCGTTAATCCCCGACGCTATTATATAAGCGTGTGTTGACCTGATGTTCATTTACTATCGACCTTTGTGGTGTAAGGGTGAAATGGATAATATAGATATAATATATGACGAGTTAGGACGAAATGAGATTGATATTGATAAGCGAACCTTATCGTTTCATATAAATACAGTTCTCAACCAGGACGAAGATTTATACCGTTCAATGATTGTTTGTAGTGAGATTATGAGCAACTCTACATTTTACAAATTTTGGTCGTATTTTCGCCTATTTAGCTTTCGTATGTTTACACAGCGATGGTGTGCTTAGGAATCTATTCGAAAATTGCGAAAAACATCGATTGCCCTGTAGACTGTATATGTTTTTTGCCCGGTTCCCGCGCCATCTTGGATTTATCATACATGTCACGCCTCCGCTACACATACGAGTCAGCAATCTAGACCCAGTGAACTCTATATAGACTGGAACGATAACTCAATACAAACAGCCCTGTGATTGCGTGAAGCCAATATGGCGGGCCAATTGAGCGATCTCTTGTAGGTATAAAACACGCGTGTAGTACGCGTGGGCTGTGCGCGTGGGGTTGTCAAAGCATGCTGGGCGATGATGGCGTGATTTTAATCGAAAAGTGTGGATTCAAAGGCTATAAAATTTCTGTTTCTTGTGTGAATTATTCAAAATTAATCGACACATTTAACAGCAATTGTAATAAAAAATATATTTGTTCAAAGTGAGATACAATTAATCGAGTATTGAAGCTAGCACTATATCTCATATTTTGTAAATACTTTGAATATACTATATTGCTTGTTGGACACGGTAACTTTGCCTCATATTTTGTAAATAACTAATACTGTATTGCTATTTTTACACGCCCCCCGTGGAAATCAGCTTCGGTTGACGGGGTCAGCGTGGTTAAATAAAGTTATTCATCATCATTTTACAAGGCGATCGAGTGTCATCGTTTTGGTGACAGTCAGACCAGTCGAACACAGGCATAGCAACAAATTGCTTCAGTTTCAGCTGTAAATCTGAACTCAGATGATCGATTGATTACTTACTGGATATACAAGATAAGTATTTTATTATTTTTACAATTTTTCTGGCATAACTATTGATTTTTGAACAAGATGAACTTACTTAACTGTGGTGCTTCCCGAAGTGTATTATTAAATTATTTATCTGCTGTCAATTTGATGAGCTTCATTTGGTGGTCATCTTCCACCATATTCTCATTTGAGACCAGCTCATGGTCTGCAAACACAGATTTGTTAGGCTCCAGGCAGGGACGTAGCGAGCGGGGGGGTGTGGGGGGTGTAACACCCCCCCAACCGTAAAAGGTAAAAAGAATCAGGTAAAATTCGAGATAAAATATTGACATTTTCAGGTAAAATTTGGGGGATAAAGTCGTTATATTTTGTAAAGTGACAACTAAAATTGAATGTTAAATGACTTGAAAGAACCAGATGTCTTTAAAAACCTCCACATAACTAAAAATTTTGTGCAAAATACAGTCAATTTGGACGCAATTCGTTTGCAAAATCGCGTCAGAAAACGCCGGAAATGCTGTCCTGGAGCCTCAAAAAGGTAAAAAGGTCTATTATAATCGTTATACTTCAGGTAAATTTTAACATTGAAGTTCAATTTTCAGGTTAAATTCTTTGACACCCCCCCAAGTCCAGATGCTTCGCTACGCCCCTGGCTCCAGGAGGAAGTGATGGCAGATCTCAAGTGTCATCTTGCTCTTTTAAAGATTCTTTGCCTTGGTGATGCTTTTGCCTTCTTTGCAGAGATACAGTTTAAAGACATGTTCGCATTGTTCAATGGTGGTAAAAACAGACTGGGATGGTATGCGTAAACCGCCGTTGACAAAACAGAGTGAATGCTGAAGCTGAAGATACTTCACTGTATGCTGATGCTCCAGGATAGTCGTGGTCAGGAACGATGTAATCTAATTTTTCAAAATGGTTACTGCAGATGAAGCTGTATCGAGTTGCTTTCCATACTTTGCCATCGTCGTTTATTTTTATAACAGCATTCTCCCATCTCTCAAGCAGCATTGATAAATCTTTTAAAGGGAACCTGTATTTATCATTGTAATGTGAGAAGGGAAAAGGTGTAATTAAATTTAGTTAACTTTTACCGTGTGTATTTTGTAGTGTATATATAAAGAGAGATTCTGCAAGTTGACGTGGGTGAAGTGAGCAAGAGGAAAGTAAAGTGGAGTGAAAAGGTTAGGGTGAAAGGAAGAACCACGGAGTTGAATCAAGTGAAGTAGATTGATATTCAGTGGAGCGATGAAGTGCTGTGTAGTTAAACGAAGAAAAATTAAATGTAGTACAGTGAAGTAAAGCAAAGCAAAGCAAAGCAGAGCAGAGCATAGCAGAGCATAGCAGAGCATAGCAGAGCATAGCAGAGCATAGCAGAGCATAGCAGAGCATAGCAGAGCAGAGCGGAGCGAAGCGAAGCGAAGCGAAGCGAAGCGAAGTAAGTGAATTTTTATTCGTTTATCAATTTTACATCGTCGTTTATTTTTATAACAGCATTCTTCCATCTCTCATGCATTGATGAATATTTTAAAGGGAACATGTATTTATCATTGTAATGTGAGAAGGGAAAAGGTGTAATTAAATTTAGTTAACTTTTACCGTGTGTATTTTGTAGTGTATTTTTGCTGGTCACTTCCTGAATTTGCTTCTGTGTCACTGTGTGCCCTTCACGGTTGACCTTGAAAGGAAAAGTTGCCAGCAGATATGGAGCTGTTGTTTAATGGGCATTCAGGCAAATTAAGGAAGTGACTATTTGAGTAAACTATTTACTAGAGTATGTGCACTGAGGTGTAATTATGATGTTTGTATTGGTGGCATATACATGGTGGGGGAGTGGGCAAGGGTTCTTAGTAAAAAATCATATTTTGTTTTGCTTGTATGCTAAGTAAATGTTATGCCTCAAATACATATTTTTTAAATTGTCTGCTGGATATGGTTTAAGTATATATATGTATGACCTGGACTTTTCAGCATTTTTCTTTTCAGCATTTTGGTAAATAGTTACAGTACGGTTACCCTGACCATTTCTCAATCCTTTGACAACAATTGCTTATGGTTTAAAGGCTTAATTAACAATTTTACCCAAATAGTCGAAAACCACTTGCCTGTGAAATGAAATGTTTGGCTTATTTTCTTTGTCACTACTGCAATATTGATTACTTTTACACCCGTGGATTGTACAGTTAACTGGCATGTTTCTGTTTCCCTTCTTGAAAGAAAACGCTGTTGTTTATTTTTTATTCCAAATCTGAGAAAAATTTGCACTCTGGCAAGAGGAAAAGTACTGGGGAGAGCTGAAAAATGGCCAAGGTTTTCGGATCAATATTTTTGCACGTAAATACTCATTTTTGCAGTGTTAAATAACATATCTAAAAGGTAAAAACTAAATGAAACGGGTAAGATTGATGCAACTGCAGTCCATATTGTCATGTGTTCTGTTCAAATTTCTCACAGATGGTCCAAAAAAACATTTACTATTTACGAAGAAATGTTTCTGAAATTTACTTATTATGAAAGACCAGCCATTCAAGTTTCTTAGGAGCAAAGAAAAGCCCGCCTTAAAAAATGGTCGACTTAAAAAACTATGTAACTTCTACATAAAATAATGCCGATTTTAATTTCGTATTGAATTTAGTGAATTTTTGCGTAGGGCCTGGGGCATACCTATACAAGACGAACCTCATGATCCGCCATATTGGCTTCAAAATGTGAGCCAGAATTATCGTTCCAGTCTATATAGAGTTCACTGTCTAGACCTCTTATATCTATGGCATAGAATAAGGATATATATATATATATATACCGTATATGAAGTAAATCTTAATGGTACGAAATTATTCGTAAAGATAGAAATCGAAAAGGCGGGGGTGTTGCGATCTACATCAGAAATTGTATAAGCTATTGTGAAATTCATGAATAATTAATGAGGTTTATAGCCAATCAAATTTCACGGATTACGTCACATGCACACCCCTGTATACCCCATACAAATGATATTTTAATAAATATGCAAATCAGTTACAAACAGTCGTGGTTGTATCTTTTCTGTTACAATCACGAGTGTTTGTAAATTGTAACTGATTTGCATGGCATATTTATTGAAATCTCATCGATCCATAGTAAAAAATGCATTACAACAACAAAATCACATTTATTTTATTCCAATACCAAAATTATTTAACAAGCACTGACTTATTTCCCCGTCCAACAGTTATTGCAAGAATTAAACACGCAGTTATTAAACACTGGTCCTATTGTATAACTTGATGAAGACGCCATATTTTCCACCGTATTTGTATCGCAATGCACACTAAAATACTGCCTACCCACCTTTTATCGTCTTTACACAGTGGATCCAATCCACTTTTATCGCTCAAATATCGCTTCAAACCACAAATTATAACATATAACGTTCGTCCTGGATATCTTTCCCCCTTCGCGTTACAAACCTCTTCCACAAACCGACTCAGCCACAGATTTAATGTTTCTGCAGTCATACAATGTAATAATGTAGTCAAGTCTTCGACTTGACATACATCTAAGTTCACTGAACTTGAAGGCACATTCCTAGCAGTTTTATCTTCTCGGCAACTTTGCCATTCTTCGAAAACCTTGACGGCCCATTTTGTATTATATGCTGTATTCTTTGGAATAGTACTGGCAACCAAAAGACGCTCTTCCTCTGCTGTCAAAGGTTTTCTGTACCTGCTAACACTTTCCATCACAGTGGCTAAATGCGACCTATACGCCCTCTTCGCAAAAAAAATCTGCCTATTCGAGCTGCAAATGACAATGTCTATTTTATTCGAGGCACTTTATCAAACAAGAGGAAACAATTAATTTAATCCCAAAACACTTAATTCCTTACACATCTCATCAAACGTCATTATATATTCATTTCACAAGTTGTTTACAACACTCGCGGCCGTGTTGTATTGAATATATTATCACTCGCCTTCGGCTCGTGTTATATATTCAATACAACACGACCGCTCGTGTTGTAAACATTAGAGAGGTTAAGATACCCCGGTTCCGGTTTACCGGTACGGGTGTCGCCATTTTGTTTACAAATTTTTGCTGATGTCAGCATGTTTACCCGTAATTCCTACCCGTTTTCCCGCGGTAAACCATGGTCTACACGTAAGAGTCGAACGGGTAAATTTTAGACAAGAAAGTGAAGGGCATTGAAGAATTGTTTGAGGAATGGAGAAGCGTGTGAGTATTTTCATCACATGTTAAATTTATTAAACAAATAGCCTACTACAAGATAGCTATTTTAATTCTTAAAATTGGAAATATATTCGTATTTGTAGCCCGAAATATTTCGGGCTCTTAAGTCGCAAGCCGTAACTCGGTTTACGGGTACGGGTACGGGTGCATCACCCGTACCCGTAAATCGGAACCGGGGTATCTTAACCTCTCTATTACTAAATTACGGCCAGACTTAGATCATGAGTCAATCACAGTTGAAATCTTCAAGCCAAAAGCGAAGTCGTTTTTCATCAATACGTGGTATAGACCCCCGGGTAGTGACACTCTCAAGTTATGAGATGAATAAGCACTCTAGTGAATTACTGGATGATCTGGGTTGGGAAAAACTAGAACACAGAAGAAATATGCAACTTGCTGTGCTATTGTTTAAAATCTACAACAACCTTTCTCCATTGTACTTGAGAAAGATTTTTACAAAAACGCCAAATGTTCATTCTTACAATGTGAGAACAATTCATTAAAGAATCAACGAGAATAACTGAAACCTCAAGTACGTTAATTGACTTGGCATTCAGCAACAAGCCAGAACTGATTATTGACTCGGGCGTGGAACACATAGGAATAAGCTATCACAGCATGATTTATGTCTGCCGAAAAGTCTCAATCCCCCGAAAAGAGCCAAAAATTGTCAACACAAGACAGTATAAATATTTCGAAATTAATGCTTTTAGACCTGATTTAAATGAAATCTTCCAAACACAATCAAACCTTACAAACCCAAATATTCTTTGGGAAGAATGGAAATCAAAATTCTTGGCGGTTGCTGATTTACATGCGCCACCAATAACACGGAAAGTTAGAAGCGAGTATGCTCCTTGGATTACAGATAACATCAAAAAAAATATGCAAAATAGAGATTATCTTAAGAAAAGGGCCGTAAAATCAGGCTCAAAGAATGTGCACGAAGCGTATAACGTTAACAAGATCGTTAAAAACACGAAAACTAAATACTATATGAGTGCCTTGAGTGAAAATAATCAAAGCCCTAAAACAATGTGGAACACAATTAAGACATTGACAAACAAAAATTCCAAAACTACTAACATTACTGAGATTCAGGTTGAGAGTGATCTCTCTGTTACTGAGCCTAAACATATTGCTGATGCCTTTAATACATTTTTCAATAATATCGGGCCTCAATTGGCTGATGCTCTACCTGCAACTAACATAAAAGCAGAATCATATATTACCTCTGTGAATTCCTCTTTTGAAATTCGGACCGTTTCAATCGAGGAAGTATTTAAGTACTGTTTAATAAACGAGCGAAAGTGTTTTATCAGGTTTAAAACCACGAGCGCGCAGCGCGAGTGGTTTTAGACCTGATAAAACACGTCTCGCGAGTTTATTAAACGGCTTCAAAAACGATTGTCCATGTGGGAGCAATCATGGTAAATATTTGAAGCATGTATATACATGTATTGTGTTATGTAAGGAGAATTTGCTTGTTGTTTGGGTATAATCGGCATCGTAAGCGCATTTGTTTATTTCACGAGCGATCAGGCAGAACTAAGTGGGGCATATGTTAAATGTTTATTCAAGGCAGTAGGTGGGAATACGATTTTCGGGCGTTTTTAGCGTATGGTATGGCGTCGACGCGAACGTTTAGGAAGCCTAAAAGTGGCGAAGAGGAGAAGCAAATGCTCGAAAATGTTGTCCCTAAGTCAACCCGTTGCGTTAATAAATGGTCTATGAAGATCTTCTCGGAGTGGCAGGCAACAAGGTTAAATAAGAAAGCTTCAAACGAACAAAGCAATTCAGCTGTGGATACTTCAGTAATTCAAGACTTGCATGTCAACTTGTGTAGCATGTCGGCAGAGACACTCAATTTCTGATTAACGAAGTTTGTTATGGAGGTGTGTAAAGAGGACGGAGAATGTTATCCTCCTAGAACGCTGTATAGTATTTGTTGTGGGATTCAGCGCCATTCATTATGCGACTGCAATGGAGTTAGTGCAATTGCGATCTTGGACAAGAAAGACAAGAGGTATAAAGTGATTAATGTAATTGATTGCGTTCAATACAAAATTGAGCTAACATTTCTTTAATATATATTTTTAGATTTGCTACGTTTAGAAGGGCCTTGATCCTTGGATGCTGAAATGAGACAAGCGAATTATGAGGGGATTGCCAAATGAGGAAATGCCAAGTGAGGATGCGAAAGAATCAGATTTTCTTTTGGATGATTTTGACTTTGATATTCCAGATGATATACTGTGTAACATTCCAATTCCTGGCGATCGCCCAATGGGTAGTGATAGTAATACGGTCAGCGAATCGTTTACAAGATCTGTGTTCAACAATTGTACTATTAATTTTGTTAGCAAGTAAAATAGAGTTGAGTTCAGTAAAGGTTGTTGTGTTATTCAATTTTTCCTAATAAAATGTTTTGTTCATATTAGACTGTTTTCTTTAGCGTCATTAGTATTCTTTATATAAAAATGCTCACCCTTATTAGTATTCTTTATATAAAGAATACTAATAAGGGTGAGTTTTTTTATATAAAGAATACTGATGAGGTTGATGGTGTATTACCGGTTTTAAAGATGTATGCTTGTGACCTATTTTCTCGATGTGATTGGTTCATTTCCTTATGAATTATTAATGAGTTTTTGAATTTACTTTCAACTATAAAAGTTTCTAAGGCAACAGGACAAGACAAAATTTCACCGAAATTGTTGAAAGTCTCTGCAGATATCATAGCTCCATCCTTAGTTAATATCTTTAACCAATCTATTAGAACTGGTATCTTTCCTGAAGATATGAAAACTGCAGTGATCTCACCTATATTTAAATCGGGAGACAAGACTGAGTGCACTAATTATAGACCTATTCTCACTGGGAGTTTTCCCTAACAATACCAAATATTCCAAATCTTTATGCATGAGGTGATCATTAGTTAATCAGAAAACATCACGTGGTGTTCAGATAGTATAAAACAAGCGTGAAATCGGGTATTTTGAACATTTGCCACCGAAAACCTGTTTGGAAAGGCGTTCGAGAATTTTTTGGTCGCAGCCAGTGTCGCATCCGAGCCATGGAGCAACAGCAGCAACAAGACCTCAGCAATCTAGAGCAGTAGACGTCGAGGATTTGATTCAGAATGAAGAACCGCAGCCTGCAGCCATAAACAATCAACCGCCCCCTGAAGATCAGCCTTAGGTTTGTTTGTTCAATGTCTATACAGCATTTCCATACGGTATATATTTGCTGCGTTATTAATGTTCATGCTTCGCGTTGCTCTTTACGATATTGGACTTATAGTCCAAGGGTTGTGCGGTTAGGGTGATTTTCTGTTCACTAGCCTTTAGGTTTCTTTTCACACGCTGTTTATAGAGCAAAGTTTTCGAATAAGTTTTTCATGACACCTAAGCTCTTTAGATTTAATTGTTAAGTAAACGTGTGCGTTCATGCATGTTATTTTTTGTTCGCGTATTCAATATACTCTTCATTATGGTTCCTGATTTATTTATTTTTTACGGCCTGGCGTAGTGGCTATATTTTACTCGTCGTTTGTACTCGAACCCTGCCGTGTTAACACGGTCAGTTTTCTGAGTAAAATATGGACCTCGCCTAGTGTTTATGTAGTGCTTTGTAGCATATTATACTTTATGTCAGCTCTGGAGTTAAAACGTTTCCTGATGTGCGGTCTGGCGAGGTGGGCACTCTTAGGAAATCCCTACACATGTCTACGACGTGTTCTCGCATTCAGACGCGTGCTGGTGGCGTATAATTGCATGAGTTTGGCTACTTATATGCGCTTAATTTGATCGTGCATTGTTTATATTTGCACCTTAAATTCGGATGAAACATACCGGTGGTGCTGGGAGTTTTTAAGCGCCGGATAAGATGTTTATTACGGCGATATGTAGGCGTGTTATTTACCATGCTTCGTATTATGACTGCTATGGGTGTAGTGGATGGTTGACGTGTTGTCCCAATTAGTTTAAATTTCCTCGTGGGTCATGGAGTATTTGTTTTTATCAATAGCACCGTTCCTGATTTTAGTTTACCCGTGGAAATATGATAGGAAGTATTTTGGAAGGTTTTGAGGCGTAATTGTTGTCAATCACCAAACAACAGTTTGAGAATTTGCTTTAGGTGAAGCAATTAATCACCTTTGAGATATCGCGTTTCATTGGTGAAGCATAAGTGTTTGACCTATAAGATTCCAGTTGCAGTAATAGTAACAGTTGAGATATTGCTTTAGGTGAAGCAAAACGATCTTTGATATTGCTGGTTTGGGGGAAGCATTACATTTTGGGTATTGCTTTATAGGTGAAATGTGATGCAAAATTAATTATTGCTGGGGACATAAACCAATTAGAAATAAAGACATTGCTGAATTATCATTCTTTAGCTCAGATTGTGAAGGTTCCAACTCGTGGTCAAAATATTCTCGATGTGTTTATAACCAATGTGCCCAATTATTGGGAAAAGGCCAAAGCGGTAAAAGGCCTTGTGCGATCTGATCATTTGGCTGTTTTGCTTAAACCTGTGGTAAAGAAAAAAGCCATAAGAAAAACGGTAGAGTTTCGTGACTTGCGACAGCATAATAAGTTAAGGATGTCACAAAAAATGGAGGATGGTACAACTTGTCCAAGCGAAATGATATATGCTTTTTATAACAAGATATGGCCAATCTTTGACGAATGTTTTCCAATCATTAAAACTCGAGTATCTAGTAGAGATCCACCTTTCTTCTCTCCGACCGTTAAACATCTTCTAAAGTTAAGGAAAAATGCTATTCGCAAGAAAGACAGTGAAAGAAATCGTGTACTGCAAGAAAAAGTAAACTGTCTTATCCGCGAGAACCAGCTTAAAGCGGTAAAACAAGAAAATAAGAACCAAAACTGTGGGTCAAAAAGATGGTGGTCATTAGTCAATAATATAACAGGACGTGCCAATGGTGAGGTACCTTTAAGTTCTATCTTTGACCCAAAGCGAATGAACGAATATTTTCAAAATATAAACACGGATAATGATTATACTACTCCTCTACCCGTTCACATTCCTAGTGGCTAAAAAATTCCTGAATTATCGGTCCATACTGTTTGCAAATTATTACTGAATCAGAAACGAACAGCCTCAGGGCCAGATGACTTACCTTATTGGTTCTGGAACAACTATGCACACGATATCGCGCCTGTAGTAACTACCATCTTCAATAGCTCAATTAAGGTTGGTGTTGTTCCAGACATTTGGAAATTGGCAAATCTTTTACCACTCCCAAAAGAAAATCCTCTAACTGAAACTAACCAACTCCGCGTTGACTAATATAATAATGCGCCTTTTTGAAAGAGCAATTTATAAAACTGAATTAACTCAACCCATGGAAAATTTCATTCACAAAGATCAATATGCTTATAAAAAGTGTTACAATTCTACAATGGCACTAATAAAAGCCCAACACACTTGGTTGGAATGGCTGGATGGAGACGCCAGGATGGTCAGAGTTTTTTCGTTTGACTTCAGCAAAGCTTTCGACACTGTACCGCACGAGATTTTATGTAACAAGCTGAAGATACTGCCTATAAACCCTTATATTATAAACTGGGTCATTAATTTCTTGACAAATAGACACCAACGAGTTGTTGTCGATGGCATAAAAACAGAGTATTTACCTATAAATCGTGGGGTCCCTCAAGGAACAGTATTGGGGCCAATCTTGTTTTCAATCATGATCAATGACATAAGACCTGTCTCACCTTCTAACCTAATCGTCAAATTTGCAGATGATATTAATTTAGGGATCAAAGTTACAAACGATAATGACACTTCGGTAATAGAAACTAAAAATATTAGCAACTGGGCGGATACTAACCGTATGAAACTGAACTATAAGAAGACATGGGAGATGGTTATACACGGAAAAATATAATGTCCACTTCCTGAGCCGTTACCTACGATATCTCGTAAAAGCTGGTTAAAAATTCTTGGGGTAACGTTCCAAGAGAACCCAATTATTTGGGATATGCATTTTGATGAACTTATGACTAAAGCCTGTAGTAGAATGTACATTGTCCGGATTTGTAAATACTACGGGTTTTCCAGGAGAGAGTTGGATCTTCTTTTTCATAGCCTCATTCTATCAATACTAATCTTTGGCATAGAAGTTTGGGGATGTGCGTCTTACTCCAAGTATCTTAATCAAATTGACAAATTTTTAAATCGCTCATATAAGTATGGATATCTTCTTCAACAGTTATCTATTGTGGACATTTTAAATACGAGAGATAGAAAATTATGGGGAAAAATTACCACGGATCCTAATCATGCCTTACATGTCTTGCTGCCACCTAAACGCCAATTGGAACTACGTAATCGCGGACACGATTATGAACTACCGAGTGTTCGCACAGAAAGATTCAAAAGGGTGTTTTTAAATAGATGTCTTTTTAACTTTGTATAACGTCATAATGAGAATTTTCGAGTAATAGAATATACTTTATAGTTATATTATTCATAATAATATAATTTTAGCAGTACAGTATCTTAATAATCATTATACTAAATTTTAATTAATTCTATAGTTAAGTTTTATATTGTAAGCCCACACGTTTGTTGTGAGGAGTTGCCAGTTAAATTGGTTAATAAAGATTAATAATAATAATAATAATAATAATAATAATAATAATAATAAAGATCTTTGATTCGATGCTTTAGATGAAGCACAGAGATTTAAGATACTGCTTTAGGTGAGGCATAAGTAATAACAACCTTTCAGTATGGTTTAGTTGTCTGTGCAAAATCAAACTCTCGGCTTTGGAATAAAGCCGGGCGATGTTCCTGTGTTGTTGTTTATTTTTGCTGTTTGATGTACTGCCTTTATCTCATTGTGCCCTGGCCTTAAGGCAGTCGAATCACGTTACACATCATGCGATGGTCCGATAAGTTGCTATGGGCAATCTGGATCGCCACGCTCTCAGTCTGGGTGAAACATTCCGCGCTAGAAGTAACTTGGAGGGTTTCTCTCTGGCTTCCATAATTCTTTACCGGGGACAGGTGTGTTTTTCTGAGTATTGGAGAGAAAGAAAACATTTATCCTATTGATTAAATTATTTAACAAAATTATTGTACATTTGTGTCTCAATTCTCTATGTTTTAAGTATGTGCTTTAAGTATGTGCTGACCCCAATCTTAATCTCCTCAGTTAAAGGTATTGTGTGGGGAAGCGAGCAGTGAGAATATATTACTATTTCAATACTCTCGGCAATTTCCAAAATCTTTGAGAAACTTATTTCAACGCAGTTGTCTGATTATCTGGAGTCCAATGAGAAACTCACAAGTGAACAAGCAGGTTTCCGAAAGAATCACTCAACACAATCATCGCTCCTTCAAGCTACCAACAAATGGTTAATTAATATGGACAATGGATGCTTGAATGGTGTAATATTTTTGGACCTGAAGAAATCTTTTGATTGTGTTGATCATGATATACTTCTCAGTAAATTACACCTGTATGGGGCTAGCCCTAGTACCTTAAAATGGTTTAAGTCGTATTTGTCCAATAGAACACAAATGTGTAAAATAGAACGAACCATGTCAAGTAGACGTACCATAAGATGCGGAGTGCCTCAGGGATCAAATCTGGGACCGTTGTTATTTTTAGTTTATATAAACGATCTCCCGAGGTGTCTCTCGCATTCGAATACTGCTATGTTCGCTGACGAAGTCATAACTAAATTAAATGCAGACTTAGAAAGAGTTCATCAGTGGTTGCTGGCCAACAGGTTAACTCTTAATAAAGAAAAAACAGAATACATGATAATAGAGTCTAGACAAAGACTAGCCAAAATTGAAAACGACCAAGAATTAAAAATTGGGGAAACCAATATTAATAGGGTAAAGTGTACAAAAACCCTAGGTGTAATTGTTGACGAACAATTATCGTGGAAAAACCAGATCGAAAACATAGTTAATAAGGCTTCAAAAGGTATTGGAATGTTACGTCGAATGAAGAAATATGTTCCGACACCAATTTTAGAAAACGTTTATAAAGCTATAGTATTGCCTTATTTTGACTATTGCAGTTTAGTTTGGGACAACTGTAGTGTTTACCTGCAAGAAAAATTACAGAAAATGCAAAATAGAGCAGCAAGAGTATTTACGGGGAAACCGTTCGATACAAGAATAAGCGATATGCTAACCGAACTTGGCTGGCAACAATTAGCTGAAAGAAGGAGATCTCATAAAATAACATTTATGCATAAAGTTAAAAACAAGCAACTCCCAGACAGCATATCTAGCATGTTTAATATTAATAGAAACGACAATTACAGCCTACGTAATAATTATGTTGATTTTGCCCTTCCAAAGCCTAAAACAAATTTCACTAAAAAAAGCATAAGTTATTCAGCGGTAAGTCTGTGGAATAGCCTCCCGAAAGCCGCTAAAGCGAACGGCGTTTCTATTCGGCAAATAAAACAATTCTCTCGAGCCGATTATAATGATGGGACGAAACGTGTGAACAGTGACTAGAACCTATTTTTTATTTGTTTGTAAATAATTTGTCTATTGAGTTAGAATAGTTATAATGCCTCTGTATATAGTTTTTTTATTGTATTTCGGTAACGGTCCCTTGGAAATCAGATGACATTAGATCTGAAGGGTTACCGTTCTCAAATAAGATTAAATAATAATAATAATAAATAGAAGGGCCACTCGAGGTGCAACATGCCCAGGATTTTTTGTGCGTATGCGCGAGGTCCGCCATCTTCCTAGCCAGTCAATCGCAGTGAACTATAATACATGGAAGGCTGACTTCTAACTGTTACGTAATCAAAAAGTGAAGCCAAACATGGCGGAAATTGAAGGAATTCTGGCGCGTCATTTCAGTCCCCTACGCGCGCGGTCAATCCTTTTTGATGGCGGGGAGTGATGTTTTCGCGATTTTCATATCCTGTTTCTGTTCATTTTATAAAGGACAAGAAATAAAAAAGCCTAAACTTTATATGTTTAATGTAGATGGGTTTGTTTTCCTGCATTTTCCCACTGTATGTGTGAGTAAATCTGTATTTTTCATTGCGAATCTAACAACAAATTTCAAACTTTTGTTTTTTTTGTTTTTGGTAAATCTGTATTTTTCATTATGAATAACATTTTTGTTGTTGTTTTTGCACATTTCTGAATTCATTCACTTTATTATATTGTTTATTTGTGTTTTTTTGTCACATACGACTGCTTTTCAACTACAATTTTAGGCTAGCGTTTAGTTTTAAGAAAGTTTTTCGTGTATACAATGAAAAATTGATATGCAATTTCATATTGTTTTGTATTTTATTATTTCATAAAGTGACCTTCAATTGTGGCTTTTAGCTAGAAATATAGGTCAAATATCGCAGACTTTTTAAACAAATTTAATATTTAAATCCCACCAAAACAAAACACAGAATTCAAACTTTATATTGAACTTTGCTGTATTTTTTAAAAACATCACTCCTTTGCCATTAAAGAGTTTGAGCGTAGGGGATTGAAAATGACCCACCAGAATTCCTTCAATTTCCGCCATGTTTGGCTTCACTTTTTGAGCTGGAGTCAGCCTTCCATGTATTATAGTTCACTGATCGCAGCCAGTCTGTAAAGAAAACAATATGGCAGAAACCGATGTGGAGGCAAGAAAACTGTTATTACTTAAATGCAAGTTGTTTGTTTTGCATTTCAACTTTAAATATATCAATTACAAGGTACGTAGAAACATTCCTGGGGCCGGTTGTATAAAAGTCTTAACTACATTTTAGCGATTCTGATTGGTTAACTTTCGCACTAACTATAGTTAACTTTAACTACTTTTTTATACAACCGGCCCCTGGTGGTTAAATGAAAATCCAAATATATATTAGCACTAAAATGGTTTAAACACGCGTACTGCACTTGTCATACCAGTAGATTATTAAGACACTCAAATAGCTTGTGCGGCTTTTACAGTTAAATATACCAAATTGCATCTGTAATTTTGATAAGAAGTTGTCTGCTTGTTGCTCAATTACCGGCAATACACTGTGGGTAAGAATATCTTTCGTAAGACGCCTAACTTTTTTTTTCGCGGTGGTCGATGACTCGATCTTGGGAAGAATAAACTGCCCTCGAATACCTTAGCGTTGTTTTAACTGAGAAAACCACTGACTTCTGCTCCAGAGTTATCAAAATTTATTCCATTTTTGATTTGTATTCTTGTATATTTTAAAATCTGGTTAAGGACATATATTTTGCTGTTTTTATTTATAGCTAAATGATGCTTTGGTTGATGTACAGTATTCAATACACACCAAAGAAATGTTAACTTATTGGGAAGTTGTGTGAACTTAACTTGTTTTGTAAATTGTATAAAGAGCACAAGTTGACAAATAGAACTTGGAAATTATCTGACTCATAAAAATAGCAATTACATCTTTTGAAAATAGAGCATGGTTATGTCTCCTGCTTTTTATTTCTGAAAATAAATAATTTTGCATATGTTTAACAAATGTTCAATGCTGTAAAATCATCTGTATATATTGATGGAAAATAATCCAGCAAAAAAGTTTTTAATACAGTAGTTTCACATTGATTATGAAGTGACAATTAAAAGAGTAATATAGTTAAAATAGTTTCTAACAGGGAGGACAGATGTCTTTCTGCATGATCCAGAAAGGTAACTTGTCTAGTAGTTGTGTTGAACTCGAATGTTGCAATGAAACCTTGTTTGTAAATTCCGGATCAAAAGAATGGGTCATGGGTTATACTTTGTATACATGTTCTTCTTTAATATGAATATATATATATTTAAAAAACTCAATAATTCATGAGGAAAACACAAAGAAAAACCATAACCGTATCGTGGTTTTATTTGTGATAAAAAATCCTCCTGATTTACATAAACTTTAGCTTCGATTTTCTCGGCTCAGACAACGTTATTTTTCAAAATTACTACGCCAACGAACTTACCAAATGGTGATCGTTTTTAAGCTATTCAAAACACTCGCAGAACGTGTTTTATCAGATATAAAACAGTTGGCTTCGCCTCGCGTTTTATATCTGATAAAACACCCCTGCTCGTGTTTTAAATATTACATAAACTACAACAACTTGTTATTTTTATCCTTTCTCCACGCTCCCTAAATATGAACTGTCCATCAAATATTATCACGTGTCCTATCACCTATATGTCACGTCCGGTTAATACGTCATGTCCGGTTAACGTAACAACAACACTACATCTCTCCCTTTCTTTTGGGAGAACTACCCAAATATGAATTTAGCCTACGACGTAGAATAGCTCTAGATAGTTCGC
Source organism: Trachythela sp. YZ-2020 (assembly GCA_016169945.1). Lineage (NCBI taxonomy): Eukaryota > Metazoa > Cnidaria > Anthozoa > Malacalcyonacea > Clavulariidae > Trachythela > Trachythela sp. YZ-2020. Next base: position 226,347 of record JADLSH010000164.1, on the reverse strand, counting down.
TTCTTTCTAATATACTACATAGTCCCCAAGATAGTTCGGAGGTCGTCTTTCTCTCGCAGGTCGTCTGTTCTGAACCTGCTGATCCGGAACTTCATTCTGCATGTCGGGGTTGCCTTCGGGGTTGTCTTCGTTATCTTCTTCCTCGCTGTCTTCAGGAATGTTTCTCCAACGATTTGTTACCTCTCTCGGGATCTTCTTGACATGGGATGTATTTCTGGTCAATTTTGAGCCGTCTGTTTTTTCGATAGTTACCATCGACCCCTTCTTTTGGATGATGCGTACCGGTTCTGGATGATATCGCGACGACAGTTTGTTCTTTCGCTTCTGTCGGAGTAAGACCATATCCCCTACTTGGACGGTGCTGGCTTTGTGGTTATTTCGATCGTCAGCATAAGCTTTCATCTTATTCTTGGCCAATCGATATTCCGTTCTGACCTCTTCATCAGCTGGAACTGTCCGTAAAACTTCGGGGAGCTTCGTTTTGCTTGGACGTCCAAATAACAGCTCGGCAGGAGATTTTCCGGTGGTGGTATGTGGCGTTGCTCGGTATTGAAGGAGGAGCTGCTGGAGATCTTGCTTCCAGTTCTTCCCTTCCAGTGAACTAGTCTTGATTGCTTTGCTCAGCGTCCGCATAAACCGCTCAGCTTCACCATTGGCGGCTGGCCACAATGGTGTAATCTTTTGGTGTTGGAAACCTTTTCATCAACATACCCGGCGAATTACTCATCACCACTAAAAAGTGGACTGTTATTTGATTTTACGATATCCGGAATTCCGTGGGTGGCGAATATCCGGTCCAATTTCGGGATGATCGTTGCTGCAGCGGTGGAACGGACGATTTCTACCTCGGGGTAACGATAATAATTGTCAATAATAACGAGTAGGTGGTCGCCGGATTGGAAGGGACCACATAAATCGATCGAAACCCGAGTCCAAGTAATCAGCTATGTTCGTTGGACCCGGCTTGTACTGCACAGTGAATGTATATAGCTGAAGTCGCAAAACCCAGCGCTGGATGCGGGCAGGTGGCTTAGAATTGGGATTGTTCCAAATGTGTTCAAGCGGTTTGTGATCCGTGATGATTTCAAATTCTGCGCCGTATAGGTATAAGTGAAATCGCTCGCAGCCCCAGACTATGGCTAAAGCTTCACGCTCCGTTTGGGACACCACATCACTAAGTTTGCTACTGGCATACGCAAATGCATGTTCCTGTCCGTTCTGGTCCACTTGAGTAAGGACAGCTCCGAGGCCAAAAGGACTTGCATAAAACGTAGCAACAGTCCTCGTTGATCTCGGCACTTTTGCTCTTGGCGGTAATATGAGAAGCTTGTTGTTTTGAACATCACGAAGGATCTTCTCTTTCAATCGCATAGAGCTGCAGTTAGCCAAGATTTGATCAGCAATAACATCGTCAACCGATTCAAAATCACATGTTTCAGCCATGTATTCAACGCCAATAACTCTACTATGGCGGACTTGTTTAATATAGTCTTGGCGGATTTTGACAGATGGTTGAGTAACAATGTGATTTAATCTATAATTTGAGCCAATCAGAAGAAATTCCGTTTTCGGGCACAGTATTCCCCTATCGACTTCGGGCACAGTATTCCCCTATCCGGACCGAGCTAAGCCATTAAATAACATATATTTATTATATGACAAGCATTTGTTTTGGTGAATCGCGCAATTTGATTTGCTGCTGACGAAGCAGGATTTCCCCGTATTGCCCACGGGCAATACGGTATTGTTATTGCCCTATGAAGCTGCGACGAGAACCGAGTTTCAAACAAAAAATTGTCTAAAAGTCTTTCAAAATATTCTAAACGAAGAAAAATAAACCTAAAAGACAGAAAAGGGGTGACTGCTGTGGTTAAAGAACTTTCTCAATAAGTTTTTGTTGGCGTAAGTCGAAAATACAAGGTAAATTTCACAATGTTTTTACCATTATTATATTAAAAACAGTCAATAAGAATATTTTGTATTTTGAACATGCGAAGAGCTGAAAATTTTATTTGCAGATGGCCAAGTACCGCAGTAGGAATTTGACACCATCTGAAAGAAAAATACAATTAAAGCAGCCACAGATTTAAAGATTCTTTTCGAAAATTTCTGTTTTTGTTAGTCAAAAAAAGATATGAATATAAAATGAAGCAAACTAAAAACATATACTTGTCGAATGTCGGTGCTGTTTATTTATTCATATATTTTGTTTTCAGACTTGTTGTGTTTGATTAAATAACTAAATACCTCGTCATTTTCTTTAAATACTTTCCAAAACTCTGTTAATATTCTATAAAAGGTGCTGTAGAGTAGTTTCACTAACCAAAAGATAAATTTCAGTTTACAATTGATATTTTGCAAATGTTTCGGACTTTGTACTTTGCACTTGGTTTGATATTTTCCCGTACTGCCCTCGGCCTCACTCTCAGTCAGTAAGTTATTATTATTATATGGCAAGTGCTTGTTTTGGTGAATCTCGCAATCTGATTGGTCGCTGACGAGGCAGGATTTTCCCGTATTGCCCACGGGCAATCGGTATTCTTATTGCCCTGCGACGACTTGAACACATTTCAAACCAATAAAAGCATTAAAAAATCCTTAAAAATAATTTAAAACAATGAAAAATAAACAGAAAATACGGAAAAGTGATAACTACAAGGGATAAAATCAAGTTTTGTTGGCTCAAGTCGAAATATTAAGGTAAATTTTACGATGTTTTTTAACTAAAACAGTCAAGAATATTTTTGTTTTTTCGAACATGCAAAGTTGTTTTTGTCCTTGATCCGATAGCTCAATATCACTATATTTTCTATTAATTTTATATTTTATTCTATAAATGGTACTGTAGAGTAGTTTTACTAAGCTAAGATTAGATAAATTTGTAAAAAACTAAGACAAATTCGTATCATTGAAAATATTTTGACATTTGAAAATGACCGGTTTTGAGTTTCGGACTTTGTACTTTGCCCTCGCGTGACCAATTTTTGGCAAAATGAATTGTTTTCTGTTGTCTGAAATGCCATATAATAAACAACTTACTAACTTCGACTGTTCGGTCTGTACGGTAAAATATCAAGCCTCGGTCTTGCTGTATTGACCTCGCTATCGCTCGGTCAATACAGCAAGACCTCAGCTTGATATTTTACCGTACAGACCTCACGCTCAGTCAGTAAGTAGTTATTATTACTATGATATGGCAAGTGCTTGTTTTGGGGAATCTCGCAATCTGATTGGTCGCTGACGAGGCAGGATTTTCCCGTATTGCCCACGGGCAATACGCAATTTTTAATTTTTTTATTGCCCTGCGAAGAAAAGGCGAGTTTTAGACAAGAAAATGAGCTCAAGAACTCTTTTTAAATACTCGAAAACGGAGAAAATAACAACCACGAATGGAAAAATAGGAAATTGAACCATGGTTATAGCATTCTATGATCAAGTTTGGTTTGCTTAAATCGAAAAAAAGGTAAATTTTTACAAATTTTTTAGACTCTGCAACTGTAGTCGCTGAGAATTGCTTGTGTTTTGAGCATACAAAGGGCTAAAAAAATCGCTTGTAGTAAGGCAGAAAGAATTTTAAACTTTTTAAAACATTTGAAAAAAAGTATAACTTTATAAAAGCGACAGATAATTTCGTAGTCTGCTTTTGTTTATTAATTTAAAGTCTAAAGAGTAAACTAAAAATGACTTATCAAATGAGTTGAACTAGCAGCTTGTTTTCCGAGTTGTTTTCTGCTATTTTCGAAAAACTGTTATTAAATTATTAAATATCTCTATTTCTGTGTTAATATTTTATAAAAAAGTGTTGTATGTAGTAGTGTTTTACTTAGCCAGATGCATTTGTACGAATGATATTTACATTTTGAAAATGAACCGGCTTTTGGACTTTGACCTTTGCTTTCGCATGACAAATCTGCGAATGTTTTCCACTGTTACAAATAACTACTCAATTAATCAATTGCCATATAATAAACAACTTACTAACCTCGACCGTTCGGGCTGTACGGGAGAATATTAAACCTCGGTCTTGCTGTATTGACCTCGCTATCGCTCGGTCAATACAGCAAGACCTCGGTTTAACATTCTCCCGTACAGACCGAACGGTCGAGGTTAGTAAGTAGTTAATATGGCACCATTAAATTTAAATGTGAAAATTTAGATTCGGTTGGTTTTATAAATTGTTCGAAAGTAACACTGGAATCCGCCATAGAGTTGGCCAGATTAGAGCCAACATTAGAAAACAGTGGCGGATTACCAGTTACAGGGCCTGTAGGCTAAGTAAATTTCGCGGCCTTGAGGATGATATTCTCACGCCTGTAAACGGTGACACATCTTTTAGCGAGGTCCGGGCCATGTTCCGCCGAAATATTTGGAAATTTAAGGTCTCAGAAATGCTATTTCCCGTTTTGCTTAATTAAGGACAAAAAATAATAATAATTCTGAGAAAAAGTGCATCTTCTGAAAATCACGGGCCTCTTAAGAGCCCGGGCCTGTAGGCTTCAGCCTACTCAGCCTATTGGGTAATCCGCCACTGTTAGAAAAGTATGCATTAAACGCTTCAGCTATTTCTTCGGATGTAGTAATGTTGACATCATTTATTCTTAATTCATTTTATTATTATTATCTTTATATTTAACGAGGATACCCACATCACCGTAGGGTTTTTCAGTGGGGTCCTGCAACTACAAATTACATCAATACTTAACATTATTTAAATACTTATAACATACACTGTATACAATAAATAATGGTAATTGAACTGAGTGGAGTGCAATTTGGTCTATAATACTTTGTAATCACAAGTTTGATTTCAGACCAAAATTGCACGACACAAAGTTCAATTTCCACTTTATTATATTCATTTTGAAATCTAAATAATTTTTTAAACCGGAAGCGGTATTTTATTAGTCTTTGTTTACAATTGACACACCCGCGATACTCCCTGAAATGCCGTAGCATAGCAACAACATGAATTGTAATTTGACAAATTGACTCAGTATAAACAAGCAAAATGTGAGTGAATTTCTTGAAATAAAGACCGAAAAAGTAAGTGTAAAGATATCGTAGACTTTACATGTAAATTGATAAACGTTTGTTGTGATTTTGTGCATTCAAACATTGACACTACAATCGATCATTCCATATTTTATTAAATACCTTGTGCCTTGACAGCTTTGTGTTCAGTTTTGGCTCAAATGAAACTTGTTTTTGTTGACATTTTGACAATGTTTCATTCAAAATTTTGTTGATAATTTGGCCTGTATTATTTGTGAAAAATTATTTGATATTCTTTTAAGTTTGACTCGCGTTTATGTTGATTTTTATGAAACAAACTGCAGTCTAGAGTATTGACAATTTATGGTGAACAGATTTGGTAATTTGCCAGAGCACATTTTTCTTTAAATTGATTGGCTAGTTGAATTATATCATTCAATCTGATTGGTTGTTGTGGTGCAGAGCTTCAATCTGATTGGTTTAAAAACGATGCGATTAATACTCAAGTTGATGCGATTTGGGAATTAATCGCACTATTTTTGACCAATCAGATTGCAAGAAATGCCATTGATTTCAAAATGAATATAATAAATATACATATAGACATGATACAATAATTAATCTAATTAAGTGAGATAATTGAGAAATAGAGCGAAATTAAGAAAAGGAAAGAGAAAGGTGAAGAAAAGATGGTGAAGAAGGATAAGAGAACTTTACAAGTTACAAACGCAACGACTTTTTAATGTTTTAAATTTTGATAGTGAATACGCGTCTTTTAGTTCTGATTCTAGATTGTTGAAGTCCATAGATGCTTGATAGGTAGGTCTTTGTTTCCTCTTGTTTGTCTTTGCTTTTGGTAGATGTAAGTCGCTGCGTTTTCTTGTGTATTGGTCGTGGATGTTTTCGTTCTTCGTCAAATCAAAATCAAAGTCAATTAGACGTTTATGCATTTATAAATGAAAGTGCATCGGCGCTTATGTCTCCTCGTTCCCAATGTTGTCCATTTCAGTCGTCGTAAGGCCTCGGTCGCGGAATACTGCGGATGTTCGTCTAATATGATCTTTGCAGCCTTTTTCTCAAGCGTTTGCAGAGAGTTCATTAATCCCGAAATTGTGTTCGCAACAGTGTCACTGGAGGAACGACCTAGTAAGCTGTTAATTGTTTTCCAAGCCTCTTTAGGATTGTTATTTTGACTAGCTATTTTGTTACGATAATAATCAGCCTTGGCCTGTCGTAAAGCAACATCGACCTTGTTTCTAAATGCCTTATAATCTTCCCAATCCGCACTTGGGTTTGTCACCATCGCTTTTCGCTTTTCTTATCTCTATTAAATATTAGCTTTTTTATCTCGCTGGTCAACCACGGTATACTAGACGGTTTTTTTCTAATATGTTGAACTGGAGCATGCTTGTCTAGGACTTCTAGAAATAACTCTTTCCAAAGAGTCCACATGAAATCTGTATCTGATTGTAGGACAATTTGTTCCCACGTCTGAGCAAGAAGGTCCTCATTAAAATGCTGTTGATTAAACCTTTTCATATTTCGTACTTCAATATTTTTGGCCTTCTTGCGTGAATTTATGATAGGTTTTTTTCTGGCATGGACGTAACGTAGTGATCAATAAGAGTAGAAGACCTATTGTTATTCGTGTGCCCTCAGTGATTATTTGAGATAATTGATATGCATAAGTGTTTTCGTTGACCAGGGTCGCTCTTTAGTATATCTGACAATTAAAATCCCCTATAGGATATGAAGCTCTTTGTTTTCATCATCAATCAAACCAATCAACTTTTCAAAAGCAGCAAAAAACTCAGACGAGACATCAGGTGCTCGGTAAACAGATGCAACAATGAAATTTCGACTATTTGGTTTGCAAATTTCTAAACAAACTGCTTCGAGACCATCAGGAACAAGATCACTTCTAGTTTTGTAGTTGATTGAACTACAGAGATAAATACATACACCTCCACCTCTACGTGATCGATCTTTCCTGATGATATCGTGACCGCAAATGTTTACCAGACCATCTGAGATCGAAGAATCCAATCTAGTTTCATTTAAGGAAAAAAGGTCGAAACACATAAACAATTTGGATATGCGTAATTCATCAGCATGTTTGGGTAAACTAACTATGTTAAGCAGAGCCATTTTAAATCCCGTATCATTGGGACCATTAGGAATATAATTAGATCCAGATTGATACGAATCGACGCTCACACTTTTCGATTGTCAACATGCATTAACAGATTACTTGCAATAGCAGACTACCAGAGGGGTTTAAATGCAATCCTCTACAATTCAAATGTGAAGCCGCCACAGGGTGTCCCCAAAAAAGTAAACCCTTTGAAATTGAAATTAGCATTGCTGTCAAACAACCTATTGTATTCAATTCACACATGGGTATAATTAAGAACAACTTGAACTGTGTGTTAAGAAAGGAGTCAGATGCTTTTTGTTTTCGTTTGAGGCCTGTTTTACATGTCGAATTTCCGTTGAATTTAACTCGTCAAGTTTAATATGAAATATATTTGTGGACGGCAATTCGTTTCTCATAAAAATCTCTTTAAATCATAAGTGATTGACCAAGATAAGACCTATGATTAAAGCTTTGAGATTTACAAAATTTTGGTAGGAATATTTATTCATTGCCTAAAAATAGTAAAGAGAATCTTATTAAAGTCAGCTCATTCTTTGAAACAACTACCGAACTTTAATTGTGCCCGCTTTGTTTCATAAATACAATGCCCTTAAACTAATGACTTCCTAATACGTCAACGCTACAGTTAAAGTAAGTTATGTAATTTTTTATTCAGTGAAAGAAAGTGCTGTTATATATATATTTCTATGATTACCATCGAAAAGAGTCATTACTTGCAGTCGCGAAAGTTGTACAAATTTCTTAAGGATCTAAGTAGGTCTTTTTACTCAGAACCCAGAAAATATATCTGATTTTAAAGGGGGTCCATTTCCGCGAAAGGAGGTACATATCTGCTAGCGGATTTGGACCGTGGGGGTACTTATCCGCTAGCGGATATGGACCGGAGGGTGCAAATCCGCGGGGAGTCCAAATCCGCTGTGATACCGGCCTAAATACATTCACGACCCAATGTTTCAGCACCCCGGTCTAGTGTCTTCATCAGGGACGATCCAAATTTGCAACAAAACAGCTCCTTATACAGGGTGTATCAAAAAAACAAACCATAATGCAAATACCATAATTTGTATGCACGAGATCATACATTAGAATTTCAATGGCTGTGCAAATAATTACGCTTCTGGGATTTGAAAATACGTTTCCCAGGGGTATCAAAACAAGCACACAAAGTGAATTTTAATTCACTTTGTGTGCTTATTTTGATAGTACTGCACGTGGAAACGTATTTTCAAATCCCAGAAGCGTAATTATTTGCACAGCCATTGAAATTCTAATGTATGATCTCGTGCATACAAATTATGGTATTTGCAGGTTTTTTTATACACCCTGTATACACAAGGGATGAAGTCATTGATGCGTGATATTAAACCTTCTTGCTGTGAACGAGCAATCTTCACATTATTGTATTGTAGGATATCATCGACTGATCACAGATGATCTGTCATGACAAAATAAGCATGCCAGTTCAAAGCAAAAGAAACAAACCAGACTATGCATTTACTTTAAATCAAGAAATTGTCAAGATTCCCCGCTTCTAAAGTATATTGAATGTAAGATTTTGATCTTAGTCAATTGGTAAAGCAATGTTTTATACAACCAAGTACCAACATGTATTATTAACTGAATAACAACTAAGACGATAGACATTTGGTGCTTTATTAGGCTACATGTTCAAAACATGAGGGTTGCTTCAATGTTAGATACGAGAAAGGGTGAGAAATATATTACATATGTCTTGCTTTAAATATTCTTATTCCGAACAGAAGAAGAGAAGTAAGATAAATTGAATTGTACCACGCGTACGCTAGGGCTACGACCAGGGCGCTTATATATAGGGCGGTGCAACGGCTCTGATTTTGTTGATCGACGTGTGATGCGGAAGTGGCCTGGGGCGAGCATGTTTTCGCGCGAAAATCCAAGAAAAACAGATTTTCATTTTTTGACAGTATTTGGCGATTTTTTTCTCATTTCTTTACTTATGAGAAGAAAACTATTCAAGTTTAAAAGTAAAATATTGGTTTTCCTATGGATACAATATATTTTTGGTGTAGAAACCGTTGGCGTAGAATATTGTCCTTGATAGCTCTTTGGCTTTCTCGATTTCCATGGCGGCGAAAATATATATTTTACAACGACGATAATAATGATGACGTAATTTTATTAAAAAAATCCTTACAAAGAGTGTAAAAGTTAACGTGCTATACAAAATGATAAAAGAATGTTTACATAAAATTGTACAATTTATATATAGAATTCAAATTAAACAATGGTAGAGTTCCATTCTGAAAGTTCAATGTCAGTGGTACAAGGTGGTGGAGATTTCTGTAATGTTCGACTGCCTCGTATGCAAAGGTTTGGCGCTGTAAGCAGGCCGCAAACCCAATCTTTTTCACTCATCCAGTTCGTAACTAAGGAGGGTGCCAAATTCTTCTTTGTTGCTATCTTCTCGCTCAAAGAAGAAAGGCAATGATGGGTTTCCCTTCCGGATCCACGAAAGGCGCTGAAGACTACTGGTATGAATGAGCCATGTTCGATCTCGACAATTAGCTGATTGTATTTCCTCTTCTTTTCCCTTTCATTGGCGTGATGAGGTTCTGACATCGATGTGTTGAAGCGTAAGGATTAAAAACACGGACATCAAAGAATGCTTTTCCACATCTTTGCCAGAAGCCCCTTGCGGCTACGTCAACTCTGGCGTCATCAGCAGAGTTTGCGCTCGGCGGGAGCACCTCACCAGTGAGAGGAGCCAGTGCTGGTTCCGTCGATATAATCATAAGCAACCTCGTCAATGGCAGCTGCAAGCAGATCACGAATCTCGTCATGTCGTCGGTGAATAAATCCTCCTTTTAAACAAGATAAGGCATGATCCACTGAAGGACTTTCCACATGCGCAGTAAGATGGAATGTGTTTCAACTGCCAGCGATAACCATTGACCTTTGTTAGCGTTCGATAGAAGAAACATTTAGCTTCAACAGCGTATCCCAGATTGCGAAAAGGATAGCGCGAAGGAATCTTCGAAAATGTTATATTTAAGCAAAAATTAAGAGAGGTATTTGTCACCTATCTCTCCCAAAAAAAATTAACGGAGGGGGAAAACTTTTAACCAACAATGCGCTCAGTATATTTGCAAAAATTGGATTTTTCATAAATTGAGCTACAAAGAGGATCGGTTTGGTAAATACATTAATCCTGTTTCAACAGTTGTAAAACTTAAGCCACACATTAAGCAGTTTCAACAGAATCACAGGCTAGTAAAACTATAATATCTTCGCTATTTTTTCGCAAAACAATTATGGTTGAACGTCAAAGCTTTAAAAGGGGTCAAATTTCAGTCATGATATCTCCTAAGAATCAACTCCGATTTTAACAATTTTTTAAGATATAAACTTGAGATAAGAAACTTCAACATGCCTGAGTTTTTAAGAGGGGGCACCATATTGTAAAAATATATTCTCATTTGAAATTTTGTCTCCATTCGAAGTGACCAAACACACGCGCATTATCGATGATAAATTGTCTCTGACGGCAGAATCTTTGCTAAATTCAAACTGACTACGTACTGAGAGTGATATTACACGTAAAAATTCCGTAATAGGGACGCAAGAACTAGACATATCAAAATCTTTTTTCTTCAATTTCACCAAAATCGTACTCGCCCCAGGCTACTTCCGCATCACACGTCGATCAGCGCGCGCGCTTGTTGCACCGCCCTATATATAAGCGCTCTGGCTAGGACAGGTCCTCAGAGTCACGGAATAGAATAACAAAATACGGGCTTAAAATTTATCAAGCAACGCTTTAACAAAGGTAAAAAGGACTACTCACCTGATATTTTCACACCCTTGCGATAGATTCAAAATTTGTAGACATAACTGAGCAATATAATCGCTGTTACTCCTTGCTTTCGCCCTATTGTTTACGAGAAATCGACTGGCCAGGAAGATGGCGGCCTAGATGCGCGAGGCGTCGTGCGCGGGGACAAAAACGTCAAAAGCGCCGACTCGACTGGCTCTTCCATATATCCTTATTCTATGTCTACGGTATAGAAGCTTGATCCAGGCACTATATTTTCAGATCAGTGGTAAAAATGCAGTTCTTATTACCAGTTTCCAACAATGGCACCCGCACTAAGATGTAGGCTGTCGCGAGTCATGTACAAACACAAAATGCACAACACAGGAAACTTGGAACGAGGATGCTTCAAATGCAAATTTAACTAATAAATGTTAATTTGAATATTATTATTTGCGCGGCGACTGTTCATATTTCCACAGACGTATAAACCTGTATGTACCTGAATGTCAGTCGTATTTAGAAAATTTACTTGTCTGTAGTCGTCTGTTACGCGTATAGTCGTCTGTTACGCGTCTGTAGTCGTCTGTTACTTGTATGTAGTCGTCTGTTACGCGTCTGTAGTCGTCTGTTACTCGTCTGTAGTCGTCTGTTACTCGTCTGTAGTCGTCTGTTACGCGTCTGTAGTCGTCTGTTACTCGTCTGTACTTGTCTGTAGCATAGGCGTACGGGTCGTGGGGGCAGGGGGGGAAGGGGGCACCTGCCCCCAAATATTTGGAGATTCAAGTCATTCGGGCAAATGGTTCACGAATATTCGGGCAAAATAGAGTTATGTAGCCTGAACTTAAACAAAAAGAGAATTTTATCAGTAATTTAAGGTACGGTATATTTAACTGGTTTGCGTATTGTTGGAAAACCCTAGTATAATTTGTACATTTTTCTGTAATTCAGTAGCATGCATGCCTTTGCCTGACCGAAGAAGAATTGGCTCTAGATCTAACGAGAACGGCTATAACTAGAACGGATCTCAGCACAACAATAGACCACGAACGCTTGAATTCTATCGTTCTCACTAACATTGACAAACGAGGCCGTAGCCAACGGTGAAAATGTGAGTGACATATGTCGCACCAATTATTTCACCGAAAAGAATTTTTTTCTTTAAGAATTAGACTGAATGATTATTTAGTAACTGATAATCTGAACTATTATTATTATTATTGAACCATGGCAATGAGTGTACGTGATTTTGAAGGTATATTATATGGGTATTAGAGTGGTCTCATGTAGTGGGGCGCATGCCCCCGGATCCCCCTACAAATTCTCGGATATTTGGCCTCAAAAAAATTAGTCGCGCAAATGTTAACATCGTTGCTACGGCCTTGGCGAGCACATGCCAACAAAACTATTAAGAACGATATGATTAACCTGAAAGTAATTGACACTTTTGGTCAACGACTTGGACGATATAGGTATTTTTTCTAAGTTATGTAACCTCCTACTCATAGACAGTTTAATTATTTTGTAAACGTTCATTTTGAGCTCACAGAAGCAATGCACAAGTGAAAATTCAGCATATTGATTTGTAAAATGCAATGGTTATTATTATTATCCAAATTTGAGCATTTTGGGTAAGCTTTAAAATTCGGGCCAATTTTTTTTGGCCCCTCGCAAATAAAGTTGCGCCCGTACGCCTATGGTCTGTAGTCCTCTGTACACGTCTGTTACTCGTCTGTCAGTCGAGTGTAGTTTTAGACTAGATCGTGTCGATATTCCTTCACCGTTTTGAGAAATGTTTCATTCGCATAAATATCTCTCTGTTGACAATTTCCAGCAGTCATTTGTTACAGTATTTCAGAACACTTCAGAACAGAACATTAACACAAACAACGATACTTCATCACGAAAGAAACTGCTCAAAAAATCACATTACATACTTTATTTCGACTATTAAAAAATCCTTTAACACTATGTGTGACAACCTGTTTTCCTGGATGTAGCTATTAAGAATGAAGCTTGATAAGTTATTTGTCCTGTATGACAGAAGAATCAAATAATGAATACACACAAAAATATATTGTTTATTGATTTTAAAATTAATAATATAAATGTGTATCTTTTACATGCTCTGATTCTATTTTAACAAGATTAATTTGGCCGAAAAACGTTACTGATGCAAAAACTTTGTAGATGCAAATTCACCCTGCATGTAGTTGCACCGACTGGAAGATGGCGGGTGTATATTTCACACCGCTTGTTCTCTCAGTTTATGGCTTGTTAATTTTACTATTTCCTGACTTTATTGCTCCAATTGACAACCATCTGGAAAATAAGACGTTGTTTATATTTAAAGAGCAACAACCTGGTTCTTATGCCGAGATTATAACAAGATTTCATCTCGGAGTCTTTGCTCAAGCACAAGCGATTGTCACGCTTGTCGAACACGATAATACACTCAAGATTTTGGTTCATTTCATTGTGGAAACTGTGAGAAAACCACGAGTTCTAAAGCGGAAATATCTTCATAGGAGACTTTTATTCACTTCTGCTTCAATTGGAACATTTAATCCTATCGTATGTGAGATTGAAGAGACAACAGAAATCCTTATTGGAAATCATGCCGCCCACTGCTATTTCGGTAATATACAAAATGCCGTCGAGGCGACAACAAAATCGATGGATAATGACTTTGACCCGATTAGGCGATTACTGCATTTGATCTTTCAAAGAAGGGACTCAAAATCATGTTCAAGATCAATCAAGACCAAATTTGATCAGATTAAACTGCTTTTATACGAAAGTCCCCCTTTAGAAATCACTCTTGTGCGTTATTATACAGTATACCTTTGGGAATTTAATTGAATTGACATGAACGGCGGTGTATTTACAACTTCCCTTCGTCCAAATAATTTAACGCGACGATCGAAGCAAGCAAAACGATTTCACAAACAAATGGGTTTCTGTTTATTTTACATGAAATTAAAAGCTATGGGCCAAAGCTATGGGTCATCTGACGGTAAGACGAATTTGTAATTTGAGAGTTTTGTGTTGCTGTTCGTTTTAGAAGCTATTTTAAATTCCCAGAGGTATATAACAACGCACGTTTAACAACAAGAGTGATTTCTATAGGGGGACTTTTTTGGGGACACCCTGTACAGGGTGTCCCCAAAAAAGGTCCCCCTATAGAAATGGGTCACCCTGTACAGGGTGTCCCCCAAAAAAGTCCCCCTATAGAAATTACTATTTTGTTGTTAAACGTGCGTTGTTATACCTCTGGGAATTTAAAATACCTTCTAAAACGAACAGCAACACAAAAATGTCAAATTACAAATTCGTCTTACCGTCAGTTCGAGTAAGAATGGTTCAACTGACTAAAGAGCAACGAGTATTTGTCGTAACAACTTATACGTCGCGTTAAATAATTTGGACGAAGGGAAGTTGTAAATACTTCCGCCGTTCATGTACAATTCAATTAAATTCCCAAAGGTATAATAACGCACAAGAGTGATTTCTAAAGGGAGACTTTTTGGGGGACACCCTGTACAGGGTGTCCCAAAAAAAAGTGACACTATAGAAATTATCCTATTGTTATAATTTGAATGCCTGAGCACTATGCTAAACCCACAAGGGCATAAACTTCTGCTTCTGGAATTTAAAATAACTCCTATTACCATAAAAATCAAATTACATGTAAATCATACGACCAGTTGGAGTAACAATAATGGTTCAATTGACTACAGAGCAACGAGTATTTGTTGTAACACAATTTACCCTAATACCGAATGTAACCGCAGTGCAATAATCGAGGAATGCAACGCTTTACGGCAGCAGCCTGAAATGATTCGAAATGTGATGCGCGGAATGCACAGGCGAACCATTCTTTGTCTCGAAAGAAATGGGGGACATGTTGAAGGGCACGGCCCATAGCTTAAACATTAATTTAATTACGTGTAAAATAAAAAGCAAACCGTTTATTAGTGTAATCGTTTTGCTTGACTCGGGCGTTAAAATATTTGGACGAAATACAATTTCATTAAATTCCCAGGTGTGTAATCACGCGCGTTTAAGAGCGGTTTAAGAACAATGAGATAATTTCTATAGTGTCACTTTTTTTTGGGACACCCTGTATATCGCCCACCTAACACTGATGTTTCTTTCTTTTATTATCTTTCTAAAAGCGTTGACTCTATTGTTTTGGAAAACAAAGAAACTCATATCGTTGGCGATTTCAATATAAATTTGTTAAATGATGCATCAAGTGATTCAAAGAAATTAATTCGTTTAATGGAAAATCAAGGTTTTAGTCAAATGCAGAAAAATGCAACACGTATTACAGAGAACTCTAGCACTCTTATTGACCACCATTACAGTACCCACCCACAGCATGTGCTCAGTATATCATCACCAGTTTTCGGTCTCAGTGATCACAATCCCACCATTCTGATACGTAAACAAAATGCAAATCTGAAAGTGACTAAACAAAGCCATTATACAATTACATATAGGCCCCTCAAGAATGTTGATGTAAATAAACTAATTAACGATTTAAATGAACTTCCATGGAGCATCCTTGACACATTTGAAAATAACCCTGATGAAATGATGTCAACATGGCAAACGCTTGTACTTCAAACAGTAGATCAACATGCTCATATCAAATCGCTCAGAGTAAAATCGATGAAGAAACCACCATGGCTGTCGGATGAAATTCTTACCGCAATTAAATAACGAGATGAATTGAATGAGGGGACTGGTGCAAAAATAATCTTTTAAAGCAGCTAGAAATAAAGTTGTGCGACTCGTCGAAAAAGCCAAGAAAGATGCAATTATTGATGAAATTGATAAAAACAAATCAAATTCAAGAGTCCTCTGGAAAAATCTAAAGAGCATTTTCCCGACAAAAGCAAAAGAAATAAGGTATACTTCCGCAGAAGATATATCAAATTTATTCAACGAACACTTCGTTTCCATTGCTGACAACATCATTGATCATAGTAATCCTGCTGACCCTGATTTAAATATTTTGAAGGAGTTCATAGGACTTCATAAAGCTGAAAATTTAGCTGATTTTTGTATACCAATGTTAACAGAAGTTTCAGTTATGGAACTCATTAAATCGCTCCCTTCGAATGTGGCAACTGGCCTTGATGGAATAAGCTCGCGGCTGATCAAATTAATTGCTCCAGGAATTGCACCAAGTTTAGCGAAAGTATTAAATTGTAGCATAATGAATGGAATTTGCCCAGCTCAACTTAAACTAGCTCGTGTAACTCCGATATATAAAAAGGGGGGAAAGGTCGATGTCGACAACGATAGACCAATATCAGTACTTTACAAGATTTTTTTTTCTGCATCTCACTCGATTGAAATTCATGTAGAAGGTTTAGGTGGATGGGTATTTCGAGTGAAATATTATATACAATATTTTAGACCTGAACGGGAACGGCTGCAAAAAATGCAACTCTAAGTCCTCCGACAGGAATTGAATCTGCGGGCCTGCGATTCCGGTGCAGCGCTCTGACCACTGAGCTAGTGGTTAACGCTTGGCAACTGGACTCTGTGTTACCCTCTTTAAATAAAGTTGATTTGATTTGATTTGATCTGACCCAGACCTTGAAATATAAACGTATATTAAGCCACTGAGAATTCTTCAGTGATTTGCGAAAATCCTTCAAATCAGTGACACACTATAGTACACTATAGATTGTAGCAAATACTCCACTTGTTGTCTTGATATATCATGATTTTAAAACATGTTTTATTCGCATATTATCTTTTGCTGACATTTTGATTTAGTACAAATCTGTTTACAAATTATGACCGCCATCTTGAAAGCATTTTCTCCCAGGCGCTTCCCTCTAATTTTCCACCCCCCCCCCCCCCGCGTATCGTCCCGCGCGCTCTTCACGCAACCGTGAAGGGGTTAAATACTCTGTGTGTACATGACAGAGTATTTTAAAAGTGAAGCAATCGGGACTCCCCACTGACGTTGTGAGCCTGCTAAGCTTTCAAATTATATATTTTTTACTCTGCACCCCCGCCGCGGTAGTATTTGAGATACAATGTTTTCGCCCACTTCCTTTAAAGGAATTTTGAAAAGAGTGTCGTCAAGCACATCCAACATAAGCTTCCTGTTTCCTGCTTTCTACTTTTCTACACGAATATAGAATACTTAGGACAACATTTTTAAGTCGAATGTAGTTTATGAAGTGACTTGTCCCGGCTGTTCTGAAACTTACATCGAGAAATTAATTGCTAAAGTGACGGTTATTTATCAGGAATATGATTTTAGAAGAACTATTTGGTAGTTTTGTGGCCCTAGTTTCGAGCTTGATCATTCATACTCCGCCGATATCAAGAGAAAGTTTAGAAAAGGAATACACCTTGATATTTGAAGAAAATCTTGAGCAAAACGAGGTATACGATGACTTAATACACCGTGAGTACGAGCAACAGGCACAGCCAGAGTTACCATATTATGAAGAAGATCTATCTGTTTTGGTGCAAGCGGACGAACAACCCATGCGAAATTTATGCCAATCATTTGTTCGAAGTTTTAAAGCAAATGTCGGATTAGTTATTGCCGTTGTTCTCATATTAGGCTTGTTGACCATTGGGATTGTCTATGTGAATTTGAATACAACCAACGCGTGTACAGCATGGATGCATAATAATTTCACTGTTTCATCGAACGTACGAATCACACGTATTGTGGGAGAGTCTGTAATATTACTGCCGCTGTTTGCATGGTTTCCGGGCTGTGTTGTTATGTTGTGGGGTTTCAAAAAGTTCAAAAAGGATTATCTATTGTGTTTATCTTTCTGCCAGGTTGTGACACTATCCATAAATTGTGCTTTTAAAATTGTTGTATTTGACAAGATAACAACTGGTCATTCTGAATACAGGTAAGAATGTTGTAAGGCTACTTTCGGAGGCCAGCTCTTTCTACTGGTATATATTTCTGTTTTGAGGGTAGTTATGATTCGCCCATGTATAAGCACAACCACTGTCATAGAAGTGCTTCCTAATCCCAAACGGCAGAGGTCTAGCAGAATAAGCTCGGCAAATTATACGTATGAGGAGAAGTCTGATATGGTAATGACAGTTTCAACATTATTTCAACAAAGAGAATTATACCTATTTAATTACCAGATTGATTGAGGCATAGATACACCGACTATGCTTCTAAATGACAATAAAATCACCGAATGACGGTTCTACTAAATGACCGTTGGGGTAACTTTTCTTTTCACTAAATTTACCCCTCACTAAAAGAGTAATAGACCGAACAATTCGCGGAATGGCATGCTGACTAAAAGACCAACTGAACGCACAATTGGCTCATGAACGTCATGAACGCAACTAACCTCCAACCTCCCGACGATTTCGATCAATCAAGACTCACATTACATTACATTATTGCTGTACACACCAATTCCCTACTAATTGCCATTTTCATACTATAGAAACACTATGGATATTCTTAGAACCACTGAGTATTTTAATAAAACACAAAACAAGGGTAACTCCAAAAATTGATAACATTTTAATAATCATAATAATTACTCTATTACTGTATCAGATGCCTTTACCCATAAATTGTAGTGCACCAACCGAACAGAAAAAAGTTCTTCTATTTCCCAACTGGACGTAAAGCCGAACAATTAATCGATTGGTTGACAGAGCAATTATACGGACCGACCAACCTCTTGACTGACCTTTTAACTGACTGTCTGACTGGCCGATCGACCGACTGACTGCCTGCCTGATCGACTGACTGACTATCTGACTGTTCGATCGACCGACTATCTGGTAGACGGATTGACCGACCGACTAACCAACAACATACGTAAAGACCAATTGAGCGATCGAACAACAGATTTAAATCAACAGATCGACCAATTAAAGCACATCAACACAGAATGATCAATTTTTGTCTTTTTCTTTAGATTACCTGGCAACGTTGTATTTTTTCTTTCCCTTGTGTGTTGTGCTTGCCTTGTCGCTCATAAATTCAAACAAGTCAACCCAGCAACATCCTACAGTGTGGTCCGTACTTTTTTCATCCTTTCGTTCCCTTTCCTGGATTCCTGTATACTTGCTTATTTCAACATCTATATTTTGATTGAATATTTTACACAAACTGAAGACAGGATTAAAAAAGCTATAATCGCCGCACTCACGCCAGGAATGGTTATTCCTATAACTGCGATTACAAAATACCTTGTTCTCAGAAAGAGTTTCGAGATTATTAACCCAGATCGTGGTTTTGTTTTGTGTTATTTCCTACGCGGCGGTTCCATTGTAGTTTACCGAACTATGCAGGCGGGTTTTCAAAATATCTGGCTTTTCATTGGTTTATCATTGTTACACGGATTCTCGAATGTCCTGAGTAAGGCAACTCTTAAATTTCGTATAAAAATTTGGAAATTCTTAGTTAAATGTTACAATAGAACATGCTGTGGGTCAAGATTAGAAGTGCGACCATTAAACTCACCGCGTATTCGTCGACTCAACGCAGATCTTGAAATTCAAAATATCTTATTCGAGTACACGGCGGTCATCTTAAGTCAGGCGTATCTAGCCTGTTATCTTGTTATGAGCTTCGTTGTCCCACCCTGGCAAGTTATAAAAGATTCTTTAATCAGGATAGCCATAAGTTTGGCCATAGATTTTGTATTCAACATCATTTCAGTGTTCATTCAAATTCACTTTTATGATATTCCCATGCAAAAGGTCTGGGCGAAATATTGGCGGCGTCACGTGACTGCTAATGCCTTTATAATTATTATTATCGTATCGTATTTTGGTGGATCACTGGTCAGTGTGTTCTCGGGCAGCAACTATATGTTGACAGAACACAAACTGAGAAATTGTACATCAATATTTTAGGCCCAACTTGTGTAAAATTGTACCAAATATGCACCGAGTATGCATGTTATTCACGATTTAGAGTTATGGTTCAGGAGCTGGTTGTATTCGAAAGTAGTTACAGTTAGATATTGTTAGTTTAAAAGTTAACCAATCAGAATAGCGTATATTGGAATTTACGTCCATTTAAGTACGAAATCAAAAGTTAAAAAGTAGTTAAGAGTTTTCAAGACCTAGAAGGACATTATTGCGAAAATCCTTGCCCATATGCATTTTAGAAAATTTTGTAAATTGAGTTTGCTTAAGGTGGCTCCCTACAGTTAATATTAAAACAAGGGGTGAAAATGTGCTTTCCCTATTGCAACACATATCTTCATGTTTGTGAAATATATAGTTGCTTTTTGGGTAATAACTATTAATATAACTGTTATGTGTCCAACCTATGGGTTCTAAATATACCACAGTCGCATTGCTATGGCACCAACAACGTATGAACTATAGTAGTCATATCCTATAAATGGGACAAAAAATTAAATTACTTGAACTTCCTTCGGTGAATTTCTTAAAAAATTGCAAGTAAATTTGGAATACTGAGCGGAACATAAAATCAAAAAATTAAGGTAGGTTGTAGGATAAGTTTTTTAGATATTTGCAAATTTTTGTGCTAAGAAAACTTATCTGTAAATTCCCCAAAATTTGGATATATTAAAAAAGGCGACTTGTAAGTTCACGACACGAAAATTTAAAAAAATTCACCGAAGGAAATTAAAACTAAAGCCATTAAGCCACGCACAAAACTTACGCGGCCAAACAGAATTTCATTTCGACAAGATCGGCATCTGCGCATGTCCGTGTCTTTCGCATGATGGTCTCGCGCGCCCATCACTTCTTCGAGTCACTCGCTGAACCAGTGTGACCAGATTTGGTAAATTAATTTACTTTTGGTAAAATTTGGTAAATTTTGACAAAGTTTTGGTAAAATAAAATTTTGGTAGAAAATAGAGAAATTTAGTACTTTTTTGGTAAAATCTAGTTTGCTTTTAATAGTTTGCGGTCATTTCACTGATACCTCGTAATTTAAAGTTAACCCGAATGTCTAGCCTGAAATCCCAAATTCCAGGCATGCACCTAAAATAGGTAATTTGTGGGTATTTCGGGTTAATTATGGTCACGTATATCGCTTTGGCAGGAAATTAGTATATTCAGTTTTTTTGACATGTTCATATTCAGTGATCGCATTATTTATGCTAAAAGCATTTGTTACGACAATGACTGAATCTGACAGTACGGACAGTAATATCGCTCTGAGTGGGAGTTGAAGCCAGAATTTTCGAAATGGATAAGCGAAAGTGATTCAACGGAAAATTTTGCGTTTTACAAAGTATGTCGATGTCAAATTCAAGCTCGTTTGGTTACAATTCGCCTACATGGAAAAAGTGCGAAACACTTACTTCATTAATGAGCAGTATGTCGGGTAGCTCGAAGGTACATAATTAACATAAATAAAACTATTGTCGAAATTCAAAATATATCATTGCTCATCAGGAGTTTTCATATCAGTTTTTTAATCTTGTACCATCCTTGCATTCTTCACAATACTATTAACAAGATCTTTTTGGACGCCACGAAAAGAGTTTGACAGTGTGCTTCAATTATTCTTTGATGGTTTGATGCACATTTTGTTACCAAAAAGGGTAAAAAATGTGCTTAACACGTGTTTGGTACAAAATAATCCAATTTGAGCATGTCATTTGGTAAATACCGCTGACAAAATCTGGTCACACTGACTGATCGCTCTCTGTAAAACAGGCTGTTTTTTTCCGAAATGGTGTACAATTAGGAGCAAAATTCTCTTCGTTTTCGTTAATACCCTTGGCTTTTGGACCCAAGATTGTTTGTTGGTGGTCTTTTTCTGGTCTGGTTTGTCGGTGGTTTACGCATTGAATTAATCCAACGTCTCTTAAATTTGTTTTTATTGTTGAAATCGGTATGAAAACTTTTTCAAAACATTCAAACAATTCCAAATTTTCGTAAGACAACTCTTGTAACTGTCTGTAAGTCGTAACTGTCTGTACTGTAGTTGTATGCGGTAGTTTTTAAACTTTTGATTGCTTTAAAGAATTATATTACTCTGACAATTCTAGACTGCCTTGAGCATAGTATAAAATTTCATTTTAGAATGAATTTTTAGTCGGATAGTATAGATAATATTGAACGTAAATATGTAAAAAACATACTAAAAGAAAGCTTAGAAACTGGTTAACAACATACCTACTGTTTGAATTTCAAAGATTTACGATTATAATGAAAAGGTTGTGGTTTCTTCGCAGAAAAGTCTCGAAAATAACTTCCAGCGGCTTGTTTCAACATTTTACCGGGTCACGAAGATTCCACGCGTGAGACATGAGGATGACATCTGATCTATATATAGATCGTGTTTCAAACTGTACTAACTGTAGGGAGGCACCTTAAGCCGAGATAAAACGAAAATGTTTACATATACTGAATGAACCTTCACCCTACCACATCTGTCTCAAAAATAGGAGGTGATATGCGTAGCTAATAATCATACTAAAATATATAAGCGCAAGAACATCATAGTACCCAGCGAATTTCGTTTTCCAACACGGCTGGCAGCTGCATAATATTTCCAAGCAGATGTTAATATTCAGAATTGCATCTGAATCGGAATGGCGATCGGACGGTGAGAGGTTGACAAGAAAACAGGAAGGACAATATTTTTCCTTGGGGTAAAATGCCATCTTGTTATTTAATCTTTATTTATTATTCTTTGTCCAAAATCGCTGTAATTATAATAATAATATTAATAATGAAAACTTAGTTTTATTTGCTAAAATATATATATACATATACATAAAAATATGAGCAACCAGTACTCACTATACTTTTACATAATATGAATATGAATGAATAGAATACATAGAACCATTTTCGGAAGAGGAATGTCATATCCCAAATAGCTACATCAAATATGTATGTGACAGCAGTTAGTTGATTTCCACGATATCTCTCGTAAGTAAAAAAAACCGGGGCTTCGGTGGCGCAGTCGTCAGGACAAGCGCCTTTCACCTCTGAGTCTTGAGTTCGATTCCCGCTGAGGACTATACTCATCACACTCATGTGAAAAGAGTAAGTCAACGCTCTGCCGAAAGTCGTGGGTTTTCTCCGGGCACTCCGGTTTCCTCCCACAGGGAAAGTTGACTGGGTGGGTTAGGATATACAGATTAGGAAAGTAGTATTACAATTGTTGTAAAAATAGATAATGTAGGCTACGTGCATAATATAGGTAAGCGAGATACTTGATGTAATCGGTCACTGAAAAGCCCCAACGGGGAGTGAGCTGAATAATGTATGAATATGAATATGAACATAGGCATCCTGGTTGCGTTATGATACAAGTTAAATACTTATAGAAAGATATGTTCATTGACAATATTAATTACAACTAAATATTACAATTTACCAATGTAAAAGTTCTGGTGTGTTCCACTGCTTGTCCATCGTACAAAATAGGGAATAAGTTGTCCTTATGCAGCAGGTGATTACTTTCTTTATCACATAGTTGTTTTGTGATATCTCTAATTCCATGTCCTTATCTAAAAACCCGTAAAAGTCCCTACATTCTGCAAAGGTTTGGGGACTTATAGGCAAGCATTGCACAAACTGTTCGTTGCCCTTTTCCATAAGACCATGTCTTTTAGGGTCGGTAGGGTGTTGTTCAGGTACCTCGTAGTAAAGTACGGTTGTAAATATTTCTCGGCAAACTGTTAATGGCTGATTGAATAATAATAATAATAATAAATTTCCTATCGAAACATAACTAAACTAGTGATATAGTTTTAACATGATATGTGTTCTGATTTCTTTCATCCAACGCCAATACTATAGCACTAGTCGCACTATACAATTATATATTTGACGAGATTCCATTTTGCCTGTTCGCACGCTAGATGGCGTCGGTCATGGTAAGATTGGCTCTGAAGTTACTGTTTATAATTATGATTTTTTGGTTGAAGAAACCTAGCTTTTGCTCAGCAAACTCCGTTTGTTACTCGTTTTATGGCGAAGAAGCGGTTGATTTGAACCAAACACTGGTATGTCAATCGTTATGGTGCTATCAGCAAATTAATGGTATACGTGTTGGAAAGAATCTCGATCTACAGTTGTTGTTATTGCTTAGCGGTGATATACACGAAGTGGTTAGCGCACTTGCCTTTCACCTCTAAGGTCGCGGGTTCAAGTCTCAGTGAGAACTTTCTCAATGCGACTCGAACCCAGTCCTCAAGTTAAAAGAGTAAAGTCAACGCTCTGCCGAAAGTCGTGGGTTTTCTCCGGGTACTCCGGTTTCCTCCCACAGGGAAAGTTGACAGGGTGGGTTAGGTAAAAGGGCCCACAGTAATTGGCATATGCTGTGGTGACCCTGCCCTAGTTGGCGAAGCTAAATAAAATAAAAATATTGAACTCTGTCCCGGCCCAGAAGATGGATATTTCCCCAACGGTAACCCGGAATTGGAAGGTTTAGTTAAACAGCGTGGCTTCAAGGGTCTTCACCTAAATGTACGAGGTTTGTGGAATAACTTGTCACATGTTACGGAGCTACTCACGACCTACGGCAATATCGATTTTTTCGCCTGTAGTGAAACACATATACAAGACGAACCCGAAGAACTATACTCTGTTACTGGTTATTCATTTATTAGCCGACCTCGGTGCGATGGTCTGGGGGGTGGCGTTGCAATTTATATTTCGGACAGAATTAACTGGATAAGGAGATATGATCTGGAATCTGAATGCGTATGGCTAGAAATTTTCCCTGTCAAATCGAAGAGTTTCTTGACCTGTGTTATTTACCGACCTCCTGATGGCTCATCTTATCTTCATGCAAATTTTAATATCTTATTTGCAAATATGCTAATCTTGGCAACCGTTGATTCTGAAGAAGTAATTGTCATGGGCGATTTGAATGTAAATTATTTCAAAAGAGATGATCACTCTGAAATAAAAAGAATCGTTTTGGTGAATGGTTTTCATATCGTGGTGAATGGTTTTAAACAAATTGTAAAGAAAGCTACCCGAACAACCCTAAATACCAGCACATTAATTGATGTTATTATTGTCAACAATCCTTCAGTTATTGTCCGTACGGAAGTTGTTCCAATTGCATTTAGTGACCATGACTTGGTTGGCTGTGTGAGAAAGCTGAACCATATTAAATATGCGTCAAAAGTTATTAATTGTCGAAACACAAAAAATTACAGTAAGGAATTGATGTGTGACGAATTATGCAAACAAGATTGGTCGCCCGTTTATGAATCAGCAGTGTTGTAAATACTCGTTACTAAAGTAACGCGTTACTAATTACTAATTACTTTTTGAGTAATTTTTCGGTAATTTGTTACTTTCTGTACGAAAGTAATTTGTAACGTAATTAATTACTTTTTGAAGGTAACGAGTAACATTTTTCAAAAGTAATTTTGCGTTACTTCTGTGTACTTCTTCTTATTTTCCAACCTTACAAATTCCGCATTTAGACGATTTCGTCCATGTGTAATACAGTTTTTTTTCGTGTTGAAAATCGTTTTATTCCCTTGAATTTCGCTTCAATTGTTTTTACTCGAAGAGGCCTGCGGTGTTACTGATCAGCGATCATAGAACATGGGAAATACTTCATGACATTGTATTATTGTGTAGCAGTGCGAAAGCAACATAAAAAAATAAAAATAAAAATATTATCATATCTTATAAATAAAAAGTAATCTGAAAGTAATTAGTAATTAATTACTTTTTAACAAGTAATTAGTAATTAGTAATTGGTTACTTTTGAAAGAAAGTAATTAGTAATTTGTAATAATTACTTTTTCGGTGAAGTAATTGTAATTTTTACTCACTACTTTTTTTTGGTAATTTTTACAACACTGTGAATCAGCCGATGCAAATTTTGCCTGGGACTATATGAAGGATGTTATATTAACATGTTTTAATAGGGTTGCTCCTATTATAAAGAAACGTATTCGTGGAAAACCATCTCCATGGTTGACGGATGAGATAAAAAAGGCGATGAACAATCGTGATATGTTGTTACGCAAATTCAGGAAAACCAAATTTGAGTCTGATATGCTTGCTTATAAGAAGAAACGTAATGAAGTGAACTCTTTGCTGAATAAATCGAAACAAGCCTATTACAGAGATCTGTTGAGTGAAACTTCAAATAATTTGGATAGTTTCTGGAATACAATAAAAAAGCTATACCCGAGTAATCCTACTAAATCATCCTCACCTATGTTTAAAATTGACTCTGTTAACATCTCTGAACCGTTAATAATTTCGAACGCCTTTTGTTCATATTTCAGTACAATAGTATCGACTCTTAAGGAAAAAGCTTTTTTGCTGAGAGATTGCATTTGGACATTTCAAACGAAACAAAGTTTAAGAACAGACTACCGTTTCAAGTTTGAAGAAGTAAACGTCCAGCAGGTGTGTAAACAGTTAAAATCACTAAAGCGAAAGAAATCTACTGGCTTGGATAATATACCGGCATACCTGTTGAAAGATTGTGCAAACGTTATCGCCCTACCTTTAACTTATATCATAAACAGCTCGTTCGGTACAGGCGTTTTTCCTACTGACTGGAAATGTTGCAAACTTATACCGATACCAAAAACAAGGCCATATGATTGCATTAAAAACTACCGACCCATCTCAGTGATTCCAGCCATATCCAAAGTAATCGAAAAATTGGTTCATAGTCAGCTATCCACATATTTGGAAAATAATAATCTACTACACGACAGTCAATTTGGCTTTCGTAGGGGACGTTCTACGGAATTGACAGCAACATTATTCACTGATAATGTTAGAAAAAAGGTTGACGAAGGTAAACTGGTTGGCGCTGTTTTCATTGACCTTACAAAAGCGTTCGACACTCTCAACCATGGAACCCTTTTGAATAAGTTGGAGAGTTATGGTATATGCGACATAGAATATCAATGGTTTCAGGATTATCTTTTCAACCGATCCCAGCAAGTAAAGTTCAAAAATTGTTTATCGACGGCTGAAAAGGTTACATCTGGTGTCCCTCAAGGGTCTATTCTTGGCCCTCTCCTTTTCATTGTCTTTTTTAATGATTTTCCATTGTGCCTCAAACATTCAAATGTTATAATCTATGCGGATGACACGGTGATTTATGTTGCGGGGAAGGACACATTCATCATTGAAACCCGTCTTTCATCCGATATGAAATTAATTGAGCAATGGTGTACAAAGAATGAACTTATCCTGAATACTAATCCAGGGAAAACGGAAACAATGCTTTTTGGCACTGCCAAAAATCTGTCACAACAACCGAAATCGCTAAATGTGATGTATAGAGATCGGCTGATAAATTCTACAGCATCTTATAAGTATTTGGGGTTAATATCGATCACTCATTGAACATGAATTCTAACTTTGACTCTATCTACAAAAAAGCATGTGGGAGATTGAGATTACTGCGTAAGATAAGACCTTTCCTTAACATCATAGCAGCAAAGGCAATTTATCAAGGCATGGTATTACCGATATTTACATACTGTGGCTTATTACATTTGAAATTGAGCAAGACTCGAGAGGATAGACTAATGTCATTCCACAAACGCGCATCTGAGATTATCACATTAAAGTCTAAAAGTGGATTGGATATTAGACCGCCCTTTATTACCAATCAAATAAGAACATGCCAATTAGTTCGACAATGCATTGATGGAAATGTCTGCTCAAATTTTTTGAACTATTTCGAGATGCAAACACACGACAAGGCGACCAGAAATCAAGGGTACCAGCTGAAAATACCAAGGATCAGATTGGAGTACAGCAGAGGATCTTTTTATTTTATGGGAGTCAAGCTGTACAATAGCTTGCCTCTAAATATTCGTAAAACTGAATGTTATGGTTCCTTTGATAAACTACTAACTGAATACTTTTAAATATTCATACTTTTAACTTTTTAATGACTCGCATGTTTATATTGCTATAACCCTGTAATTTTATATCATATTTATATATATATATATACATATTAAGTAGTTCTTATATTCACAGGACTCACAATGATAACAGTTCTTAATTGAACTGAAGTGATTTATCCTGTATTAAATATTCGATTAATAAATAAATAAATAAATAAATTGAGCAAAATATCGTGATTTGTCAGTGGCGAGCAGATCAATTATTTGCCGCGATACTGACCAAAATCACGATATTTTGCAATAATCGAGTTCAATAATAATTGTTTTATCATTCACTTCATGAAAGATATTAATTGTAAGAAAAAATTCAACAAGTAAAAAGTTCATATAAAGCTTAACATCGTTTAATTGAGCAAACACAAAATTTAAATTTTTATTTGCAAAAGTTCAGCAAAATATGCAAGCCGTCGTTTCAATGTTTACAAAAGCGAAGCGCATGAGCAGATACAATACAATAATCTGGCTCTGTTCATATGGAGAAACGTTATCCCGATTACCAGGTAAAGTTTCCGGCTGTGACGTAGCACTGGTGTGACGCGCAAGGCGGGAAAAGTTAAAAAACTTTAAAATACATTTTAAAAACAAATATGGCTGCTTTGAACTTACGTTACGTAGTTGGATTAACCGAAAATAACCTTGCCCAGTTTCTACGCCCGCCATTTTGTAAAGTGTAAATTGAAAATTTGCTGACACGACAGAAAGTTTTCCCGCTAAGCGAGAAAGTTGTGGATATGTTGTGCTCATATGGGAAAAACATTATCCCGGTCATGCACCGAGATCTCGCCTGTCAACAAGCGAGATCTCGGTACATGGGAAAATTTTCGTCTCATATGAACGCAGTGTAACTTTTCATACTATTTTCATAACAAGGCGAGATCTCGCTTGTAAGCTTGTCGAAATGTTTTCTCGCTAACCGAGATAACTTCTCCCCATATGAACAGGCCCTAAGTCAGTAATATTCTTAGGTAAAGAATTCCACATTTGTACGGCTCTGTAATGGAACGCTTGCTAGTGGGCTAACGTCGTTCTGCACTTGGGAAACTGTAATTTGTCACTATTTCGTGTACTACGGTTATGCACTTCAGATCGAAGATCATTATTTGCGGTTGAGCAACGGATTTGGCCAATGCGCATACTCAGACCATTATTTTCAGCAGCTATTTGAAGCTGACGTGTTATTTGTACCAGTTATTTGAAGGAAAATCAGCCAATCAAAATTGGGAAATAGTTATGTGAATGGTAATCTAAATTATCAAATACAGAATGATGCAGAACTGACTCCTTTCCGGACATTACGCGCAGTTGTAACCTTGGCATTGGAGCTAAGATTTAAAGGGTTCAAGATCAGTGGGCAACTTCTCTTACTTGGACACTCCGCTGCCCTGTGGTTTCCCCCGTGCAATTAAAACATAGACGGTGTTTTGCTAGTATCTGTCTTCGCTCCGAAACAGTTGTGATTTGTGATTTTTATCTTCGCAATACACGCACCCTCGTGGTTTCTCTTGATCACGTGCATGATATAATTTGCCAGGGGGAGGTGACCTACGGTACTCACGATCCCGGGGCAGCTTGTTTCATTTGACTGTTCGATTAGATTTCTTCGCGTCCAAAGATGTAGGGCTTCGACCAATTTGACAACATCCCAACTTTCCCAATCCGGGTCGGTTTTTGTAAGATCGCCACGAATTCCCGCTAGTTTCTCGAGTGTTAAAGCGACATTTCCATTTACTTGCTGCAAACCTCCCATAGTTTCCAACGACTGCACAGCATACATCAAAGTATCGTAAAACTCGTGAATTTTCTTAATGTTTACATTTGGTATAACCGGAAGTTCGAGAATTTGCTTCGTATATGCCTTAATAATTTCGCATTTTTTCCCAAATTTGTCTTCTAAAATGGTTTTCGCTCTGGTATAGCCTTCACTAGTGAACGGCAGAGCTTCTACCGTCTTCCTTACATTTTTGTCCAGTAATTCACGTAAGTAATCGAATTTTGTTACGTTTAATTTGGAATCCCGGTTTTATCGATTGTCTGGCTGAACTGATTCCAGAATCTCGTCCAGTCTTGAAATGTTCCGTTAAACTTGGTAATTGTCAACTTCGGTAGTTTCGCTTGTATCTCGTCTTTGGCGCCGCCGTTTTCACTTGGAAGTTTTAATTCAGACTTCAGTTTTATTTTTGCTTCATAAAGTTCACGTTCGTGCACTAGTTGTTCTTCTCCCTGGCGTTGTTTTTCTTCTCTTGTGATTTGATCCTGCAGTGTTGTAGTCGCTTAACTTCGTCGCCTGCCTTTCCCAGCTGTACGTCAATTTCACCAATCCATTTCTCGATCTCCTCAGGTTGTTCTTTGGCTGTAACTTTCTTCGCTTCGACTTCACTCTTCAGTAATTCAATCCAGTGGCGGAAATTCACGTTTTTCGGTGGGGGGGGGGGGCAAAGCCTCCTAAATTTCAAACAAACACCCCATTTACACTCAAAATAGGCTGTTTTTAGCCCTTTTTAGGTGAAAATTTTATTTGTCAATTTTCCGTAAAGGTGGGGTGGCGGTCCCCCTCCCCCACCCCACCGAAATTTCCGCCACTGATTCTATCTCAGTTGTTATTGTCTTAAGCGCCGTTTGTTGACGTCTTTCTCAGTTATACTCACGGCCATTTGTAGTTGTAACAACTTGGTTTTTAATCTAGATTCAGGGGCCTCTATCGCCGAAGATAGCGTATCTTTGCTGTGTTTCAAGCTATTTCTGTTTTATCCTATCGGAGGTGCCAGATGTAGGAAATTATTGTTTGTCCCCGTATTAAATTTACGAATAAATTCACTCGAAAGTTTATAGTGTTTAACTTCCTTAAAAAGTCTCTTCCTTTTCTCTCGTCTCTAGTCTCGATAATATTCGCTGAAAATGAAATATAGTCTCTCTCAAATAATAATATAACCTCTCCCTTGTTGTTTTTTCCTCACGAACGCATGTTCTGTTTTTGATTGACAGTTTATTAAATATGAATATTAATTATGTGACGTCAGTCTTAGACAGAGTAAATCAAAGCTAAAAGAGTACGTAATAACATAGCTACTTTATATAGTTGGGCAATTGATAATTATACAGTTAAAAGTACATGAAACCTTATCACTATTTTGCCATTTTGTACAAAAAATAAAAGAAATATACGGCCGGTTGCGTGTTACCATGGTTACAGTGATCAACTCAGTACTTCATGTTACAATAAGTTTTGGGGAGAATAATTGCTTGGTTCTAATGGGCGAGGGGGTTCTGCATGAATGTATTTCTAGTATCATAAGAATAGGTAATTGAACCTCCATTGGCGTTAAATAATTTGTATATGTTCTTTATGTATGCATGTGTGTACATATGTATTCATGGTATATAATTAATGGTTTTCATAGGTTTTCAACATTCAGAGGTCATCTCAGGTATAGATTGTGTATGGTCGGTGGATATTGTAGGTGTGGTTTGTTAGGTGTGATTTATTCACAGGGTCTGAAAAATTGGCCATGCTGTTAAATGTGTAAACTAGACCAGATATATTACTGTAGGTAGCTGATATGATGTATTTTTCTGCATGCATGTATGGTATATAGATGATGGTTTCCTAAAGTTTTCATTATTCACAGGGTCTGAGAAATAGACCGAACCGTAAAGTATAAAAAGCATGTTTTCGTATGTATGCCAAGTGTCTCGATGGTGTACGGACAGTTCTATTTTAGTTTTAGTAATTGTTTAGAGGGTAATTGGATATATTTATCTGTTTAGGATGTGTGGATGGTACTATAAAAACTATACGATATATTATGTGAATATAATTGCATAAAATTGTATTTCAGAGGCTGGTGAAGAATTTGGCCACACCGTCAACATGCTTGTCTATACCAATTATTAAAATAGATTTTTAGCGTTCTCGTCATGCCACTAGTTACGTCATTTCTGTCCATCAATGCCAATCTCAGAACAAACATTTCCTCGAGAATTTCTACAAACCTTTTCACTGTTTTAATCAATAAAACATAATTTGTTGAATAAAAACACTCAGCCACTTGCTTTTGACGGAGAACTGACTTTATTTTAACTAAATCATGTGTAAAAGCCAAGTTTAAAGCCGCTAAATTCGTGAATAAACTCGAAAGGTTTTTTGCCATGTTACCATAAAGTTTGGTAGAAAGGTTTGTGAAAAACACACTTCCAAACCGGCAAATTCTGTGAATTGGATTCTGGCTACTTCAAAATGTAGTACAATTTGCAGAATATTTAAACTAGTGCAAAACAAATGAACAATTCAAACAAGAAAAATATAAACAAAGACGAAAACAAAATGATTAGATTCGAGTAGTAATATAGGGGCCGTCTGGCCCCTTTTTTGAGGGTGAGCATGAGGGTGAGCATCATCATTAGCATATGAGGGTGAGCATCAGCATTAGCATATGAGGGGAAGCTTCACATTAATTATGCAACTTGGTCCTACTCCTTTGGGACCTCTCGACCCTCATTATATATGCAATGACGTCACAGAACAAGACCAGGCAAGGCTACGCGAATTTTGCTGAGTTCAGCATATAACAAGCAGAAATATGGCTTTGTTTTGGCAATGGTAGCGTGGTAAAATTTTCGATTTATAAATTCATTAGCAATAATTTTCTTTCTGAATACGACCACTATAGCGAATATAACGCAGATATTACAAACATAAACATAGTTGTTACAGGGATTTAAACCTTACAAAGTTTCCAGCGTTTATATATAGCAGAGTGTATACAAAATGTGAAAAGCAATGATTTTTAAGCGAGTTTTTATAATCAAATAAGTTTTACAAGCATAGATTTCATTAAAATATTGTATATACTTTTTGGCGTTAGAAACAAACACAACTCTATGCCTTGCTATCAGGGGCGAAACTACCCGGGGGGCTGTGGGGGGTATGACACCCCCAGTCTTCAGAAAATTCATGTTTTCGGGCAAATTGATACGATTTTGTAGGGCAAATGTTGAAAATAGCCAAGGCCAGCTATGATGTAGTTGGATGACTTGGACCTGCTTTTGCACTCGTTGTCTATTTGTGACTTCGCCCAACAAAGACGCGCGCACACATTGGGACGAGAACCATAAAGCGGGTTCATTATAACTGTATAACTTATATTATATAATTGAAGTGTGAAAATGTAGCATATTTTAGAGCAATCAGTTGTGTTAAATGGTCGCTTTTAGATTAAACAGATTAAAATTGTTATTCAAATAGACCATAGCCTAACGTTTTTTTTAGATCGTCGGTCGGGCTCAACTTCAGCCACGCCCTTTTCGTCGGGAAAAAGAAGCTAAGACCCCCCAGTTGTAATGCCGAAGTTTCGGCCCTGCTTGCTATGTGTTGTTAGGCTGTCATTAGTCAATAAGTCATTAGTAAGTCATTAAGGGTAATTAAGAAGATTATCATAAAAGAGAATGGCTAGGACGGGTTAATGTTGCACAATTTATATAGCTGGTGAATAAAACAGGAAAATAATGGATACAGAACAACACATACGATAATATAGCTCGAAATCGAGCGAGCTTACAACCAGGTGCGAAAATTATTGAGACATTCTGGTCATTGCCCCCCTCCCCCCTCACACAATGTTGTAAACATAATACAAAGGCAAAAGGAAATTTTTCTCAACATTGTCTATGGGGGTTGGGGGGCAAAGACGTAAGAAGTGGGAGAAAATGTGGAAAATGTGGAAAATCTCATTATTTTTTGCACTTGATTGTAGCCCCAAAATCTATACCTTGCGCTCAGACCAATATTAATCACAATTAATTAAATCACTACGTTCTCTGACCAAATAAATTTATTCACAACATACGCGCGTATATATAGTCTATAAAAATCCTATACTATTATCAGCAACCCGATTTGCATAATATAGTCCCCGTCCGAAGGCGGGAACTGGGAAAAGCAATATAATTATTGACTCCAGCTATATATAGAGATCACTACATATGACCCGCTTCCGGGAAACAGTTCTGGGAAAACCCTCAATTTCCAGGTACAATTTCTATTTGTCGTTTCATTATAGATTGTGAGCAAAGCATTTTAAGAATATCGTTCTAATGTAGGCTATATATTTGAAGGTTTTTTTGCTCGTATGGAAGGCGAAAGGGAGGAAATTCCTAATAACGCAGAGCAACAAGATGAGAATATCAATTCTGTGTCCAGCGATGGCCAAGAAACATGCGTAGGGCCGTCATTTTCGACAGCTTCGTCGAGTTCTATACCCGGCAATCTTGATCATGAGACACAGATGGACAGCAGTGAAAGAACTTTAAATGGTAGGTATTTTAACTTAGTGTACTACAAAGAATTGGGAAATATGGCTAGTATGCAACTAGCTCACAGATCGTCATGCTCTTTTTTAATAAAATATACGCACTTTCGTTTTGGATTTAGATCATTCAGTTGTCTTGCCCGGGCAGATACTCATATTGAAAGTCTTGAATTCTAGAGTTCCAATAGCTTTTTCCTGAATTTTAACGATGCAATTCGGAAATATTAAATTTACGGAAGAATTAAATTCTTCCGTAAATTTAAAATTAATTCATATGAAATATCTTCGTTTATTGAATTTTCGTTCAAAGTACATAAAGCATAAAATAATAAGCCTACAAAGAAACAGCAGGAGCTGGCGTGGCAGAGGAGAGATATGCAATGTTGAAATGCATACTGCAAATGTAGGATTAGCTCAATTAGGGCGTTAAATCGCCTGTTAATTGGAGGCTTATATACATCATTTACTACATTTCAATAATTTCCTTCTGCTTACTCGAATTTGTAAAATCCACAGATAATACCCTGTAACAATAGGCTTCCTACTTATGCTCAAATGATGCTGGTCGATTTCTATGTTCATATTAAACTAGAAATACACTCATGCAGAATCCCCTCGCCTATTCGAACTCAGGAATTATACTTCCCAAAATTTATTGTACAATGAAGTATTCGGTCAATCATTGTAACCATAGCAACACACAATTTTTTTACTATGGTACAAAATGATAAAAGTTCTTTAATATAAATATTTGTACTTTTAACTATAAAATTATGAATTGCCCCACTATATAAAGTAGATATGTTATTACGTACTCTTTTAGCTTTGGTTGTTGTAAAATTTAACCTTAGATATTTCACAAAAATGTCAAAAATTTTCACTGTTTTTTGACAGTATATATTTTTTAATTTATCTTTAAAATGAAGTTTTTGACATTACGTTGTTTCTTCAAAATTCAAATTTAAACTTGCTAAATTACCCTTTAGGTTTAATAGATATTATAATAACCTCACAGAGTGACATACGCTTTTGCAAATTCACAAACTAAAATATGAAAAATAGACATTTACCCATTTAAAACAGTTCAAAAGTGTCCTTTTTTCAGCCATTCGACTTCTTCCCGTTTATCTTGTTTTGAAGACTCTGATTATCGGTATGTTTTTCCAATAGCCCGAGTATTAAAAATCATTTTTGATGAATAACAAAATCTTTATCCGTAAATCTTTTAAAAATGTTTAATAATCCGTATCACAGAGTACTGACACTATAGTGTCTACTCTGTGTCCATATGTTTCTCTCGACCTGAATGCGCGCATGCGTATAACGTACAAAATCCTGAACCGTCCATGACATCGCGGCGGACGACTTTGGATTCCACTGTGTTTTCACATACCCGGGTGTAAATATCCGAGCGGAATTAGTACCCTTGCACGGCGCTTCATGCCGGCTTGGAGATCATAGGCAGATTTTCAGATTTTGCTCTGGGGGGTTGCCGAAAATTTGGGGGGGTGCCAAAAATTTAGGGGGGGGAGGTGAGCGACAGGGTGCGTCGTGCCGTCGAGCAAGCTGCAGCAGGGGTCTGGGGGCACAGTTGGGATTTTTGGTCTTATTTAGTTCAAAATCCTTGTTTTTATTCTTACTTAGTTCAAAATCTTTATTTCAATCACACTAGTGTCATTTATCCCAATGAGCATTTAAATTTTTTTTGGGGGGGTGCAAATTCCTCTAGGTGGGGTGGCAACCCCCCGCACCCCCCGCACTCCCCCGCACCCCCCCAGAAAATCCGCCTATGTCTGGGATTAATTGGCTCATCTATTTGCTGAGCATAAGTAAGAAGTGAGGAGATATGCATGTGTTTGGAGCAATTTAATTAGCCATTACAATTTACAATGTGTTCAAACCCTTTTGCTTATAACAGGACTCTTACCATGCAGGACTGTCTTTACTGTTGGTCATGGTAGCATTACTGGTTGGGTGAAAATATGCATGCCCATTTGTATATGTAGGTTATTAATATGTCAAAATCAATGGATCTCTCACTTCTCCACAACTTGGAGAATATTTAAATTTGCAACTTTACACTCTTACACATGGAAGAAATTTTTAAATTAAAAAAAAATTGACAGTATCACCTTTCATAGCCTGCCACTGTAGTCAACGTAACCGGTCATGCTATGAGAATTTACATGCACTTAGATAGTCTAAAGGTATGTTTGCACTTCTACGATTTGTTGGTCCGATTTCAGGTTTTGGTAAATGTCAGCATGTAGTGAAGAATCATTTCAGTCGATGATGTTGTCACATGAAGTTTACCTCAGCACAACATAGCACAACAAATCGCAGATTGTGAACAATAAGCTTAATGCACTAGTCAATTGAACCCCCCTCCGGCTTATGCGAGGGTTTTAACAGTACTTTGCAGGGGAAATACAGAGTTTTAACTTACGTTGCCATCATTCTACCCGGGGTTTTAACACTGGCACAAAGTCCGGGATAAAATGCCGAGGATTTGACTCTCGTAGATCCTAGTGCAGTTTCAATTGACTAGTGCATAAAGACAATAGATTTCTGATTGTTGAAAAATGTAAATATTGGAAACTTTCATAGAATGACCATATGCAGCTGCTATGGCACAGCAGCCCTTGTCATTTTCAACAGCGAACAGAGATAATAAAATTGCCCTCGAAGTTGAAATTATCAATGGCAATAGCACTTTCCTCCACAGGGAATTGTTGAGCCTTATTATTTAGTGTTACACAAAGTTTTGGGAGGCTTGAGAGGTGCATGCAGTACACATGGTTGAATTTATAAGGATGTTAAACAAGCTTCACAGAAACGTTGTCTAAGACTAAATAATAAAGCTTGACAAGCCTCTGTGGAGGAGAGTAGTAATACCATAAAGGCCCATAAAGATAGTGCATATTGTATATGCACGAGTTACCTCAAAAACTTTGTTGTTGCCACCATCAGTTTCATTGAGCTCTGACCCAACAATAATTTGCTGTGTGTATACTTGTTAATTAAGGCTTTCAGGGAGCCACAGGGATGCCAGAGAGGGGGGGGGGACAAGCACCCTTCCTGCCCTTTCCTAAGATGGTGGGGGCAAAAGTGCGCTTTTAATATAAATAGAACAACTGTAAGCTAAACGATCAGTAATTCATGTTGGGAAAGTCAATTTTTTATTGTTTTTGTTCTGTATTTCTTTATGTCTAATTGTACATGGTCCATATGTCATGGAAATAATGAGTTGAAATTTGTGAATCATTGAAATAATGAAATCCCACTGAAAGGACGTGACTGGAAAAATTTCAACTGTCCTTATGTTCCTATTTGCCCCCCCCCCCCCCCGTGCCCTACCATTGCTCCGACGCCCCTAGAGAGCCACACGTCCTTGAGAGAAATAGCCTGCGTAGCTGGCGGTTTTAAGGGGTTGGGGGTTGAGGCGCGGGCAGCAAAAAATTATAGGGAGGCGAGGCGCAGGAAAGGCAAAAATGCGGGCGAGAAAAACCGCCTGGCACAAAACTAGCTGTAAATCTGTTACGTCCCCGACAACATCACAAAGCTCAATGGTCTTCAATCATATGCCATCTGTGTTGCGGGTTGCATTTCAAAACAACAATCTCTCCTATCCGTACGTTTCTACAGCAAATCATGTAACGCGGCGCTAACAAAACATTTTCAAAAGAAGCAGAAAAATCAGTTGGCGCATCGTACATTTTTTTGGAAAATTTATTCAAGCTTTTCAGGAACATCTGAGACCATGCGGACTTACAGCTGTTTACTGTGAAGTAGCCCCAACCTGTCTAATAGTTATAGTTCTGTTCGGGTTTACAAAATATGTGCGCGAAGCGGTTGTCAGTGCCTTATGCGCATTGCTTCATTTATTTTATGCCTAATACGCGGTGCTTCAATTCGGTGTTATACGGCTCTTCTATTAGAATTATCAGTTCTCGCTATTATTGTCTCATTTATATTGAAACGCTTTATTCGGCACTAAATATTAATTTACGCTCCCCCATGCCGAGTATAATGTGAACACGCGCAGCTGACCCGCTTGATTGATAAATACTTAAAATACTAACCAATTATATTATCGGTGAAAGATGGAAAATTCCATCTTTCACCTCATGAAAATATTTTTACCATTGCACTCATAAATATTCATTATTTGTATATTATTTGAATCTTTTATATCCACATAACATCATCTTTTTAAAATAACTAATGATTGCAAACACTACAATATAACTACAGTATAACTTTAAACCATTTTACTGTGGTTTCTCACTAACTTTTTAACTCACAAAGTTTATACTAACTTTGGTTCTGCTTCTGCTTTCAGACAACACTGGAGTCTTATGTCCGGATTGTAACATTGAGCTTGATCCTAATGTACACAGATTTTGCTACGGGTGTGGGAAAACCATACAGGAAATATTTTCTATTGTGCGTAAAAAACAAGGTAAGGATGTTTAAAATTTTAGTCATTGTGTCAAAGTCAAAGATCTCCGAGGGCCGCTACTTTCGCAGAATCGTTAGGATTAGGGTTAGCAATCAACAAACAGCGAGACATGAACCAATAGCCAATAAACCAAAGAGCGTTGTGAGTCAGGATTTTAACAAAAATATAACAACCAGTTACATAATTATAGAGGTTTTGCATCATCACGTGACTAAATTCTAAAATCTTTAACGTACAACCTATATAGCTGGCTGTTTAATATGTTTTGTATGTCAGTATGTCAATATAAATCACGTTTAAGACGCTCTATTTACACCCGTTTTCAAAATTACCTGCCCTAAAATAATTTGAGTTGAAATGTAAAGTTTTATATCACGCGAACTAAAATGGCAAACGTAAACAAAAGACATTTTAAACCATATTTAATACCTGCATGAAGGAGCATATTGAACCGAAGTAAACGTAGATATACAAATTAAGAGAAATATCAAAGCATCACACCAGAAATCTATCCCGTGAATGACTTTGAAAGTTTGAAAAAGCGTTATTTAACTGTGTGTCAAACCCGCTTGCGCTAGACTATAGCGTCATATTATGATTTTCTATTTTACAATAACTATCACTAAAATATCTTGAGAATTGAATTCCAAACTGTATATATGAAGGCTACAAAGTTAATAATCTTGATAAGTTAACACACATTTGAAGGCTTAACATGCAGTAAGCACTTTGAATTTCGAATTGATATAAACCTGCATGTAGACTTAGAGCCTGTTTATATGGAACCGATCTGTTTATATTATACCTCTTTTATACACTTTTGAAGGCTAGATTGGGCTATGTTATTTATCAAAGTAGGAAAACGAAGGAAACATGCATTTATTCTTGGCGAGTTACGCGAGATCCAGCCTCTTTCTGCCGGAATCTCGCCATGGCGAGTGACCCGGTTTGTCATGTAAACAGTCACCCGGGAAAACTATAAGTTTCTATAATAGCTGGGATCTCGCCGTTGCCGAGTAACTCGCTTTGCCAGGTAACTCGCCTCCATATAAACAGGCCCCTTTTTACAGCCGTGATCTTCAAACTCTCTTACATGTCCAGCCACAACAAAATTTCGACCAGTTTCCGATAAACAATCTTCTCTCACGGGGCTTCGGTGGCGCAGTCGTCAGAGCAAGCGCTTTTCACCTCTGAGATCATGGGTTCGATTCTCGCTGGGGACTCATGACACTTATGTGAAAAGAGTCAGTCAACACTCTACCGAAAGTCGTGGGTTTTCTCCGGGTACTCGGTTTCCTCCCACAGGGAATGTTCACAGGGTGGGTTTGGATTAACCCCAAACTAACCCTTCCATCGTAGCTGTGCTCCCTGATCAGACATGAGTCATACGGTGGCTGCCTGTGGCGCCTTTAATAAGCCTTGGACTCGATTAAGTCGAGCTGCGTCCTTCGCAATTCAGCTCAGCTCTCAGCTGCAAGTAAGGATGATTAGCACACCCCCACTTACTTACTATATCGTTTTCAAATGCAGCTGTCTTCGGTCGAGTATTCAACAAGCAGCCATGCATCTCAGCCATGCATCTCAGCCATGCATCTCGCATAAATGTCTACATTTATCTCGAACTGTATATCCATCTTTCCCTTGAAATAAAAGTGACTTCTGCTTTCCGCGATGCCACGTAAAGCTGACCTCCGCGTTTGTAATTTTAAACTTCTTTGACGACCCACCCGACGAACTCCATTTGCCATTTGACATAAATGTCTCAGACATAATTTTCTTAAGAGTCCAAATTTCCCAACCTTTTGAGCCGGGTGCCGTCATAAAACATGTTCGAGAGATCGACAACATCACTCGTATTAATAAAATGTGAAAGAGTTGAGGTTTCAACAAAATTATCCGCCTTTTGAAGGTTTCGTATTAGAGCTTGTTCGGTCATGACCCAGCCATATATTTAACAATTATACCATGAGCTCGAGTCGTATATGAGCTGATGGCCGACGAGGTGCGTAGCACCGAGTTGGCTATCAGCCATATACGACGAGAGCGAATGGTATAATTGTTTTATAATATAGCCATTAACTGCATCGATAGAATATTATGTACTGTAATATTTTGACAGTTTGTGCAGCCACAATCCGTGTCACAACTTGGCCTAAAAAGTTCAAATATTTTTGTTATGTTTTTGTTTTAAAACTTTAATTTATTTAGGACATGTCTTTCAGGTAAAACAAGTGCTTTTTAAGGTGGCTCCCTACAGTTATTTTAGCTTTATAATAAATCGTTTTTAAACGAGTATTATCGCAGATGACGAAGTTTTTTATACTCGAGGGTAATATTCACCATCTATAGAATATTTAAAACCCGGTTCAGGTAGTGTCATCGTTGCCATGGTAACAAGACGTAAGCCTGAAATGTGGTTACTATGCGCATAAAATTGTCCGTATCTAAAAAACAAAGTCGGTGACCCATCTTTTTTATTTCATATAAGTTTTAAGCATAATGTTCTGAAACTATTATGAAAGTTTAATCAAAATCGCTAGTGTGCAATTTTTTTAAACTCGAA
Organism: Trachythela sp. YZ-2020; assembly: GCA_016169945.1. Lineage (NCBI taxonomy): Eukaryota > Metazoa > Cnidaria > Anthozoa > Malacalcyonacea > Clavulariidae > Trachythela > Trachythela sp. YZ-2020. The sequence goes on along the minus strand of JADLSH010000164.1, from coordinate 185,182 downwards.
AATTTTATATAAAGATTTCTACACTAGCGATTTTTTTTAAAATTGAAATACATAAAATTTACCAAAATTAAAATTTATGGTCAAAATTTGAAGATAGGTTACCGATAAAACTAAAGAGTAAAACGCATATAAAGGTGAAAAATTGGGTCAAAATTGGGTGAAATTTGCCCTACATAAAAACGTCGCTGACTAGTGAATGATAGTTTGCGGGCGCAAGATGTGCTTTCATCGTGCAAAAACGAGTGGCAAATGTTGTTTTTATCTTTTGATTTTGACGTTTATTCAATATATTTGAGAGCCATGGACTACCAAGAAATACTGTGGAGGGTTAGATCGATTTAAGTCCAATTGAATCCTTCCATTTACTCAGTTCACGAGCTTCAACAGCCGTACAGCTGGACATATCTTTGCCTAGTTTTGTAATTTTGCTGAAGATGAACAAGTCGGTATTTTGCTATAGAACTGTGATATTTTTACTGTTTAACTTGTAAAAAACATGCAAGTATCACTAAACGACTTTGATAACGTTTAACTGTTTTATACAATGGTTAATAAATGTTTAATAAACTCTTATTAGTGAACATTATATCTAAAATGTTTTTGAAAAATTCACTTTTATATTCCTGTCAAGCTTTTTTATCCAAGCGATATTTGTATCATAGTTAAAATCACTCATTGGTGTTACTGATGCTTTGTCACATAAAACTAAGGATTATTCAAAGTTTTTCCAGTACAAATCTTTCAGGCGAAATATTTTAAAAAACCGGGCGAAATATCTTTGTTTTGTTTTGATCGTCGAATTTGCGTGGGAAAGTCCACGTACTTGCCACGCGTTTTTGACTCTCGTCCCGCGATCATCTCATGCATTACTGTAGGGAGCCACCTTAACTGCAAAGTTATTTGTTTTTGCTTGCTATTTTCTCCAAAAAAAGTTCTATTCTGAAAATGTTTTTTCTTTGCTCTTTCGGTACTACTTCTTGTAAGAAACTTATATTTAATTAAGGTGGCTCCCTACAGTTAGTACAGTTTGAAACACGATCTATATAGATCAGATGGCGTCCTCGCGTCTCACGCGTGGAATCTTCGTGACCCGGTAAAACTTTGAAAAAAGCCGCGGGAAGTTATTTTCGAGATTTTTCTGCGAAGAAACCACAACCTTTTCATTATAATCGTAAATCTTTGAAATTCAAGCAGTACGTATGTTTTTAACCAGTTTCTAAGCTTTCTTTTAGTATGTTTTTTACGTATTTACGTTCAGTATTATCTTTTATAATGTTCAAAATCTTCGACTTGTGGCCAATGCTTGTGGCAGACTAAAAATTTAAAATTCTAAAATGATATTTTATACTCTGCTCAAGGCAGTCTAGAACTGTCAGAGTAATATAATTCTTTAAAACAAACAAAAGTTTAAAAACTACTGCATACAACTACAGTACATATATGTTATTTACCGGTTGCGAGGTCCGGATGAGAAAAACTGTGCCCGAGGTCTTGAAAACGGCCCGAGCCCGAAGGGCGAGGGACGTTTTCAAGACCGAGGGCACAGTTTTCTCATCCCGACCGACGCTGCCGGTAAATAACGTGTTTATTTTTTAACATAGGTAAAATTTAAGAATTTATTAAAATTGAAAATTCCAGTGTGGCGAAATAATTTGAGATCAGTGCAATTGTGAATTCAAAGCGAGGCTGACGAAAAAGACGAAAACTCAAGAAAACTGGCAAGAAACTCACAAAAAACCATGGTTTCTGTAAAAATGTACACGATATTTTTAAATATGGGAGTAGAAAAGCATAGGAATGAAAGGTTTTGGCCTGGTTTTCTGGTATTCCGTGTTTCTTCGACAAGGATATCTTCGTGTTTACTTGCTTTGGCCATAAAAATCTCACAAAGTGAATCATGCAGTGAATGCATGTGTTTTGACTTCGATCAACGCTTTCTACTAAAACTGGACAATGAACAAGGTATGCTGTAAAAAACATCCTCAACTTTGTTTGCATCATCACGTGACTAAATTCTAAAATCTTTAACGTACAACCTATATAGCTGGCTGTTTAATATGTTTTGTATGTCAGTATGTCAATATAAATCACGTTTAAGACGCTCTATTTACACCCGTTTTCAAAATTACCTGCCCTAAAATAATTTGAGTTGAAATGTAAAGTTTTATATCACGCGAACTAAAATGGCAAACGTAAACAAAAGACATTTTAAACCATATTTAATACCTGCATGAAGGAGCATATTGAACCGAAGTAAACGTAGATATACAAATTAAGAGAAATATCAAAGCATCACACCAGAAATCTATCCCGTGAATGACTTTGAAAGTTTGAAAAAGCGTTATTTAACTGTGTGTCAAACCCGCTTGCGCTAGACTATAGCGTCATATTATGATTTTCTATTTTACAATAACTATCACTAAAATATCTTGAGAATTGAATTCCAAACTGTATATATGAAGGCTACAAAGTTAATAATCTTGATAAGTTAACACACATTTGAAGGCTTAACATGCAGTAAGCACTTTGAATTTCGAATTGATATAAACCTGCATGTAGACTTAGAGCCTGTTTATATGGAACCGATCTGTTTATATTATACCTCTTTTATACACTTTTGAAGGCTAGATTGGGCTATGTTATTTATCAAAGTAGGAAAACGAAGGAAACATGCATTTATTCTTGGCGAGTTACGCGAGATCCAGCCTCTTTCTGCCGGAATCTCGCCATGGCGAGTGACCCGGTTTGTCATGTAAACAGTCACCCGGGAAAACTATAAGTTTCTATAATAGCTGGGATCTCGCCGTTGCCGAGTAACTCGCTTTGCCAGGTAACTCGCCTCCATATAAACAGGCCCCTTTACAGCCGTGATCTTCAAACTCTCTTACATGTCCAGCCACAACAAAATTTCGACCAGTTTCCGATAAACAATCTTCTCTCACGGGGCTTCGGTGGCGCAGTCGTCAGAGCAAGCGCTTTTCACCTCTGAGATCATGGGTTCGATTCTCGCTGGGGACTCATGACACTTATGTGAAAAGAGTCAGTCAACACTCTACCGAAAGTCGTGGGTTTTCTCCGGGTACTCGGTTTCCTCCCACAGGGAATGTTCACAGGGTGGGTTTGGATTAACCCCAAACTAACCCTTCCATCGTAGCTGTGCTCCCTGATCAGACATGAGTCATACGGTGGCTGCCTGTGGCGCCTTTAATAAGCCTTGGACTCGATTAAGTCGAGCTGCGTCCTTCGCAATTCAGCTCAGCTCTCAGCTGCAAGTAAGGATGATTAGCACACCCCCACTTACTTACTATATCGTTTTCAAATGCAGCTGTCTTCGGTCGAGTATTCAACAAGCAGCCATGCATCTCAGCCATGCATCTCAGCCATGCATCTCGCATAAATGTCTACATTTATCTCGAACTGTATATCCATCTTTCCCTTGAAATAAAAGTGACTTCTGCTTTCCGCGATGCCACGTAAAGCTGACCTCCGCGTTTGTAATTTTAAACTTCTTTGACGACCCACCCGACGAACTCCATTTGCCATTTGACATAAATGTCTCAGACATAATTTTCTTAAGAGTCCAAATTTCCCAACCTTTTGAGCCGGGTGCCGTCATAAAACATGTTCGAGAGATCGGCAACATCACTCGTATTAATAAAATGTGAAAGAGTTGAGGTTTCAACAAAATTATCCGCCTTTTGAAGGTTTCGTATTAGAGCTTGTTCGGTCATGACCCAGCCATATATATATTTAACAATTATACCATGAGCTCGAGTCGTATATGAGCTGATAGCCGACGAGGTGCGTAGCACCGAGTTGGCTATCAGCCATATACGACGAGAGCGAATGGTATAATTGTTTTATAATATAGCCATTAACTGCATCGATAGAATATTATGTACTGTAATATTTTGACAGTTTGTGCAGCCACAATCCGTGTCACAACTTGGCCTAAAAAGTTCAAATATTTTTGTTATGTTTTTGTTTTAAAACTTTAATTTATTTAGGACATGTCTTTCAGGTAAAACAAGTGCTTTTTAAGGTGGCTCCCTACAGTTATTTTAGCTTTATAATAAATCGTTTTTAAACGAGTATTATCGCAGATGACGAAGTTTTTTATACTCGAGGGTAATATTCACCATCTATGGAATATTTAAAACCCGGTTCAGGTAGTGTCATCGTTGCCATGGTAACAAGACGTAAGCCTGAAATGTGGTTACTATGCGCATAAAATTGTCCGTATCTAAAAAACAAAGTCGGTGACCCATCTTTTTTATTTCATATAAGTTTTAAGCATAATGTTCTGAAACTATTATGAAAGTTTAATCAAAATCGCTAGTGTGCAATTTTTTTAAACTCGAAAATTTTATATAAAGATTTCTACACTAGCGATTTTTTTTAAAATTGAAATACATAAAATTTACCAAAATTAAAATTTATGGTCAAAATTTGAAGATAGGTTACCGATAAAACTAAAGAGTAAAACGCATATAAAGGTGAAAAATTGGGTCAAAATTGGGTGAAATTTGCCCTACATAAAAACGTCGCTGACTAGTGAATGATAGTTTGCGGGCGCAAGATGTGCTTTCATCGTGCAAAAACGAGTGGCAAATGTTGTTTTTATCTTTTGATTTTGACGTTTATTCAATATATTTGAGAGCCATGGACTACCAAGAAATACTGTGGAGGGTTAGATCGATTTAAGTCCAATTGAATCCTTCCATTTACTCAGTTCACGAGCTTCAACAGCCGTACAGCTGGACATATCTTTGCCTAGTTTTGTAATTTTGCTGAAGATGAACAAGTCGGTATTTTGCTATAGAACTGTGATATTTTTACTGTTTAACTTGTAAAAAACATGCAAGTATCACTAAACGACTTTTATAACCTTTAACAGTTTTTATACAATAGTTAATAAATGTTTAATAAACTCTTATTAGTGAACATTATATCTAAAATGTTTTTGAAAAATTCACTTTTATATTCCTGTCAAGCTTTTTTATCCAAGCGATATTTGTATCATAGTTAAAATCACTCATTGGTGTTACTGATGCTTTGTCACATAAAACTAAGGATTATTCAAAGTTTTTTCATTACAAATCTTTCAGAATGGTAAAAATTATTTTAAAAAACCGGGCGAAATATCTTTGTTTTGTTTTGATCGTCGAATTTGCGTGGGAAAGTCCACGTACTTGCCACGCGTTTTTGACTCTCGTCCCGCGATCATCTCATGCATTACTGTAGGGAGCCACCTTAACTGCAAAGTTATTTGTTTTTGCTTGCTATTTTCTCCAAAAAAAGTTCTATTCTGAAAATGTTTTTTCTTTGCTCTTTCGGTACTACTTCTTGTAAGAAACTTATATTTAATTAAGGTGGCTCCCTACAGTTAGTACAGTTTGAAACACGATCTATATAGATCAGATGGCGTCCTCGCGTCTCACGCGTGGAATCTTCGTGACCCGGTAAAACTTTGAAAAAAGCCGCGGGAAGTTATTTTCGAGATTTTTCTGCGAAGAAACCACAACCTTTTCATTATAATCGTAAATCTTTGAAATTCAAGCAGTACGTATGTTTTTAACCAGTTTCTAAGCTTTCTTTTAGTATGTTTTTTACGTATTTACGTTCAGTATTATCTTTTATAATGTTCAAAATCTTCGACTTGTGGCCAATGCTTGTGGCAGACTAAAAATTTAAAATTCTAAAATGATATTTTATACTCTGCTCAAGGCAGTCTAGAACTGTCAGAGTAATATAATTCTTTAAAACAAACAAAAGTTTAAAAACTACTGCATACAACTACAGTACATATATGTTATTTACCGGTTGCGAGGTCCGGATGAGAAAAACTGTGCCCGAGGTCTTGAAAACGGCCCGAGCCCGAAGGGCGAGGGACGTTTTCAAGACCGAGGGCACAGTTTTCTCATCCGGACCGACGCTGCCGGTAAATAACGTGTTTATTTTTTAACATAGGTAAAATTTAAGAATTTATTAAAATTGAAAATTCCAGTGTGGCGAAATAATTTGAGATCAGTGCAATTGTGAATTCAAAGCGAGGCTGACGAAAAAGACGAAAACTCAAGAAAACTGGCAAGAAACTCACAAAAAACCATGGTTTCTGTAAAAATGTACACGATATTTTTAAATATGGGAGTAGAAAAGCATAGGAATGAAAGGTTTTGGCCTGGTTTTCTGGTATTCCGTGTTTCTTCGACAAGGATATCTTCGTGTTTACTTGCTTTGGCCATAAAAATCTCACAAAGTGAATCATGCAGTGAATGCATGTGTTTTGACTTCGATCAACGCTTTCTACTAAAACTGGACAATGAACAAGGTATGCTGTAAAAAACATCCTCAACTTTGTTTGCCAAGGGCCACGGCTTTAATTTTTTTTGTTTACAACATGTATACGAAAAGTACTTTAACAAATGGGCAGAAAAATCATGTTTTCACTACAGTTGGTCCATATTTTTAAGTTTTATGTATGGAGAAAAGTTTTTTCTTCTATGATATCTGTTTAAACTGTATTCTTTAATGTGGCCAAATACTGAAATACATGAGCAATAAAACAAATGTGTTAGTTTTAATACACGAGCATATAAAACAAATGTATTAGTTTTCTCGACGCATCGTGCTTAGTATGAAGCCTTTGGAGTTGATGCAATTCATTTTTGTACTCTAACTATCGTTAGGCTAGCTTTTTGAACTTTTTGGGCAGATTTTTTAATCTAAAAATTGTTTCACTCCTGTGTTTTGTCGCGTAATCCAGAGCGGGCCGGATGAGTTTCAGAGCGGGCCGGATGAGTTTCAGAGCGGGCCGGATGCAAAAATCCGGACCGCTCTGAAACGCTCGCTAGCCAATCAGATTGCTTTATTTTCATAGATAAAAAATAAAGACAGTTACGACTTACGAGTTGTCTTACGAAAATTTGGAATTGTTTGAATATTTTGAAAAGTTTTCATACCGATTTCAACAATAAAAACAAATTTAAGAGACGTTGGATTCATTCAATGGGTAAATCACTGACAAACCAGACCAGAAAAAGACCACCAACAAACAATCTTGGGTCCAACAAGCCAAGGGTAACGAAAACGAAGAGAATTTTGCTCGCAATTGTACACCATTTCGGGAAAAAAACAGCCTGTTTTACAGCCAGCGAGTCACGCGAAAGACAAGGACATGCGCAGATGCGTTCTTGTCGAATTGAAATTCTGTTGCCCGCGTAAGTTTTGTGCGTGGCTTAATGGCTTTAGTTTTAATTTCCTTCGGTGAAAATTTTTAAATTTTCGTGTCGTGAACTTACAAGTCGCCTTTTTAATATATCCAAATTTTGGAAAAATTTACAGATAAGTTTTCTCAGAACAAAAATTTGCAAATATCTAAAAAACTTATCCTACAACCTACCTTAATTTTTTTATATAATGTTCCGCTTAGTATTCCAAATTTACTTGAAAATTTTAAAAAAAATTCACCGAAGGAAATTCAAGTAATTTTATTTTTTGTCCAATTTATAGGATATGACTACTATAGTTCATACGCTGTTGTTACCATAGCAACGCGACTGTGGTATATTTAGAACCCATAGGTTGGACACATAACAGTTATATTAATAGTTATTACCCAAAAAGCGACTATATATTTCACAAACATGAAGATATGTGTTGCAATAGGGAAAGGACATTTTCACCCCTTGTTTTTATAATAACTGCAAGGAGCCACCTTAAACTAGTTTCTAAATTATAAATCCATTTGCTAACCTGTAAACAATTGCTGGAAGTTTTTTCGTGCTGTTTTTTCTCTATTAAGTCTCCAAAAAGTTGTTTTCGGGTTGGCAAAACTCTTATAGTTTTTGTGCCGCCATTTTGTTTTTGCTACTCACTGTACATGAGCTGATATACGGGGAGTAGCTCAACCAATCAGATTGCAGAATAGCTCATGTACGGTGGATGACTATGTTATCAATATATATATATTGTTTACAGTACTTTTGCTGACGTCAGCATTATTTTCAAATGTTAAAAGCTGCGTTTTTTCCTTTGTATTTTTCCTTTGAAACTTTGTATTTTTAAGCTTCTTAATCGTCGATTTGCAAAATCACATATTGTTTATTTATTTTCGCCGTGGTCACATGCCGTGGTGAAGTCTGGCGTGTTTAAGGGATATTTAGGGATAAACGATTGGATATTATATATAAGTACTAAAGTCAAGCAGTGGCGAAGCCAGCGGTCATGCAGGTCATGCATGACTAAAACTTTCCCCAAAAATGTTTAAAAATCAGTTCAGTAAAATTGTCTAAAATAGAATTACGCTTTATCTTTGCCTTTCTACGTTCAGCTGCTTTATGCTATATTTTTTGACATAAATCAATGGTCTTTAGGCGATATTTTCGCTGAATATTCTCGTATGTTATTGATTTCGGCTTTGTTGCCTTGGCCACTAAGTAGGGCCTGCATATTTTCACATGCATGACCGGTTGCGTAATATGAGTGGAAAACGAGTGCGTGGAATTGCTGCGTGTTTTGGTCATGCATTTTCAGAATTTCATGACTAGCTAGTAGCTAATATTATTTTACATTAGGTTTTTTGTTTTCTGATTGGCTTACGATGTTTGCGCACGCGCAATGCGGTTGTTTTTGACGCTTTGGTCATGCAATTTTCGATTTTCATGACTAAAGGCAGCCCAACCTGATCACAGCCACAGAGTCACAGCCTCTTTGCTCGAAGCTTTCAGCCTGAATGAACATGGCTTCAAGTCATTCAGGCATTTCGAGTTCTTCTTCACTTGAAGTTAACTATATTGTTTCGGAGTTGGTGAAAAAATCATTTTCTGCTTGGGCTACTGCTGAACAGAATATTATTGTTAAGCAGCGACCAACGCCAGATCTTTCGTCAAGAAAATACTATTTGACCGGCAGGGGACATATCTTCGGTTCGGTGCATGCTATGTAGAGGGCAATACCACCGTTCGATTCAGCGTTTTACGATCTCTTTAGATAGTAAGTAAATTGTGTTTGTTTACAATGCTATGCGGCCAATTTAGCCGCTTTTTTAAAAACACTCTGAATTTTGTTTCAGTGTTTACAAATTAACAATAATATAAACTAATTAAATATTCATTTCGCTTTCCTACCTTTGGTTTACACGCTACAAACCACCGTAATTACCACCATTCGACGGGTCTTTGTGATATCTTTGAAATGAATCCATTTTTATTACAATACGACATAATCTAGCCCTTTTATGGCAATTCTCGTGAAAATGCTTTCTTTGTTGCGAAGCCGGTATTGTCGGCGCACGCTCGGACAACTGATGAGCTCTGACATTGAGCGAAACAGTAAAAATGTAGATATTATTCTGAATGGGTTTTCCTATATTTGTGTCAACCTTCATTATTGTTCTCTGAAATATGCAAAATTCTCAACATTTTTTCCTTTATTAGGTCAAGCTATTCCTAAAATTTGATGCCTAGATTGCTGTAAATGGCAATTCTGGGAGTCAATATTTCAAAATTTTCCCGGGGGAGCATGCCCCCGGACCTCCCTAGCAACTCTCCCGCCTTCGGCGCTCGTTGCATGACCACTCATTTCGGGCTGGCTTCGCCACTGCTAAAGTGGGACTAAAGCTGGAGAAAACTTGTGTAATTGATGGGTAATTTTCATGACGTCAAAAGAATGACGTAGGTGCATTTTTGTCCAACGAATGACAAATGGAAAAAATTGGTACGCACATGCGTCTACGTTGGCAGACTTCCCGAAGAGACGGCAATATCTTTATTGTTAGCCTCGATTGCAAGTTGTAGTCGGGGAGTGTCTATATCTACACAAGTAGAGGATTTTACCGGCTGGGAATATTTTTGAGTCAAATGCATTTTAAGTATTCGCATGAAATTATTACAAAACAGTGGCCAACATATCTTATATGTCATATTTTTATGTATAGTATGGAAGCATATGAATTATATACTAGATATATACCGTCAGGCTTACACTCTATAGGTGTGCAAAGCTTCAATCTACTACAATCAACTACAATCAAGTCATGTTATTTTGCTAAACTAAGTTTTGATTAACTTTAGAAAATATGATGGCTTTGGGGGAAATGTCATTCCATTTGAAACTGCATAGGGTGGTACTTTGCCATTTTTTAGGTGTTTCATACATGTATTGCAAAGCCATTCAGCATTGTCAACACTTAGTCTATTTTGTAAGTACTTATTTGCGTCACTGGTTAATAGTCTGATTTTATCTGCATGACATACACTATGTTTATACCACAATTGATCACAACATGTGCAAATATAAAGTGGTCCTATTGACACAGCACAATGGAATTTACTGATAATTTCTTTCAATGTTTTCTTTTGAACTTCTCCATTGTTTTGTTCAGGAATGTCTGACAAATGTGGTCTTTCTCCATTTTGTTTTGTATGCATATTGGCAGATTTTTTGCTGTAAACTTCTTTAGCATTTTTACTCATATTTGCCAATCGTTTTTCTCTCTGTTCATTTGATTCACTCTCTCTAGCCTGTTTGGCATGTTTACGCTTTCTTGACAACCTGTTTTCTCTAATTTCGCTAGATTCACTGGTTATGTGCTGTTTAGCTCTTTGACGTTTATCGAACATTATTTTCTCTTTAATTTCCATCGACTGATTTTTTCGCTTCTCCCTAAGATTGGATAATCTTTGTTCTCTACTCTCAGTTGTTTCATTTTCGTTTTTTTTGCTTTGGGTTTTTCGACTCAAATGAGTTTCTCTTATTACAGTTAATATGTTTCCATCAATTATATTGTTATTTAAATGGAACATTTGTACTCCCTTAACCTCAAATGGTAATCATTGACTGTTTTGAGGGTAGATATTGCGAAAAAAACTGGACAGATTGTCTAAACCTTCAATATCAATCAACACACATTTTCCAAATAGGTCTGGTATACCATATAAATCTCTTGAATGAGAATCAAAAATCTTAAATATTTCTTCCGAAATCTTCAAAACTGCCACTGTGTTACAGTCAATAGTTAACAGACAATGTTGGTAACTTAATTCAGTGGGTGAAAAGATTTTATTAAGAGCAGTTTTGAGTGAGTAAAATGGTTCATTATCCAATATCATAAATACATCACCACTCAAGGAGTCACTGTATTTTAAATTAATAACTTTATTATCAATTGAAATCATTTCTGGTATCTCAGTTAACAACAAAAGCTCTTTGTTAATTGAGTTTGCAATATAGGTATAAAGATTGTTACCAACAGATAATATTGTATTTAAAAATGATGTATCCCAAGTTGTAATATGTTTTACTTGGGTATGAACTATAGCAGTTAGTGACATAGCTACACATTGTTTGCCAGCATTTCTTCAAATTGTCTTCCATTGCTTTGACTAAAATCTGCACAAATTGTTTTGGTTGGATCAATAATCTCATAAAGAGTAGGCCCTGGATTTTCTTCCACATCATTTGCCATTCGCAACAATAATGCAACATACACAATATAGCCAATTACATAAACACTTCGTGTCAATAAAAATATTATTGGACTTGTATTCCATAAAATATCTTTCCAACTCGCGTTACCTTTTCTGGCTTTCACAAAACTATTGTGGGCACCAATTCGAGCTCTGTATTGCTCAATTGTAACTCACATCTTGATCTTGAACTGTCACTGTTGGGCGATTTTTAGTTAGTTTGCCTTGTTGGGCGAACGACCACACTGTCTTCGTTTAGCTTTTTCTGGAGTACTGAACTGGTGAGAACTGGTTTGATTGAGTTGTGTTACACACAGCGCTAAGCGTCTGATAGAAATGTTGATCAGCGCTAACACAATGTGCCTGTGAGATCAAAACTATTGTAAGACAAATAAATATATCAAAAGCTTGACTTGACTGGCAGCGTTGACAACACAATTGAAATGCTCACAATTTATTACGCGATTCGTCAACAAATATCGATATTCACATGGCCCAACTTGACCAGGTACCTATAAGCTTTGATAATTGCCTTACCTCGACAAAATCCTTTCAAAAATAGAAAACAAAATCCGTGTGAACAGAAGCGAATAATTTGTAGACTGTTTTGCATGCGGTTAAGCTGCTGACGTCACGAATCGACCAAACACAGCCACATAGAAATCTTACCGCTAACATAGCGTTTACGTTGCTACGCAACGTAGACGCAAAAAATGCGAGCCGAAATCTATAGTTGCTGCTACCAACTACTCTAATCTGTAATAAAATATATGAATATTTGCATACACAAATCAAGCTACAAACTGTATTTCATTTGCTACGCTACAAAGATTGCCTGTTTGTGCAAAGCCAGAGCTACCAAAAAGGCAGCTTGTTGTATTGATTGGGAAACTAGCAGTTCATGAAACTCTGATACATCTGTTCATGCGAGTGCAATAAAAACTGTATGAAATAATGGTATTTTATTCTGGAAGTTTTAATACACTTCTTAGACGCGTTATATAATAACAACATGTAATTTAATTAATATCATTTTTAGTAAGTTTTACTCGTTTCTGATTGGCTAAAGACATCAGAATTTTCTTTCAATTTTTTTACTAGGGGTATTTAGGAAAAAATACCACAGCTGTGCACTTAAACTTTCATTGCACACACACGGGAAACTTCCTTTCGACCAATAAAGCATTAGTTTACATGTGATTTCAAAACAACTTTCGAGTTTCGGAAAACAACAAATGTTACAAAACACGAAAAGTTTTATGCAAAATGCACAAATAGATCATTACAGAGTTCAGGATTTTTCAAGTTTTGGATTGAAATCATTGAAAAACGCCATATAACTTCATGCTGAATAGTGTTGACTTGCTAGTGAGCTTGCGAAATGATATTAAAAGGAAATTATATACTTGTTCTCGAAGTATGAATGAAAAATAGCACTTGGCGAAATATTTATAATACAGCTCGTGCTTACGTACTCGCGGTATATTACGCCAAACACGCGTGCGATTTTTCATTAATTCTTCTCGAACCGTGTAATTTCATATACCATAGACAATCCAGAAGACAGGGACTGGAAACGCTATTGTTTTGCGCGTGCTGTCCGTGATACGGTCTGTGCATATTGACTATTCAGATGACATGGAGAATACTTTTTCTTCTGCTTCCTGTACAACAAGATATACAAATTTATGATTCAAATTTACCTTTTTGGTATTTTCCTTGTTGTTTAGTGAAGTAGGAGGTGGTAATTTCCGTTTCGCTGTCATTTTATTTACATTAAATCATTTCATTCCATTCCCAACTATTCCTTTTTGCAGGGCATGCATCTATTTTTTAAAATACCATAGCTCTGTAGTATACGAATTTACCTGCCCTGGATGTAGAAGTAGATATATCGGTAAAACGGATCGTTGCTTCTACACCAGAATCAAAGAACACTCACTGGACGATAAATCTGAAGTTTTTAACCACATACAATCATGCGAACAGTTCCAACATATCAAATCCATTTTAGAACTTTATCCTGACGACGAGACTAACTCAACTACATCCTTAATACTACCAGAATTTTGAAGGCCCATTTACACGACAGTCATTTTAGGCACGGCACGCCTAAATTTTGGCAAGCGGACCCATTTTTTTTGGCACGGCACTCCTGATTTTTGTCGTGTAAACGCAAAATTAAAGGTCCGCGTACCCAAAATTTTAGGCGGGCCGAGACCTGCTCCAGAGGTAGTCTCGGCCCGCCTAAAAGCTGGTCCGCGGACCCAAAGTAAATTACGCATGCGTCGAATCCGTCGCAAACTCCGAATGGCGTCTGTAGAACCGAAAAACAAACCAAAAAACAGAGGGAAAATGTGGTCCGACGACGCTACCAGAACTTTAATAGAATTAAAATACCATAGCTCTGTAGTATACGAATTTACCTGCCCTGGATGTAGAAGTAGATATATCGGTAAAACGGATCGTTGCTTGTACACCAGAATCAAAGAACACTCACTGGACGATAAATCTGAAGTTTTTAACCACATACAATCATGCGAACAGTTCCAACATATCAAATCCATTTTAGAACTTTATCCTGACGACGAGACTAACTCAACTACATCCTTAATACTACCAGAATTTTGAAGGCCCATTTACACGACAGTCATTTTAGGCACGGCACGCCTAAATTTTGGCAAGCGGACCCATTTTTTTTGGCACGGCACTCCTGATTTTTGTCGTGTAAACGCAAAATTAAAGGTCCGCGTACCCAAAATTTTAGGCGGGCCGAGACCTCCTCCAGAGGTAGTCTCGGCCCGCCTAAAAGCTGGTCCGCGGACCCAAAGTAAATTACACATGCGTCGAATCCGTCGCAAACTCCGAATGGCGTCTGTAGAACCGAAAAACAAACCAAAAAACAGAGGGAAAATGTGGTCCGACGACGCTACCAGAACTTTAATATAATTGTGGGCAGAAGAAACAGTCCAGCTTTCGCTAGAAAGCTGCAAAACGTCAAAAGAGACAAGACAAGTCTATAACACGCTCTTGGTAAGTTTTTTACGATTGTTGAATTGTTCTTTTCTTTCAAATTTTACAAGTCAAAAAACATTTCCAAGTAAACCCCATACAGACGAGTAAGGTTTTCTTTGTTTTGTTGTGTAAATGTGCCAAAAATTGACAAGTTTTTACTTCGCATTTAATATTTTTAATATATTTTATAATATTGCGAAGTAAAAACTTGTCAATTTTAATTTTGGTGCCAAAACAAAAAAACAGTCATAAAAAAACTCGTTTGTTTTGTTATACTTCCACAAAAATGACTAGTTTTCAGTATAACTTTTAAATATATATTTAAAGGCACAGTTCAGAATAATAATAATAGGAATAATCATATTATTAGGAATAATAATAGGAAAATCAATTAAGAATAAATCAAGATAAGTGAAATCAATGTTTTTTAACATTTTTTAACATTTTAATGTTAAAAACGTTGACTTCATTGATCTTGAATTATGCTTAATTTGGCCTTAAAAACCATCAATCAAAAGGCTGTATTGTGCCTTTAACTTGGTTTCAGGGAAACTTACGCTCTAAGGGACACACTGACTTTAACCTTAAAGAATTAACTGGGAAAATAAAGAAACTACGTCAAAAGTACAAGTCTGTCAAAGACCAAAAAAATAAAAGCGGCAACGGTGCTAACCAGAAAAGAGAATCGTGTTATACAGTGCGATACATGTGAATATGAGCAAACAGTGCGTACTGCTGGGGCGTATGTTAATGGAGAGAAAGGATCAGTGATGGTCTTTACAGACGATGATGAGTTTGTTTGTCCCAATTGCACCATACAGAACACTCCAGTCGAGGGAGTTGCAAGTAATTTGTCAATATTAAGTTATCAATGTATTTAATTTGAACTGTTATGGTTAACTACTGGAAATCTTTTTACCCTTTTAATTACAAAAAAATATATAGATATGAGGGGGGGGGGGGTGGCAGCCCCAAATGAGTGTTCTTGATTGGCGTATACATGGACGACATGGGTGGGCGAACACATATGGTGGGGTGTATTAGGGGAGGGCATATTAGGGGGGGGTATATTTCAATGTTTACAATGAGAGATACTAAATTAATATTAACAAATCCCCTAAGTAATTACTCTTTCTACACAAATGTTATTTTCTTTGAAGGTATTGATGACAACAAAGATGAGAAAGAGGAAACCTCTGAAAAACAGCCTTTAGAACAGCCCTCCGCCTCTGGTGTGTCAAAGCCCATGCCAAAGAAAAAGAGGAAGACAAACATGGAGAAATCTTTAGAAGCTGTATTTAAGCAGTTTAAGGAATCTGCTGATGAAGATTTTTTGAAGATTTTTAATCAATTAATCATAGTTGAGTTGTGGTACTTTTAAGGTTTAGTAAAATCAAAGCAAGCCAGTATGTTCAGTAGCATAAAATCTTCTGGCATTATAGTCAGAAAAAATAATAGTGCATGTGTGCCCTTTCCCCTAAATAAATTAACCATATTGAATACACACCCAACATTTTTATGCTTTAAATTAACTAACTTCTCAGATATCGAAAGCTAGAAGAAGAAAGGATAGAAAAAGAACAGCAGTTAGAGCTGCAGAGGATGGCTGCTGAAAATGTTAGCCGAAGAGAGGAAAGAGAACATGAGATGAACATCCTAAGAATGATAATGGGACCCCAACCTTTGTCTTCAATGCACAATGTTCATCCACAATTCTTAACTCCAGCAGTTCCTTATGATGAAGTCAGCACCAGTACCTTACATTACAGTGATATTGAAAATACAAACTCTGTTTATTATCCACTGTAGATATTTGTGTCCACAGTTTCTTGTTTCATTCATTCATTCAAAATTAGTTATTTGTAGTCATTGACTATATTGTTGTGTCATAATTAGTGATAAGGTTCTACAATACTAGGTAGATCCAATTGTAAATAAATGCAGTACATTTGTTCTTTTGAACTTTAGTTTATTGTGTAATAAATTTTGAGTTTGTCAGCATTTAAATTAGTATAACTACTGTATACTGTGGCAAATCTAGCAATCCCAAAAAATTATACCTGATATTTCAACTCAAGATTCTGCTTTCATCACTAGAAATATATTTTATTATTAGGTTTTCATAGAATCTGAACAATAAACGTGCCCCAGTTACATTTCCCTAATTTGCCTTCGATGCATGAGTGCTGTATCAAGTAATTATAATCACACAAACAATCAATTAAAGTGGATGTAAGATAAGGTACTCTGCCAAACAATCTCGAATGTCTATACAGCATCATTTGCATCATGATTATCAACAGGCATGACTGGTTCATCATGGATATGTTCTAATTCCCAGTGAGGAAGAAATGCATTGTTCTGTACCTCACATATATTGTGCAAGATACATGATGCTGAAACAACGTTACCTAGACTAGATGCTTCAATGTCCACTCTCTTTGTGAACCGAATAAATCTCCCCTTCCATCGGCCAAAAGTATTTTCTACAGTCATTCTTGCACGACGTAATCGGTATAGTTAAATACTCTCTCAATCCTTGGAGTGTCTGCATTTTGAGGGTAAGGCTTCATTAGCCATGATAGTAGTGGGTATGCTGGATCTCCGATAATAAGTGGATGGATGTCTTGGCCACCTATTCGTTTGCTTGGCACTCCTTGGAACAATTCGTTAGAATTTGCTTTCCTAAATATACCAGAATTTGACAAAACACGTGCATCATGCACACCACCTGGCCATCATACAACTATATCTCTGAATAGATAATAACAGTCAACAACAGCTTGCATGACAATACTGTGTTGGCCCTTTCGGTTGACGTAATCTATGTGACTTTCTGAGGGTGCTAATACAGGAATGTGAGTACCGTCTATAGCACCAGCACACATAGGAAATCCCCACTTCTCTTCGTAGCACTGGATAACTTGGAGTAGGTTTTGTCCTTGTGGAAACTTAACCACAGTTGGTAAACGTTCTCTGATAGCTTGGCACACCTCCTTCACACAAATACATACAAAAGCAGCAGAAACTCCAAACAAGTTAGCGATGGTTTTGTACTCGTGATGTACAATACAACGTGATGGCTAGACGATGCTTCGCCGGTACAGCTTTACGCATAACCGTGTCCTTATGTGATATATCTTCGTTGACCTTATTGAGAAGGAATGCAAACGTACCTTTAGTCACTCTAAAGTTCTCATACCATTGCTCATCCGTGAAGTAAGTTTCCACCATCTCAAACCATGCAAATGATCGAGGACGCATCCACACGTCCCTGATACGTGGGTAAAAAACACAAGCTAATATAGCTTGTAACAATTCCGTTTTCTGTCGTTTTATTACTCTTAACCATGGTTTATCATTATAACTTGAAACAGTAAATCTACGTTCACTTTTCCTATTCATTTTCTTATGAAAATACCAGGCAAACGCTTTCTTTCTTAACAAGTCGTTCGGCGCCATTGTGAATTTGGTCACCATATCCTTTCTCTACATGACGTTTCGAGTGGTTTGCCGAACCCAAAATTTTTGGAACAAAAAATTCGTCGTGTAAACGCAATAGGCGAGCTAAATAGCATGGGTCCGCGTGCCAAAATTTAAGCGTGCCGTGCCTAAAATGACTGTCGTGTAAATGGGCCTATATTTAACAACTCAAAGGTTATCGATAGAGCTGATCGCTGGTCCCGAGTTATTGCTTTTTAAAGAATCACTCGCCATTCGACGCCTTAAACCTGAACTTAATGTCTTAATCATGGAACAAAAGCATCGAAAGAACTAATCTTGTATATAACTATATATCAAATTACTTTTAATCTTCTTATCTTCACTATATATATCTATGTAATGTAACCTTGCATCATTCCTGATGATGACTAAAACATAGTCGAAAGCTCGATATATTAAAATGTTTATTTTCGGAGTTACCGTTGTTCTATATTTTAATGCATCTATTTAAAAAGGCTTTATGAAATAATCCAAAGGTAGTTATTGGGTCTGTTAAACCAAAGAGAAGTTTGAAAAAGCGATAGTTGCATTGACATTTATATTTTTGTTCAAAATTATAAATGAAAAATCCTAAAATCTATTTAAGGTGAAGTTACAGGGTTTGAAGTAGGTATGTACAGAGACAACAACAATGGCGACTTTTTTGTAGTTCAAGATAATACGCATGCATTCAAAGGTGATTTTTGGCTTTGTTAAACCCAAGAATCATATTCCTATTTTTGCTGCATTCATATTCCTATTTTTGTTCAATATATATAAATGAGAAACCCTGAAATATATTTAAAGTGAAGTTACAGGGTTTGAAGTAAGTGTGTACAGGGACAACAACAAAGGCGGCTATTTTGTAGTTCAAAATAATACGCATGAATTAATTCAAAGGTGATTTTTTGCTTTGTTAAACCCAAGAAAAGTTTCAAAAAGCGATAGCTGCATTGACATTTCTATTCCTGTTGACAATATGTAAATGAGAAGTCCTAAAACTTATTTAAATTATAATCAACTAAAATGTTGATCTTCTTGTTATTGAGTAAGTAGAGTCGTGAAAACATCTTGTTTGTACAAGATTGGCATATTGCACAAAGTTGGAACTGCCCTAATTGCATTAACAGGTTATTTGCGATGATAAATATATGTTGTACAAGTGAAGTGATAGCCCTATCTTCAAGTTACATGCAGGGTTTGAAAGAGAACTACTTAGATAAGAATCCATATTATACGTGCGCCATTTTGATGTAGACGCTTCGACAAAACTGGAATTGTGATTACTATTTACAGTGAACATGAAAAAATAGAAACGTACTTACTTTGGCAATAACTTTCTGCTAACGGTCACGTAAAAAATTGAGGGTATGCAAAAATAATGCAGGATCGCATCTTTTTTGTTCTGATTTTGTGCCAGTTGCCGTGGAAACTGACAGTATGACGTACTAAAAAGCATATCACGGATGTCCCGTCAGCAACAGTAGAACTTTAGCCAGCGTTTCCAGTCCTTGTCTTCTGGATTGTCTATTCCTATATGTCTAGTTCCGCACGAGCGACAGTTGATTTCTGGCCGGCATATTGAAATATAAGCCCTGTAAATAAAATAATAAATAGTAAAGCTATCATGTACTGAAAAATGAACTTAGGAATCGTGCACAGCAAGGAAAGGATTGAATTTGTATGGAACAAGACGCTCTATTGAGCGTTAAGTCGCTGGGGCTATTCAAATATTTATCATACAAACGACTTTCGCATCTTGAATTATCTGTGTCAACTATATTCTATTTACATGAAGTATTCCATTTGTGACCTTCCACGGAAATTGCAGATTGCAGACAAATTCAAGCCGAAACCTATTATCGCTGTTGCCCCAGCGACTAATAAAAGTGTTATATAAAATATTGAAAGTAAACAATGCTATTTATAGAATTCTTTTAGGAAATAATGAAAAGTAGCCATTCTGTGGTGTTCGAAGTTGTATGATGTATAAATAATCAGTTGACCTGTTACAATGTACAGCCATTTTCTCATAAAATATCATAGCTAGACATTTTACACCCTCCTATGACCACCCCTAAAACACTATAAGTACCCCAGAATGTCAGTAGCTTCAATGGTTTAGGAGATAGGGCTATGTTGGCAGTGCCGTTTCTGGATGTGGTCATTTTCAGACATTTCGACCCGGATTCGGGTATTTGGCACATATGCCATGTTGTCCGTCATGGTCATTTTACCCTAAAACTGTTGAGATTATCTGTCTTAAATGAAATGCATACAAATTCATATACAGGTCTTAGACTAGAACTCATTATCTGGCAGAAGCTTAATTTCTTCCCTTGATCCCCCGCAAGCATTCACCATGATTACCCCGCATGCCCTAGATTTGACGAGTTTAAAAGCCTCTGCGGAGGAGAGAGTGTCGGAGAATGTCGTATTAATGAATCGTTTGTCGTAACCTGTCGCCAATTTACGATCATCCGGAGTCACATCCCGGCTTTGGTTTTGCTTTGGTTGGCTTTGGTATGATACACAAAAATGCCTCGCTATTTATTCATTGAAGCTACCAATTATGCAACAACCACTCCAATTACAACTTCGACAACCACAACATCAATAACAACGATAACAGCGACAGAAACAGCTGTTACAATGAAAACTTAGGTCAACACTTGGCGCAGATACATGTACGCTTAGCGTACCAATTTTTGTATAAATTACCAACTTTTGTGCCATGTACCAATATCGCAAGCGTCGAAGTTTAAAATAATGGAACTAAGGCCTGTTTATAAGATGTCGAATTTATAAGACGTCAATGATTAATTTATTTACGGCCGGCTTCGTGAGTCGTGACCGTCGTGTTATTAACGAAAAGTTTACTTCGAAATTCCGTCGAATAAAATTCAGTAGCATTAATTACATCAAATTCAACGAATTCAATTTGACGGAATTTCGACGTCTAAAACAGGCCTAAGTCTTTCTCTAAGCTTCTTTGCATCTGTTGTCTATTGACGTTCTATATGTATGGTATAAGCCTCGCCAACTGAGCAATATTCATAACATCTCTTTCCCTGACACACAAAAGCAGTTAGTATGTAGTCATTCGTGATTAGACTTCATGGCAAACCAGCCACGACCGTGTAGCGAATCAGTATCGATAGTGACGTCATTATCAATACACGTACATACATCGCCTCAACGAAATTTTGACGACTATGTGCTCCGCGGTCTAAAAGGCCGCGGGCGCAAAAATAATCAAGCAATTGAAGTTTTGGAGATACTGATTACATATTGAACTATGCATTACTAGTACGAATAATTCATTCATTCGAATATTTAAAAGTTACAAGAATTACCTGTATAACTATAGTGTGCGTTTTAATTCGAAAAGATAGTTTATAGTGTGAAAATGGCTCCGGCCAGACGTTTCGTTTATGTTCATATTGCCAAATCCATTCAGCATTCATTAGCCTAGTGAGTAGTTTAGTCTCATGAACCTTGCACTATCCTTGGGATCTTTGAGTTCATTTAAAAAGTTTGTAGTAATTGCCTTTGGTTTTGCTTCTACTTTCAGACGACAACGGACTGCATTTATGTCCGGACTGTGACATTGAGCTTGATCCTAATGTACACAAATTCTGCTACAAGTGTGGGAAAAACGTACAAGAAATGGTTTCTAATGTACATAAAAAGCAAGGTAATAGATGTTTAATATTGAAGTCAGTGCGTTTAAGATCGTCGGCGAACCGCTAGTTTTGGGGGTTGCTGCTTTCGCGGGATCGCTACGTTTGGGGTGTGCCTACTTGGGAGTTAATACATTAAAAATAAAATGGCTGAGTAGTAAACATCTTGTCGAGTTAGCATATTAAAGTGCACCTCACCCCAAATTTTTTTTTTGGCTTTATCAAATCTTGGCATCATTTCTAGTATATCCGTGAACATTTTTTTTAATTTGGCCAAATCGTTAGATTTTTATGGCGTTTTGAACTTAGCTTTCGATGGACCTTGGCCGTCGTATTTTCTAACCAAAAAGAGCCTGGGTCTAGCCCATTTTCTGACGTCACGCAAGGTAGTCGGCATTTAGCTTTTATCGGCTTGTATCAGTTCGCCATTCGGCTTTGCTTGCCTTGAATCAATCGAAGTTTACACTGTTTTTTTCTGGCTATCATGTCTAACCATGAACAGACTAGCACACAGGATATATATAATTGCTATATATGGATAGAATCAGCTTTAGAAGAGCTATCTAACAATATGCCGCATTAAGCTATATCTGTAAGTGTAAGACTGTATTATTTAGTTCGAGCACGTTGAAAATCCAACTTCGCACGCGTGTAGGCATCTAAAACTACAACTTGTTTACACGATATAGGTCACTGCTATATATACAAAAAAATCGCCTTTTTCTGGGCTATCTTTTGGTATGAAGCATGAGAATATATCTTGATTATGGACTTCAGGCGCGTCAAAAAAGTTTACCCCTACTACAGCACAATTAGTACACACGATATATTTTTGTCGTTTGACCCGCGAAACATACATCGATTTTCGTGCACATTTCCTTGAGAACTACATACGTTTCATACATCTAAGATGCGTAGATCGAAAGCTCTGTTCAAGAGAAACATTTTACGTACAGTTTCGTGCTTGTAGGTCTGATATTGGCTGAGTTATGTCACTTATGAAGCGATATCCAAATGGAATATTACTCACACGTCTTTCGCAGCGCCAATGTCACCGCGGCGCGAAATGAACTTAGTAAAATATATTTAAAGCTATTTTGTTGATAAACACATGTTTTATGCATGGCTAGAAAGCATGTAGGCATGACGAACACGCTCATAGTTGTTTCAAGGTTGTAGATTCAATATTTACAAAGTTATACGGGCAAATAGATCGGTTGTATATCTCTTTAAACCGGTACCGTTCTTTAAAGTCCTGCGCTTGAAAGCTGAAAACATACAAAATTTGTAGTAATGTTTGAATGGAAATACACAAGCTATATAGACATATCATACATGAAAATAAAGCTCTCTTCATGACGGGATAGCTATTGGTTATTTCAAGTTCGTAGTTCATTATTTATGAGGTATTCGCCCACAGGCAAAGTGTACTAAAATTCAACGGCACTAAACTTCTAAAAAATACATAATCCCGGGGAAACATACATCAATTTTCGTGCACATTTTCTTGAGAACTACACACGTTCTACGCATGTAAGATGCATAGGTCGAAACCTCTGATCAAGAGAAACATTTTACGTACAGTTTCGTGCTTGAGGTCTGATATATCATATGTAGATGGCCGACAGTATACAGGGAATTTGCAATGTGGGCCGAAAGTTTATTTTGACGAGTCCCTTGCGTGACGTCACGAAATTTACTCGTTCCAGACTCCTCGTAACGACGGACAAGGTCCACCAAAAAGTGCCTTTTTGTCAACTTTAAACTGCCATAAAAATCGAACGATTTGACCAAATAAATTAAAATTTTCACGGATACACTAGAAATGATGCCACGATTTGATATAGCCAAAAATTGTTTGGGGTGAGATGCACTTTAAGTACTTCCCTTCTTGATAAAGTTTGTCGCAGCACTTTCGATGTATATATTGACATGTATAGTATACTTCAACCGAGTAAACATGTGTTTAAAGAATACACATATGTTCCATTTGCACGAATTCCAAACGGTTTTTCACCACAAACGAAGCGTGACGTATTTTTTTGTTTTGGGAGCATAGAGCAGAACTAATGGTATTGACACACAATAAAACGCTACGGTACCTTCTGATACGGTTGAACTGGAAAACAGCCTGTATCATGATACTTGTTCATTGCTTCCAAAACACGGCAACAAACCGGAAAGGCCATCAAATTTTATCCTACACGAATTACATGCTGGCACGTAGAGCGGGCGCCTGCATATAAGGAGAGGAAGAGGTGAAAAGACGAAGTGCATGTTGAAACATTGCACAGTGGTTGTTTGATCTGTTTCACAAGTAGCCAGGTCTTTTCAAATGGAATTCCTCGATCATTAACAATAACTGCCTGTAAAGCCTATTTTCACTAGGGAAATTTTACTGTAGATTTCTTGCGAAACTAGCTCTAGGTTTTAACTATAATGTCAATTTTTAACCTGTAGATTTCTAATATAGATGTTGTACTTAGAAATTTCAAATTAGGCTATAACACGAAAAAACAAGCAATTTCATTTGTTTTACATGTTCTTTTCTATCAAGACGGCTGTAAGCGTCTCTTCTATACTGTCAAATAGAGGGATAAACCTCCAAACACATAAATTTATAACTTCGCAAGGTTTACCTATGCATGTACAAGCTTCATTTATGTCATGTACTTCTAATTTTTAAGTATATTTGGATATAATTCGTTTTTTAGATGTCAATCTCTCTCACACCCCTGTGTCTGAGTCTGGTAACTCTGAACAGACATCAAACCGTGTGATGGTGGTTGCAAGTAATGTTATCGAGGTAAAACAACAAGTTGTTGTGGAAGAAATTGAGACGGGTGTTGCGGAGACAGTCGAACAAGGATCCCAACAACTTACTGCGGTGTCAGAAAAGATATCGGTGGAAGAAAACAACAGTGTTGAAGGTGCGACGTCGCAAGCTGGAAGTGGTGTTGAACTGGACGTATCTGACGCTCTACATACTGTCTCTAGTAGTGCTAAACAAAATTCAAACCATGTGGTTGTTGGCGCGAGTGAAATTCAGGAAATAAAACAAATTGTGGTAAGTTGTGTTGCAGAGACACTGGAAGAAAGCGTGGAAGAGTCCTCTGTTTCACCAGAGAAGACGACTGTTGACGATACAAATATTCATGAAGAGGGTAATGAACGTGGTGAAACAGATCATGAGCATAAAGTTACACTAGAAACACTGGCAGAAATCGTGCAAGAGTCCTCTACTTCACCAGAGAATACGACTGTTGACGATCAAAATATTCATGAAGAGGGTAATGAAGGTGGCGAGACAGATCCTGAGCATATAGTTACACTAGAAACACTGGTAGAAAGCGTGCAACAGTCCTCTGCTTCACCAGAGAATACGACTGTTGACGATCAAAATATTCATGAAGAGGGTAATGTATGTGGTGAAACAGATCCTGAGCATATAGTTACACTAGGATCTGCGGGAAGCGATCAGCTTTCTGAAGAGAGCACGGATGTTGCGAGTACAGTGCAGGTACAGGATAAAGGTATATTGCAAAGTAAAGAAAATAACTCGGAATTTTCTCCTCATGACGAGAATGTTAGCGGAACAAATAACGAGCAGAGTGGCCTAACTGAGGTCGATGATGGGAAATCCAGGTGTGCTGGCGAAGGTGAAAAAATCGTTTTAACAAACGAAAAACCTAAATTAAAAGAAGATTTAGACAAACTTGATAAAGTCTTGGAAGACATGCACACGACTGGAAGGGAAGACGTTGAACAACGTACACAGGAACATGGACAGCAGTCGAAGGAGAAGAAAGAGGGCAAAGAACCGAGCAACAATTCTGAAATCGCTGATGCGAGTGAAGCTGTTGAAAAGGCTGGAGATGCTTTAAAGTCGAAAGCTCCAGAGAATAACAAAAAAGTTTCAACGGAAATGGAACCGAAAGGAAATCTAAGTGAAAAGGGCGATAAGGATAAATCTCAGAAAACTGATATAAACCAGAAACAAGAAAATAACAAAGATGACGAATCTGGTGATGAGAGAAGAACCACCAGATCAGTTACCAGTGACAAAGGCGAAACATCAAAGCCAGAACTGTTAGGTGGTGTTCAGGTATGTTTAATGTTTTAATGTTTTAATATTTTGTAGTACATGCGAGCAAAATTTATAACTTCGAAATGTGCCTGCAAAAATGCATCGTATTTTAGGTTTTGAGAGGTAAATATTGTTAAAATGTCAGGATTTTCAAATATACCTGCAAAAATTCAAAACGTGCCTACTCGCCCGATCACTGAATACAAGCGTCATCATTAAACTTGAAGATTTGAGCGAAAATAGGACGGGATTTGATTGGTTTACTGCGCGCAACCCGATAATTTTAAAAAGTAAAAGTAATCTTGTAAAAAACAAGTAGGAACGTAAAAATAGTTATATTTCGTTTTTATTCAAATTTATCGTAAATACTGTACAATACAGAATGTTTATGTACAGATAAAATTAAGGTTTATGAATTTTAACGTATGCAAGCTGTATATGTAAAATAATTTGACCTCTTCAATTTACATTGTCGAAAACAGAAAGAAGTTCCTGAAGAGAAAGAAACTCTCCTAAAGTTGACAGAGAAGGTATCCAATCGTCCATTATCAGAAACTAATGGATCTGCGGATCTTGGGGTTGAGGTATTTAACTGTAACTATTTTATATTCTTAAAGTACTGGTGTATAAAACGGTATCGTGGCTTCAAATATAGATTTCGAAAATAGACAGTAAAACTGTTTAAAGATTATTATTTTTCATTTCAACGATGGTGTTTTTAAACTTGAACTATTTGTTCGAGAGAATGACACTATTTCGAGTGGTTGCATGAGATCGAATAATCAGAAAGTTGAGATGCGATAAAGCTCAGACAATTGATTAACTAATTAGCTAATCAAAACCAAATAACCCGCACAGCTTTTTCTATATGCACTTCTTTTAATTCAATTAATTTACTAAATTCACATTTACAACGGCTTAAGTTTAAGGCTGCACGAAGTTGTTTCAGTAACTGTTTATATTATGGCGATTTGACGACCTTAATGCCGACGGCTACCATTGATGCGATTAACGAATGACCCCTTGTTAGGAAGAGAAAAGAACAAGTTTTCTTCAAATAATAAAGCTTAGAAGCAGGACGTCGGTTTTTTATACACCTTAGTCC
Source organism: Trachythela sp. YZ-2020 (assembly GCA_016169945.1). Lineage (NCBI taxonomy): Eukaryota > Metazoa > Cnidaria > Anthozoa > Malacalcyonacea > Clavulariidae > Trachythela > Trachythela sp. YZ-2020. The sequence goes on along the minus strand of JADLSH010000164.1, from coordinate 158,341 downwards.
TTACATTTGTTAATATTTTTTACAAAACCAATTTTTCAAATTTAAAATAACTTAAGTTACGTCTACAAATTTGAGCGGCCGTGTTGTATTGAATAGGTCTTGTGAAATGAGTCATTTCATCTGCAAACTATAGTTAAATGGATGAAACAGGAGAGTTTACAGCCACTAGTTCTTGTAACTAATTAGCATTTTCATTATTCTTTTGCATGGGATTTACAAGGGTATACATGTGACGTTAATCACGTTATCATTGAATTTGATTGGTTGTAATTATTTTTGAATTTCGCATTCACATAAAGAGACAACATTTATACAAGACCCTCCTTGTTTTTTCAAAGCTTGCCAATCAGAACAAATTATTCTGAGATTGATATCATTTCTAGATCAGCTATACTCAGGCTACTTCTTGACATATATACTTAAACAAGAGCGTAGGTAAACGTTTCCGTAATCAATTTCAACATATGACGTCTTAATTAATTGGCGTTGCACACAGCGCTTAGGTTGGCCCCAACTGGAATAGAGATGCATTAATATAACAGAAATTTCTCAGTATGCCGGTGAGCCTAGCCTATATAAGTGGCCAGCGTGTCCCTTATTTTAGCATTCAAACATCGGTACTTTTTTGGCGGGTAGCCGGTAGTTATTTGAATAACGAAATTTCCTGTGAGCTGAATGTTACAGTTTACTTTGTGGTTATGCTGCTTTTATTCTGTAACGTATTTGAGTCAATATGGTGTAAAAACGTCAGATAAATAATAGATATAATATAATAGTAGATATCGAATATCATTATGGCAAAAAAGCGAAGCAGTTCCTTACAAATTTGTCATTTTGCCATGCTTTTGAATTTTTCTTTCGCAAACTGTTTAAAAAAATGTCAAAATACTGCGTATAATATACACGCCGGGTCAGCAGAGACCAAAATGGATCTATTGTTGCTCGCAGGCAACAAGGAATATAACATTAAAATATGAATATTAACATATCGCTAACACAAATATTCATGGCACGGCAGACGTAATTTGGGCTAAATATATGAATAATACTGATATTCATTTAATAATCAGCCATAATTGTGCATTCATAACTTGCTCAAAGAAAAAGTTTATTGAAGCGAAAATTAGGCAATTTATGGGCACAACATTCTTAACCGCCTAGTAGGCGCAAAATATCAACAAAATATCGAACATTTTCGGCTATGTTACTGAAATATTAGTCGACAAGTTTGATATTCAACGAAAGCTCAGAACATTGTCTTGATGGCCCTTTTATTTATTTATCTGCGCGTTGCATAAATCCTCCACAATATGCGCGTAAATATATATGTAAATACACTAGTCAGTCGCCAGACGAATGGTATTAAGGCAATTTTCCATTACAGCCGCTTTGCCCGCGCGGGCGGAGCGACCATGTTTCAACTTTCGCTGTAGGTGTCTAGCATGAGATTTTTTTGTCCGCTTTACACCTCGCGGACACGCCTGAAAGTTGAACTACATTCAACTTTCTTGGCGTGCCCGCGCGACTAATTATTCACGTGATTCGAATCGGTCGCTTCGCCCGCGCGGGCAAAACGACCGCAATGGAAAATGGCCTTTAAGATGACCTTTGATACCCGCGAATACCCGCGAATTTGCCTTTAAATAGATGGTACGTACAATTTTGGCCTCTGCTGACCCGGTCTTATAAGATTAATAAAAAATGTATTAACCATGCACATAGAGTGACCTAACCCGTTACAAATCCACAAAAGGAATGCACATGTCGATACCAAGCACACAAAAATATCCTTTCTCGTCTGGCCATTCTGAAAACTATCTGCTATTCCTCGTAACGTTTAAACTCCCAAACCCCAAAGTTATTATTGCAGTTCTTTGACTATCCTTGCTGGTCGTGAATTTCACAATTGAAAATCCTCTTAAAAGTTTTCATTTATCCTGTCTTAGATTGTCTTAGATACGTTGTTTTCCCTTTTGCGAAGTATTTTGTTGTCACACTTGAATGTCCGCCATGACAGTCCGCCGTAGTATTGATATCAGTGGGAGTTCCACCCATGACACCCATGAAACCTATCCACGCGCCATGAACTCCGATCTCCCATAGCTTTCCTTTATTCCCAGGTGTAATAAATAGCCGAGCGGAATTAGTACCCTCGCCCCGGGCAATCGCCCGGAACGGCGCTTCGCGCCGTTGGCTCGGGGATAAAGTTGGTACAGCATTGTAATGCTGCTACCAGCGTAAAAACTCACTCGAGCATATCATCCTGGTCATCATAATTACCAAATGAAAATATTCTATTATTTTATTTAATATTCCGTATTTTATGTATAGGGAAATAGTAAAGAACAAGGCTACTATTACAGAAAAGAAGAGTTTAACCAAGAACAAGGTCAAGGAAAGAAGAACAAGAAAAAAGGAAAAAGCAAAGATAATACGTACGTTTAGCCTGATTTATATTTATATAAGTATGATAAAACTCAGAATAGGAATTTTAAAAGACGTACATCAGCAAAAGGCAACAAAGAGTTGTACAGCTTAAGCGTGAGTTGTTTTCAAAGAACGACACTAAACACATAAATTTGTTCCGAACGCATACGACTTGAGCATTTCAGGTAATTTAACTTTTGTACGTAGGTAACTATTAGTCCAGTTTTACTTGTTATCATTTGGTAACAAGTCTGTAATAATTAAGCACACACGTTACGTTTATATATTTATTTAATTTACTGTACGACTACAAACTTGATACTTTCTCTCTCGCTACCATATGGCATGTGTCCCGTTTTCCCGCGCATTTCATTGTTATGTAAATGACCTGTCAATCACTACATCGCTCTCTTTTTTTTTAAACAAAACTCAACGGAATAACTATGAATTGTTTGTTATTGTTTGTAATACTAAAGTTCTATGAAATAAGTCCAGACGGTATTGAGTTACCAAATCTATTTACAGTTCGTTGATTCCTCGTTGATCTTCTTGGTGTCGGCTGACGTTCTACTATAATGTCCTGCATGTCGTCTTCCAATCCTCTGCCCTGTACATCATCCACGTTGTTTGGTCTCTCTTCATCACTACTTTGTTCTTCTGCACATTTAACTACTTCGAAATGAGACACATTACGCGTGATACTGCGACTGTCATTTCTGGCAGTAGCTGTTGCTCCTTTCCTCTCGACGATCGTCAATCGCTCGGGATTGAATCTAGGAGATAGCTTGTTGGTTGGTTTCTGTTTGCAAATAACAATGTCACCTTCCCTAATTGTGGATGTTCTGGTGTTTTTCTTGACATCGTAGTATTGCTTATTCCTGATCTTCTTTTTCTCGATGTTTTCCTTGGCACTTTGGTGCTTGTTCACGATCGTTTTTGTTGACAGCTCGGGTAGACTTCCTTGCACCTTTCGGTTGAACAGTAATTCACATGGAGGTATCTTGGTAGTAGCATGCGGCGTTGAGCGATAATTTAACAGAAATCGTTGAAGTTCTTGTCTCCAATTTTTCCCCTCTAATATAGAAGTCTTTATCACTTTTCCTAACGGCTTCATCACACTCTCGGCATTACCATTTCCTTGGGGCCATAACGGAGTGCTTGTTGTCCATTCGATTCCCAATGCAGCCATGTATCGTTTGAAATCGTTCCCATTAAAGGGTGGGCCATTATCAGTCTTAATCTTTTTTGGAATGCCATGAGTTGCAAATATGCGGTCTAACTTCGGGATTCAGGCTTTCGCTGACGTTGACTTCACAATTTCCACTTCAGGAAACTTAGAGTAGGTGTCGGTTACGACTAGTAAATACTGTCCACTGTGGGGTATTGGACTATAAAAATCTAGTGCTAAGCTTTGCCATGGCTCTGTCGCGGTAGGAGTTATCCTCATCGGTTCAGGTGGACTACCCGGACCAACGGCTTGACAGGCAGCACAGTTTTCAACGAAGGTCTTAATTTTACTATCCATTCCAGGATACCATATTTTCTCTCGTAATAACGCTTTCGTCTTCTCTATTCCCTGGTGTCCCACATGTCCGAGTTGCGTCGCACGGTCTTGTAGCGTTTTTGGTATAACAATTCTGCTCCCTTTTAGAAGAAGGTCCCCTGCTTTCGTTGCTGTTAGTTCTTCCGCGCACATGTGATAAGATTTCAGTTCCACATCCTTCTCGTCCCATTTCCCTGATTTCATGCATTCTAGAACTTTCCTTAAAATGGTGTCTGACAAAGTGGCTTCCTTGATTTCTTGAAGTGTCATTGACTTCGGTATAGCATTGTTAATGATGTAATTCACATAGTTATCTGCAATTTTTTCTTCAATTGTAGTTTTTCCTTGAGTAGTAGTGATAGGATGACGGCTCAAATAATCGGCTTCGTTAACTGTTCCTTTCTTGTAAATCACACAGAAGTTGTACGGTTGCAGTCGTAGCATCCAGCGTTCAATACGAGCTGGGGGCTTTGATTTTGGATTGTTAAAGATTGCTTCCAGGGCTTTATCATCAGTATAAACATCAAACTCAGTGCCCAGAAGGAACAGTCGGAAATGTTCGATCCCCCAAACTAGACTCAGCCCTTCAATGTCTGTCTGTGAATATCGACTTTCGACTGGAGACAGGGCTCTGCTGGCGTAAGAGATAATACAGTACGACTCTCCGGACTTCTCTCGTTGTGCTAAGATTGCACAAATTCCCAAAGGTGATGCATCAACGATAAGCAAGCTTCTCTTCTCTGTATCGAAGTATGCCATAGTAGGAGCGTTTGTCAGTTTCTTCTTAATCTGCTCAAAAGCTCTTTGGTGAGTGTTGTTCCAATTGAAAGCGACACTTTTCTTTGTGAGATCCCTCAACGGCCTAGTAATTTCAGCATACTCTGGAACATACTCACGGCACGTGTTAGCTAGGCCCAAAAAACTGCGTACTTCACTGGCATTCTTTGGTGCACTGGCTTTGACCAAATTGTCGATTCTTGCTGGATCAGGTCGTGTTCCATTTGCCGTGAAAATTAGACCATAAAACTTAATCTCTTTGCGTAGGAAACTACACTTCTCTGGTTTCGCTTTCAAGTTGAGTTGATCTAGTCGTTTCAGACAGTCATGTTGCTTTCGTGTTTTTCCATGAACAATAATATCATCTGCGATATTCTTTACTCCCCGAATGTCACTAAGGTGGCGTTGCAAAATATTCTGAAATATTTCTGGTGCACTGTTCGTTCCGTAGTTCAGTCGTTTGTAACAAAATAGGCCTTCGTGCGTCGAAAATGTAGTTATATAGCGACTTTCTTCAGTCAATTCTAGTTGATGGTACGCCTGTTTTAGGTCAATTTTCGAAAAATATTTTGACCCGTTCATCTCTGCACGGAAATCAGAGAGCGTTGACATAACATGTCTTTCGCGCTCAATCGCTTGATTGGCTGCTCTCATATCAACGCAGATTCGTGTTCACCGTCCTTCTTTGGGGTGCACACAGTTGGCGAAATCCACGGTGTAGGTTGGTCACAGACTCTTTCGATCATATCTTCTTCCACCAATTTCTTTAACTCCTTTGATACATCTTTGCAAATATGATATGGTATCCGGCGCTGCGGCCGAACTACCGGTTTAATGTTCTCGTTGATGTGTAACCCGACTTGTTGAGTATTCAGTTTCCCTTCACCCACAAAAACAGTTGCATATTTATCAATAATTTTCTGGATATCTTGGTCTGCGCATTTCGGCGTTGATGCAGGCGCTGGCCGCCTTTCATCTGTGTTCTCCATATTCCCCGCCTCGGTTTCCGGGGTAGAAACTTCCGGTTTAGAAACTTCCGGTTTCGGTCGCGTTTCAAGTTCTGTGACTTTGTTTACCAATTGAATTAATGCCAAATCTTGAGCGGTTTTTGCACTAAGTAGATTTCCAGAGCTACCTTCGACAACCTGAATAACCGAGACAGTATAACATTTGTTCGATTCCAAGGTTGCCTGAAATTGGCCTTTAAGAGGTATAGTGGTTTGTCCGAGCCATAAGCGCATATCTTCGTGGTACTCTTGCATAATTTTACACTGGATTTGAGGCGATCGTACGTTTTGGAATCGATTACATCAACTGTGGCTCCCGTGTCAACAAGGAACTTGATTTCAATCGAATTTACCCGTATGTTTGTTTTCGTCTTTGGGTCGTCTTTGGCTTTGTTTTCCACAGCATACGCATAATCGTCTTCTGAACTGGTCTCCGTGGATGAATCGCGATGTTTGTTGACAGCCCGTGCATGATTTCTTCGCTTGGTTTCTGATTTATGTTTATACGGCTCTTTTGGTTGTTCTCGTCGTCGGAGCGATTCTTGTGCCGGTTGTGGCTTAGAGAAACGACGCGATTCTTTCTTTCGACACACTCTAGAGAAATGACCAAGTATGCCACAGGAGTTACAAGTGGAGTTTGCGGTTGGACACGGGCGATCCGCATGAGGGTAAGCAAGTCCACACTTATAGCATGTAGACTCAGCCGGTTTTCTCTCAACTTGATTAATTTGTACATCTTTAAATTTTTCTTCCATACCACTGGCTTGGGCACTACAGGTTTCAGATTTTCGACCATCGATTAACATATCTTTCAATGAATAATTGCTTTCTTTCAACGCTTTCTTACGCAGTCTCGAGGATGTCCCGTTGCACACAATTTGCATTTTTATTTCAAATTCGACGTCCTCGAATTCACAATACTTTGCTAATCTCAAACGTGTGTGAAAGTCATCGATAGTCTCATTATCTTGCTGCGCTGCTTGTCGGAACATATATGTTTGATATATGCGATTTTTCTCCGGCTCAAAATATCTCGTGGGGGCCTTGACAGCTGCTTCGTAATCTTTGTCGTCTCCCGTTTCTGGCAGTGTCCTTCACATTCGAAGCGACTAAATATGTTTTAAAACGCTGAATCCACTGTGTCCATCGAGCGCTTGTATTCGTTGGATCAGCTTTCGGTTCGAACAAAGGCATGGGCTGTAAGCCATTCATTTTGAGAATTTATCCTCGTCGCCAATGTAATAATTAAGCACACACGTTACGTTTATATATTTATTTAGTTTACTGTACGACTACAAACTTGATACTTTCTCTCTCGCTACCATATGGCATATGTCCCGTTTTCCCGCGCATTTCATTGTTATGTAAATGACCTGTCAATCACTACAAAGTCGAAACTGATTATACACATGTTTGGCAAAGACAGTGAGACGCTCAGTTTTACAGGTAAAATTTCTGAGCATGACAGTATAAAAATACTGTGAAAATTGGTCTCTATGTACTCAACATTCGCGAGTTCAAATGTCCGGGCTTAACTCAAGCTCCTGTAAATGTTGATTTAACTCAAGGGTGGACTGACGCAGGCTTGCTTGCAGCCAGTTAAGAGCATGAAAGATTTGTAGAGTTGTCCAGGTTACATTGGTATACAGTTTTTTATATTGAATAATTTATACTATACTTGAAATGCTTAGTACGTAATTCGAATACAAGAAAATGAGGAAGTATATCAGGAAACCTGGAAAATTTCCTCGGTTTTTCATAAGCCCACAAATATCTTTTTCAGCCCTAACCCAGTTCTCATCTATAAATTACTATTTTCTCCACATATTTAGTAATTCTACAAAAAATGCTGATGAGAAAACTCTAACCGTAGTTTTCTACGCGATATTATGTAATAAATTCAAATTGGATGGCGACACGAAGATTGTAATCCGTGGAGATGAGCCCGTTTTTGGTGGTTGGGAAAAAGGTGGTATATCTGTCAGCACTGAAGAGTAAGTATATCATAGCAGATATTCAAACAAAACAGACTGAACGGGTTTACAACATTTAGTTTTGCAGTATTTCTACCCGAGTGACGCTTATAGTGTTATAAATTTGTTTCTTTTTCACGAGGTGCAAGAACTTTAATTAAAATAAAAAGAATTTATGTAATATTTCAGTTCAGTTTCTGTTTTTCAGTTCAGTCTTCTCGTCTGTCGTCTCTCTCTCTCTCTCTCTCTCTCTCTCTCTCTCTCTCTCTCGTGAACTGGCGAGTGGGATGATTCAAGACAAGCCAATCAGCGTAAACACGTAAAGGTGGTGGTTGGCGTTGAACCCTCGTACCAGCTCTCTATCTCTGTTTATTTAAGACGAGTCGGTTTTATGCTCAGTCGATTAAATTTAAGAATGTTCATAACTTAACTAACTTAACTAACTTAACATAATGTTATAGGAAAACTTTCAAACTGTACGTATATGAAATTTGTACTACTTTAAATTAAACGAAGTAAGCTTTTGATGACGTAATATAATTATACCTGACCGCGCGAAATATACCCAAGAATGATTGACGGCAAAGCTCTCAGCATATGCATGTTTAAGTTCAATCCTCATTTTACATAGACTTTCTTTTATCCAAACCAATCTGCCCACCGGACAAGGTCCTTATCAGACTTTGACAGTTTATAGTATCACTTATCTAAACTTACCATGCTTAATGGAAAGGTATAATGTACACTTTGCGCAAGTTCGAAACGGTATTTATACTCTATCTATCTTTTGTAGCAAAAAAGTTCATTATCTTTCCATTTGACGTAACTAATGTTTAACATGTCTTGCGGAGCAAACTGAAATGTTTTTGTACAATTCTATATACTTTCATAACAATACTCGATAGCATAAAATTTGTCAAATTCCGGCGAACTCGCGAGTGTCTAGATATTTTTGTAATGGCACACATATATTATTGTGGTGTGTCAGATTTGGATGGAACCAACACCTGTGTTGCGCCTCGCATTGGTTGGGTAGATGGTTTTAGAAACCACGTCTTAAACAACAAATGGAATAACATGCATGCACATTGTAAAAATAGACACTTTGATATTGGATTACCAGTTGTCTAATAATGACGGGGAAATACGAATGTATTTAGTGTAGTGTATTTGGGCATGTGTGTTATACATCATTTGGTTTTTGCGAGCAAATATTTCGTAGGAGTAGATGTTTGCTCTTCTCGTTACAAAGCGAAAGAAGGGAAACAGTTCAAAAGGTTCTTCCATGTGTAATTATCCACGTGAAAATAATTCAACAAATATTTCGCAGGCATAATTTTCCCCGAAATATTTCGCCGTCAGTGAATATGTGGTTATCTCATGAAGGGCTGTCTTTTGGCAATTGGCAAACAAATTAAAGATAATTCGGTGAAGCAGCATATACTGCACAATCAAAAGATTTAATTCGCCCGTTCGTTCCGAGTCATTCTTGTACTGTGTTGGAGAGCCTCTGGTATCCACGCAATTCTGAACACAAAGTCGCTAGCAAAAGCGCAAAAAACAGTAAATTCTAACGAAATTCCCCCCACCCCTTCCCTGTCGTTAATGTTGATATTTGGGTTCATGGCAGATTTTTGTACAAACATTGATGTGGGAAGCATATAGAAATCTGTTTAAGAAAAACGTTTTTCACTAGATTGCACGGGATTGCAGGATAAATAATACACGTCTATAATAATTGTTTTGGCATAATTGACTTTGTCTATTTAGATATGTTGACGAACAGTTGCTGTTATACGGCGAGCTCAAGGTTTCACTGCAGCATGCCTCTTACAAATGTGGATACAAATATGTATTATTGGATATTAAGAATAAAGCTACATACGAATGGCTAGCTGAATTTACATCGTGGAGAGCGATTGTGGACCGATGCCTTGTTGTTGGAAAAGAATACGCGGCAGAAAATAGTAAGTCAACTGAGTGATTTGAGGTGGTTCCCAAGAAATCCACTTTGTTCTTAAGAACAAAAGATTTTAGGCCCGTGGGAATTTAAAATAGCTTCTAATCGTATTCCAGGAGCATAACTGTCGAATTACTAATAGGTCGTATTACTAGCTCAAGTTAATAATGGTTCAACTCACAAAAGACCAACGAGTATTTATCGTTTTACATTATATCCAGACTGGAAATACAACTGCAGTGCAAAACGCTTTTCGAGCAAGGTTTCATGATCGGAATCCTCCTCACAAGACAACAATTTTGAGGAACTTTGTAAAATATTCGAACGAAGGAACGAGTATTAACCTGAACAAAGGCAATTCTGGCAGGCGGAGAACAGCGCGATCTGTGGAAAATGTTGCCGCTGTTAGAGCTCTGCTCGAGCAAAATCCACGCCATGTGAGTGCTCGGCGCAATCCTGTTGAAGTATCATCTGCAGGTTTTAACAGGATAACCAGGCTAGACCTAAGGTGGCATCCGTATCGAATGCATGTGCGACACGCATTATTGGCAACGGACTTGCCGCGCAGGTTACGATTCGCAGAATGGTTCATTCAACGCTGTCAACGCGAAAGTTTTTTGCAAACCATCATAATCGGAGACGAGGCAGCATTTTCAATGAATGGAGAGGTCAACTCCCAGAATGTACGGCAGTATGCATCAAAAGGACATCCACCGGCGTTCAATTTTGAACGAAACAATTCCCGTGCCAAATTCACTGTCTGGGCAGCACTGTGCGGCAATGGTGTCATTTTGGGACCATACTTTTTCCATCAAAATGTAAACGGCTGGCCTATCTTAACATGCTGAACGAATGCGTTGTACCCCAACTCGCTGTGCATTTTGGAAACCAGCATTGGGAGGGTATGTTTCGGGGTCTTTGGTGGGCGCAAGACGGGGCTCCAGCGCATCGCCTCATCGCAGTAAGGGATCGACTGAACGGAGTGTTCGGGAATAACCGCGTCATAGGGTTAGGTCATGATGTGTAATGGCCACCTCGCTCTCCGGACTTGACCCCATGCGATTTTTTTATGTGGGAATATCTGAAGGATAAAGTGTTTTCTACCGGCCACCTCAGAATATCGGTGTGTTACAGCAGCGAATATCGGACGAGTTCGATGCATTACGACGGCAGCCTGATTTTATAAGACGAGCAGTCCGCGATATGCACAAGCGAGCCCTACATTGTGTCGAGAGAAATGGGGGACATGTTGAAGGACAAGGTCCTTGATTATTTAACTGATTATTTAATTGTTTATACTTGTAAAATAAAAATGCCATTAAATAAATGCATAAATTTCTATTAAATTCTGCTTTATGCACTCGAGTGTGTAGTAATTCGACAGTTATGCTCCTGAAATACGATTAGAAGCTATTTTAAATTCCCCAGGGGCCTAAAATCTTTTGTGCTTAAGAACAAAGTGGATTTCTTGGGAAATTCCGAGGCTGCGTTTTTTTTATACACCCTGTAGTATTATAAAGTGCTCAGGAACCCGAATTATTCAATGTTTATCAAATATTTTTTAAAGAAATGAAATTTTTAAGGAATTCCTAAGAAATTTTAAAATTTGATCCAGTATTTGAAATTATTCAAATAATATTTATAAATTCAGTCATTTTGGTTCTATGTATTCAAAAATACTTCTTAAAGACGTGGGAAATGCGGTCTAAAAGGCATTGAAAACTGCAAACATTTTCTACGGGAAGATGTCCCCCGATCCACAATATAGAATTTCTTTCGACGGCATTGGATCGTTAGCAATAACGTAATGATAATGTAGCTCAGAGAACCTAACTTTGTAATTCTTAAGATCTCTAGTAGTCTAGGACCGGTAATGAGTTTGTATGCATTTCATTTAGGACAGATGATATCAACTGTTTAGGGTAAAATGACCATGACGGACAACATGGCATATGCGGCAAAACCCGTATCCGGGTCGAAATGCCTGAAAATGACCACACCCAGAAACGGCACTATCGACATAGCTCTATCTCCTGAACCATGAAACCTACAGACTTTCTGAAGTGCTTATAGTGTTTAGAGTGGTCACTTTTAGGGGTGGTCATTGGAGAGTGAAATGTGTCTAGGTATAATATTTTACAAGAAAATGATTATGCACATCCCATGTCAACTGCTAATTATACATCACATAACATCAAACACCTCAGAAAGGCTATATTTTCTTATTTCCTAAATATTTTTGTCATGGGATAAAAAACTATACTTATTTCAATATAATACTGAAAGATTTAATGAAAGTTGATATTGTTTTGTTGAGATATAATACAGTTAATTTCACTTACCCCACGCCAAAACACGATTTCAGCCATACTTTGTATTTTTATTTGCTTTTTATCACCGAGCCTTGCAACTATTATCCACAACGGTTGTACTTGAACATAATGATAGTTGACTAAAGAATAATCCAACCAAGTTTCGTCAGGTTTTGAAGTAGTGCAGTGTGTTTATCTTCGATATTTGTAGAATCGATGTTTTGCTCAATTATCGCTCCGGTGCAATGTCTCGCCGCTTCTCTTCTCGATTTATCACATTTTTTCGTCTTCAAACGTATTTAGTTTACAGTATCCAAAAATACTTGATTGTAGAAAGGTTCCAATCGAAAAATTAAACACAGAGCTTCCAAACCGTTTGAGTTTACAACCCCAAACGTTTTATAAATATGTTTTGGCCGGGGGTAAGTAAAATTAACTGTATTATATCTCAACAAAACAATATCAACCCTCATGAAATCTTTTAGTATTATATTGAAATAAGTATAATTTTTTATCCTATGACAAAAAGATGTAGGAACTAAGAAAATATAGCCTCTCTAATGTGTATGAAGTTATGTGATGTATAATTAGCAGTTGACATGGGATGTGCATAGTCATTTTCCTGTAAAATATTATACCTAGACACATTTCACTCTCCAATGACCACCCCTAAAAGTGACCACTCTAAACACTATAAGCACTTCAGAAGGTCTGTAGCTTTCATGGTTCAGGAGATAGAGCTATGTCGATAGCGCCGTTTCTGGGTGTGGTCATTTTCAGGCATTTCGCCCCGGATACAGGTTTTGGCACATATGCTGTCTGTCATGGTCATTTTAGCCTAAAACAGTTTAGATTATCTGTCGTAAATGAAATGCATACAAACTCATTACAGGTCCTAGACTATAGGGCAGGGAGTTAAATCCAGGGAAATTTTACCGAGAATCTAAGGCATTCATAGAGCCAACAGGTGGGAATTTTGTATGAGCATGTGGGAAAGCTTATAGTATCCTATTCACAGCTAACATACCCTGCTCCTTTGAGTTGCGGAGGTCTGGCGGCCACACACATGGATGCGGATAATCCTAATTAAAGAAGTTTCGGTAAGGGACCTACTGTAGTAACCTAGCCCAAAAACGTGAGCCCACACTCAAAACCTGGCCCTACCAAAACCTTAGCCCGTACTTAAACCCTTTAGTATATACTTAAACCCTTTAGCCCAAAAGGAATTCCATACCCACACTAAAGGAGCTTCTATCCCGTACTAAAAATCGAACAGTCTTCCCAATTGAAAAGAATGTACTAAGTTGTTGCTGGCAAACTAGGGAACGCAATGATAAAATCCTTCAGCGCATTGTAACGTGAATAGAGGTCGATAGCCTCAGCTACCTTCGACGATTCCCGGGTAAAGAGGTCAGGCGGGGCACCTGCACGGAGTTGCTTTCACAGACTCTAGCATTTCAATTCTCTTTAATAAATTATCAACGATCTATAAAACCGAAGAAAATACCTTGTTATTAACCAATTTTGCTGCTAAAAACTGAATTACAATGGTTTTACAACTATAAGATACAATACAGGGTGTCCCCAAAAAATGTCCCCCATCATATTTTGTGGTATTACTTTGTTAGCTTTAATTGAAGATACAAATTTTTGCACTGGATTGAATAACAAACGTATCATGCCAATTCATTGGTATTTGTCTGATCAAAATAACTAACCATTTGCCTTCTAGAATCACTTAAGGTGGCGACACCAATATTGCAACTTGTCCAAATTATGGAAATTAGGTTAACCATATTTCGAAACTTTTAGAATGGATTTTTAAAGGAAATGGCTACCTCTCTACTCTGAAACTCATAATTTGTTGTCGCTAACATCGAGAATTCATTAACTGTAAAAACTAATGAAGAATGAGGAAAATGCACTGAATTTTCTGTTTTGAGACAAAATGAATGGAAAACAGCAAATTCTAGGCATTTTCCCCACCTTACCAGGGCTTTCGACTCCTTTTTACTAATTTTTACATGAAACAAAATCTTGATAATAGGGACCACAAATAATCAGTTTTAGAGATGATAGGTAGGTCTTATCTTTAAAAATCGTCCTAAAAATATTGAAATACTTTTAACCAAATTTTCATAATTTGGACGGGATGCAAAATTGGTGTCGCCACCTTAAGTGATTCTAGAAGGCAAATTGTTGGCTATTTTGATCAGTCAAATATCAATGTATTGGCATGATATAATAGTTATTCCATCCAATATAAAAACCCGAAACATCCATTAAAGCTAACATAGTAATTCTACAAAATGTAGTCGGGACATTTTTTTTGGGACACCCTGTATATCCAGAATTATGTAAAAATACAATATTATGAACAAATAGATAATTAAAAATATTAGAAGTTAAAATCGTTTCGTGCAAAGATGGAACCTTGGCTGTGTGCATCGCTTGACTATAAGTAAAGGTAGGGTAGATGATTCTGAGAGCCCTCTTCTGAATGTGCTCTATCTGATTACTAAGGTACACAGGGAGGTTGTTGTGCCACGCTTCACATGCGTACTCAAGAATAGGTCTAACACATGTGCAGTAAACTTTGACGAGGACAGAGACTGGAATGGCGTTTCTTTTCCACAGTCGCAGAGCGTATAAACGCTTGGAAGCCTTCTTACAGATGGCGTTGACATGCAAGTTCCATTTCAAATCGTTCGAGATGGTAACGCCTAATAGCTTGACATGATCAACAATGTCGACTGTTTGACCGTTAATCACAATTGGTGAGTAGGAAGGTGAGCCAAACGAGAAGTTCACACGCATCTCCTTGGTCTTTGAAGTATTCAACTTGATGTTATTATCCAATGTCCATTCCTCACACGCATTCACAATAGAGGGGACACTAGACTGAGAGTCGTTGTGCAGAACGTCCCATGTTGTGGAGTCGTCTACGAATTTGACGAGGTCGGCAGTTGGTTTCAGATCGTTTACCATGATCAAGAAAAGTAAGGGGCCAAGTTTTGTTCCTTGTGAAACACCAGCTTTGATGTGCTTCCAGGCAGAGTAGTCTTGACCAATCCTTGTCCTCTATGATCTGTTAGACAAGAAGTCGGCAATCCAATTTATGAGGACTGGGTGTACAGCCATTTGCTGAAGCTTTATCAATAAAATGTTGTGATCGATGCGATCAAAGGCTTTTGAAAAATCTAACAAGCAGATTCGCAATGATGTTCCAAGATCATCGCATGCTCCGTACCGCTTATGAAGGAGGTGGACGAGAGCCATGCTAGTTCTTGAGCCTCGTAGGGAGCCGAACTGGAGAGGATCCATCTGACTGATGATTGACTGGAGGAGCTAGCGGTAAGGAACGACTCCAGAATCTTGCTAACAATGGCCGTGAAGGAGATGGGACGAAACTCTGAGTCAATGTCTAGGGCAGGAGAAGTTTTTGGTGTTGGTGAAACAATAGCAGATTTCCACAAAGAAGGGACAAAGCCTTGACGGAGAGACGAGTTGAAAATGGAGCAGAGCGGGCGACACAAAGAGGTTGAATTTTCGCGAAGAAACCACGCCGATATTTCATCAGGACCGGCAGCTGAATGAAGTTTATTTGAAAGTAATGCTGCTTTGGTATCTTCAACGGTTATAATGAATTCGGATGGAATTCGGTATGCAAGCGTTCATGACGAACTGACATGAAATTTCGAGCTCCTCGTTTTTATCAAATATATACCATATAAAGTCTGTATACCAATCAAGAATATAGGCTTATACTAGCCAAAAGCTTTGTATTTGCTTATGGATAACAAATTAAGCGACAAGTTGAGCTTCGCATGGACGGGTGACCTCGAATCATTAAAACTTTTTGTAAGCGAAAATCTAAAACTGGAAGGAATTTGGTCGCAGCCCGCAAGTGATAAAAAGCTGTTCACGTTTGATGACTCAACTATTTTATGGAGGAAGAACAAGAACCTTTTGTACATTAATGGAAAAGCGAATGTCATTATGAAAGAACTGTGCAAGGAGATCTGTAAACACGACGAAGACGAATCGCCTATCTTAGACACCCGGCAATCAAGCGTGCAATCGGCTGATGTTAGTGATGACCTTGAATGCATAAAAGTCGGCCAGCAAGTGAATGCTGAAGCGATTCAAGTATTATCGGGATCCATTTCTCACTTAACGTCAGTAATCTCACAATTTCAAGAGTTTATGGATAAAAGTAAAAATAATCTTAGCAAAAGCGATGGAATTCGGGCTAAGTCAAGTGTTACAGCGAACCAATCTTTGCCCTTGGAATATTGTAATCAAGAAATCACCTGTAATGCAAATACGCCAGCTTTCGATAGCTCTATTGTCTCGAATGAATTCACAAACCCTATTGAGAACAATGGGCGTGAAATAATTTCAGTGCTAAATGAGTCAATAGAGGATAACAACACGACCAGCGCTGAACAATTAACAAAAGACGGACATCAACCGACCTATGCAAATGCAGTGGCATCCCGTATTTGTAAAGACATCAGTGAAAAGTCTGATACAGACAATATAAATACACCTGGTGATACTCCTCAACGTAAAATCAATAGCATTGAGTCATCTTGCGACCCCGAGGGCTTTATTGGAGTCAATAGAAAGCGAAATAAAACAAAGAAATATTTCCTGTCTGGTGTAGCCAATAACGTTAAAGAAAGTCGACGCAAAGGAACACTATCAGTTAAGATCCATGTTCCCTCAGCTGTCAGTTCACAGTTCAGTTCACAGGTGCTAGAAGATAACTTTTGGCCCAAATTTGTTAGTTGTAAACTATGGCGACCGAGAGAAATTGTTAAGAATTCCGCAGAACGGAAAACAAATTTCACCCTCGACGGGAACTACTCTACGTATGTATAATGGCCAATTTAATACCAGTTAGAATTTCCTCTCGTAGTCGTGTGTACAGACCAAAGCAAAACGGGCGAAATGGAAATAATTTAATATCATTGAGGCAGAGTATTCCCGTTGATACTCCCATCCTGGAAAGTGGCATTGGCAGCAGATCAAACTCTAGTATTACTTCACATGTAGACAATAGGAATCCATTACCTGCTCAAAAGTCAGAATTTTCCCCAAGAATCTTGTTGACTAACGTTATGTCCTTAGTTCCTAAGATTGACGAGCTACGTATTCTAACGTCTGAAAACAGTTTCGATTTAATTTTTGTTACTGAAACCTGGCTACGAGAATCCATTTGTGACAATCACGTGACCTTAATTGATTATCACCTCTCAAGGCGAGACCGCGTCTTCGGCACCCATGGCGGCGTTTGCGTGTATATAAAGAACTCTATTATGTTTAAACGACTACCTGATATCGAACATCCAGACTTTGAGGTTTTATGGACACATATTAGGCCACCTAGATTACCAAGAGGAATAAACTGTATCGTTTCAGCATGCGTTTACCACACACCAAGTTCTAACAATGCAGATCTCTTTGAATATCTATCTGAATCTTTGACACGAATTGATAGTCTTTTCCCAGGGTGTGGTATCATCATTGCCGGTGACTTTAACCAGTTCGATACCAGAGACCTCTGTCGTGACTTTCAGTTAAGGCAAATGGTAAACAAACCAACGCGAGGCACCAATACCCTAGACCTCATACTTACGAACATGTACAAATTTTATGATACAAAATCAGCTATTGTATTGCCTCCTCTAGGTTTATCAGACCATAATGTAATAATTGTTGAGCCCAAAATTAGAAGACCTGCTGGTATCTCAAGTAGAAGAACTGTCATCAAAAGAGACACTCGTCAGTCACGCAAGAATGAACTTGGTCGTTTCCTGAGTAACATTGACTGGCATATTGTAAACTCAACCATATCCTGCGATGATAAATGTAATTTTTTATGTTCCATCATTAAAACTGGTTATGATACTCTAATGCCAGAGAAGCAGGTAAAATTCCATCGCAACGACACTCCTTGGATCACAGAAAAATTGAAACAACTGATAAAGCTGAGACAACGTGCTTTTTCGTCTAGTAACACTTCTCTTTTCAAATTCTATCGGAATAAAGTGAACAGAATGAGGAAATCCTGTAGGGGAAAATATTTTGCTACCAGAGTTGCCAATCTAAAAAAGTCCAACCCGAAATCATGGTGATCGGAAGTTAAACGTATTTCAGGTATGAAACCGGTAACCAGCTGCCTGCTGAATCAACTTCATATCGAAGATACAGAACATAAAGGTTTTTCAGATTTAATCAATAATAGCCTATTGGAACCAATGAATTCTTACAGTCCATTAGATGCCTCAGACGTAGGAATCCTGTTCGAAGGAATCCCTGACGACCCACCAGATTTAGATGTGAACCTGACTGATATTGAAATGGTGTTAAAAAAACTGAAACGCCTAAACCCATCCAAAGCCCCAGGTCCCGATGACATTCCAAATTGGATTCTTCGAGATTATGCCGAAATCCTTGCCCCCCCTATATCAAACCTATTGAATTCCTCCTACAAACAAAGGAAGCTTCCCTTGTCATGGAAACAGGCTAATATAACACCTATTCCAAAGGAGAAACCTGTTAAGGATATAAACAAACACCTTAGACCAATATCGTTAACTCCTGTCCTATCTAAGCTTGCGGAGGAATTTGTCGTGGAAAAATACTTCGCCCCAGCTGTGCTTACGGTAATAGATCCCTTTCAATTTGGTGGCATCCCTCGATCTTCTGCTACCAAAGCTTTAATTTCTATGATTCATACTTGGTCTCAAGCCACTGATGGAACTGGAAATGCTGTAAGAGTGGTATTATTTGATTACAAAAAGGCTTTTGACCTGATTGACCACAAAATTTTAGCAAAAAAAGTCATCAATTTACCCATGCCAACTTTCATCAAGCGATGGGTGGTCGACTTCCTCATGAACAGACAACAACGAGTGAAATTAGCAAGAGATTGTATGTCCGAATGGATTGATATTCCTTCCGGTGTCCCTCAGGGAACTAAACTGGGACCCTGGATGTTTATTCTTATGATAAATGACCTCCGCCCTCCTCATCATGAGCGATGGAAATACATTGACGATACTACTGCATCAGAAATTATTCATAGAGACTCATCCAGTAATATTCAAGATGCAGTCGATTGCGTTCAAAACTGGTCGGTAGAAAATAAGATGCAACTAAATACCTCGAAGTGCAAGGAAATCGTAATCAGTTTCACTAAAGTTGAGAAACAATTTCCTCGCCTAAAGATTAACTCAGGTCATATCGAAGTAGTCAAGCATGCCAGAATCTTAGGACTGACAATAACCAGTGATCTAAAGTGGAACCAACATATCAACAACATTATTAAGAAAGCCAACAAACGCATCTACTTTATCATTCAATTGAAACGAGCCCACGTCCCTGAAACTGATGTTTTAAACTTCTACATTACCTGCATTAGACCAGTTATGGAATTTAGCTGCCAAGTATTCCACTTTGCTCTACCCTCTTATTTGTCAAACTCCCTGGAACGGATCCAAAAGCGTGTTCTATCCATAATCTATCCACAGATGAGTTATGCGGATCGCTTATCTAAATGTGGCATCAAAACTCTGAGTGACAGGCGTGTCGATGCATGCGAGAAACTTTTTACTGAAATCAGCACAACACCAGTGGCTAACATGCACGATATCATACCACCAAAATGCCTTTCAAGTTACAATCTGAGACATTCAAGAACTTTTGTCCTCCCAAAAACCAAAACAAACAGATTTAAAAACACTTTTATACCCTCATGCGTTAGACATTTTAATGACAAAATCTAACTTTTAGATCTTGATTCTCTTGAATTACTATATTAGCGTATTTTTACCCTACAATTATGTATTTTAAAAATTCATGTGTAAATAGAGTATAAATTAATTAACTATTTTATTAATCTATGTAAATTATAGCACGCAATTCAGCCTTATAGGCTGCTATGTGTTATCTTAATTAAATCTATCTATCTATCTATCTATCTATCTATCTATGGATAATCTCCGACGGGGAGTGGATTCCATTCAAGCGGCGGAAGGATCGACCCAACTGCAACAAATTTATCGTTAAATGGGTTAGCTAGTTCTTCACCCTGGTAGGGGCGATTTCATACATCAACGTATTAACACTTTTGGATGAAGAAAGACCTGCGATCTTTTTTACAGCTGACCACCACTTTTTCGGGTTGGATTGCTCGCCATATGAACTCGCCGTTAAATACCATGCCACGATGCTTATACGCATATACAAAAATTGGTATGCAAAGCGTACATGTGACTACCGCTGTTTATTGTCTTAGTTATATTTATTAGCTTAGTATACTCTTAGTTTTATATACATACACATGTTATTGTAAATTCTTAATCTAATTCAGCTCAGTTTTGGCTGTAATTTTTTAGAATTATTCAACTATCTATCTATCTATCTATCTATCTATCTATCTATCTACGTCTGTTTACATAGATTGATAGGGAATATATTCTGGCGTTCGCTTGAAACGTCTAAGTTCTGCTTATATTTTTCAGGTAGTTGTATCTCTCACACCGCAGCTGTCCAATATATTCTGTGGCAGTGTGGCTGTTAAGGTAGTCTTAGACAAGATTTAAACAAAATTTCGGTGTTGGTATTTTTAAACATATTTTGGATGAAAATAACAGGATATCATTTCCTGGTACTAAATGCGTGAACTGCATATGTACTGTTACCATGGTAACATAGAAACGCCCCCAACAGTCTGATTAGGGGCGCTTGTTCCGGACAGAATAGCCAAAGAAGTGAAGAATAGAAAAACATATAATCAAGTTTAAAGTATAGGCAATAGGTATATCCAACATGTAAACCTAAAAAATATAGGTATTTATAGTTTATTATCTCAAACGTTTAATTTGTTTGAAACGATCGCAAAATGGATTTAATAAAATTCGCTTTGCTACAAAATATATGTTGCTTCTATACGATTTTTGAGGTTCACATCATAGTTTTATTAGTAATTATACAACACTACAATTTTTGGGCAGATTTATTCAGTATTAAAGTCGGTAGAGTGTCAGCAACTTGTAAAATGATCACTTGAGAAAACCGAGTTTAAAGTTTTTGCATATATTAGAATAACTTAGATAAAACAATATAATAGAAGAAAGGAACAATAGAATCAACCAACCACATACCATTATTTGCTTAGGGTAAAATCATGGTTTTACCCTAAGAAGATGCGGGATAAGCTGTATATCTCGGTTTTGCGTATACGTTTGCGTTTAAAACTATACAGATATGATAAAGAAAGCCGTAACGATTGCATATTTTCATTTTTTTTTAAATTGAAAAATATTGTTTTTTTGTCTAAGCCGACCACCTTAAGTTAAAGCGTGTTTTCCACTTAGCGATTTTTCGCGCGAAATATGATTGGTTATAAAGTGAAATGGCACGAAAACATGTTACAGAACGGGCGTGACTTGTCAACTCGTAGTTTAATGTAACTTGTCTCACACGTATAGTTTATAACATTTATGAGAAAGATTTTGCCCACTCAAAATTAGTTTTCCCCTCGATTGGTCCCCCCCCCCAAAAAAAAATATATAGAAATAATAACCACCACTGACAACGAAGCAATGGGTTGAAAATTTGAAATGCGTAAAATCATAATCATGAATTAAACTAACTTAAATTTGTCTTTATATAGCGAATATTTATTATATTAGTACATGAATTAGTAATGTTTACAACACGAGCGGCCGTGTTGTATCGGATATACAAACTCGAGTCGAAGACGAGATTTTGTATATCCGATACAACACTGACGCGAGTGTTGTAAACAACTTGTGAAACGTCTTGATGAGAACATTCGTATTCTTCAACAATTTAAAATAAATGAATGATATTTGGTGAGAAAATTGAACTTAAAGTTTATGTAAATCAGCATGATTCTGTATCAGATATACAAACTCATTCACGCTCATGATTTCTTTTGTGTTTTCATCATGAATTATTAATGAGTTTCACAAGTACATTTATTAACTTGTTTGCATTTTGGCGATTTTTCACAAAATGAGGAATGATATTATGCCCGAAAAGTGCTAGAGTTTGCCAATTTGCTTGACAATTATCCATATACAGTAATTGCAGCCGGAAGTGCATCGGAATAGAATGCCGCGATTTTACGCACGAGGTAGCCTGAAGCCCTGAACACAGTCATACTATCACCAAAAATCTTGTCGACAATGAGTTTGTAAGCCATATATTGAGTAAACATTTAAATCATTAGCAATACAATAATAAGACATCAGCCTTTTTAAGTTTTCAAGAAATGTATTAACAAAACTACACAGTATTGCAGTAACAAATATAAAAACTATAAAATTACATAAAGTAATATATAAAGCCTGGTTCACACTAGCAATTTTGTTGGCGATTTTTTCTTCCTGATTGATGTGATCGAGCGAATGACAAATCGACGTATGGCCTCTCCAATAATGGTCACATACTTTAGTTTGTGAGTCCACTCATTCGCATGCCTCAGGAGGAGAATAATCCCCGACAAAATTGCTAGTGTGAACCAGGCTTAAATACTGTTTACTATTTCTATTATTAAAACATGCATATTAAAGTAGTAATGCACCAGTCATTTGAAACCCTCGACCCCCCACGTCGGGCATACCCGGGGCAAAACGGGGACATTCGCCTCGTTTTCACCGTTTTGTCATTCCCCGGTCACCAGGGAATACACTTGCTTTCACTGCGCCGGCGATCAGGTCAGGGAATGTGGAGGGGATTCACATGCTGTTTATGTTGAGGTGACATGAAGTACTTCTCGTATATTTCCGCTTCATTCATTCATTGCCTCGTTTTTGTCTGCGTTGTTGCCCGCGTGTGGCATGAAGCTGACATTTCAATCCAAATTATTTTAGGGCAAGTCGCGTAATTTTGAAAACAATTGTAAAATAGTGAATTCTGTAATACTGTAAAAAAGTTTAATAAAAAGTTCCCAAAAACGAGATTTTGCAAAGTCACAGTTTCGGGTTACATATACAACAAGGAAACAACAATTAATTATACTGGATGTTTCAACCACAATCAACATGTTACTATCTTGATCATTTTCATAAAACAATAACAAAACCCTCACACTAAAAGGACACATGACATGACATGACATTCAACCAAAATATAAACGATTTTACTTCAATGATATGTTCAAGGCTTTGCTATACACTGATATACTTTGTTTCATAAAATAATATAAGACTTTAACAAGTACAAACAAGAGATTTATTTCAAGACACATGGCTGATGGCACTATGTCTAACTTCTGGTTTGTTTTGTCATCAACCGAAATTGCTTTGAGATTGTATTAAAGTAGACAACGTCAGAGGTTTAAAATACTTCTTACCTTTGTAATTTTAACACGGAAATATTTCCGAAAAGAAAAGGTTTTGAGGACAGCTTTGCCGTTTAATAAAATATGGTATAAAGAACCAAACACGAGGCTCTCGTTCTAACAACGCGACACTTCCCGACTACCTGACGATCTTGTCGACTATTTGGCGATGACTGGCGAGTATGACGTATTGATATCCAATCCATTAAAGATCATGCTGACTTAGTGGCTGCCGCTTCGCGGCAGTCACAAAAACTAGTGACATTCAAAGAAAGACTTAATACTAAATTCGAGCCGAAGGCAAGCGTGTACTGTAAATAATAACGTACGTATAATTACTTAACGAATGCAGCGAAAACCTAACAATCACCGGTACAGTTCGATATAGAACGGAGCAATGGGTGGCAAATCACACATTGTGAAAATCCGAAAAAACCAGGAAGACGCGATATAAATATATTGAAAAATTGCAGCATAAATATTTACCTCTTGAGTGCCAGCGGGAAAGGAGGAAAAAATTGGTTCACTAGTAGTAGTAGTAGTGGTAGTGGTAGTGGTAGTGGTAGTGGTAGTGGTAGTGGTAGTGGTAGTGGTAGTAGTAGTAGCTTTATTTATCAACGCTTCTCTCATCATCCGAAGATGATTTTCACGAGGGGCGTCACACAATAATATATACAATAATAATCTAAAAATATTCAAATAAGTTGATTAAAAAATAAATAACTTCTAAAAACATGCACACGTATATTTAAAAAGATAGATATGAAGATATCAAGAATGGTCGATGTCTGACTCAGTTATTGCATTTAACAAATTTTTGAAGATGCATACAGACTCTGTCAGCTTTGCCTCCAAAGGTAAACTATTCCGTAATATAGCTCCACTGTACCTTAAACTTTTTTTTAAATATTCAGTATTAGGCTTAGGAACTGAAAGATTGGTATTAGCATTTCTGAGATTGTAATTAACATTTGTTTCCCTTATAGTAAATTTATCTTTTACATTTGGGGCAGAGTGCTTGTTTAATATTTTATACATAAAAACTGATTTATTGATTTTTAGTCTGTCGTTCAGATTCTTCCACGACATAGCATGGAGCAAATCCGACGACCTGACATCATAATTAGAACCAGTTATAACTCTTGCCGCCCTGTTTTGTAGTTTTTGTATTTTCTCTTTCAGTATGTTTCCAGAGCTGTCCCATAAAGGTGAACAGTAATCAAAGTATGGGAGCACGAGAGAATTATACAAGTTTTGTAGGGTTTCGTATGGTACAAACGGTTTAACTCTTTTAATAATTCCAATACCGGAGCCAACCTCTTTTTACATAATTATTGAATCTATATGATTTTCCCAACTAATTTTTAGTGCAAAGTGAATAATTCACTTTGCAACTATAGCGGTTAGGGGAAAAATTCAATCGAGACAGATATAGATAAAGAGTGTAAACAATCAGGGGGGAGGTTGCATGCATGTCTTTCTTCAAGGGGGGGGACGACTTGTGATTTTCCAACTACGTCAAATTTGTGTATTTTTTATTTTGCCCAACTAGCGAGATATTTTGAATGGCTATGGCTATGTTTATACCACTAAGATAAAGCTGTTTCGACTATACTCATTGCGGATTTCGATTTACGGTATTAAATTAAAACAAATACAATCATGCATGGTTGGTAAGGCCCAATGCGGGCAATGGCAATTTATATCAATATGTATTATTTAATATGATACGATCGATACGATACAGGCTATGTCCTTATTTCATGATTTAGCTGATAAAATTTATTGCCCAACAGACACGTATGAAAAACAGATACAGTATTAAAATGCGATATGGTCTACGAATATTACTGTAACATTCCGCGCCTCCAAGACCAAGTAAAGTTTATATTTAGTACGTAGCATTCCTCAGTTCACAGTTGGTCCGTGCGCTGGATTAAAACTTCGCTTTTTAAAACCTCAAAATAGAATATTTTGGGCTCAAAATACTATGCAGTAAAGACGGACCATTGGTATACGGCTGAAAGAGAGCAAACTAACGATACGAAAGTTTCAAGGATCAAACGTACTGACTACTGTCTGAACTTTTTATTAGTTTTTATTAGCGATTTGTCAACAATACAATTTCTCTTGTATTTCAAAGCCTGCATAGCTAAATCGCTATAATACTGCTTTTTATTAGTGCAAAGTTTCGCTTTGCAACTATTGTGATTAAAGGGCAAAAATTCACATAAGTGACTCAGATAGGCAGAGTAAACAATCCGGGGGGAGCTTACACTTGATGTTCTCTATTAGGTTATATAATTCAAGGGCTTATTTAGCAGGGCTTATTATTACTTTTTAAAACATTGAAAAATTATTATTTTTAGCTACAGTTGCGCGTTTCATATTGTTTTTCTGTCTGTTTAATGGAAACGTTGGGAAAGGTTGATAAATTACCCGCCTAATCTGCCCTATAATATATTTCATATCGTAATTAATTTTCCTTTCGCCAATGAGGTTTGGGCTACTCACCCCCCGTAACACGAATTTTTGTGAGAACTGCAAAGCAATGCGCATATAAAAATAAACATGGCGACGAGTGTGTGCCGAAAGTTGAATTTTTGGACAAGAGATTTAGGATTGGCATATATTATTTGGGTTGCAGTTGTAACGATATTCTATTTCAGTTTACGACTATGGTCTATGGCTATGCTCAATTAATCTGAGGCACGAGTTTCGCCATAAACATGTCCCAATATTGATGTTGACGATTTCAAAATATGTAGCAAGACCTATCGAAAATGTTGTTAAGTTTTCTACACTTTAAAAACATCTATTACTGACGTGTTCCTGGCGTACATTTATAGAGACTACTCTATAATAAATCTGTATGAAATATATTGAATATTTGCATGCACAAATCAAGCTACAAGCTGTATTTCATTTGGTTCGCTACAGGGGTTGCTTGTTGTATTACTACTGGCAGTTTATGAAACTCTGACACATCTGTTCATGCGAATGCGATAGAAATGTTATAAAATAATGGTATTTTTATTCTTGAAGATTTAAACACTTCCTTGTTTATAATAAAAACTTTTTTGATACATTCTTTTAAATGTGTACTGAAGTGTAGTGTTGCGGTCTTGTCGCTTCATACGCAAATTTATCCGCATGGACGGCACTTATACTCATTAATTCTCTAGATAAAACATTTTGTATTAATTCTCTCTATTTTCTTTAGAGAGATATTTTACTATTATTAAAATCATGTAGCTATAAATCATGATCTACAGTCAGACACGTTTAATATACAGTATACAGAGTCTACAGACTACAGAGTACAGTGTCAGTTTATAAATAACATGCAATTTGATTCGGCATTTATATAGTCAATCTCGTTGTTATACAACCTCGTACCCAGGGCCTGCTAAGGGCTAAGGCCCTGGTAAATGCTGGTCAAATACTCCCAGATTTTGGGAGTATTTTTTAATCTCATTAAAATTTTTGCTGGATATCAGGGGGGAGTCGGAGGAGTTAAAACCACAGAGTGGTTAAAACGGAAGGGAATTATAAAACATGGAGGCTTGTAAACAAAAAGTTCCAAAAGACAAAATCTAGGTAAAATCCAATTTAAGCAGCGATACTTACAATTTCAGCCAAAGGTAAGTTACAAAATACTTTTAATATTTTAGTTAAATTGTATAAGGTGACTCATGATTGTTGTTGTCGGTACGTTAGATAAAATATGAATAAAGTGTAAGGAAATATGGAAATTACATGCAAAATCCTTTTTATTTATGGTCTCTTTCTCCCCTAGCAATCTGTTTTTTGTGCTTTTCCAACCATGTGAAAAGTTCACTCATATTAACTGATGATGTTGGTGAAACAACAATTTCTTTAAAATTATGATGATATCTGCCTTTCTTTGTATCGAATGGTTGTAATTTTCTTAGATCCTGAAACATCATGACTTCTTCATTGCTGGTTTCCTTGTGTGTATGCGCTTAAGATGCTGGCTTGATATTGCTGACTTCATTCACTCTCTTTACTATTTGATCGACACCTGCAGCAGCTTTAGATGCCCTCATCATTGCTTTAGGAGTCTTGTTGGCCCTCATTCCCTTGACGATATCTTTGCTGACACGATTACATATCTCCTGTGCCATATCACATGCTATATTTTCCCCTTCGCCACCATTCCAATTCACAAATCTGCCCCATTTCAGGCGATGAGCCATTTCTTCAGAGCACAGAGACTTGATTTGAGCAATCCATGTGAACATCTGCACAGAATAGTTTTTAAAAGAGTTAGATGACTTGAAGTACATTAAGAGTCTTTTTTGTTGATCATACTCCTTTCTCCATCACCTTCTTTACACGTATCAATCAACTGCATGAGGAAAACTACAAGTTCTATAACATTGAGCCCATACGCTCTGTCAAAAAAAGATAAGTTGATCATTATGAATGGGTGTTCCTAAAATATGATTTTTCAGCATGCTACCTACCTTAATTTGTCCGATTCAGAACTTGAAATTTCTTGGTCTCCTTTTGGCAAAGCATATTCATTTACAAATTCCCCAACAACTTCCTGAAAATATTCCATCTTCTTTTCATTTCCCTGGCTATGGATACCTGTTGGAGGTACATGTTTGGTTGGGATGTCTTCTAAATTCCCCATTCCCCAAAATTCCATAGCTGCCTCCAAAAGGTATACTTGACCCACCTGAAGTAGCAATTGCTCACACCCTTCGTAAGAATCAGTAACTTTCTTCGGAGTTACATTACGGTGGTTGAATTTTTCACGAAAGAACTTTAAGGTGCCAACTTCCCTTGTTGATTCTGGCTTGTATAGGAGGTTGTATACAAACTAGAATATTAAGCAAATGAATTTATATCTTAAATCTTGCAAAGCAATATTGTGTGTTTGAAGTTGTTTTGCATATATTTATTAATTTAAATTTTATTTCTCTTTTACCTGAACATAGGCCATCTTTGTGTGGAACAGCTCTGCGACAAACGGACAACAATGATCAAAACGATGTTTTGCAGTATTGGCACCAGCTCTTAAATCTTCTCCTCCCGCAAACCTCACCCTGGTCATCTGGTCTCCCCCAAACGGCACAGATACCTTCTTCGTATAATCCTTCTCATCATCTTTGTTGAAACGCGCTCTTGCCTGATCTGCTGATGCTGACTGTCCGCCAATTATTGGAGGTGTTTCGCTGTTGGTTTCCACAACTGGTTTTTTAATGACATCAGCTTTAACAAAGATATCTTCCAAATGCTGCTCGTAACAATCAAGGATATCAACTACATCTTCATACTTTTTTTCATCTTTCATCATCATTGGTAGAGGAACAATGATTGACTTTTTGGACATTTCTTTCTTGTACGGATGTGCAATATGATTGGGAATGACATGTTTCAAAAACGACAAGTGCGGTAATTTCTGCAGCAGAACTCTTCCAACCAACACTTTTATATCATCTCTCAACTTTATGGCCTCGTTGCTGTCAAGAAGGAAAGCTGTGTTATGGAGGGAAGATTTCTTAAGTTGTGGGGGCACATTAGACAGATTCTCTGATGGTACGCGCTCGACGATAAGATTGGACGCAAAGTAGTGCAGGTCAGTATTTTGATTTGTCGAAAGCATATCGTGTGCATGTATTTTCATGTCCCAGTTGTCACCAGTGCCTTGAATTTTTTTCCCACATCTAACTTCTTCAACCAGTTTGCCTGAAAAGTGCCCACCAATGATGTCAAGCATATTCATTTTGCTGGTGTGTGACAAGGAAAATCCCATTTTCTGACATTGAACATAAAGCTGGAAATGAAAAATGATTTTATATATACCGTATTCTCTCTATTCAGCCCCCTTCTCAAATAACCTCCCTCTCTAATAAACCCCCTTTTCAGAGGTAGAAATTTACTAAGCCCCCCTCTCTTAAGTCCCCCCCTAGCACCAAAACACTTCTTTTTTATGGGATTTAGTGAATTTTTTAATTATACTAATTAATTTTGTATTTCATTTTTGGCATCATTAATATCCAATTTCATATGGATATACTACATTTTACATAGCATACGTTATGATACACGCTATTAACACGTTATAAAACAATTTTTAAACATGAAGTCTGTTCGGTGCTTGCTAAGATTTTATGGATAACTAAACAAGCCCCCCTCTCAAAAGTGCCTGAAACGAATAAGTCCAGGGCGGGGGCTTAACAGAGAGAATACGGTAAACGAATATATATACATATTAAACGAATTTTAACCGTAATAAATTGACGTATTGTGCCAACATATTGTTACCTGTTTTTTAGCACCCCCATTGGTCATCAAAACTGTGTTAATTCGCTGTACCAAACTCAATTCATGGTTTCTTGTCTGCATCAAAATTGCATAGCACATACCAATACGTGGACCCACATCTTTCACTTCCTCCTTCGAACGTCCCATGGCTACTAACAAAGTATTGAACAAAACTGGACAACGATCCGACATCTCTGTAATTAGTTCATCCCAGCTAAAACTGGTCATATTTGAGAAGTCCTTCATTCTAAGCTTAGATGGTGATTTCCTTCGGCAAAGTTCAGAACAATCGCGATCAATCTGCTTGATCCATTCTTCCTGTTCGGCTCCAAATTCTTCCTTTAGGGTAAATGGGTAATGATGGGTTGCAATTTGGTTAAACTTGTAACACTGATCAAATAACACTGATCTAGTGACTTAACATTGGGTTAACTAGAAGGGTGCCCAAAGGGCCTGTCCCCCCCCTCGAGTACCTGTTTCTTCCCTGAAGTGAAAGAATAAAAAAATTCTGAAGAACTACAAGAGGCACAGTACCCTCTTCAGTCAATCATAAAATTATGCATAAATATCTGGGTTAAATACCCATCCCGGGGACGGTTGTTCAAAGCTGGGTTTGCGCAGATCCTGGGTTTAAATTTAACCCGTTTTTTGGTTTGTATATTTCTGGATCTCTGTTTAGTTCAAAACTTCACAAAACAAACATTTTATTGATCCAAATGGAATCAGTAGAAAATATTTTTGAGTTTATGGACAAGTTGTTAGAAAGTTTGCTTTGAAGTTTCATGTTAACCCAGGATTAAAGCTAACTAACTTTCGAACAACTGATCTCCGGTGTCAGGGACAGGAGCCAGGATTCCATCCTGCAAGGACATGATACAATTGCTGTACTACCAACCGGTTATGGAAAATCTATAATATTCCATTTACTTCCCTTCATCTGTGATCATCTAAACATCAGTAAATACGGAGGATCAATAACGCTGTTCTTGTAATTGCGCCATTAAATTCTTTGATCAATGATCAAATAATTATATTGAAAAATCGTGGAGTAGACGCTGTAGTTCTAAATACTTCGTTAGTAGGTGATGCAGAGTTGCGAGGAAATACAACAGAAAATGAGGAAGATGAAGAGTGTGTACTCAATAAATCGAAATTAGTGGTAGATACAGCGTCTCAGGAACGCTTGGAGAAACGCAAGTTTGAGGTGGTTTACGCGCACCCAGAGTAATTTATATCATGTAAAGAAGGCAGACAATTGCTCATGAGCTCTACTTTCCAAGAAAGGATTTCTACCATAGTAATTGACGAAGCGCACCTAGTTGCGGAATGGGGAAGGGAGTTTCGAAAGGATTATGGAAAACTTTCACAATTAACATCACTGTTCCCATCTTCACCAGTTCTACTGCTTACAGCAACAGCTCCGAAACAAACGCGAGAAGCATTGATTGTCAACTTAAGTTTGAAAGATCCTCGTATAATTATAGCAAACCTGAATAGAGAAAACATTTATATCGAAAAAGCAAAACGTTTAGCATCTTCTTTAGGAGAAGAGAGCTACCATTCCATACTATTATCCATCGCGAATGACTTAAAGCAACAACTGGTCAACTATCCTCTTACAATAATCCATACCCCCTTGAAATGGTGTGGTTATGCATATAAATTATTCAACTGGTCAACTATCCTCTTACAATAATCCATACCCCCTTGAAATGGTGTGGTTATGCATATAAATTATTCATAGACGTGATAGGAGAAGAAAGTTTTCATCCGAAAAGTAATGTCCAGCCTAAAAATTGCCTATTTGCCCAATACCATTCCCCTCAAACAGATGAAAGAAAACGGGAAATACTTTCGCAGTTGCAAGGTTCGGACAAATCGAAAATCCCAAAAGTTGTTTTTGCTATAGTTGCAATTGGAATGGGGGTAAATATATCTGACGTGAGACAAGTTATTCACATTGGACCTCCTCGTACTCTTGAGGCATATTACCAAGAGATCGGACGAGCAGGTAGAGACGGTGAACCAGCGCGCTACCTTATATTATAACGGACACGATATTGCATCAAATAAACCCGGAATGACAGATGAAATGCGAACTTTTTGTCGAGAGGAAACTGTCTGTTTGCGTGATGTTATATTGAAGCACTTGGGGTCTCCAATGGCAATGATGACAACATTTTCATGTGTAAAACATTCTTGTTGCAGTAACTGTTCTAAACAGTGTCAATGTTACTCATGTGAAAGCACTGAACCGAAAATGTCATTGCAACTGCAAGCAGTTTTGCAGTTGGAGATGAGAAAATCTCAACGTCAAATTTCAAAGGGCAACATGATACAATAAACTTGTTGATGAGAAAATATAGAACGAAGTTAGCATCTGATGGATACTGCATTAATGGAACTCATTGATGCAATTGTGGAAAACTGTGAGTTTTTCACATCATCAGAAGATCTATTTAGTTCATATGAAGTATGGGATATCAAACACGCAGAAGATCTATTTGCGATCATAGTTAATGTTTGTGGGCAATAATTGACCATATAAATTTACTTGTCTCAATTTAATATTAGATGTTTATATAAGCATAGTTGATAGAGGGAGATGGTTAGGAAACCTTTTGTCTTGGGCTATTGTAAACCTCGTGCAGGTTCACAGTTGAAAAAGCTTTTGTTTTTCTATTGTTCTACCCTTTCCAGGTTAGGAACCGGTCAGTAATAATGGGAAGGGGGAGGCGGTGAGAAATTCTAAATATGTAATTTTTTGTGACCGCCCCCAACAGCAATACGCAGAACATGATACGTCCAGAAGACACGTCCAGAAGAATTCTGGACAGTGTGAATTCATGTCACGTCCAGAAGAATTCTGGACAGTGTGAATTTTTTTTGTGAAATGTTGGACTTGTATGAAGTCATTTATATTACATCTGTTGATTTATACTAGGTACATGGACAATGTTTTGTATTCTTTCATTAAAATTCTTCAAGTAACCCCTCCTAGCACATATTTTTAGAATTGAGGCTGCCCTCCATTAAGGGCAAAAATAATTGAGGCCAACTACCTTTTCTCACCTGCTGCCTTCCACCCATTATTAATGACTGGTCCATTATATTGCATGATAAAAGAGAATGGAAATGAAGTGTTTGTTTTGCCTACCAGAAATATGTTTTTTACCAAATATGGACAA
The DNA here is from genome assembly GCA_016169945.1 of Trachythela sp. YZ-2020. Taxonomy (NCBI): domain Eukaryota; kingdom Metazoa; phylum Cnidaria; class Anthozoa; order Malacalcyonacea; family Clavulariidae; genus Trachythela; species Trachythela sp. YZ-2020. The sequence goes on along the minus strand of JADLSH010000164.1, from coordinate 125,471 downwards.
TATTACTACCAGTGAAATATTTTTACCATTTAATAATAATAATTATTATTCAGGAAGCTCCACTTACCGAGGTGGTTTTCAGGGAGGCCTACAATATACATCTTTAATAATATAACATGTTAACTACACTATGCTTTATAGCCTCATACTACAATTATATAAAAAATACAAGTACAATTAAACAACGAACCTAATTTATACAGGAGACTAGATATGTAAGTTTAGTTTTAAAAAGTTGGAGTTGCTCTTTTCAAGTAGGTAAATATTTTAGGAAGATTATCATTCAAATGAGATTCTAATCATTCTATTGTTCCTGCCTGAATAGAAAACAGTTTCATTGTGGATGAATTATGTTTATTCAATATTAGACTGACGATACATATATAGATCACGTTTAAAAAGGGCAATTATATTACATCAGATATTAATTCAAAATATTAAACCGCTGTCGATATTTTTCTCATTGTTATTAACGACAGTATAGCTTTCTGTAAACTTTCGTATTATAGTTTATCACAACGAGTAATGACTTCTTATGATAGTGATGGCAGTGATTTTTGTGATATATTTCGGATTTCTAAAGAAAGAGCAATAGTTCCATATATTAAAGAAAGTAAGTAATGGTCCACTAATAGATATACGATTGTATTTATTTAAAACTATAAATATTTTCAAACATATTGATAATATAAATTAGTCAGTTTGGTTACTCACCTAATTAAATTGCATTCGATGTATATCTGTTCACCTTGAGGATTCCTTGAAAACAAAATAAATAATTGCACTCCCAAAAATTCATCTTGTCTTCGGGTCTTCACACTCATTGATCGATGCCATGTTTTTGTAATAATTATAGTTTTGTCAGACACTCCCCCCATTCGAATCGTCTCATGTCTAAAAATATTGCATGCTTTGAGACCAGCATTTACCAGGGCCTTAGCCCTTAGCAGGCCCTGGGTACGAGGTTGGTTGTTATATAGTTCGCTTTTTGTTCGCTTGTCTAACTAATTCATCTTCAAATTTTACTTCAACTCTGGAGTATACATTGAAAAGACGAATTTTGTGAAAAATTATCTATCCTCTATAAAGGCATATAGACATTTTTCCAATATAAATATATAATTTGCGTGCAGCATAGCCGGTGAATAGACGTGCTCTCGATCGCACGAGAGTTGATTTATGGCCAGCATATTGAAATATACGAGGAAATATATTTCGTTCGCTTTCTAATAAGTCCGTGGCCGTGAATAAAATAATAAATAGTAAAGCGCTGCGTGCTAACGAAAAGAATTGCATTTGTTGGAATAAAACAATAATAGTAAACACTGTTTACAGTGCTATTTATAGAAAGCGATAGACTCATGCCAATGCTTCCGCTTTAAAGGAAATGTCCTTTCGAATAAGAAAGTCATTTGATACAGTTACACACTGAACAATGAATTACAAGCGCGAATAATTCAGTCATTCAAATAATTTATATTTAAGAGTTGCAAGAAATTACAGCTGTGTTACCTCTATTAAGCTCTATAACTATAAATATTTTACATTTAAATTCGAGTATAAAAATGACTCTGTAGTGTAAAAATGACTCTGATCAGATCTTCTGTGCTAAACGTGGATGTTGCCAAATCCATACCGTATTCATTTGCCTATATGATCAGTACTTTACCCCATGAACTTTGCACTATCCTTGGGATCTCTGAGTTTGATCGAGTTCTACCCCCAAACATCGAAAAGAGGAATATCGGGTAACCGGTTTATCATTTATCATTACTTGGTCATTACCAATAGCGCTTTCATTCTATGTTGAAACTGCAAAAATTTGAACGCACCAAAATCGTGCCAAAAAAGGATGTAAAGTTCAAGCTTCAAAATCACGGTCGTAAAAAAATCTGATTACTAAATTAATCCCCGAGCCGGCGCGAAGCGCCGTGCGAGGGTACTAATTCCGCTCGGATATTTACACCCGGGTATGTGACAACATAGCGGAATGCAAAGTTGTCCGCCATTATGCAATGGACGGTTTTGTACGTTATGCGCATGCGCGAGTTCAGGCCGAGAGAAAAGTAGAAAACTGTTTTGTACTCAGGAGTCGGGATATATTGACATAAAGAGACAAACAAAGTCTCTTAAACGAGATAAATGAAAATTATTCAGAGGAACAAGGGAAAAAAAACAGTCAAAAGACCGAAGAAAGACAAGATTTTCGAGTTTTAAAGCGTTTTAAACGAGTAAGTGTCTATTTTGTATACTTGATTTTGCCGTATGCCAATGCAGTATATTATAGTTTGTGATTTGAAAATGCTTAGGTCATCATGTGTGGTCAATACAACATTGATTAATCTTAAAAGGTGTTTTAGTATTAATTCAAATACATCATAGAATAAGAAACAACATATTAAATCTCAAAAACAAGTATAAAAATACTGTTAAAAAACAGTTGAAGTTTTATGAAAATTTCGAAATGTTTTCTGAGACTTCTAAGGTTGAATTTTACAGTAAATCAAAGCTAAAAGAGTACGTAATAACATACCTACTTTATATAGTTGGGAAATTGATAATTTTATAGTTAAAATTAACAAATATTATCAATATTTTACCATTTTGTACAAAATAAAAGAAATATACAGTGTTGCGTGTTACCATGGTTACAGCGATCGACTCAGTACTTCATGTTACAATAACGTTTGGGGGAGTAAATTGTGTGGTTCGAATGGGCGAGGGGATTCTGCATGCATGTATTTCTAGTAATATACAGTATCGTCCAACGGAAAGTATACATCGAGGATCGAGCGCGTTTCGCGCGAGAAACCTTCGACGGCTCTCGAATCGCGTTACTTATCGAGTTTCGCGTAACGCAAAAAGATTTCTGTAAAGATTTTCGCGTAAAGATTACTGTAAACCAGCAACCGTCGCTCTAATTTTAGTTCTTTTTCTGTACTAACTATGGTATATTGTCTGAAGTCTGTTTTAACAGAGTTTGCTACGATCGGCATTTTATATTGCGCAGTTTCTTATACTTATGTTGCGATTCCTGCACATGGCGGTTAAAAAATATTAAAAGTGTACAAGAGTCATGTCAACAAATCAACGAGGACTATCCCAACATAATTTATGTAAGGATGACATACCATGCAATGATGACGATAAAATTCACATACTGCTTACTGTCGTAACGGTAGTTGCTCTCTCATATCTTCCAGAGGTCAATAAAAACCATGATCACAGGGTCGAAGTGTCTACTAACACCACAGAACTGACATATCTAGAGACCATTACAGCTTTTACATGATCAGATCACATTTTTATCGTGACATCAGTCATTAGTCATTACGCGTATTTCGTCCGGTCAATTTGCATTTGAAAACGGGTTAAATATGCAACAAAGCATGACAAGAAATGTAACACCAGCTTAAACGCTTTTGTGACAACATTCCAAAACCACAACAGACAAGTTGTATAAACACTATAACAGTTTAGCGTGATAAACAAGTAGAGAGATTTCTATTTTGAAAGTGCTACAATGGGTAGACTTTCAAGCTATGCTAAACAAAGAATTACCATTTACATTCAAATAATCACAAGATTTCGCAAATCATGCGGATTTTGGACGAGGAAGATATTCCAGGCTTGTAATTAAACCTGGTTTTCATTAATCGGCGACAGTCGGCGATGTCGATTCTGCGACTGTCTGCGAGCATCGCAGACAGCTTCAGACGAATGAAAACCACTTATCGTAATTCATCCGCGACTGTCGCAGACAATCGTAATAAAAAAAATAAATTGTTTTGTTGCGATAGTCGGTGATAGTCGCAGACACTCTGCGACAAAAACAACTAATGAAAACACTGTTCGTAAATAGTCTGCGACAATCGCGATAATCGTAGAAGCCTTTAACTTTGTCCCAGCTTCTCTACGCACTGATTTAAAATTCCCGCATAATTATTAAAAAAATGGAGATTTCCGACAAACTACGATAAAGAAAATCGCCTGCCTGCGATGCTCGCAGACAATCGCAGATTCGACATCGCCGACTGTCGCCGATTAATGAAAATCAGCCTTAAGTAAAATGAATTTGAAATTGATTTCGTCTGAAAGCAAAATGTATCGAAATCTCGTCTTGATTTTACTCAAATAGTAAACTATATTACCCATATCTTATACTGGCATCACTCCCATCATATATACACGATTTTGCGGTTAATGCTCAGCAACTGGAGTCTGTAGCTCAGTTGGTTAGAGCGCTGCACCGGAATCGCAGGGCCGCAGATTCGATTCCTGACAGAGGGCCTAAAGTTGCATTTTTCGCAACTTCTCCTGGCTAGGTCTAAAATTGTATATAAATTTTCGTTCGTATATTCCATCTACAAACATCTTCTACTATTAGTCCAATCGAACGAGATGCCGAGAAAAAATCTTGATATTTTCACCATAATCGAGCGCGCTTCGAGTTTCGCAAAACAGACGTTACGCGCAATGAGCGAGAGGTCTTGAATCCCCCTCAAAAACCAAACATTTAATATATACTAGAAATACATGCATGCAGAATCCCCTCGCCTACTCGAACCAAGCTTCCCAGTTCCTAAAAGTTATTGTAACATGAAGAATTCAGTCAATCACTGTAACCATGGTAACACGCAACACTGTAATATTAGGGATGGGCGATACCAGCCTTTTTCGACTCGATACGATACCAGTCCGATACTAAGCATTTTGGTCGATACCGATACCAAAACCGATACCGATACTTCGATCTGTATTGTGATTAGAACATTTTAATTGCAAAAATATTAATAATTGGATCAAGAACTAGTCCATATTTATCCATGTCTTCTGGCTTATATAAATGCGATCACGAGCCCCAATTAAAAAGGCCAAAATGAAAGTGCAAGTTTATACAACTCTTTTACACTACATTCTCTACAAACTAACTACATTTTACGTACTGTTTAAGGTGGTCTTATACGTTGAAAACTTTTTTCCTAATTTAATACTTTTTCCTCATTTTTTACTCTAATATTATAGAATGTGGGTAGCTGACACGAAATCACTCACTTATACATTTGTTGTTGCCATAGTAACCAAGATATGACCCCATATGGAGTAAAATATGGTGTTTGCGCCACAAATGATGGGAGCCAAAGTAAACTACGAATGATCTCCAAAACAGCTTTAATGGATACAAAATAGACCTATCTATGTCGTGAACCTAAAAAAATACTCAGCTAAAGGCATAGAGTGTATAAATTTTACTTCTGTTTATAGATGAATGAAAATATGGGCATGTTCAGTTCATTAATAGGGTTGGGCTGTGGCATGTATAACTCACACATAGTATTTTTTAGGTTCACATCAAAGGTTTAATAGTAATGAGTAAATGCTGAAAATGTCACCTTGATTGCATAAATAGTAAACCCAGGAGAGTTTTTAACGTCTCGTGAATTGACAATTTGGGAAAATTAAGTTTAAAATATTCTTAGGTATGTTTTCGACAAACTATCCTAATTTGAAGACTTGAATAGGCATCTGGAAAGTTTAAAATGACCCAGCTGCATATGTTTCTCCTTGCTTTTGCTTATTCTTTCTTACTCTTACGTTTTGAGCTGTTTTGATAAAATCAAGTTTATAGTTTCGAATAGCGTTTTGCAATAATATTGAGTACACATTACTAACCAAAGAAAGGCAAACAGCAGCTAGAATGACCCATTTGATTACGTTTGGCCTTCCTTTTCTTGATTTTCACAAATGAAAAATTGGACATGGAGCTCCCCTATATTTTCATATGCTAACAAAATATACGTTGACTAATTCGGGGTCGAAATCACATACCCAAACATATCCTAAACGGGAGAGGTAGGCATATATATCATGAAAATGCCATGCTAGATTTTTTGAAAAATGTTTAACACATACTATTTCAACGTCTAAGTTTGGTTCCCAGCTGTGACCTCCGCCGTTGCCGTCTTTAAAAAGACACCAATGTTTAACCCTTCGATTCTTTGAAAGGTTATGGCAGATCGACTTTCGTCGGACTTTACATGATGTCCTCAATCAGTCATAGCCTTGAAGTGGAACCGTAATTAATTATACAAAATATATAGCATGAACACAATTTGCTTTCACGCCATTATAACGCCTCTCCCGCCTAAATATAACCGACTTGTACTTAGTGTAATTTGAAATAATTTATAATCACTATATAGCTAGGGAGGGGTAGGTGGGTACTCATTCGGAGAAAAAACTTTTTCGTAAATGCTACAATGCTCGCGATTTTCCAATAACATGTCGTTGCTATGGTGGTTGCAACGGGACAAAATTTCCAACAACCTGCTATTTTCCCCTATTCATCCATTTTCCGCAAAACAAATAGAAAAATTAACACCAGAAAACGGAAAAGGGATCATTAATGATGCCATAATATGGCTAATCGCAAAATAGGATTTTCTTTTAAAATTTTGTATAAGACCACCTTAATAAACGAGCAGGAGTGTTTTATTAGGTTTAAAACCACGAGCGCGCAGCGCGAGTGGTATTAGACCTAATAAAACACGTACTGCTAATAAAAGACGTATTGCGAGTTTATTAAACAGCTTCAAAAACGTCTCATTAGTATTCTTTATATAAAGAATACTAATTAGGATGAGCTTTTATATAAAGAATACTAATGAAGATGAGTTTTATCAGGTATAAAGCCACTTCACGTGACATAATATGGTTGACATGATTTGCCAAAAAGTTTATAATTATGAATTATTAATGAATTTTTGAAGACATTTTTATAAATACTGACCAAAAACATTGCAGGCTCAAGTGGTATCGAAATTACCAATACTTTTTGTAACTGACTGGACATTCGGACTGGCTAAGGCAGCACTCCACTTGCGATAGTAACTTCTAGTAATAGCGACTTTAAGATATGCTAAATTTACGACGCGGACGTGACGAAAAACAGTCGCTATTCTCACAGTTTCAGCTACACGGGTAAAAACTATGGACTCCGGTTGTAAACAAAGTCAGAGACGCGAGAAAAGCAAATTAAAACTGGTTTCCAAACACTAGCGACTGTTTTTTCGTCACGTCCGCGTCGTAGATTAGGCATATCTTAAAGTCCCTAATATGAGACGACACAACGTAAGTGTTATATCGCACTTTATTTCCCATCGAAGTTAGTTTATTCAAAATATTTCATAACTGATTTAAGCGTCTAGACTCCCTAGAGTTATAACTGGTGCTAATTATGATGTCAGGTCGTCGGATTTGCTCCATGCTATGTCGTGGAAGAATCTGAACGACAGACTAAAAATCGATAAATCAGTTTTTATTTATAAAATATTAAACAACCACTCTGCCCCAAATTTAAAAGATAAATTTACTATAAGGGAAACAAATGTTAATTACAATCTCAGAAATGCTAATACCAATCTTTCAGTTCCTAAGCCTAATACTGAATATTTAAAAAAAGTTTAGGGTACAGTGGAGCTGTATTATGGAATAGTTTACCTTTGGAGGCAAAGCTGACAGAGTCTGTAAGCATCTTCAAAAATTTGTTAAATGCAATAACTGAGTCAGACATCGATCATTCTTGATATCTTCATATCTATCTTGAATTTTAAATATACGTGTGCATGTTTTTAGAAGTTATTTAGTTTTTAATCAACTTATTTGAATATTGTTAGATTATTATTGTATATATTATTGTGTGACGCCCTTCATGAAAATCATCTTCGGTGATGAGGGAAGCGTGGATAAATAAAGTTTTTGCTACTACTACTACTTTCGCCGAAATTTTCTTGTTTTGTGGATTCTATTTCGCTGTATTTTGCGATGTCCCGAGAATAAAACTTTTTTGATAAAGGTTTGCAAAATGGCAGTTAAATTCTTAAATTTCTGACGCATACATTGAAAAACAAAATTTTTGTCTTAGCCAATCATGAGATGACTACTTACCAGTTTTCTTGTGGGGATTATTGTGAACGATAAACATATTTATTACATAATTCAATTTGTTTTTTGTCAATATTGTGTCCCTGGTCGAGTTTATTTGCCATCAAAAATATACATTTGAGCACAAACTCCATTTTATAGAATGTTGTAGCAAAGAATTCCTCCTTGTTAATTTCCCGATTGCAACAAGTAATCGTTATCTTGGATATTTGTTCTGCAACTTTTAAGTCTACTATCTTGTTTTTGCCTTTACTCCACAGCAGTACGAGAGACAGTTCAGCGAAATCTGAGTTTTAGTTGTTTTCAAAAAGAGCGGTTGTCAAATAGGAAAGCGCCCGCGGTGGTTTGGTCAGTTAAGACAAAATTCTCACCTGTTGCTAGGGAGATGTCTTGCATGCATCAATGCATATCCTATTTTAAGGGAGTTTCAATGATTTGAGGAAAAGAAAATCGACACAAATTTGCAACCGTCAACAACACACTAATGTGCGTGATACAGTCTTTTGACTCTCATAAATGTTTGCCAAATTAATTTTTAATTGTCGTTTTAGAAACTTTCCATAAGTATGATGGATTTATATATCCAAAACCAAGTACAATGGACAGACTTTTCTCATCTGGATCTCCAACGGATGACAGAAGAGCATTCTTTCGAAAATATTTCCCGAAGTGGAGCGGATTCTACGTAGATGCTTTTGATTACAAAATTCAACCGGTGGAAGCACTAGAAAAGCTTGAATGTTTGGTTCAAGGCACTTCCGCTGTTTGGACATCTACCTCTGGGTATCTTAAATGTCATACTGTCGATTCTCACAAACTTAAACTCGGAGAGGTAGGTGCAACAAGTAATTAACAAATCTACAAATTTGGGAATGGAATATTATATATTGTTACAATTGACCAAAATCATCCGGACATTTTTACACATTTAAACGTCTTTTGGTGTTGCTTTCCGTGAAAACTCTCCTTTCCCCTAAACCGATGGTGCATTCTATTTCTGCTCAAATACCAAGTGTTCATCATATTAAGAGCGGAAAAGGATGTGCGCGTGTAAAGATACAAGTTCTACATATTTGAACAATTTTATGCAAAATTGCACGGTGTCCTAATAGTGACAGATTTTGCCCAGATTCTAGGACAAAAGTAAAATCATTTTTAGTGCAAAGTTTCACATTGCAACTATTGTGATTACAGGGCAAAAATTCACATAAGTGACTCAGATATAAATAGATAGATGGATGTATAGTGTAAACAATCCGGGGGGAGCTTGCCTGTCTGCTATACCAAACTAAAGAAGTATGACCTCTTTGTACCATTTGTAGCAAACATTGATATATCCATACAGAGTTGAGCAGTCTTTATAAATTTACGCCAGGGAGCATGCACGTCAATATACATTTTTACAAACTACAGACAACTCAGCTATAAGCACTATAATGTTTTATTAATGTGGTTATTTTGCGTTTACATTCAATCTCGTTCTCTAGTGTCTATGTCCTTACTGTCCTTGCTCGTTTTCTCAAACCACATCCCTTACTATATTAACTATATTAACTCATTAGCATAATGTCAACACTACAAGCACCTTCGAATTCTATTTCACATAACCTAATAAAGAACCCCAATGCGAGCTCCCCCCGAGCATGCGTAGTTTGTTATATCGATTATAAATCTCTGACACCTCTGTTCAAGCGAATGCAATAGAAATTGGTAATATGAAATAATGTTAATGATGTAATATATCATACACGAGAAGGAGTTTATTATAGTGATTTGAAACACCGAAAAGTGTGTTGAAAAACAAGGCGCTAGCCGAGTTTTTTAACATACTTTGAGGTGTTTTTAAATCACTATAATAAACGACTTCGAGTGTATGATATAGCTTCTCAAACAAACCAGTATTTAAAGAGAAATTCAACGCGAAAGTTGCGTTAATTTATGGGTGTTTATTACCGTGGTATCAAGACAACGATACGGTGGTGATTTCCTTTGTGTTTTGCTCATGAATTATTAATGAGTTTGAGAAGTAATATTATTCTCCAGAATTAAGGATTTAAGCAAAACAATAGTCAGTACGCCTAAATTAAAATTTATTTGATGTATTCTACTGTTTAAAAATGCTCAACTGCCGTCTTTTAATAGTCGCGAATCGAATCCGCAATTCCGTGCTACTTTATCCTTTATTTTCTCTATACTATACTATAGAATGTTTGAATGTATAGATTATAGTCAATTTAAATACATATTGTAGCGACAGGCGTTGTAATAACAATAATATATAATTTGATATGTCTAGTGACTATAGATACATAATCACAACACTAGAAATGCATCACACCTTCATAAGTGTTATAAGAGAACAAATTATGCAAAACACTCACTAGCAAATAAGGGAGTTGAAATTTGGAATGGTCTTGCAAGACTTGAAAAAAATTGAATCGCAATACATCTTTAAACGAGAAACGAGAAATGAAAAATACTTCCTTCATATTCCATCTAATACTGAAAAATGACGAGGACTATAAAAATATGGCACAAATAATACTATCCTCAAGCTTGTACGTATGAATATATAACTTATAATATTGTATACTGTATAATAAATGTATAAGTACAAAATTGTAATCATATATTCTAGGGGCCTAAACAAAAAGCCAAGTGGTTTCTAGTAGGCTCCTAGCCCTATTCTTGTTCAATATTTTTTAAATTTTTAAAATAATTTTTGTAATTAAATGTAATTGGGCGAAATTCAATAAATAAACTAGTCTATCCTGCATTAACTCGTAACTATTGCCAGTGCTGTAGAACTAAATTCATAACTAGGAGGGCTCTCTAGACGAGTATGTTACCAAGGGTGAAAACATTCCGGTATGGGTGATGTGATAAGTAACTGCCCAATCCCATGATAACATTTTTATACTATATATTAATGCCTGAAATAGTCGTAAGTGGTGCTTGGAGAATGAAAACGATGGGAAAATTATATATTTTCAAGCATTCTTGCAAGAAAAGAAAGGGGGCTCAGCCCCCCCCCCCCCCATAGCTAGAGGAAGGGGGGCTCCGCCCCCAAGAGCCCCGCTCTTCTACACCACTGACTATTGCCATGGCAATTATGAAAATACAAATTTTTGTGAAAATTAGTCTGAACTGGAAGTATATAATATTTTCTGATATAAAAATTTGCGTGCAGTATGGCAATGAAGCTATATAAAGTAAACAAATATCATTGCTATTTATAGAAAGTGAAGAATCATAGCTCAGCAATAACGCAATGCAGTCTGGAAACTTTGCACTATCCTTGGGATCTCTGAGTTGAATTTTAAAAAGTCGTTGTTTTTTGACAGATTTCAACCATAAAACGCCATAGTAATAGTCATTAGAAGTCGATGCAATAGTCTGCCGTGTCATCCTTTCACTTGCAAGCATGCATGCTTTCAATAATTATAGATATTATCTCCCCATTGTTACTGGAACTGCGGATAGTGAGGGTGCCAGATGATTTGGGCCTGATTTCATGCAGTTATGCCATGATTTAGATGTAAACCGCAATTGATCTCCTCGCTTCGCTCGGTAGACGTCAAAGCCATTGGACATCGGTTTTCCATTGGCGATCAATTGCGCGTTCACCGACAAATCATGGCATTACCGTTTTGTCCCATAAAAAAACTTTTAACATAATTTATGTAAAATCGAACGTCTATTAAAATACCAAAAAACAAAGTTAAATACCGAATTCAATAGAAACATCGGTAAATGGTTTAGCCTGTAAAGCTAAGTTAAACTTAAGATTTTGTTGGCATCTCACTCGATTGAATAATAATTGGAAGGGTTTTGTAGATGGAAAATTATTGAGTGTAAATTATATACATTTATTAGACCTAACCAGGAACAGCTGCGAAAAATGCAACTATAGGTCCCTGGCAGGAATCGAATCTGCGGCCCTGCGATTCCGGTGCAGCGCTCTAACCAACTGAGCTACAGAGTCCAGTTATCGAGCTTGTGGTTAGAGCTCAACAACTGGACTCTGTAAGTCTAATAAATGTATACAATTTACACTCAATAATTTTCCATCTGCAAAACCCTTCAATTATTATTCAATCGAGTGAGATGCCAACAAAATCTTGATATTTACCCACAACTTACCATGGCAGTACCCTAGTATATATACATTAACTTGTGGTTGGAGCTCGACAACTGGACTCTGTAACTCAGTTGGTTAGAGCGCTGCACCGGAATCGCAGGGCCGCAGGTTCGATTCCTGCCAGGGACCTATAGTTGCATTTTTCGCAGCTGATCCTGGTTATGTCTAATAAATGTATATAATTTATACTCAATAATTTTCCATCTACAAAACCCTTCAATTATTATTCAATCGAGTGAGATGCCAACAAAATCTTGATATTTACCCACAACTTAACATGGCAGTACCCTAGTATATATACATTAACTTGTGGTTAGAGCTCGACAACTGGACTCTGTAACTCAGTTGGTTAGAGCGCTGCACCGGAATTGCAGGCCCACAGGTTCGATTTCTGCCAGGGACCTAGTTGCATTTTTCGCAGCTGTTCCTGGTTAGGTCTAATAAATGTATATAATTTACGCTCAATAATTTTCCATCTACAAAACCCTTCAATTATTATTCAATCGAGTGAGATGCCAATAAAATCTTGATATTTACCCACAACCTAACATGGCAGTACCCTAGTATATATACATGAACTTGTGGTTAGAGCTCGACAACTGGACTCTGTAGCTCAGTTGGTTAGAGCACTGCACCGGAATCGCAGGGCCGCAGGTTCGATTCCTGCCAGGGACCTATAGTTCCCTGTTCCTGGTTAGGTCTAATAAATGTATATAATTTACACTCAAATATTTTCCATCTACAAAACCCTTCAATTAAGTTAAACTTACTTTCAACTTCCGTGGACATAATTTTCGAGCAATCAAAATACTTTGAAATGTTTTCAGAGGTGGACACCCAATTTGGGGGTGAAAAGCAGCATTTTCGACCAATCAAAATGCTGCAAAATGTTTTCAGAGGTGAAAAGCAAACTCAGGAGGTGGAAAGCAATGCATGGCAGCGGCTAGGCGACCAATCAGAACAGTATACGGAACACATTTATGGGACGATATTAGATATAAGATGAAAATTAAAATGTGTTTCCTGCTTGCAGATTTTTGAGGAGATTTTGATGCAGAAAGTCAAGAAAAACTTGGAAGTTTTGGAAAGTGAGACAAAAGATGCGAAAGCTAAAGTTCATGCGGTGGTGTCATCAGTAATAATTGCTTACGTGTTTACCAAGTATCATGTCTATTTGAAATCCGAGCAATATGAGATTTTATTGAAATGTCTAAGGCTACCTCAAGATAAGGAAGTATGTTCCGAATTTATGAAGAATATTAATGAGTTTGACAACAACATTTTAAGGTAAGTTTATATTTCTCTTTTAAGGATTTCAAATATTTGCAACATTAACTAAATAACATTGCTAGAGCACAAACAGCAACAACAATGTAAAAACATTAAAGAATCTGTTATAAAATTCTAAAATTTGGCAATGTATGATTTGTTTTTCATACGCAATTTGCTGGAAAACTTTTAAAATTATTCATCAGGAAATGAGGCAATTACTTAAACATGATCAAGAATACTTTGATTTGGCGAGCCTCCTTTGGAAACCTCCAAATGGGACTGGATGGAATTTCCAGGCATCTGAACTAGATTTAGCCTTCGGCTTCGCCTGATACAGGAACACGGCTTTGACTTAAAATATGATATAGATATTAGTAGTAATATAGGGGCCGTTCGACCCTTATTTGAGGAGGCGCATCGGGGGCCGCATCATTAGCATAAAATGAGGTGAGCACATTTATTATGCAATTTGGTCCTACTCCTCTGAGGTGTATGCAATGACGTCACAAAACAAGACCAGATAAGGTTAGGCGAATTATGCTGAGTTCAGCATATTTTGTGGTTACGTCGCATAATAACAAGCAGATTTGGTTTGTTTGGGCATGGTAAAATTTTCGATTTATGAACTCCTTATTAGTAATAAATATATTCTCGTATCTAGCAGGCTGTTATTGCCTAATGCGAAGTAATAACAAACGACCAATATAGCGAGTTCGACGCTTACATTAGAAACATATACATAATTCTTACAGGGATTTAAACCTTACAAAGTTTCAAGCGTTTATATACAGGGTGTATCATAAAAAAGTGAACCCTTTGAAATTAAATACAATAGGGTACAATAGATTCTTTGAAAGAAAATGCAAATATAAGTTCAATTTCAAAAGGTTCACTATTGTATTAAATTTCAAAGAGTTCACTTTTTTATGATACACCCTGTATATAGTAAAGTGAATACAAAATGTGAAAAGCATAGTTTTCATACAAACATTGTATATTGTTTTTTTGGCGATAGAAACACACACGCTATGTGTTGTTAGGTTATTACGTCATTGCGGGTAATTAAGAGTAATTACGGGTAATTAAGAAGATTATCTAGCTAGAAAATTTACATGAAAGAGAATATTTAATCGATCTTAATGGATAGAATGGGGTAATGTTGTACCGTTTACATAGTTGGTGGATAAAACGGGAGAATAATGGATAAAAATGGAATATGTTCCATGCAATCGTTAATAACTATGCGAAGTCCAAGACTATAGTATTAACAACCCAAAACTCTAGTCATATAGTTACTTGTAATAGGGGGAGAATATATATGCAGGAGTTTATTAAGTGCTATCCAATTTGTATTCCAGTGCTTATAGATATCTTATTGCGCAGGTGTTAGAACTCAAAATTCTAGCATAAGCACAACTTGCGGGGCATGAATCAATACACACAATAATTCAATTTTAAGACACGTTTATTTCTTTAGGCTCGTGGTGAGCCACTTCTAAGTTACGTGGTGAGCCACTTCTTGGACAGTTTTTCTGGGTTGCTAGCGCACTTTCGTTTCTTTGTTTTGCATTTTACTATTTTAGTAGAAGATTTTAGTATATTTTCTTTTTGTGGTCTATTCCTAACAGATTTTCCACATTGCGCTCTTGCAAAATTATTAAAGTTTGTTGCCATTTCCTCTTGTCGCTTTATTAGTCTGTCCAGAATTTTTTCCACACGTAATTCTTTATCGTTTGCGATTGCTTCTTGTAAGGGTACACAAATCCCAATTTTACTTATTTTAACCATATACCCCTTTCTTCGGTAGCCATACCGTGGGCATGATCGAAATGATTGGCCAGTCTTGCAAGATTAGTGCTGCCACAGCCGAACACAGGACAGTTCCTTCTTGTACGACCCATAGTGATCTAGCTCTTTACTCGATCAATGTTTCTGTGTATTTGAAGTTATTTTAAAAGTAAGAATGATATTATATGGCGCGATTTGACCCTATCAGGACCGATTTGACTCGATTAGGCCCGATGGCCCGATTTATGGTTAGGCACATGGTTGCCCAGTCATGCTGTGTCCCGAGATCATCGTGTGCGTCGATTCGGCATGGGAAAATTGCCTTGCTAAAAGTTCGGGAGATAATGTTACGAGAAAAAAGTTATATTAACACAGAATTATATTTTGGAAAAGAAATTTATTTATATACAGTTTTGGTAGTTCATTTAAACATGCACAAGACAAGCACAAACAAACAACTATTAAGAGTAATTGTCATTATTTTCGTGTGCATCTGGATAACGCTGGTCTCTGAAAAGTCTTTTCAAAATAAATTTTCTCTTATCAATAGCAGCCTCTAACGCTCTTTCTGGGTCAAAATTATCATCGCTCACAAATGCATCCCTCGTTTCCATCATCGTTTTGTGTATTGGGTCTCTCTTAAGTTGTTAGACGTTCCAAATAAATAGTCTGCAAGTCTTCACGAAGCTTCGGTAGGATAACTCTTGGAAAGACTAAATAAACTTTACTGGCAACAAACTTTCATAATTTTGCAAATTGCAAGAGCGCAATGTGGAAAATCTGTTAGAAATAGACCACAAAAAGAAAATATACTAAAATCCTCTACTAAAATTGTAAAATCCAAAACAAAGAAACGAAAGTGGGCTAGCAACCCAGAAGAACTGTCCAAGAAGTGGCTCACCACGTAACTTGTAAAGACAAAAAAGAGAGCTTAAAGAAATAAATGTGTCTTAAAATTAAATTATTGTTTACCATGCCCAAACAGAGACATATTTCTGCTTGTTATTATGTGACGTAACCACAAAATATGCTGGACTCAGCAAAACTTGTCTGGTCTTGTTCTGTGACATCATTGCATACACCTCAAAGGAGTAGGACCAAGTTGCATAATTAATGTGCTCCCCTCATTTTATGTTAATGATGATGCGCCTCTTCATGCGCCCCCTCAAAAAAAGGTGACTTCCTATTAGTTTTACTATCCCGAAATGACGTCACAAGGATTAGGGTTAGTCTTAGTTGAAAACGTTAAAATGAAAATTGACCCCTATTTAAGAAAATTAAAATAGAATTATGCCAAGCAATTGATTTTATACGCTAATTTTATTCGTTCGTGTTTCTTACACACAGTTCCTTCAACAAAGAAATTGTTCAGTTTTACCAAGAACAATCATCGAAGAAGTCTCTTGTTGTTAATTGGCTGCCTGCTTTGCCTTTATTGCATTTTCTTCAACAAGAATCCAAGCCATTTGAGGATGTGATTTGCCAGAAACCCGTTGATGTCGGAAATTGGAAATGGTGGGGATTAAAAGAGTTTCCGTACAGAAAAATTCGAGAGAATATTACTGCAAGGTAATTTGCTTTATCTTTTTTGTGTTATATTCGGTTATACATTCACAAGCAGCTTATGCTACTTAATAAAGGCAGAGTTAAATGTTTTCTTATAAGGTGGCCCAATACCCTTTCGTCACAGGGAACTGATCTCTAAGCTCGTGCGTGTAAAAATCACGCAAAACTAACTACAGTTTTCAAAGCCAAAAATGAACTGCAAGTCAAGTTTATTTCGATATTTTAATTTGTTTCTAGGTTTCATTTTCCTAAAAAACAAGTTTCTACTAAGTTAACGTTTAAATTTAATTGTCAGTCATTATTTAAGACAAAGTTCTAGCTCCAAAATCTACCAAGTTAAACGGCGAATAATTTTTGACTTGTCATATCATGGACTGTCTCCATATCTTGGATCTTCAGATTTGTTTTTGCATGTAGAAGAGTAAGCTTAGTCGGTAACAAAATACTTTAGTGAAACACCATTTCTCGCTATCATTAAACAACGTTTCATGGCGACAACAACATAAAAACAATTTAGACAAGGAAATCACGAAAGCCGGAGTCGAAAACTGCATTTAGATAGATAGATGTTTTTAATTGGTAAAACTTGCAGCCATAAGCTGAATTATGCTTACATTACATAAGGTCCAATCACTATAGCTATATTACACCAATTTTACAAATTACTTGAAACTACCCAAAGTTTGGTGAACAACAGATAAGAGGCTACTCTAGAAGACCATATTAAGATGATCAGTTCTAATATTTAGTGTTATTTATACTAATATATTTACATTGGTTAAAATTTTAGTGAACTGGCAATAAAAAAACTATTTTTAAAACGGTCTGTTCGGAAGTTAACGTTAAACTTATGTTTGGTCCTAAGGTCTGTGACACACGTGTTTCGGGGTGGGAGAAATTTATGAAGTTTATGATTTTCGTCCATCATAATGTCCAGGAAAAGTTTATTGGTTATCTTCTCTCTTCTGGTACCAAGATGTTGAAGACCAGTGAGTGTCAGCGCGTCAGTATATGGGGACCAGGGGTGGATTATTCTCAACGCCCTCTTCTGAATCATTTCCAGATCGTTGGATAGGTAGTTAGACAGGCTGTTATGAAAAACAGGACATGCGTATTCCAACATTGGCCTAATACATGTGCTGTAAAATAGAACTAATTCATCAATCCCAACCTTGGCTCGTTTAAGTTGTGTCAGAAAGTACAATCGCTTTCTTGCTTTCGCACTAATTTGGTAAATGTGATCATTCCATTTCAAATTGCTGGAAACGGTTAGTCCAAGAATTTTTGCACAAGGAACTACGTCCAAAGGGATATCGCTCACAATAACTGGATCAAAAACAGCACTTGGTTTACCAAAGCCAATACGTAATTCTCTGCATTTCTTCTCGTTCAGCTGAAATTTTGATTCAGAAATTTGGGTTGATAGATCATTAACTGAGGTCTGGATTCTGCTCTCGCTGTATTTGCTGAATAATTCGTCTACGGTGGTGTCGTCTACGAACTTCCACATGTCACCACTAGAGGTTGTTAATTCGTTGATCATTATTAAATACTGCCATGGGCCCAATTTCGTGCCCTGTGGAACTCCGGCGGGAATTTCAGCCCAATCCGAATAATCCTCTTGATTTAGCTTTACTCTTTGTTTTCTACATGTGAGAAAATCTATAATCCAGTTAATAACCCAGTGCGGTAGGTTATATGTATGGAGTTTAGCAACCAATAAGCCATGATCTATTAAGTCAAAAGCCTTTTTAAAGTCAAATAGGATGACTCTAACCGTTGCACCGTTTCCATCCGTAGAACCATTCCAGGAGTGTAACATGCTTAAAAGGGCGTAAGTCGGACTTGATTTTGGGATAGTACCAAATTGGTTAGGGTCAATTCTTTGGAGTACGGCAGGTTTAACGAAATTTTCTACAATAAAATCCTCTGCTATTTTGGATATGATGGGTGTTAAGGATATTGGTCGTAGATGTTTATTTACCTCCCGAACGGGTTTTGTTTCAGGATTGGAATAATATCCGCATGTTTACATATTGAAGGGAGACGCGCTTCCTTATAGGATAAGTTCAATATTTCTGAAACAGGCGAGGCCAAAATATCGGCATTTTCCTTTAATATCCAAGCTGGAATGCTGTCTGGGCCGCTAGCTTTGTTTGGATTTAAGCTTGCAAGGTGTTTAAAGACAGAAAACTCGGACGTACAGAATAATTGGTTGGTTAGTTGGGGATTCTCAAAAGTGTCTCGGTTGGTAATGCTGGATGGCAATGGATCAAAAACTTTCATTGGCTCAAGAAAAGTTTGATTTATTAGGTTGGCAAGGTCATACGGAGTGGTAGGTATTTGGCCAGTCCCACTTTCTAGGTTTTGCAGTAGAGACATCGAATCTTCGCGGTAGGTGACCTGTGAAGCCAAACCACCCAGTTTTTTAACTTCTTTCCACCAAATAGAGGGCGAGCATTCTTTTAAGTGTTCAACTCTAGACTTGTAAAACTTCGATCGACACGATTTTCGCTCACGGTTTACTCGATTTCTTAGAGTTTTGAATAAACTTATGTTTCCCTGAGCTAGGGCCTTTTGGCGACGGTAAATTGCTTGTTTTAAGGATCGAGACATCCAAGGCGGTTCGTTACAATATCTTGTTTTAGTCGTGATGGGAAGTAACGAATCTAATCCAAAGTTAATTATTGACCCTAACATCTGTATTTTTCCATCACAGGTATTCTCCGTAGCGATCAAAGATTTGACATCGACTTCTTTTAAAAACGTACTCATCGCAAGACGTTTAGATGGTCTCAGGTCCCTCGATTTCACACGTAATTTTGGTTTTTGAATTTGTAGTCTTTCTAAAGGTTGGACTTCTACTGTGTCATGATCAGAGAGGCCAAATGCCGGTCGTTTGATTGGATCTTTATAAAAATCCTTCATATTGGTAAAAATTAAATCTAGCCGATTCGGACCCCGTGTTGGAAATTTTACGATCTGACGGAGATTAAAACCATTAGTTATTCGAGAGGTGATTAGTCTATTAAAATCACCAAGTAGAATTATTCCGCTATTAGGAAATTTGGCTTCAATTGTTGTTAATGACTCATATAGATAATTGATTACTTCCTGATCGTTTCCACTGGGAGGATGGTACAAATTGCACAATATAATACAGGGAATTCCCCTAGGAAGGCGTGAAGGTCTTAGTTTTACCCAAAGAGCTTCAATGCCTATGTTCATCATGTCATGTAAGACTTCGTATCTTATTGAATTTCTTATATAGACACACACACCACCATGTTGGCCATTGGGTCTATCGCGGCGTTCAATGTTATATCCAGAGATAGAAACAATGTTATCATGGATATGGTTTTGTAACCATGATTCTGTGATGCAAATGAGGTCTATATTACTAAGGGTAATTATTCGCGCAGCTCGTCTATCTTGGGGGCGAGGGACATGACATTTGATAACATAATTGAAGGTACGAATAAGGTTGGGGATCCTGCCCCGCACGATGGTTTCGTTCTTGATACTATAATACAGTTTGAGGCATTATGCTTTAAAATACAATTACGTCCAAAAGTTTTAGTAAATGGTAAGGATTTGCGTGCAGTAATTCTTGTAGGGATAGTCATGGTCGTCACAACGTCTCCTACGGTAGGTATTGGGTTAGGTGTACATAGATGTCCGGCGATGGTCACTACCCTATTGTTTGGCGGACATATCTTAGGTATCTTTTCCATTCGTTTATGGTATGTTTCAATCTCGGGTCGGTTTCGTTCACAGTACGTTTTGTTCTCGCTTGGGGGCTGACTCGGAGACGCGTAGGAGATTTCCATTCGTTTATAGTGGGTTTCGATCTCGGGCGGGTTTCGTTCACAATACGTTTTCTTCTCACTGGGGGATGGACTCGGGTAGGATGGAATGCTTTGGCTCTGTGACGGGTGGGATGGGACAGGGTGCCTTGCCAAAAAGGGGGTTGTAACATATTATGTTGATCTTTCTGTTCTGTATTGTTGTTCGACTTTGGAAATTCGATGAGGGGCAGATTTAACTTAGATGCAAGTGTTGGGGATATGGGATTCGGTTTTATTGCATGACAAGAAACGTGGTCGGCTATTGTTAATGATGGAATCTGTCGTTGCTCGAGGCAGTTAGATAGAATGTCATTTGCATATGTTGTGAATTCTGTTTGTTGAGCATTGCTATTACAGTTTGGTTCCACTTGATCAATACACTGAGGGCCAATTAAATTTGTTTGTTGCAGGCTATTTTGATCATGGCGTTGGTTGTTACTAACAATTAATTGGTCGCATGGTTTATAAATTTCTTTGGAACTTTCTTTATTTATTTCAACAATTGAGATTTCATGTATGCTTGAGTTGTTGTTGATGCTAGGTGAAGTGAATTCATAATTCTCTTTTCCGTCATTATCTTTATTATCATTTGTTGAATTCAACAGCTCATTGTTATTACTTTTCATTACTAATGAGCCGCTTCATTGATCATCGAAACAAGCCCCCGTGGTCCCAGCCGGCCGCTTGTCTATATTGACTTGCCGGGGCGACGATTTTACTTCGTTAGGGCACTCAGATACAGCCTTCGTTTCGCAAATATTTATCAAGAAATCCTTGAGCGGATATCCTTCCTTACCCTGGAATAAAAGCGTTTTCTGCTTACCGTAATACCAAGTCATTGTCAGATCGGAATTGCTGCTCTTAAATTTCTTTGAGTTGCCACCCGGTGAAGACCATTTGCCGTTTAATCCAACAATGTTTTTTAAAAATTTCTGCAATTCGTCAAAGTTATTGTTCCATTTTAGACGCTTACCGTCGAAGGCAAGATTACAATCATCATTGTAAGGTCGAAAGGCACCAGAATTTAAGTTTTTAACACTAAATTTGGAGTATTCCACAGAGCTAGGACTGTCGTGATCGACCGACATTCTAGCGTCGACCGACGTAAAAGCGATGGTTTGAGATAGTTCTTTCCGTTTTCTTGGAGTTTCCCATTATTTGTTAGTGTGTAAATCGTAAAAATTTTTGCATTTCTAGCCACTGCACGTACAAAACACAAAAGCTATAAGCCTATATTAAAACAAGTAAACAACGTTTATCGATTGCGTGAAATGTGCGTGTTTATCTGGAACTGCGCCTGCGAAATTTTGTACCCGCATGTCAAATCATTGATCTAGCGGAGGAAGAAAACAGCTGGCCGAGCGAGAAATTGCCATAAATAACATAAATTATTTTTTATCTATGAAAATAAAGCAATCTGATTGGCTGGCGAGCGTTTCAGAGCGGTCCGGATTTTTGCATCCGGCCCGCTCTGAAACTCATCCGGCCCGCTCTGGATTACGCGACAAAACACAGGAGTGAAACAATTTTTAGATTAAAAAATCTACCCAAAAAGTTCAAAAAGCTAGCCTAACGATAGTTAGAGTACAAAAATGAATTGCATCAACTCCAAAGGCTTCATACTAAGCACGATGAGTCGAGAAAACTAATACATTTGTTTTAAATGCTCGTGTATTAAAACTACTACATTTGTTTTATTGCTCATGTATTTCAGTATTTGGCCACATTAAAGTTAAAAAAATACAGTTTAAACAGATATCATAGAAGAAAAAACTTTTCTCCATACATAAAACTTAAAAATATGGACCAACTGTAGTGAAAACATGATTTTTCTGCCCATTTGTTAAAGTACTTTTCGTATACATATTGCAAACAAAAAAAATTAAAGCCGTGGCCCTTGGCAAACAAAGTTGAGGCTATATGTTTTTATCGTGAAATGACCAGAAAAGAATTACAGCATACCTTGTTCATTGTCCAGTTTTAGTAGAAAGCGTTGATCGAAGTCAAAACACATGCATTCACTGCATGATTCACTTTATGAGTTTTTTATGGCCAAAGCAAGTAAACACGAAGATATCCTTGTCGAAGAGACACGGAATACCGGAAAACCAGGCCAAAACCTTTCATTCCTATGCTTTTCACTGCCATATTTAAAAATATCGTGTACATTTTTACAGAAACTATGGTTTTTTGTGAGTTTCTTGCCAGTTTTCTTGAGTTTTCGTCTTCGTGTTTTCTTTTAACGTTCAAGTTTTGTCAGCCTCGCTTTGAATTCACAATTGCACTGATCTCAAATTATTTCGCTACACTGGAATTTTCAATTTTAATAAATTCTTAAATTTTACCTATGATAAAAAATAAACACGTTATTTACCGGCAGCTTCGGTCCGGATGAGAAAAACTGTGCCCTCGGTCTTGAAAACGTCCCTCGCCCTCCGGGCTCGGGCCGTTTTCAAGACCTCGGGCACAGTTTTTCTCATCCGGACCTCGCAACCGGTAAATAACATATATATATCTCCTAAACGAGTTCGGTAAGGCACCCTGAAAATTTGTAAATAGATATGCACTTGTAGCGTTCGCAAAGAAAAAAATCAAAAAATCTGTAGACTGAAAATTTCAAGAAAGCTGAAATTTAATTCCAAAGATTTGGATCTGCAAAATTATTCGTACTAAAGTTAATGATCGTTTGGCGATGTCATGGGACTGCCCGCAGGCTACTTTTATACGACAAGAGTAGAACTTTGAGGTTTGGCACTTTTACATGCGTTTGCCTGCATAGAAACAGAACTGCATGTATTTGATTCGCCATGACACTTTTTTCATGTAAACAATAAGCTATAACCTATAATGGAATAGTTTCAAAACTTGAATGAGGGATTATTGAAGTAAAGGGTTTATGTTATGACGTAGCAAACGAGGAACTTTGTTGTAACTGTAAAACAACCAACTACTGTCCGCATAACACCATATTTTGAACATGGGTTGTTAAAAATACTGTTTTGTCATCAATGAATGTTTGTGTATTAAGCGACGCCTCTCCTGATGTTATACATAATGCAATCATAAAATTCGGTATTGTTATGGCAACAAATATTTTATCATTTCACTAGCGACATCATGTGCAATCTATGCTGAAAATAGTCCATTTTGGGTAATATAGGCGCTTCAATGTAGCAATTTCACGAAATATTTTGGTATCGGATTGTGAGCATCTGCAGAGGTCATCTCGGATATTAAAACCCCGCGTAACTGTGGAATAAGGTATGCATATTAGTATAGGTAATCATGCGATGGCGAGTACAATTAGGGATTAATAGTACGAGTGATGTTTGGAAATTTTGCCAAAATTGGACGAGCCGCCGGGGCGAGTCCAATTTGGCAACATTTTCAAACATCACGAGTACTATTAATCCCTAATTGTACGAGCAACATCGCATGATTACTTGTTTATTATTAGCATGACAAAATTTCCGCCATTTTTTTTGTTTTGGGAAAATCATTAATTGTACTGCAGTACAATTAATGAAATAATTGTACTCCTCTCAACCAATCAGCATCCAGTAATTTTGTCATGCTAATAATAATAAGGATTATAAGGTACGAATGCGACTGCATAAGAACTTAAGCAAGTGTTTGCCGACCAAGACACTTGAAGCCTTTCCTTTGGTGTGTAAATTATTTAGACCTTATTGAAAATTTCTAGCCGAGATGGCTGCCTTTTAATTAGCTCCGTATTCTTTTTTAACCTTTACCGGTTAAGTAGCTTCTTAATACGTTGCATAACGTTTAAGGATGCTGACTTATTCAAGAAGTTTGTTATTTGGCATTCGAAACCATTGGAAATTCGAAACGCTTTGTCACCTTGACACGCTGAACAAATCTTACAATGAACTTTCGCCTGAAGTTTGGAATCGCCTCAAATCAATCGACATCTTAAAACCTTTCAGAGGAAAACGCAGTGGTCGATTAAAAGAACATTGTAATGCTGGTAAACAAGCACAGGAAAGGCCCCTGAGAAAGAGATACGATATAGCTGTAATTGAAACAACATCCAGGCGAACAAGGTCGCCATTATTATGGCCTGAAACAACAACAAGACCTCACGTTCTCATTGAAATACAAATGGCTCCAAATACTACAATCGCAACGACAGACGGAAACAGTTCATTGGGACTTTCATTTCCAAACTCAAAAGTCTTTAAAAATGTCTCATTGGAGTATCATCAAACTGAAAATAATGCTGGCGACGATTTGCACGAAACTCCGTCAAGCGAAGCCATTTTATTAAATATTCAAAATAACACCAAAGAACAAATTCAACCAATACAAAGAACTTTTTATACTCCAAGTTTGATGGTCACAAACGTTATGTCTCTCGTACCAAAGATCGACGAGGTGCAAGAGTTTGTTCTCCGCAATAACATCAATCTTGCTTTTATTACGGAAACTTGGTTGAAAGAATCGGTTACAGATTCAAAAGTTAGTATTCCTGGCTACGAAATTAAACGCAGAGACAGAGTTGTGAACAACCATGGAGGCGTGTGTCTCTACATCAAGGATGACATCAAATGCAAATCTCTTGAAGACCTGACTTGTTGTCAGGATCACGAAGTCTTGTGGCTACCGTCTTCCGAGGCGTGTCTCGTGCCTTGTTGTAACCGTAGTGTACCACCCTCCAGGCAACGACGAGGCACACATCCGAGATCATCTGTTTGATTCCCTTACCAAAGCGGAGTCGACATACCCGAACTGCGGCATCATCGTTGCTGGTGATTTCAATCGCTTGGATGTAAAATTTCTTCAAAAACACTTTCGTCTTAGTCAACTTATTAAATGCCCAACTCGCAATTATACTCGATTTGGTACTTACTAACATGGGCGAATATTACACCAAACCACAGTCCTTTCCACCTTTTGGAGAATCCAACAAATGAAAGAAAATCCCAAACGGTGGTGGAACGAAGTGAAACGGCTCAGTGGAATGTCATCACACAATGGCAACCTGGTCGACCAGATTAATCCTTATCTTTAGTTGGAATCCTTATCTTTACTGGAGAAAGCAAACGTAATAAACGCAGCGTTGTTGGAGCCGTTGGAAGAGTATCGCCTACCAGCTCCGCTTTCCCCCTTGCCCTTAGAGGAATCAACTGAGTTCCTGCAGGTTAGTGAGGCCAGAGTTCTGAAGCTGCTGAAGAAACTCAACCCCGCTAAAGCATCTGGTCCGGACAATATATCAAACCGGTTCCTAAAGGAACAAGACGCTCTATTGAGCGTTAAGTTGCTAGGGCTTTTTAAATAGAGTCCTCAGTAAATTTGAACATGAGGGAAATTCAATTATGTTGTGCAACTGTTTTACGCTCTTTTTAACGGTATAAAGCATTATAGAAGTACAAGCCTAGAAAAACCAACAATTCAGAGATATATTCAACTACAATTGTGCATGCTACATCTTGTTAGACTATAGAATTACACCGCCGCTTTAGAGTTCTATATTCAAAATCAATTTGCGCAAAATCTATTCATACGATTGCATCGAAATTCGACTATGTTGTGGAAAATCTTACGCTCTTTGTAACGGTAGTGCAGACCTAGAAAAGCCGACAATTTAGAGATATATTCAACCAACGACAAAAAAAGCGAGCCGAAACCTATAGTTGCTGCGACCCCGAGCAACTAATATGCCGAACTTGTAGCACTTCCCATCACGCAAATTCTTAATGCTTCTTACCGTGAGCAGCGCCTGCCAAGCGACTGGAAAATGGCCGATGTGTCCCCTTTGCCTAAAACGAAGTCCATCCAAGATCTGAAGAAGGACTTGAGACCTATTTCCCTTACGCCATGCATTTCCAAGTTAGCTGAGGACTTTGTCGTCGCGGACATTGTCGAACCGGCTGCCCTCAAGGTGATTACCCCTAATCAATATGGTGCGGTTCCCAAGTCGTCGACCACCCAAGCATTAATTAGTATGTTACATCACTGGACCCTGAGGAACTGACGGAAATGGTAGTACTGTAAGAACAATGGTAGTACTTATTTGATTATCGGAAAGCTTTTGATCTTATAGATCATAGCATCTTGATCACGAAACTATGTCAAATTGATCTGCCTCGTAGTATAATCAATTGGATTATTGACTTCCTTAGTGATAGGTACCAGCGAATAAAACTCGCAGATGGCTGTTTCTCGGAGTGGGGCTCGGTCCCTTCTGGTGTTCCTCAGGTAGTATCGAAAGGTAGTGTTAGTAGAGCACAAGAAATTGCTAACCAAGTGTCGCAGTGGTCCTTAGAAAATAGAGTTCAACTAAACTCAGATAAATGCAAAGAGCTCAGAATTTCATTTGCCAAAAGTACGCAAGTCTTTGAGCCAATAGTTGTCAACGACAAAGAGTTAGAAGTGGTTGAGAGCGCGAAGCTTTTGGGGGTAAGAATCAGCAACAACCTAACCTGGAACGCCCATATAGGAGAAGTAATTAAGAAAGCAGCTAAACGTTTATACTATCTAGTGCAGCTGCGGCGAGCCAAGGTGCCTCCTTGTGACCTGGCGCTTCTCTATACAGCGCTTCATGTATAAGATCTGTAATGGACTATGCCGCTCCAGTCTTCCACCATTCATTGCCTAAATACTTAATGAACGAGCTGCTACGTATACAAAAAAGAGCAATGACAATCATCCAACCAAACACAGATTATCATTCAGCCTTAGTTAATTTAAATATCGAACCATTCATTCAACATCATAATAAATTGTGCAATAACCTATTTGAAGCTGTAATGTCCGATTCATCACACAAACTTTAATAATTGCCTGTTGCCACCTAAGCACGAATCTCGTTATAACTTTAGGCAAAAGCGCCTTTTCAACATTCCACGTATGCGCACTGACAGAGCGAAGAAATCTTTTATTACTGCAATGTGTATGTAGTTTTAATAGTTTTAATAGCCTAATAATAGTTTTAAATAGGTATAATAGCTTATTATTATTATTCATTGTAAATAGAAATTACGTAATTCAACCCCAAAGGTTGCGATGTGATTTTAATTAATTAAACTATCTATCTAAAAAAAAGCTGTCCTTGTCCATCGCAACATTTCTTTCCTGAAATACGAAATGTATGTAAGCAAAGAGGTGTAACTATGTTTCATCAAAACATTCGTGGACTTCATGCCAATCATTCCGCTTTATGTGAAGTATTGCAAAGTCACAACGTTATGGACATTATTAGCCTCTCAGAAACACACACAAATCAAGAAAACGAAAAACCTTATGAAATCAGTGGTTATGATTATATTAGTCCATTATTTAGTCGAAGCAGAGCGACAGTTCAAGACGGAGGTTTGGCGTTCTATATTAAACGTGGTATGCATTGGGTTAGGTACATGGACTATGAGAGAGATACGATCGAAAGTGTTTGGGTTGAAATTTTAATAAATAACTCGCACAGTTTTCTAATATGCGCTATATATCGTCCTCCTGACAGTTCAAACTATTTGACAAAGACTTTAATGACATATTAACATATTAACAACCAAAAAAGTCATCACTAGTCCATGCAAGACAACAGTACAAGCGCACGGTATTTTTTGTGGAATTGTAACGAGTTAGGTCGCTCTATGACAATGTGGTTAATACATTTTAATTAAGCTTATTGGAAGGTGTTTTGACAAATATATTTTCAATTTTGCTAAAGAAAAACTCAAAGCCAAAGGCAAAATGCCAAAACAAAATGGCAAATTTGTAAGGAACTGCTTCGCTATTTTGCCATAATAATATTTGATATCTACTATTATACTATATCTATTATTTCTCTGATTTTTTCACACTATATTGATTCAAATTCGACATGATTTCAAAGACTGTATTGTTTGGTTTGGATGGGAGAGCGGGTTCTGCATGCATGTATTTTCTAGTATATGGTGATTTCAGCTGCGCGTGAACTGTTTGGCACAGTCCATCGACGATTTGATTCAAATTGACAAAACCGTTCAAACGGACACCGTTTGTTTCATTGCCCATTGGACAGAATACGATTCGAATGGATTAACGAAACATATAAAATCCTGCAAGGATAAGTGTCCTGGATTATATTTAATTTAATTGATAATAACTTAGGTAAAGTGTATATATTTAGAATCTGCAAGGGGTTGCAGCTTGTCATACAGTGATGTAGAAAGAAATTGTGTGGCAGGGTTAATCTTGAAAATAGAGTTGGTTCAACGAAATGCCAAGCCGTGCCTGCATCTTTATATATCAAAAGTAAACTTGGTATGAGGTCATGTTGAAAATGGAAATTTCAAACAATGAGCATGTACTATCGTCTATTTAACACAAATAGTGTTTAGAGTACAATTACAAATGGAATGATTTTAACAGTCGCATATTGCATGACTGTAAAGCGTTTTACCTTTATGTAAATAACATATGAAATAATATTAAATTTCAATAAAATATGATCAAGAAAGCCCCTACTGCATGAACGACTCTGTGGTAAGGGATTGTGTTGTGTGTTTGCTTACTCGATTTCGGGTCTTGATATTAAAATTGCTTACTTTTTTGTATACTTGATGTGCAGATTTTTAACGTTCGTTTTTTGTTTTACGTAGTGAAGCTTTGGCAATGTTACCAGGTCTGAAGGATATATTTGAAATGGATCGTTTGCTAAAGCGGACATTCTTGTTGCTATGTCCTGTGGAGATGTATGGAGATCTTTTAAAGAACGAATGCTTTTCTTGTTTGGAGTTGTGTGTCACAATGAGAAAACTACTACCCGATACGAAAACAAGCAGTTCATACGAACCAAGTTTTGTAAGTACATTTAAAATAACAATTAAAAGCAAAGTCTCACTGTTCTGTCATGCTACCGTGATGACTCCCACTTTCTCAAAAAAATCTCGTTTGGTATCGTGTATCGAAAATCGAGTTGTTAAGGTGGCTTCCTAGGGTTTTCTAAAAAATATGGGTACTTTAAGTAACCTTTGCTTTGCTATGTTGGATACATTTAAGACAGGGTAATATAACTATTTTCTAAAAGGTTAATTAAGAAGCCTTACACAACTTGTCTATGCATTATATGAACGAACAGAAATCTGTAAAGAGTCTATCTGTAAGCACTGGGTAATAAATATAATTTCATGTTTTTCTAGGTAAAAGACCTAGCATTATTTTTTAAGGAGATCAACCAAACCTTATCACTCATGAGGTATTATATTGCACTTTATAAAGAAACTTACTTGTCAATATCACTTAGTGTATAGTCAGTATAAAATGAATTCCAATCCTAGCAACGGCATTGCGAGACAAGTTGCATGAATTATTGCATCGTATAACAGGCTAACAGCGCCTTATGCGCAAGACGTTTACTATGTCAACACAGGTTTATTGTGAAGAAAACGCTTTAAATTATGGGAAAAGTCTATAAAAACCAATAAGGGCTCATAGTCACTGTCGGCTGAGCTAAACCCAACCCCTTTAGGTTTGGCGAAATTTTGCAAACAAACATTTACCAGCATGAAAAGGTCTCTTATGGCTTATAGCTACATGTCCTGAACATAGGCAAAATGATAAGTAAGCCATGGGCGAGAATTTTTTTATAGAAACTCAAAAATCAAGGTTTTGTGCATTGCTTTTATGTATGTAACTAATAAACACTGAGAAACCTTAAAACGTCATTGTTAAAATATTTTGTGTCAGTAATTAACTAATATTATAGATGATTTTTTCCTGCATTGAACGTTTTAGCCCTAAAGAATTTCCGAAAGAACGACAGCCAGAGACTATAGTCTTACTTACTAATTTGGTGTTCCTTGTTCAAAATGTGAAACAACATCTTAAACTTAATCAAATTGAAATCCTTTGTCGCTTGGTGGAGTGTTTAATTACCGCTATTGTACTTCAAAAAAATGGAATTGACCGTGAAGAAGAAACTGCAGCATTGGAACATGAAAATGATCTCAATGAAAACCTTTCCACATCTTTCCGTTTCACAGATATTCCAAAAGAAATGTCATCTCTTTTAAATAAGCAGGTTCGGTTTGTTGACGAGTTTCTCAATATAAAGCTTATGGGTTTCCTTGAATATACTAAGGTTACAGAATGGAACCAGGAATTGCAGGTAAGTGGTTGTTAAGACATACATTAGAATAAAATTATTAACGTCTGTAATACTGTATTCTAGGATGTCTGCAGTCGCAATATGTATATATACGTAACTCATGGCTATTAACACTTGCTATTGGCTATTAAGGTTGTCATTTTGCAATCTCGTACTCCGAGCCTGCGACTTTTTGGGAAGAATCCTCAGAAATCCGGGTATTGACCGAATCGTTGAGTATATTTTATTCTTTCATACGTAATTTCTTTCGTAGAAATTATAGATGTTCTTGTCATACTTTGCAAGAGGAGTAATACGAAAGAGTATTAAAAGAAAACGTTGAAATAAAAAGAGTCCGTATAGACCAGTAGATTGCTTAAATTAGTTCAAAAATTTGCAGCCTTTTACCAGTCAGCTGAATTATATTCGAACTATGTTACATTTGAACTAGTTGTAGAATCAGAAATGTACTATATACAAAAATTTACTTAAAAATGTTAAGAAGGTATTAATCACTTTATAAATATCTGTTATTAGCATTTGCTATTAAAAAGCTCTTTCGGAACTTGCGAAATTTCGGAACATCCTCGATTTCGCGATATTTTGATTTGTTTCTGGCAATAGTGCATGCAGTTTATGAGATGGGTCTTGTAAAATGTTATTGAAAATATTTTTCGTAAGAGTTTCTCTTCTGTTGTATAAAGAATCGAGGTCAGCCCCTTTCAGCGCATTCTGGTAAGACAATTGAGGAAAAATAATACGAAGCGCTCGTTCTTGCAGCTTCTCGAGATCGTCTGATAGGTAAGTAGGCAAAAATTGTGGAAGACTGGGCAAGCATATTCTGCTACAGGACGGACGCAAGTGAAGTAGAATAGTAGTAGTTCGCAAAGTGCATGACCTGCACGTTTCAATTATTTAAGAAAATATAGTCTAGCTGACATCTTTCGTACAATCTCAGAGATATGCCCATTCCACTTAAGGTCATCAGAGATGTTAAGACCTAAGACCTTGACTGAGGTAACAAGTTCGATTGATTTCTCATTGACGACAATAGGATCAAAATTTGGTTTGGTTTTTCCAAAGGATATGTGTAATTCTTTACACTTTGTTTAATTTAACACAAACTTGTCAGCTAGAGACTGTCTTGTCAGGTCGTCAACATATTCTTGCATGGCACTTGCTTCATGCTTAAATACAGTTTCTGATGAAGTTGTATCGTCCACAACTTTTCAGAGATCCACACCTGCTACATCAAGGTCATTAATCATGATTGTAAAAAGCCAGGGTCCCAGTTTGGTGCCCTGGGGTACACCAGCTGGAATGGTACCCCACTCGGAATAGAATCGTAGCACAACTTCACTCCTTGTTTGCGGTTTGGTAGGAAATCAATTATCCAGCACATTATTCCAGGGGAAAGATCAAGTTTGGAGAGCTTTCTTATTAAGATATTATGATCGATTAGATTGGTTGCTGTCGATCTCCTTCAGAACTGCAGGTTTGACAAACTCTTCAACCACAAAATCTTCACCGACCTTGGACAAGATAGGTGTTAATGAGATTGGGCGAAGGTGCTTGTTGACGTCACGTATAGGCTTTTGCTTTGGCACCGGGATAGTATCTGCTTCCTTCCATTGTTTTGGTAAGCGGCCTTCGCGAAAGGAGCAGTTTAAAATATCCTTCACCGGATCAGCTATATAACAAGTCAGCATTATCTTTTCAAAGCCAGGTCGGGATACCATCTGGATCATGTGCTTTGGTTGAATTCAACGATGAGAGTTTTTTGTAGACAGCATCAGCAGTGGCGATAATGGGGTATCAATCTTGGCGTAATTACTAAGGGCGTTGTGTGGTACTGTAGGGGTTGAAAACTGTTTATTGGAGCAAGAAAAGCCGTATTGATGACATTAGCGAGGTCTTTACTTGAAGCATTTGAAGCTCCCGCTATGTGTTGCAGCGATATGATTATATCGTCATGAGTTTCGGGTGATGACGTCATCCCACTTAGTTTTTAGACCTCTTTCCACCAACGTGAGGGTTTACACTCTTTCAAATGCTGAACCTTAGCCTGATAATATTTATATCTTACGTTCACGATTGACACGGTTTCTTAAGCGTCGAAACTCGGTCTCACCCCTTGGTAAGTAAAGAATGTAGGCCTACTTGAAAATTGTCGAGGGAAAATATCGCAATTAACTGCGTATCCTTTTCATTTTGGCGCTGTCTTTGTGGAAATGCTTGAATTACGGGTCCTTGTCGTCATTACGGGTCATATGAAGTTTATGAACCAGTTTAAGATACGTGGCGATATTTCATCCCGCATAACTAGGAATTCGGACATGATAAATATCCCTTTATACAGAACAGCGACCGCATGGACAACGATCATTCAGATATAGAGCGGCATCTGTTTGGAATTCCTTAATATCGGAACTAAAAAATTGTGAAACAACCATAGAGTTCAAACGCATTCTCAAACGTGGACTTTTAGAAAAATTTAGGAACAATTTAAAGCTATAATCTTCATGTAAATATACATTAGATATGTTTTTGTGTATCGAACATGTATGTATGTCAGTATGTGTGTGTCTATTAGATGTATGTACGTTATTTGAAATAATCTAGATTAATTTCGTAAATATCGCGGAAAAGCCTTTTAAGGGATTTGAAATAAATAAATATGTATGGTCACAGTGAACCAGCCTAGCTTACCAGGCCGGCTTGTCATTTACCTCAAAAGAGGCGGGCTTGCCCAGGACGTGCTACATGTAGCATGCAATTTCCACATGGTATTGCTGGGAAGATATAATTTGTGTTTATTTTGAACAAATCTATTTTTTCAGTTGCTACAGCTTCAGGATGCGTAATTTTAGACGGTTTTAGATGGAATTAAGCATGTAAGCAAAATAGTTTTCATGGTGGTTTTCTTAAGGTTTCATATGAGGCTGGCAAATGGCAATGCTGGGATCTCTCCTTGGCCCTCAAACAGGCTCTCTGCATGCTGGCCTGCTTCTGATGTTATAAAACCAATAAATGAGACAAGATCTCTGCACTGGCGCACCAGTCGGCTTTCTGGGCCAGTCCAGCTCCTATGAACAGACTGAGCAGCCCTTAAGCATCAATACTTGACATACAAGTTGATTTCCACCACTGCTTAAGTACTTCAAAATTGAGGTATATACCTCTTAGGATTGGCAATCCTAAGACCTTCTTGTGGCCTGCTTACAACTTTAGTAGGCTACTTCATGCATCTATCCCGAATTTTCCTTGGGGGCAATCCATATAGTTTTTTAGTACATATATATACATGTAGTGCTGGGCATTGATTCCAGCATTTTATTCACAATGGAAAAATTTGGCATTATTATGGAACATAACTCGTGTAGGGCTACATAAAGAACCAGCCTTAATATGTCCATAGTTCCGCATGAGCCCGCTTGCCCAACTAGTTCAACTTCATGATGAAGGATAAATTAGATTTATTTCAACTCTGCGCATACATAGAAAAGACAAACCGCTAAAACAATTACGTGCAACATAGCCTGTGAACAGACGCTGCTCTCAGTGCTCTCGATTGCAAGAGACAGTTTATCTGTTGATTTCATATTGAAATATAATTCTGTCTCTTTCTAATAAGCCCAGAATAAGCCGCGTTATAATAAAACAATAAATAGTAAAGCGCTCATGTACTAAAAATTTACTTAAGAGTCGAGAGTACCGTCTTTTCACAGGATACGTGCAGCACGAAAAGAATTGCGTTTGTAGCTATATGGAATGGAATAGAACATCTATATAGAAGTTTACAATGCTATTTATAGAATTTTCCAAAGCTCCTGCAATGCTGCCGCTTTAAAGGAATCTCCTTTCGAATGAAAGTTTTGAAAAAAAGTCAAGAAATTGAAGTTTTGGAAGAAAGTTTATACAGATTAGCCCCATTAGCTGGCAATGCGCCCAGATGTGCCCTATACGCCAGACGATTTTACTCGTCAGTGGTAGGGTACTGCTAGTTAATGGGTTAAATACAGATTCTAGTAGTTACATAGTACATTGAACAATGCATTACTAGTACGAATAATTTAGTCATTCGACCTTATGCATTTGAATTCGAAAAAATAGTGTAGTGTGAAAATGGCTCTGACCAGACCTTTCGTGTTAAATGTGCATTTTTCCAAATCCATACCCCATTCATTTACCTATATACTGAGTAGTTTAGCCTCATGAACTTTCCACTATCCTTGGGATCTTTGAGTTTGTATACATGTTTATTGTGTGTGGGTGTTACACCCACCCAGGGGCGGATCTAGGATTTTTCGTACGTTAGTAAAAAATTTCGTTGCTGAACATCGGGGGGGGGGGTACTTTTTACCGGGGGGGTCGCCAAGCGAAGATTAAACAAACTGGGGTTACAAAGTATTGATTATTGTGTAAGTAAAATATTAATCCAGCTTTCTAGTATCTGTAATCTATAGCATTGAATAACAAAATATAGTTGCTTCTCGAGTTTTATTCATAGCAGAAACATATGCCATGAATAAGTATTCACAATGGCAACATGATCCATTTTACTTGTTGTATACATGTTGTAGAGATCGCATTACACAAAGCCATGCCATATTGTCATGTGCTTGTAGTTTATACTAGGTATAAATAATACAGTATTATTAAGTATCTGATTAATATATAAAGTCCACATTCCACAAGAGGCATAAACAAAGTATAAACAAACTGAAACTGCCTGTATTAAGCCGCAGTATTTATGTAAATTGACTGAAATATTATGTAAATTTCGTCTCTTATTATTATACGCGTACTCGCCGATTTTATAGCATGTGCGTACAGACCATGGTACAGACGCACAATCCACCACAACAGCCATAATGCTATAATTTAAATTATCTAGTTTTGTTTTCTCTCGAACGTACTTCGGAATGTAAGATTCGCACCAAAATTTCATGCGAGGAAGAAGCTTGTGTTGTTCACAGCGCTCAATAAGTCTTCAATAGAACGCTTCGGTACACCATCTATTCGCTTCTTTAGATCATATCAGCTTCAATATCTTTAAGATGTTGTCGATCGTCTTTCTCTAAAGCAGCCTTTACGGTTTCGTAAATACTAACAGACATGGCCAGTATTAATAGTTCAGAGGTCAAGTAGCGATCAGAAAGGGCCAGAAACGTCATAGACCTTTCCGTGCATACTAAAGCCTGAACGGTATGATCCAGGGTGCTTATATAGTATATATACTAGAAGTTACTATCGCAAGTGAAATGCTGCCTATAGCATTTCCAGCACACAATATGTCATTCAATAATGATGAATCCCATGCATTCACATTTGTTATATGACTATATACTATTGAAGTCAAAGACATGGCTACACATTGTTTACCAGCATTTTGTCGAAATTTCGTATCGCCCTGGTTTAAGTCAGCAGAGACTGTTTCACTTGGGTCAACCACATCATATACTGTGGGTCCAGGATTTTCCTCAACATCATTTGCCATTCTCAACAACAGTGGAACATACACAATGTAGCATGACATTTGAGTAAATGACACTAAAGCTTGACTAAAACATGCAATATGTTCTGCCAATTTTTGTGTTGGCAAATAAAGTATACACAAGTGAAATAATTGCACCAATATTATTAATACAATGATGTTTATAACCAGCTGAAATAACATCAACATTATTACATGTACGGCTAAGCGAGACAACTTTGCAATTACGATTACATGGACCGGGCTAGCCCGGTAAACCGGGATGAAATAAACTCATAAACTTGAATAATCGTTGCTATATATTAATTGAATATTGTTTATATGCTGCATTTATTGTTTATGTGTGCGATTTTCAGCCTGGTTTCCCGGGATGAAGCGATTACATTGCGATTACATTGCTATTTTCATCCTGGCAATTGGCGGCAAACCGGGCTAGCCCGCTTGCAACAAACTAGATCTCGCCAAAGTGGGCTAGCCGCCATTCCATGGAATCGCAATGCAAAATTTATATAAGATTATTATAGTAAGCTGGCTAGCCCGGTTTGGCGAGCTAGCCCGGTAAAGCGGACTAGCCCGGTAAAGCGGGCTAGCCCGGTCCATGTAATCGGCCCCTAAAGTTACCTTCCAGTTGGGTTGAATACTTTTTTATTCCCACATTATTGTGTGCTCCTATTCGGGCACGACAACAATTCTTCGTTTGTATTGATTTTAACGAGAACAATGGCTTCGTTTGAATATCGTTTGAATATAGTTTGAATACGTGTAAACACACAATATAAAAGTCTGATCAAACCGATCAGCGCGAACACAAATGACAAATACAATTGCTCCAAAGTCCAAACAGTATGCACCTAAAAAAAGAAAGCAGGAATGAATTCCCTTAAAAAATATGACGATCGTGGAACAAAAGTCATTGTTTGCTTGTAAGCATTAAAAAATAAGTTTACACTTCATCTTACCTTGATAAAAAGAGAATATTTCTTGCAATTCGCAGCTTGAGCCTTGAAAATTCAGCGAAACCATGAATTCCTCGCCAGCTACTTTAGAAAATGCCATCGCCGTGATGGGTGTTCGGACTATGTTCGGATAATTAATATTTCTTCCGTAAACAATCTGGAGTATGTAACTTTAAACTTCAGAGTAAACATAATACGTCACAAAACGTCATCATTCCATTGTTTGTCAAAATCTGAACATCCAAAATTTTTCGTAATCGAGATTGGATTGAAAATGGATTGAACCCATAGAATACATAGTTCGGGAGGGGACTGGCACGAGTTATGTCAAGATTAGTGTGCTGCCTCGCTACGCTCGGCAGCAACTATATAGAGGGCCCTGTACTGGTTTTGCGGGATGGCGTGATCGCCCAAAATATTAGGCGGTATTCGGGATTTTATGAAAATATTCGTCGGGAAGCGGGATTTGAAATCATCGGCGAGAGCGGGATTGTTAAGAATAACATGGCGAGATGCGGGAATTTAGCCGATAATTTGTCGGTATACGGGATATATAATACCAATTCCAGCCGTTTATTAATTACTTTTTATGTTCTGCTGTCATCTGTGACCATTTTTTTCATGCAGTAGTCATTGAACCGCGTTCTTTCGCCATTTGCTGCCTACCTCTAAGTGTTCCAGATCGTAAATACTTTGAAAAGTATCAGAAAACGGCGGGAACGGGAAATTGAAATGAGACATGGCGGGATTCGGGAATTGAAGAGGAAATCGGTCGGGATGGCGGGATTTTGGAAGCCAGTACAGGGCCCTCTATATAAGCGCCCTGGTATGATCGATCAAAAAAATCCAGCCAATGGGAATTCAGGATTGTTTTGAATTAGCCAATCGGATAGCCTGTATTCGAGGGCCGGTTGTATAAAAGTCTTAACTAGATGTTAACTACCCGTTTTGTAGTTAAATAGTAGTTAACTGTAAAATTCGCGATTCTGATTGGTTAACTTTCGCACTAACTATAGTTAACTTTAACTACTTTTTTATACAACCGGCCCCAGAACTCCCCACAGATCGCGCAAAAATCGAGATAGCCAATCAGATGGCTGGAACTGACCCAGAGCGTGCAAAACTCATGCGTAAGACCGCTTTTCGGCGCGTTCATGTTCGAAGGCCTTGCTACTGGATGATATTTCAGAACTGGACTGTTAAACTTTCAATACAATACACTGCGCGAAGTTTGATAACTGGACTGCTATTTTAATTTAACAATTTTCTGGCCAATTTTACCTTAGTCGCGTAATCGCTCTGATCACCCCTAGATCCGCCCCTGCACCCACCTACTTACTCCCCCTGGTCTGTGCAACCTCGGTCAAAACAGTTTAGGAAAGAAATGCCAAGCTGTGCCTCTATCTTTATACCAATCAAATATCAAAAGTAAACTTCGTATGAGGTGATGTTGACTATGGAAATGTGAAAAAATGACAATGGCATGATTTTAACACTTTTACGATCTGTTACGATTTTAACACTTTTACCAGTTATACATAGAGATCAAAGAGTAACATTTTAAGCTAGCTGTCCGCTGATTGGCTACAAGCTAACAGTTAACAGCAAACAAGACGATAGCGTTATATCTGCATGCGCAGATACAAAATTGATGTGTTCTACTAAATGTTCTCTTGTGGCGTTATACAAATAACTCGAACGCGTGGTGCCAGTATAGGTAGAGTCTAACGAAGATTTGGCGGTGGAGTAGCATAAAATTACCTGAAAAATACAATAAGAACTTTGACGTTTCGAGCGAAGGCCCTTCGTCTGGAAGTTATAGACACAAATATCCACTTGTTAGAAAGAAAAAAGGACAAGCATTGAAACAAGACTAAAAAGTAAAATCATTTTATAAAGGATTATTTTGAAAAGTATTTAACATGATGGATTCGGGTTTTTTATACACCTTGTATATTAACTAGAATGTATCAAGTGTTAACGTGTATTTTTGGACACGAAACATTACTTATTCAATGTGAGGGTGACTGAGCTTCCAATTAGAATATAAACGTTCATGGTTATTTTGAGAAAATATTTCACGTATTATTATAGGTGGTAAATAGATTATTTGTTACAATCACGCGTCATCGTCTCATATAAAATTTGTCATTCATCTGATAATAGCCCATTCTTCGATGTATCGGATTCTGGAGTTGCATTTATGCAGGCTTTAGCATATTACTGTCTGTGACTGTGTCCTTTCTTAAACTGTTTTATTTTGAGAATATGTACAATTTTGGCTTAGCTAGCCTTTTATGCAGTTCTTATCACTCTTGAAGAGTTCTTCTGATTGTGTATGTTTCTCGTGTGTAGGCTTGGAACGAACTGCTATCATTGTCTGCCCCGGAGATCTTCTATAAGCCGTGGCACGATAAATTCATCGATAAATTTCAGAGTAGAATACGCAAGGTATAGTGATTGTACATTAAATATTGTTATTCACATGCAGATTTTTCAATTACCTCTTTCCATATGGACCCTATGGCCGGAGATCTTCTATAAGCCGTGGTAGGCATACATGCATGTTAGACGTAAATTGTGAAAGCTGAAGGAATATTGATGCTCATAAGAAAATAATAGCACTTTAGAATAAGAAATGAAATTTTTATGCCGAATGAAGTTAGCTATCAGCCGTTAAAGACTACTATGTACTTTCCATGCAAATCTGATTACAAATTACCATTTTCAATAGAAAGGAAACTTTCTCGTAATTGAAATAGATAGGATTAAAATCCACCAGTACTAGTTGTTTTTCTGAACATTCAACAATTAAGAGTACTTTATATACTATATGATAATTGCATTAAAACGTCATTACTCTGCAGTCGCGCGTAGGGGCCAGTTGTACGAAGCCCGTTTAGCCTATCCGGTGGATAAATCGAAAATATCGATCAAGTCTATACATTCATCGGATAACCAAGCTTAAATTTTTCAACTTGAATAGAACAATTATGTTTGCAACTACATATTATGTGCATAAGATTTAAGTTCAGCCATTCACAAAATGTGTGAAAGTGTTTTAGAATTTTGCTTATAAGGACTTTAAGCTAAACGGCCTTCGTACAACCGGCCCCTGGGATATTCAGTAAATCCGTTGCCCAAACACTTAATATCAGTTTCAAACTCTGATGTAGAGCATGCTACATTTACTGCGCAAAATGTAGTAAATGACCAAATGTTCTTTTTATCCAAATTTAGGTGTCATCACTCCGTCAGATTGAGTTATTTTGTCAATGCGACGAACAAAACTGTCATCCAGATATTGCAACATGTTTAAGTGAGGCTGCTTTCGAAGCTGTAGAAAAAGTTGTAAAAGTAAGTATGTGAAGTTAATTACACTGGCCCGAAGGGGTCAGTGGTTTTTTGGGTGTCACAAACTGGACATTCCACCCGTACAGAACGTTGTGTCACGACTCAAGATGGCCGCCATTTTAGGAGTGGGCGATACGTATTAGAAGATGTTTCGTTATGTTTACGTAATGTTGAGGGGGTTTATAATGTATTGATTGACATTGGACAATGAACATGCATGTCACGTGATAGAGTAAAGGATAGGGAATAAAATGGCGACTAAACTACGAGGTATTATAATGGCGACGAGGATGGCGAAGTAATTTAAGCTCTTTTGATTAGTTTTGTGTACGAAATAATGGCTGCCGGACTTCCAACGTTTCCCGAGTTTGACTTACGTGATCAAACGAATTTAGCTGCGCGTTGGGAGAAGTATTTGAAACGGTTTAAAAACCTGATGACCGCCATGAAGATGACAGACGAAAGTCGTAAACGACCACTGCTTTTACATTACATTGGAGAAGAAGTTAATGATCTGTTTGATACCCTTCCGGACAAAGGAGAAGACGCTGATTTGAAGAAAGCTTGTGAAGCTCTCACACGATATTTTACGCCGAAAAAAAATGTTTCATTTGAGATATTCAAATTTCGAAATCTGAAGCAAGAACCACACGAGACAGTCGACGAATTCCACACACGTTTACAGATGGTCTCGAAGTACTGCGAGTTCGGGGAGAACAAAGAGAAGGAAATCAAAGCTCAGATCGAATTAGGAACAAAAAATAAGAAGTTACGTCGTTATTATTTTCGTACACCGACCCTTACGTTAACTACCTTGTTGCACTACGCGCGAACACTTCATGAAACTGAAAAGCAAGCCAGAGGTATCGAAGCGAAAACCCAACATTCACCTATTCTGCTTAGCGATGTTGAGGATGATATCAACAAAGTTCAGTTTAGAAAATCGAAATATTCAAAGTCACCTGCCAGACAATGGACAAAACCTAATATTCCCACGGCGGATCTCCAAGCTTCGAAACAACAATGTTTTCGTTGTGGATATGCATGGCCTCACAGTGTTGGAAGCAGTGTCCCGCCGAAGGACAACAGTGTAACAACTGCTTCAAATACAATCATTTTGCTCGTGTGTGCCGGTCTAGAGGGAAAAAAACAACGAAGAGTCTGCCCATGCAGTACAGCTAAATGCTACAATTTCACCCCAACCTGAGAGTATCAACAGCGAAGAAACTACAGACAGTGACGACAGCGATGATCACTTTGTTTACACTTTGCACAACGAGCCTGCTAAGAATCAACAACGCTCTTTTCACACCAAACTAAAGTTGGGAAATTCTCATGTCCGTTTTCAAATTGATAGTGGATCATCAGCTAACATTATCGATGAAAACACTTTCATGACAATTAAACAGCAAAATCCGAGTATATGCCTTAAGAAATCGAAGAAACGTCTATTCGCATTTGGTAGTACAACTCCGTTACCTGTATTAGGACAGTTCGAGTGTGTATTAGAGTCCAAGAAAAGATTTACCAGCGCCAAGTTTATTGTTATACGAAAAGCAACCGGATGTCTTCTCAGTGGACAAACATCTATTGACTTAAACTTTATTACGATCAATGTTAACAAGATTCATTCAAAGCCTGCTGAGAAACCTGCTACCTTCAGTAAACTGGCCGCTGAAGAAAAGATACCACCACGGTTAAAACCTGTCATAACCAAATATGATGAGGTCTTCCATGGCATAGGAAAACTAACGGATGTTAAAGTTCACC
This sequence comes from Trachythela sp. YZ-2020, assembly GCA_016169945.1. Taxonomy (NCBI): domain Eukaryota; kingdom Metazoa; phylum Cnidaria; class Anthozoa; order Malacalcyonacea; family Clavulariidae; genus Trachythela; species Trachythela sp. YZ-2020. Next base: position 83,248 of record JADLSH010000164.1, on the reverse strand, counting down.
TCCACATCAACAAAGATGTGACACCTTTCGTACAACCGACTAGAAGAATCCCATTTGCTATTCGAGATAAAATTGAAAGTGAATTGAATCACCTACAACAAGAAGACATAATAGAGCCTGCACAAGGACCTTCAATTTGGGTTATCCCTGTTGTTGCTTTCCCGAAACCAAAGAACCCAGACAAAATTCGACTTTGCGTGGATATGCGCCAACCAAACAATGCAATTCAACGAGAACGACATCCTCAGCCGACCATTGACGTTCTAATCAATGACCTAAAAGGAGCTCGATACTTCAGCAAATTGGATGTAACCTCTGAATATCATCAATTAGAGCTTGACGAAGAGTCCCGATACATAACAACTTTCGCTACACATAAGAGACTCTTTCAATACAAACGTTTAAACTTCGGAACTAACAGCGCAAGTGAGATTTTTCAAAACACGATTCAAAATGTTTTTAATGGGATTTCTGGATGTCGAAATATCAGCAATGACATCATTGTTTTCGGAGCAACTCAGAGCGAACATGATCAATCCTTAAAGAATGTTTTACAAACTGCCAAAGAGCGTAATTTGAGATTCGGATTTAGCAAGTGTGAATTTGACCAAAAACAACTTGAATTTTTTGGTTATGTATTTTCTAATCAGGGAATTTCCCCTAGTTCAAGCACGGTACAAGCTGTGAAAGATATCCCAGTACCCAAGAATGCAACGGAGATACGTTCATTGTTAGGAATCATTCAATACTGTGGACGTTTTATCCCCAATATAGCATCAACCTCAGCCCCCCTTCGTGTATTGACCCACAAAGATGTGAAATGGATTTGGACTTCACGAGAACAACAAGCATTTGAAACTGTCAAAGATTTGCTTACTACGGATACAGTTATGGGATACTTTGATTACTCGAAACATACAGGGTTGCATGTTGATGCCTCTCCGTTTGGCCTGGGCGCCATTTTAACACAAACGACGCCAGGCAAAGACAACACAAAAGTAATTGCCTATGCGAGTCGATCACTGACTGATATTCTCAAATTGAACGTGAAGCTCTTGCGATTGTATATGGTATTGAACATTTCCACCTTTACTTATACGGACATGAATTTATGTTAATTACAGATCATAAACCATTGGAACTGATTTATCAAAACTCTAAATCGCGTCCATCTGCAAGACGCGAAAGATGGTGTTTACGGCTACAAGATTATACCTTTCAAGTTAAATATCGCCCTGGACCAACAAATCCATCCGATTATTTATCCAGACATCCAGTGGCACAAGACAACCACAATCAACAAAATATATCTGATGATCACATCCGCTTTTTGTGGCACAGATTGCTGTTCCAATCGCTATGAACATTGAAACTATTCGCAAAGCTGTCCAAGAAGATCCAACACATCAGAAACGTATTGAGATTATTCAACAGAATACCTGGAACTCCTTCACAACTGATGAAACCGCTGACATTGACGAACTGCGTGCATACAAGAAAGTTCAAAATGAATTATCACTTACTTTGTGATAATCCCTCTATAACTAAACTCCCTCTATAACTAAAATATTACACCGTTTATACATGTGTGTACTTTGACATACCGTCTTTTTAGCTTGGCTATTTTCCAAGCATTCCAAATATATTTGATTTTTCATGGTTTATCTGAGTTCATGCTATATGCAGGAATATCTGAATTTTATATTATCGTGGACGTGGTCACAACAAATTCGACAACAAATGTATCAAGACAACGTCGTATAAAATGATCAACGTCCAAGACATATTTGCCATACGAAACCAATGTATGTGCATGATTGATTAAATGAAGTAACCAAAGTTTGTCTTATTGTTTTACTATTGCGCTCTACTTCGGTATTGAGCACTCTACTCATATGGTTTCGATCAACCCACTTCTATATATATATATATATATATATATATATATATATATACGTGTAGGTTTAGGTCTACGAAACGCAAAGAGTGCTCGACAACATATAGTTAGAGCAAATTATAGTTTTTCGCTTACCTCAAAACTTGTCTGCAACAGGCTGTTTCATCTGTAAAAGAATCATCAGGCAGTTTTCTGATATATATATATATATAGTCTAGGACCTACATATGAGTTTGTATGCATTTCATTTAGGACAGATAATCTCAACTGTTTTAGAGTAAAATGACCATGACGGACAACATGGCATATGTGCCAAAACCCAAATCCTGTGCGAAATTAAATGTCCGAAAATGATCACACCCAGAAACGGCACTGCCGACATAGCTCTATCTCCTAAACCATCAAAGCTACAGACGTTTTGATGAAGTGCTTATAGTGTTTAGAATGGTCACTTTTAGGGGTGGTCATAGGGGAGTGAAATGTGACTAGGTATAATATTTTAAAAGAAAATGACTGCGCACCATCCCAGGTCAACTGCTAATTATACATCACATAACTTCATACACCTTAGATAGGCTATATTTTCTTTTTTCCTAAATCTTTTTGTCATAGGATAAAAACTATACTTATTTCAATATAATACTAATAGATTTCATGAGGGTTGATATTGTTTTGTTGAGATATAATACAGTTCATTTCATTTACCCCCCGCCACAACTTTCGTCAGGTTTTGAAGTAGTGCAGTGTATTTAACTTCGATATTGTAGAAGCGATGTTTTGCTCAATTATCGCGCCAGTGCAATATCTCGCCGCTTCTCTTCTCGATTTATCACACTTTTTCGTCTTCAAATGTATTTAGATTACAGTATCCAAAATACTTGATTAAAAAAAAGTTCCAATCGAAAAATTGAACACATAACTGCCAATCCGTTGCAATAAACCACCCCAGGTATTTTATAAACATTGATAAATAATATAATGTTCAAAGTAATTTGAAAGTCACGCGCAATCTTTGCGTTGATGACAGGGGGGTTGAAACTATAATTTGAGGCATAGAAAACCTTTGATATTTTGATACAATATTACGCAGGAGCTTACAAAATATTTTGTTAAATTAGGCTATAGTTCAGGTATTCGTGAAATTTTTCCACCCCTCTGTCATCAAGCCCACGCGGTGTTTTCGTGAAGATTGCGCATGACTTTCAACTACATGCAGATAGACAGATAGATAGCTTACTTGCCTAATTAGCATATCAAATGTATGCAAAGCGATATTAAACTTTGAATAAACAATCAATTCTATTTTTCCGGTGGTTCCATTTCACATCCCATATGTATGACTTATCACAACTATAAACACAATGTCGAATGGATTTCCAATAGGCAATACGTTCATAGATTCTGCTATATAATATATAGAATCGCGGATGTGTATCAAAAATCATCGAATACATACATACGAGTCCATTTGCACGAAACATATGAACAAAACAAACGTCTTATCTGTATACTGTCGAATATATTAGAAAAGTGTATATATACCAAACAGACATTAAAGTAAAACATTCAATATCAGCGAAATATTGTTAGTTTAAGAATGTCTCAACCTAATTTAAGTTCTTCCGCTTGAGGCAACTGCATGGTGGTGGCTGGTGCAGTATTCGCGAGTAAACAACAACAAGCTAAAACCTAGCACTCGTGCGCGTTAAGCAGAAAAATATATTTTAGGGAAAGACTGGATATTTCAATAGCATGCCGTTAAATTCCTTTTCGATTTGTCCTTTAACACATTTAAAGCGTGATGCTTATATATATATAGACAGCAACAGATAAAGCATCATTATAGACTATAGTATAGTCTATACGATGCACAAAATCAAAGGAGTTCAAGTCTCTCGGAAATAACTTTTATTTGTACAAATAATAATTCTGCGATTGCTAGGTGGCGTGTATTTAAAGCTACAGGTATATGTACCCCAAAAACCAAGGTACCCCAAAAACCACAAGCTTATTTTAAATGCATTAAATACAAGTTAACACAACAGTTGATTAAAAAGGTAGTATTTTACTATACCAACATGCATGGGCTATTAGTGTCGTATTGAACAAATAGCTTTTCTCGGGAGGAATACTTGGAAAAAAAAATTTCAAAAATGTTTATTGGAAGCTGGTAAAATCTGCAACTTTAAGACTAAGTTTGCAGAACTAAGAGTTTTATAAACTTTTAGGGGTCCTTTAGCCTAGAAAACTCTAATGGTTTTACCCAATGCGGATGAACCAGTGAACCACTACTACTGCTGCTTCAATTTTGTTTAATCCACGCATGTATGTGGCTTTTGCGGCACGTATATGCGGAGAGGGAAAACTGTGTAAAAATCACAATTTTTGGTAATTGTGAGATATTCTCTGGTTGTAAATATATTTATCGATAGCTTTTGACACCAGTCCGCAGTCTTCGACGGCTAGGCGGATTCTTGTCACTTGTATCTTGCAATTATGATTGTAAACAGTCGTCACATTGTACATTGTAGATTTGTACATACATGCAAGTACACAGTTATAGATTATATATTTCCCCTTTAACCAAGTTAGCAGTTAAATATTTCTTTGTGTAAAGAATTTACAATAATGCCCACCAGTCAAATTCACAACCATAGAGATTTCATAGGGGTACCTACATCTAAATACATGCAATTTTACCATGTCATAATTTTTACAATAATCAGTTTCAATAAATGAAAACTACTAATCCATTTCTTAATTGACCTTATTCTAAAAAAATTATAGCGCTGTGCTTTTTTATGGTTTTTGGGGTACACATACCTGTAATATAAAAAGGGTGAAAACATATCCAGCTTTCATTTACTGATACCAATATATGAGCAGATTAAAGTCGATCCCCGGCTAAAATATGTAATTTTGAGCCATTTAATATATGTAAGCGAAAGTAATGCTTATTTGCATCTATAATTAGAATTCCTTTCTATCTATCTATCTGTCTTGCGACAACCTTATAGTTAGAGCAAATTATAGATTTTCGCTTACCTCAAAACTGGTCTGCAACAGGCTGTTTGATGAAACAGCCTGTTGCAGACCAGATGAAACAGCCTGTTGCAGACCAGTTTTGAGGTAAGCGAAAATCTATAATTTGCTCTAACTATATGTTGTCGAGCACTCTTTGCGTTTCGTAGACCTAAACTTACACGTATATATATATATATATGAAGTTCTTTGAAGTATCATGTCTGGTAATTAATGAGAGATTGGTAGTTCTTCTTCAGACATTAAAATTTAATAAAAGGTTAAAAATATTAAATGTCCAAACGTTTCTCCGGTTAAGGCTTCTTCAGTGGACTAACTACAAGTAATATTCGATACCCCTGGATGATCTTAACGAAAACACACCTAGTGTATTTACGGTGGCCAAACGTTTCTTTTATGAACATAAAAATAATTGTGGGCTACGTGCCTTGGAAGACGAGGATTTCGAGACATTAATTCGTTTATGTTTGACGAGTGATAGCGTATTGATTGGCGGTGAAAGCTACAAGCAAAAATCAGGCCTTGCTATAGGTAATAACCTGGCACCATCTCTGGCAATCTATATGAATGAACTTGATTCGTTAATTGTGAGTAAAACCGAAGGCCATGTTATCCTCAAACGGTATATGGACGATTATTTTGCATTTTTGTTATCTGGTTGTTTATCGGCGCAGAGATTGCTAACGACGGCCAATAGCTTAAATGACAGAATCAAATTTACTCTTGAAATACCTTATAATAACGAATTACGCCTTTTTGGATACGCTCGTTTCGTTTGACCCCGAATCCAAAGCATTTTCTACCAAGCTTTACATTAAACCCATACATAGTCGATCTATTATGCCATGGGATAGTCATGGCTCTATTGCCTCCAAGCGAGCAATTTTAATTGGAGAAACCAGGAGAGCCATAGCATGTTCGACGGATTCTCGGGGTGTTAAAGAATCTCTCGGTAAAGTGAAAGAAATTTTTATTGGTAATGGCTATCCAAGAAAGCTTGTTGACAGCGTTATAAAAGGTATCAAGAATAATAGACAACACAAACACAAACACAAACACAAACACAAACACAAACACAAACACAAACACAAACACAAACACAAACACAAACACAAACACAAACACAAACACAAACACAAACACAAACACAAACACAAACACAAACACAAACACAAACACAAACACAAACACAAACAAACTGAAATCGACTCAGATAAGCTCATCTACGTAAAATTACCATGCATATAAGTGAGGACTATAAAAGACGAGCAACATCTGTTATACGACGCTCGGGGATTGATAACGTGAAGGCTTGTTTTGTGAATGGTAAACCATTGTCTCAAGTGTTCTCAGCTCCCAAAGAACAAATGAACTGCCCCAATAAATGCGAGACCTGTAAGAGTGCTAAGAAATCCAATCAATGCTTGAATAAGAATGTGGTATACGAAATCAATTGCCCACACTGCGGAAATTTGTATATTGGAGAAACCAGGAGGACCATTGGCTCGCGTATAAAAGAACACTTATCAATGGATAAACAAACAGTGTTCAAACATATAATGAATCATAAGAGAAAACAGGATAAACCAAATCAGAAAGACATCACTTGGAGAGTAATTCATAAGAATATTGGATACCATGGTGAACGTAAGTGCATTGAGGCAATGGAAATTCAAAAACACTCAGGGAGGATAATGAATGGTTGTATTGGGAGAGTAATTAATATATAACTTTTGTATCATAACAATAGTTATATAAGCATGTTTATATAACCATATATTTTATTTTATTGTGTTTAGAATTGTAAATTTTAGTCATAGTGAATATGTAAATTTTAACATTTGTCAGTAATTAGGTATATAAGGAACCGAATATTACTTGTAGTTAGTCCACTGAAGAAGCCTTAATTAACCGGAGAAACGTTTGGACATTTAATATTTTTAACCTTTTATTGAATTTTAATGTCTGAAGAAGAACTACCAATCTCTCATATATATATATATATATATATATGTAGTCAAATCTGCAGACATGCATGTTTCGCCGTTCAACGGCTCGTCAGTGCAGCTTGTAACGCAGTCTAGATGCGAGTGACTTCGTATTTATACACCATACTCTTGCCCTCACCAAGCGCATGTGGTACAATACTCAGACACATGCGCATCCAGACATGCGTGAAGTGTCTTGGGGCCAGAGTGCTCAAACGACCACAAGGGAAGTGAGCTTTTGCATTATAGCTTATAGCCACCAATTAACCTCACATTATACTAAAAATTGATGTAAATGACTCGACGAAGAGGAAAAGGTTTAGGTTGTAGAAATTGTGCATTAGGAAGTATTACTATAAAACAATGTTCAGTTAATTTGTTAATTAAAATACTATATAAAAAGCAGTTTGCAGTTATAAACAAGTTTCTCCACTTCTTGCGAAAAGGATTTACCCCGAAATGTTGAATTAGGATAAAAGAAACTTTTGAATGGTCATTTTATGTGCTTGGTAGGAGTATATTTGTATGTTTAGCTGTACAATCTTATCTTTTTAGGATGGTCGTCAAGCACAACCTGCTTTCGAACAACTAACTCAGAACAGAAGTTCAACCAATGGTATAAAATTGCTCAGCGCAATGTTGCATAAAGCCTGGCCGTCAGCACTAAAGCAAGACAGTCAATTTAATGACAAAGAGAAAGATGAAATTTTGCTCAACCATCTTCTTACTTGGTCAACATGGCCAGGGTTCTTAAAGTTCTTCGGTAAGGAATAAAAATAATCACATTTAATACGAATAAGCGTAGCCGCACAAAGTTGCTTCGCAGCATAAATATAGGTTACCACTTACCACTTGACAGTCTACCGGAAATAGTTATAAATATAGGGCTGATAAGCTCCCGTGGGTTTGGTCAAAATTTTAAAAATAGAAATAGTCCGACATTTCGGAAAAAGCTCGTCGTGCAGTTAATCAGTAGAGACATACGGCGGGAAAGCTAGACTTGCTCCAAGTCTCCCTTTCATTGTTTTCTGTATCGATCCACTATAGTGTAAATAACATGACGTAGAGAGGGGTTGGCAGCGAGAAAGAGAGACTCGTCAACTTCGGAAAATCTCGTTTCAAAACTGAACCGAAACGGTTAGACTTCCTCCAAGTCTTTCTTTCATTGTCTTTCTGTATCGATTCAATATAATGTAACTCATGTTATTTACACTGTAGTAGATCGATATATATTGTCATATATGTATATATATATAGTTTTCGCTTACCTCAAGGTATCCACTAAAGCCTGTTCACGCAATAAGCGATCGTTCAGGTGGAGTTTGGAGTATTAAGTACGATCGCTTATATGATATTGAGCACTCTTTGGCATTTCGTGAACCAAAACACGCTCACATATATATTCCCCTTTATGAGGAATGTAACTACTTGTGTAATGTAGATGCATTTGGTGTTTGAATTCGTCAGACGAGTATAACCCAAACCTCAAGTGATGATGTATAACTCAAGTGATGATGTATAACTCAAGTGATGATGTAACATCACAAGAAACATACATTGTCGTTCCCAACTTGGCCTTGTAGCTCAGACGGTAGAGCATCGTTCTAGAAATGCGAAGGTCGCGGGTTCGATTCGCAGCCGTGGTCAAGTAGAATTTTCTGCTTGGCCGGCTTGGGTTATCCTCGTCTGAAGAATTCAAACACCAAATGCATATACAGTATATATATGTTAATATATGTAAGGAAATTTGCATTTTGTAGAGATCGAACCTCGCTAAAAGGCACATGCACTAAACTGTAATATTGTTTTTGCGCAAACGAAATCGAGAATATATTCTGAATCAACAATGTTAATTGTTATTGATTAACATAAAAAGAAACGGATTTAACTTTTTCGCGGGATTTCCCAACTATATATACAGCACATATTTTACTGATTTTCTATTTTCAAAGGGAGCACCTCCAGCAGTAAGAAGGAATTAACAAAAGAGGATGACTGTGGAATGATTATGTTCACGGCAGAGTCGCGCCTTGATAATCTAATAAATTCTGTCGACGATGGGTCTGTTACAGTTGCGACATTGAAAATCTTAGAAAAAAATTCCAATCAATTCTTGAAGCTGGGTGAGATATACCAAACGAACCAGAATGGTCGCCAAAACGCTCCAGTAAAAACGTCTTTTTCACAACGACTTTCTGAACTGAAGGCCTTTTTCACATTAAGAGACCAACTGGAATGTTTTACTGCCTTCAGCAACAATTTCACTTCAGGTATGACAATACATTTAAAGACAAAGTAATTCACATAATTTATTTGTGAGGGTTTTAATATATAATTAGTTCAACTAAGAATAGCCTGGGAAAATATAATCCGAATATATGACCTGGGCTTATAATTGTTAATATGGCTTATACGTGTGGGGGCAATATATACGATCGGAATATATTGGTTGGAACCAACAACTTTTGTATATATATACACCGGCATCAATCGTTCCAATGTTACACAGTAATTTTTTCGGGGCCATTTTGGCCCCAAAAATGGGGCCAAAATTTTGACCCTGAGACGGCCCCTATTAGTGGGGCTGTTTTGGCCCCAAAATGGGGGCCAAAATTACAGCCCTTGATGGGGCCAAAACAGCCCCATTAAAAGGGCCAAAACAGCCCCATTAAAAGGGCCAATTTTAGTGGGGCTGTTTTGGCCCAAAAAATGGGGCCAAAATTTTAACCCTAAAACGGCCCCTTTTAGTGGGGCTGTTTTGACCCCAAACGGGGGCCAAATTTACAGCCCTCTTGATGGGGCCAAAACAGTCCCAGCTTTGGCCCCATCAAAGGGCCAATTTACCTTTCGTTGAGGTTATTTTCGTTCGTAATATATAATAATATTAATAACTTCAAATAAAGCTAAATTGACCCTTGTTAATAGGAACGAAATTGGTGAAGATAAAATATAATAGTGAGTTACACAACAATTTAAGAGTTAAAAAATATATATTTATAAGTTTGACATTAAACTTAGTTTACACACATATATATACATGCAAGTTAACAGTGGCAAAACTAACAATGGCAAACTAGCATGCATGCATGCTATGCAATGCAAATTTTAAATTATTTGTGTTATTCAAAACTTACAAAACTTAATCTATTGCCTTAAACTCGATGCAGGTTTACTAGCATTTGCAGATTCTAAAAATACTGATTTCAAAGGGTTGCAGCTTTTTGGAGACACCCTGTATATATTATTTTTGGATTATTACTGGATAAATTAATTATTAGTTTACTAGTTTACCGGCTAGCCAGACCATGTATTTTGTTAACTATGATGCAAATGTCCTGTGAGAAAACCTGCTAAAACACATCAACCGTGTCCAGCCGTTGAGTTTCAGTTTAAAACCCGCATTTCTGTTACATGGGATTATTATTATTGACTGTCTTTTGTCACGTTTTTACAAGTTAATGTGAGTTTAGGACCGAATGCTCCTCGAAATATAATCTCCCACAACAGGAATTCATTTTTCCTAACTTTGTCTAATAACGCTTAAAATAGTGATATTATTTTCACAATCTTTACCATTTAGTTTATGTTTTATCTTTTTAGTTGATGAGGAATTTCGTGTTTTGCGTGAAAAAATTGGGCAAGACTATAATGAATTATCCATACGCGAATTATGCGCAGAAAGATCTGGGAAATATGACATAATGTTTTTTAAGCTCGATGGCAAGTTTACAGAGATGGTGTTCAGAATAACTGAGATAAAACGCAGTCAAATTTTTGACAAGTTATGGCTAAAATACGGCGAGAAATTAAAAGATAAAGAAGTGACAATGGAAATTATATTCAACGAGATTTGGTTAAGAATTTGTGACAAACTCAACTCTATAAATCAGCAGTTTCTTGATGGTGAAATGCAACTGAAGAAAATTGATAAATATTTAAATATGTTTAAGATGGACTACGGCGCTTTGGAAGAAGAGTTCATACTGCTTTCGAGTTATTTCAGTGACACGACAACACCTTTGGATCAGGTAAAGAAGAAACTTGCAGTCAGAATCAAAAAGGTGAAGAGTTACAAGAAACTTTTTGATGCTCGGCAAGCCGCCCAGGCAATTCTAGAGTTACAACGAAAGATGGGTCTCGAAGGCGATTTTTCAGAAGTTGAAAGGATTGAAGAGGTTAGATTATATAGTTTTTGTTCCTTGCAAAATATTTAGGTTATCTGAACTTTGAACTCTTAAGAGTTGAAGTTAGTAGCGAGGTAAAGATGCAATACGATGCAAGTACGAGGTCGGAGCTTTGCTGATTAAAATCTTACTTTTCAACTAGGAGGACGAGTTGCAACCTTAACTTAAGCTCAACACATGAAGCGTACTGAAATATTAACCTCTCCATTAATTTGGAATAGTACTCCCAACTCGTTGCTGGACGAGGGTGGTAATATCTGATTGTACATTAGCACCCCACGTGATATAAGTAATGAGGTATGAAATTCCAGCAGAGTATATACAAATTAGCAGTTTTAAGCAAAGACTACAAACTAGACCTTTGGGAGGCTCAACCCTCATTTGTCCTACTCTCCCTCATAACGCTTGGATTCTCACCCCTTGACTCCGTGGTGGCACACAATTAATATTCAAACGTTCATGGACCTTTCGGATTATACCCTCCAATTAAATTCCGACGGCGTCATGAGGCGATGAGGCAAAACCTCGGTACATTTATTTCGTGTTCGTGTCCGTTTTTATCCACGTCATACCATACGAACAAGACATGTGGAACACAGAAGCCCTATATGGAAACAGCACATGCGCAGTAACAAAATATGGACATAATATTCGATGAATCGAAACAAAATCTATAAACAAGGAAAGGCTTCCCCTCTATTATAAACACATTTCTATACGATGTGATAAATTCTTATCTCACCAATACAGACTTCGACCAATTCTTAGACGCTGTTTTAACTACACTTTGGCATACCCATAGCTTTAAAATCGAATCGAGTTTCTTCGGCGAATGAATCTAAGGTTTAGTTTATACACCAAGGCTAAATAAGCGACAAAATAAGAAGCGTACGTCTAATAATTCATCGAAGTTTAAATCGTGTAGAAATGTGTTTATATGGAAGGGAAGCGTTTCCTTGTGGTTATTGCCAGGTCTTGCTTATGAATTTAACCGTAGTGGAAGGGAACGATTTCTGAAGTAGGAATATCAATTGTGTGGCGTAAGAGAGTCAGAGGTGAGAGACCTAGGACATATGAATACGAATGACGTCATAGAGTCGAGGCTCTCAAAGGACTAAGAGGAAGTTGAATAATTAATGAGTCAGCATCCCTATGAAATCGATATGGGGAGTATCACTACTCACAAGATGTCAACAAAAACTTGCATTAAAACACTCGCCCCGGCAATCCTATCTTTGTCATGGCCTGATTGTGTGTGATGGCCGTTGGTCTCACTTCATCATTCTGGAAACATGTGGATCATAACTGACCTATTCTCACATAAACCATGACCTAACTACTACCATCACCTTAACCTACGTAAGTATACACAATGATCGAATGATGGTTTCTGTACTTCATCTTTTTCCAGATTATCAGTGGGAACTTAAGCAGTCAAGCTATCAAATCCGTGAGTGATAATCTGCTTAAAGCTGGAGAACTGTTAGAGGAGGTAAACCCCAAGAGGCGAAGTTGTTTAACGACATTTACCAACTGTTTTGATTTGGTTACTTGGTTAAGAGAGAGCATAAAAGGTAAGGATATATATATATGCTCCTTCACTTTGTGTTGTTGAGCACTCTGTGAGGTTAATTGGTGGCTATAAGCTATAATGCAAAAGCTCACTTCCCTTGTGGTCGTTTGAGCACTCTGGCCCCAAGACACTTCACGCATGTCTGGATGCGCATGTGTCTGAGTATTGTACCACATGCGCTTGGTGAGGGCAAGAGTATGGTGTATAAATACGAAGTCACTCGCATCTAGACTGCGTTACAAGCTGCACTGACGAGCCGTTGAACGGCGAAACATGCATGTCTGCAGATTTGACTATATATATATATATATATATATATACTGTAGAATTAAGAAAAACCGAAGGACCGTGGTTGTCGCTGCCAACCCCTGGTTGTATATGTAAAAGAGCTTTATGTAAATTTGATGTATACAGTTCAGTCTTTGATGTATACAAATTATTCATGTTTTTGCTCGCTACTCTAGTTTAAGTAAATGAATGCAAAGCAAATGTTTCGACAGTCCGGTCTAGTGTCTTCATCACGGGTCATCTAAAGTCGCATCTTAGCCCCTTATATACTCGAGGGATGACGTCATCGATCAACAAGGTGGGGATTTTCTTGTGGCAAATAGCTACCATCATCTCTATCCGAAGCATGATGATTCATGTTTATATGCCACGCTTCTAGGCAATGTCTTTGGCCGTGGCAATGATTAGTGGTGATGACTTTAGAGTTGTCTCACGCGATCGCATGCTTGGCTTCACACACATGTTCTGCCAAAGCTGATTTCTCGTTTAAAGTTGAAACAGCCTTCTGTTGTTCTTTCGGGACTTCCGAAAACTCCTCATGATATGAGGATTCGTATTGCAAAATCTTTTTTGCCTTTTCAGGTCAAAATTTCCTACAAATGTTTAATTTTACCTAATGGTGGAGGGGGGGGGGGGAGTTGACCCCCACCCACCCCATCGAAATTTCTGCCACTGGCACCAATGACCTTTTAATCAGCACCTTATGCATTTGCGGTCTGCAGCAATTTTGATATTAATATTTAGGGCTGTCAATATGGGTGAAATAGGGTTTTCGCAGTCAGTTCCTGTCTTTGAATTTGCCTAACTGCTCAGACAAAGTACATCCAGTTTTTGTTTTCTGATTTGAAATATTAGAATATACGCGCATCGTTTTGAATTGACACCTTGGATGTTCAATATTTATCTTCTTTTGAACTTCTTTTCAGATGAACAAGAGCTCAAAGTGTTTGTTGATTTGGCGATGATTTCAGCTGGAGAAGAGGACATGGAAATTGACCGAATTTCTTGTATGCATACCAGTTGTCTTGGGTTTGGATCATTAATCTTTGGTTACAGACCAAATCATGGTTTTAATGAATTAATGCGACTTTGTAAACCTGTGTGGCAAGCTGTTGACGCAAATCCAAGCATTGAAGAAAAATTGGTGAGCTAGCAATCAATTTAGTGGGGTCATATCAATATTCAGATAAATAAAAATTACAATGATATTAATTAGTTAGTTTAAAGGTTCGTACATTGGTCGAGCGACTATTCCGTCCTTTGACAAGCTTTTACTGTAATTAATGTTTGGAAATAATGTTTTTAGTGCGTATATAAACGATCCTTCTTCCGGGAAGCATAGATATTTTCGTAAGAAATATTAGAAATATATAACTGCGCATACGTTTTTGTTTCCAATAAGGGCAAACATTCCGATTCCGATGTAAGGATAAGCGAGGTTTGTAGTAACAGCGAAAAAGGAATACACAAACTGTAAAAGAGACACACAAACTCTTTATTACCCGTAAGCCATGAGTTACTCAACCTGACTATTTAATGACTGTTGCATGCTCGCCGGTCAGAACAAAAAGGAAAATGTAGTTTTAGTTTCGTTTCGTTTAGTTTCCTTTAGTAGGTCAACACGACGGAGAATATTGCTTCCTCAGCAACCAATCACGTTGCTTGTAGTATCGTTGCCATAGATAATTGTACAATAATTACATAGTCATATATCACAGTACATCTCCATTTAAGGTATTAACTAAGCGAGGCCTCTCATGGTTAAAGCAAATAAAGGAGTCACATGGTTCTGTTGCTCTCACAACTATGGTTCAAGTTGAAGCAATCAATTCGTCTGGTACTTACTACATCGCAGACAGCAAAATAGCTAAAGAAAGTAAGCATGTGAACACCGGGGTGAAATGGGGTTTTGAGAATTTGGTGTGCGTTGTTGTTCCTGAAGACAGTGATAAGAATCGAGAAGAAAAGATTTATAGCTTGGAAGAAGTAAAGGATGTTCAAAGTAAACTAATGTTGATTGCTGGAAAGGCAGAAAGTGGAAAGGAGGAGGTTGACCAATTTAATCAGGTTTGTAAATATTTTCTAAATTTCAATTTAATTAAAATAATTTTTCACTAATTCCTATAGTAAAACACACTATATATATGAATACATGAAACAATTATGAAAGAGAAAAATGTAATAATCGAAAATTACAAATTATGTGGCAGGAGTCAGGATCAGGAATTTCGTCCCAATTGATACCTAACCCGTGTGTGTCTATGATAGATGCAGGTACTTGTCAGCTTGAAAAAGATAAAAGCACTTTTCAACGTTTCGAGCGAGGACCTTTCGTCAAGAGAGATGGTTCGTCAAGGGTGCTTAGTTAATCTAAATCTTTAATATAATAATATAAGAACCAAGTCTCTTTTGACGAAAGGCCTCTCTCGAAACGTTAAAACGTGTTTCTATCGTTTTCAGGCTGACAAGTTTCACTCCAAGCCGGCGGCATTTATTTTTGACATAGTTTTAAATGGATACAAAAACTTATATGTAGGGGTAAAACCAAATTGTACAGTTGTTAAGTGATTAAAAACTGTTTAAAATACATTGTTGTTCGGGGATTTGTACTAACCAACATATCTGGAACATATTAACGTTGTAGTTTGATTTTTGTCATGGTTTCTACATTTCGGTTATTACGTTTTGACAGCATTTTTGCGGTGTATGATATTTATAAAAAACAATAAATTGTAACGTCATTGTATTATTCAAGTCATCATCTTATTTTCTAACTAGAAATACATGCATGCAGCAACCCATCGCCCTAGCCAAACAACTGTAGTTCCCAGTCATTATTTCAACATGAAGTAATCTAAATCAGCAAACCGCCGCGCTGACCAAACGTTGTTTCGCTTCAAGCAATCAATCGTATTCATAATCGTATTCAAGTGGTAGTCATGGTAACATATATTTTTTAGCTTTGTACAATACAAAACGGCAAAAATAATAAAAAGATTAGTAATTTTATCTATAGAATTATCAATTTCCGAAATATATGATGTAGGTACGTTATTATGCATTCTATAAACTTCGGATTGAAATAAAATTCAACCTTAGACGTTTTGTAAAACGTTTCGAAATGTTCATGAAACTAAACAGCTTTTTAATAATGACAAACCTCATGTTTGAAATAGAATCAGTTCAGATTATGCAATTCTCTTTGTGAGATTAATTTGCTATTCTTTCAATTTAAAGCTTTTTATAGCTTTTAATAACATAAAATAGGATAATTTGAGAAAATTACACATACACTGAAATTAACTGAAAAATCGTGTATAAATATAAGCAACAATTTTTAAAACAACAAATACATCAACAATTAAAACAATCTTGCTTTATATTTCACGAATTTCGATCAAGAGCGAAAAAATTTGTTTAATAATAATAATATTATTTAATATTTACACAGGAAGCCTAATCAGTTGACGTATCAACAACGGCTCTTCTCATGTTTTTACACTTTCGCTCATTCCACTCGACCTGCACTCCTGATAATCCGTCATATATTTGAGATCAGCGGGAGGTCCACCCATGCAAGGATGAACGATAGCGATGCGATAATTGATTGACTTCCCTTCGCTCTCCATTTTTTGCACGTGTAAATAGGTAAAATAGCCGAACGGAATTAGTACCCTCGCCACGGGTTATCGCCCAGAACGGCGCTGACGAGCCGTTGGCTCCGGGACTAACAATCATACAGTCATTAAAATCTTTATTCAAAATAGTTAACTTTTCATCTCTAAAAGGAAGAAGAAGCCATATTAAATAATGATTTCTAATATTCTATTTTAATTGTCAAATCGGTAATCCTATAGTATCTCTAATATTTGGCGTTTTTAATATTTAAGGTTTTTGAAGGAATACTCAGAGTTAGTAATTTGTACTTGCAACTATGTGAAGTTGGTCAAATCGACTACTTAACATGGAAAAGCAAATTTCAGTGCAGTAAAAAGGACGACTGTAGAGAAAAGTTGTTAGAGAACATCGATGAAACCTGTAAAACAATGGAAAGCGAATTAAAGCAATGGAAATTATGTATAAATGTTGAAAGAAACCACTGCTATTCTTTAAACCATTTTACCATGAAACAGATTTTGAACTTGAGAAAGGAGTTAGCAAAAGCGTGCGTTGGCAAGATGGCGATCGATGAACTACCATTACAGACTTTTATGCTCCTTGAAACTGTTAACAAGAGTATTGAGCCTTTGCTTCTTGCAAATGTTTTAAAAACAATGATACATGAGAACTCGATATTTTTTAAAGAAGAAAGTTTTAAGGAAGAAGAAAAATATTTTGAACGTGACATAGAAAGTGAGAGCATTCTGATAGAAAATGTCGAAGAGGAAACACATGTTATTCAGCCAAACACGCGAAGACGAAAGAACTCACTTGAAATTTTTACTAGTGCAAAAGAGACACTTGAGGGTATTGGTTATACTGAAGAACATGTAGTAGCTGCTTTACAAGTTTGCGGTCGTCGTGCAACGGAAGACGAACTTGTTACGTGGGTGATATCTGGTGAAAATGATGAAGAAACTGTTATGATGCTGTTTGAAGAAGCGAAGCAAAATCCACGCCTGTCAGATCTACTTACAGATGTTTCTGACCCGGAATGCCAGGCTGTAAATGATGAAGAAAGATTCGCGTATGATACTACTACACTTGAAAGGTAAACTTTGTTCCTTTGTTTCGCTTACCTTACATTCTCTGCCACAACCACCGGTTTGCACCTAGATAGGATCTTCAGATGACTGAAAATGGGGTTGCTTAAATGTTTGTTGTCAAAACGTGGGTGGGTGGTTGGATGGGTGGTTGTGTGGTTGGGTGGGTGGGCGTGCATTCTTTTTTGTTTAGGTTGTATATTTATAGAATTTGGTTGAAACATTTGTGAAGTTCTTTTCTCGTTTTATCTGTCAAATTGTGTAGACTTGTTTTTCAGGATTGCCAATCCGTCGTCTCTGTATAGGCCGATGTTTTAATATGAAAAGGCCTACTAACTCGCAAAATCTAGGGCCCACATAGCTACCCATGGTAATGTCAAATATATTGCTGTTGTCTTTTTTGATCCAAGGTTTTTCATTGTTGAAAAGGAATGATTTTCACGGCCATGCAGAACAATTTTTTTCGCGAACCCCGCGTTTTGGTCGCACCTTTTGATCACAGCACCATCGCTGGTTTTAGTATCTTTTTCCAGGATAATTTTTCGTATGCCTGAACTTCCGTTTGTATTTTTAGTACTTTTTCCTCGACTTTTGCTGTTTTTGCTCAGTTTTTCACTCTCTTTTTATCAATGAAGTATTTTTGAATACAGGACTTTGTATTTTTATGGCAAACAATCATTTTGTTTTTTTGGTCATTGTTTTTATCAAGTTTTCTGTCTCAATAAACACAAAGTCGTCTTTTTTAACAACATCCACGTGCTCGTGAACTCGTTTTTGCAACGTCGTGGTATAGTTTCACACATTTACTAGATTAAAGTAACGAAATTTGATTAAAGTAACGAAACAATTTCTCCTGCGCTCGAAAGACAGAACAGTCAAACATGGATTATATAAAAATACATTAGAATTGTGTTTATATATCCATCAAGAACATGTCAAACTCACTGAAATGTCATATTAAACTTAAAGTCTCACCTTCATCATTTTAATCAAACAACAAGTGAATGTGTGAAACGAATGTGACTACGAAAAGGGAGTCCACGAGCACATGGACGTTGTTGATAAAAGATCGACTTTGTCTATTGAGACAGAAAACAATAACCAAAACTCAAAAGAGCAAAACGAGATTGTTTGCCGTAAAAGTGCCAAATGTCTTCAAGAATATTTCATTAAAAACAGTGAAAAGCCTGCGCAAAGCAGCAAAAGTCGAGAAAAAAATATCAAAATCCAACCGGTAGTTCAGGCTTACGATAAATTATCCTGGAAAAAAGACATGAAAAACCAGCGAAGGGAACTTTTCGAAAATTGAAAACCATGGAAAAAGCGCTAAGAAAAAGTGCGACAAAAAGGCCCGAATTTTTCGGTGAAAATATGTGTGTACTTCAAGTTTCTTCAGTTTTCGTATTTAACAACATGTTTTGATTATCCAAAACCACGTATTTCCCAACACTGGAATTTTTAGAAATTCAATTTCCCATCAGAAAAGACCCGCTATTTTCTGTGTCGAGCCGTTTTTGGGAGATATTTTTCCTGTACACACTTCCCAGCCGGTATTAAAATAACATACATTAATCAATGCTGACATCAATGTTCGTTTATAATATTCTCGCAATTTGCTTTCCCTGTAG
Source organism: Trachythela sp. YZ-2020 (assembly GCA_016169945.1). NCBI lineage: Eukaryota > Metazoa > Cnidaria > Anthozoa > Malacalcyonacea > Clavulariidae > Trachythela > Trachythela sp. YZ-2020. Next base: position 63,945 of record JADLSH010000164.1, on the reverse strand, counting down.
GAAAATTGAAAGGCCAAAAATTGTCCCAATGTTTGATAAACCATACGTGAATAACCAGGAAGATACTTATCTCACGTTGCAAATTCTAACTGCCATTTTAGAAACACTTTCAGAGTCAGGTAAAAATATGTATTTAAGGTTTTGCATATCTTTTTTGTATATCGATGGTATTTCAGTTTTCTAAAGCTGGAGTTTGGCAGTCACATGATGGTTGAACTCTAAAACCACACTGTTGTTTAGCTGTTGCATAAAATTTTAAGTAACAATTTGTGCATTTTATCAATCTATTTACGTGTCTGCCATTCACTGCCTGACGCTGCTGTTGATATATATTGATATATACATTATGTATGTATACATTCTGTGAAACTGACAAGCAATAAACTTCAAGTTGAAAGGTGATTTATTTGCAAAACGTACATTGGTTATTCTGTGTGGCATTCTTTCTGTCAATTTTTATGTATTTTGTCACCATTGCTTTTAATAACCATTTTAATTATTTCCATAGGCATAGAATCTCACCATATTCAGCGGAAGTTACCATCAGTCTTAAAAGAAGGTGAACCTAACTTACTACTTGTTCCAAAAGGTATGTAGCAAATTATACGTTTTCAATTCTTCAAGCGGAATTGAACATTTCTTGTGCTTTTGAGACCGTAACACATATAATTTATATTTCAATTGCACCAAAAGTATATCTAATTACTTGTGAGATCTGTAAGATATTTGAACTCATTTTTTTTTTTAACTTTTGGGTCGTGAAAAATCTTTTTGAAATACTTACAAAGTATAATATTTTCGTGCAACTTGTTTACTCAAAGTTCAATTTATTACTATACTACGGAGAGTAAAGGGGGAGTGATGGGAGTGTATCGATATACCCTATCGATAATTATGTCACGAATACTTCCTTGGCCTGCGAGCCGCAAGCGCTCTCGTGAATCAAGACGAAAGGCAATTCGCTCACGGTTCATGAGATGAGGCTCCCGGGACAAGAAGAGATTTGTGATGTAGAAATCAATATAATAAATGGGTGAAGCTCGTTTACTGTATCACACTATTCAAATTGATTGGTTTTAGGCGAAGTGTTTGGTTGTGTCTTGTCACTCTTCATGGGAGATAAAAATCAACCTTTACCAACTGATGAAGAAGTAATTGTCTGTGACGAAAATACCACAGCTGAAGAGGTAAATTAACTGCAATAATAGTTATGAAAGACCTTCATCAATTTTTGAAATATTAACAGTGTATCTAGACCTTAGTAAAGATCTATATCAAACAAATGAGTTTCTGAGCCTTTGGTCAAAATCCTCACTAACACTAATTTGTTTAGCAACACACTCCTGAGTCCTGTGAAACATGTTACTTCTCTTCTATGTAGCAAAATCTTCTTTTGACTGGCACCTCGCCATGTGCGCCCATTTTCCAGTTAGATACAAGCTTATACCATTAGAGTACCCTAAGTACATTTAGTACCCTAAAAAGTATTTATCAGTCCCTTATGCTGCCTTACCTAACTTATGGTATCGTTGTATGGGGCCATGCTGCAAAATGTTACATTGAAAAAATCCTTAAACTTCAAAAACGCGCTCTCCGTTTAATATACTCTGCACATTATCTTTCTCATGCCATTCCATATTTTCACTCAGCAAATGTTCTGCCAATAAATTTGCTTTATTTTAAATCAGTATCAATATTAATGCATGATGTATCCAAAACTGTAGTACCCCCAAATATATCAGCTTTGTTTACTGCATTAAGTCAGGTACATAAACACAACACCAGATCTTCCACTAGGAAGAACTACCACGTTGAATATTCAGGTTTAGATGTACAAAGAAAGTCATTTTCAAGAATGGGAGTTAGCATCTGGAATAGCATTCCAGCAGATCTACGTGAAACACCAAAGAATCACTTTAAAAAAGCTTTGCATCGGAAGCTACTTCAAATATTAGAAAAGAAAGATGATTATATTGATATTCCAACTTTACAAAAAGAAATTGCAATAATCTAAAGTTAAATCAAATAAAACTAATCTATCATTTTACGATTTTGGCTTTTGGTCTGATTACTCATTAGAGTTTGTGTTTGATCATCCGTCAGATATTATGTTTGTATATACGGTGAATGTGTTTCTGTCGTATATATAGTAATAGCTAGTGTTCTGCAACCTTCTTAGATTACGAATGCGTGTAGTTGCTGTCCACCGCGATTAGCTTTTGCTATCTGTGGACAGCAAGATGTTATTGTTTGTAAAATTTTGTAATTTGTTAATAAAACCAATGTAATTAGAAAATTAAGGTTTTGATGCACCAGATACCAGTTTGAACAGTTTCCTTCTGATTCTTCTTGTTGAAAGTAATTCAAAATTTAAATCAAAATTAAGATGCATGCTTCTGGATCTTAAAGGTCATTCAGTGTGTAGAATTTTTATCTTTGTACATCATTACCGATTTCAAAATTATAATAGTTCCAAACGTGTCTTCATGTATGAAATTTTAATCTATGAAATATCCATTATGTGAACATTTCACATTTGCAAATTTCTTATACGAAATGTTCTGGTTTCACATGTTAAAATTTCGCATGTGGAAGTTTTCCAATTCCACACATCGATTTCACACTTGAAATTTTCATATGTAAAATCTTGTGCGAAATTTCTGAATGGGATGCTCCTCATCATTTAAGAGGCTGTCTCCGTAAAAACCTCCTGGTCAATATGTCGCTCAAAAATAGATTGCTCTCATACTCTGGTGTTTTGAAGGTCTATCCTTGGGAACAACTAAAATCGATTTCATTTAACTCAAATTTCTGTTAAATTATTTTTGGGGGCGATTGATGTTCGATCGGCTGGTGACCAACTTGGACTCCGAATGAGGCAAAATATGGACACATTTTCACAGCTATTTTTTGAAATCAAATTCATACCTAAATTTTAATATTTTTGCACAGAAATATGGACTTATCCTTCTATTTTCGTTGGTGATATGACTTAGATAATTATTCTTTTGTATAAAATAGAAAACAGCGCAGTTATGGACCCTCCTGCACGGATAACGGATATCGTCTCAAAATATACCAACTTTGAAAGCTTATTTCAAAATCGTGGCACTTGATTGGCACATGACCTTAGCTTTTCTATAAACTACTAACATTAGTCAACACAAATCGCTAATAAAATCTTTCTGCTTTAGCATTTGACAAAAATGACAAGCGCTCGAACTTTGTAAAATTTGAAAATGTGTCGAAATCGAGCATATTTAACGGTAAACCTAATTATTGATATTAACAGATAAAATCACCTTACACTACACGGATTGAAGCTTGATTATGTAAATATATGTCGTTCATCATTATTATTTGGCATTGCGCTTGAAAAAATTGTTTGAGTACAGTTTGACTTCAAGGATAGAGTCATTCAATGCCAGTGTCTTCTGCGCGCATCATTGCCATTAGAGGCCTGATTGTCACATACGAACTTCGCTTTGTTCGCTTTGTTTACCTCCTGTAAATAAGATGTCTATGTGTCTTGGGGGTTTATTGACAATGTTCAATCAAATTAGAAAACTCAGAATTAGTCATAATACAGAGTTTTCATCTGTTTGTTTACGTTAAACTGTTAAAGTTTCGTTAGAATGTACTAATTAAATATCGGGGGAAACCCCTGGCCGAAAGAAATGTACCGCTGTGCGTAAACATGTCATTCAACACAATGAAATGTTTCGTTGCTCTCTGGCTTCTCTTTCTTCGTATTGCATTAAATAGTAGTCTTAGTATTGCACCAGGTTTTTGTAAAATTTTGGCACGAAATTTTCCGTGTTTCTATGCAGTCATAGAAATACGCTTGTCGACTAATCAACGCTCGCATACTATAAATGAAATATTTTATGATAATGAAATTTGAAGTGTTTTTAATAATGATTTTCTCACCTGACCAACTGGAACTGTTGCACCAAATTGAAGCTGGATTTTTTTTACATTTCTAGATGTACAACATCCTTGTTTTTGCACGCTTTTTTGGGCCCCGAATGCAAAGGATACTGACATGATTTTAATGGCCGCCAATTTCGACCTAGATTGTACCTGTGTTTTGGACAGACCACATTTCGGCTTGCTCCTTAGTAGGAATATAAACATTCCTGCCCTCACTAGAATTATCTCGTATTCTTCTATCTTTCCGACAAGCTTTGAAAGGTGACAACTTTCCAAGTGATAACTAATGTCATCCTTACACTCCAGCAACTTTGAAGAACAGTCTACTGTGTCTCGGAATTTTCCACACTCAGAAGTAGAAAAGGAACATTTATACATTATTGCTTACTTAGAATACTGACTGTCATTCTGTCAATATAAAATCTACTGTCTGCCGAAATCGTTTAGGTTTACCTAACGTTGCGTGACCACCAATTGCGGCTATGGTAGTAGTAGTGAACACCATATGAATGAGTACAGAAAAAAACAACATTGTATATAGACACAAAAACCTGGTGCAATACTAAGAGAGCAAAGAAATATTTCACCGTGTTGATTGACATGTTTACGCACAGCGAGTACATTTCTTTCGGCCAGGGGTTTCCCCCGACATTTAATTAATACATTCTAACGAAACTTTAACAGTTTAACGCAAACAAACAGATGAAAACTCTGTATTATGACTAATTCTGAGTTTTCTAATTTGATTGAACATTGTCAATAAACCCCCAAGACACATAGACATCTTATTTACAGGAGGTAAACAAAGCGAACAAAGCGAAGTTCGTATGTGACAATCGGGCCTCTAATGGCAGTGATGCGGGCAGAAGACACTGGCATTGAATGACTCTATCCTTGAAGTCAAACTGTACTCAAACAATTTTTTTCAAGCGCAAAGCCAAAGAATAATGATGAACGACATATATTTACATAATCAAGCTTCATTCCGTGTAGTGTAAGGTGATTTTATCTGTTAATATCAATAATTAGGTTTACCGTTAAATATGCTCGATTTCGACACATTTTCAAATTTTACAAAGTTCGAGCGCTTGTCATTTTTGTCAAATGCTAAAGCAGAAAGATTTTATTAGCGATTTGTGTTGACTAATGTTAGTAGTTTATTGAAAAGCTAAGGTCATGTGCCAATCAGGTGCCACGATTTTGAAATAAGCTTTCAAAGTTGGTATATTTTGAGACGATATCCGTTATCCGTGCAGGAGGGTCAATAACTGCGCTGTATTCTATTTTATACAAAAGAATAATTATCTAAGTCATATCACCAACGAAAATAGAAGGATAAGTCCATATTTCTGTGCAAAAATATTAAAATTTAGGTATGAATTTGATTTAAAAAAATAGCTGTGAAAATGTGTCGATATTTTGCCTCATTCGGAGTTCAAGTTGGTCACCAGCCGATCGAACATCAATCGCCCCCAAAAATAATTTAACAGAAATTTGAGTCAAATGAAATCGATTTTAGTTGTTCCCAAGGATAGACCTTCAAAACACCAGAGTATGAGAGCAATCTATTTTTGAGCCACATATTGACCGGGAGGTTTTTACGGAGACAGCCTCTTAAGCGTTTAGGGCTAATATCGAAATGATTTCTGTCTTAAAATATAGATTGAGTTACTCTGGCGACGTGCAGTTGTTGACAACAGTGGTCTATTGTTTTGTCTTGCTAATGCAGATCTATTGGACTATGATGTCAGTCAGCAGGCTGTTCGTTCTTTGGAAATGTTAACACAAGGCCGTGCCAGTAAGTATGCTGTTTACACTTTTAGGCCTGTAGCAAGCTGTGGAACATCGTCTTTTTTCTGTTGTCGGTTGAATCCTCATCAACGGATAACAATTCAATTCACCTTAGGATTCAATGTTTCACTCTTAGGATACAAGGATTTAATCTTACTGTATGATTCAATAATTCAATATAAACTATTTTTTGAACAGCTATGACTATAGTCGTCAACTATGTGACTATCTCTTTGTTCTATGAGGATGAATTGAAAGTAGAGCATGGAAAGCCTTGGTTTTAATTAGGCCTGTATTCATTTTTAGTGCAAAGTTTCTTGGAAACTTTGCAGTATTGTGATGAGTGGCGAAAATTCATATGAGTCAGGTATCAGGCATCATAGTGTAAACTTTCCGGGGGGTCACGCGATGAGTGCATGTACTTTCATTATCACCGATTATTTTCAATGTTTTAACGCTTGCATATTATATATAGTCTCGTTTCGCTCTATTTCTCGTTTAAGCACTTTCAAGTTATCTTATAGCTCAATTCGGTTGTATTCATGCAGTGTTTAATTAGATTTACGAACAACATTTGGGTTGTGGTATTATTACATCATAACAATCGTTTTATATATAATATTGGGTTGCTAACTCCCCCGGTAGCTATGAACACGTGCGTTCAAGTCCACTGATCTAATAATATCATGGAACGAAAATACGAAATTTCGAAATATTTACCGCACAATGGTGGCAGCTGGGAGTGGGAATGCGATGGAAATACGATCAAATTTATAAATAAACGTTTTCATTTTGGCCTTTTGGATTAGTAGTGCGTTTTGTCATTTATATATTCAATAGACAATACTGAATGGGTCGAATATTCATTATTGCAATATTTTTATAAATTCCGAAGCGTAAGTTTCGCCTCAAACATGTCACATATTTTGGACTTGGTAGTTGGTGCTGGTTATATATAAAAAAATTCAAATACAAGATTCAAGACCCGATGAGATTCCTTTGGCCTTACCGTAAATATCAAATATGTTAGTTATAGTATACAGCATTGGATTTTACCAGCGATCTAAGGTAAGTCGACTTGCGTACAATTTATGCACATTAATACGGCTACTGTATTGTTTCTGGCCGCGAATTTTATAGATAGTAGAAGTTGCTATACTCTGTCCGTAGACTCGTAGAGTGTAATTTGTAGAGTCACTAGAGTAGTAGAGTGTAGTATGAACTGCATAATTTTGAAATTTGACATTTGTTATGCAATATTAATAGAACACATCTCTGTTGTTTACAAATGCGAATGGCATTTTGATGAGGATGCGTCTGTATATATAACTATGATGTATGTTGCATTCTATATACTTTCTAGTTTTGCTTAGCCTTTATTTTAGTAGTCTGTGTACAACCGTACTCTCGAAATTTTATATACACGATGAAATAATAAATAAATAAAATTTGAAATAATCGAAGTTGAGTTGACATATTTGTAATTAGTTGAATAAAACTAATCAAATATTGCAACCGTAAACAAAAGACAATTTTATCTGCTTACTATAATATATTGGCAAAAACATAAATCACTCATCGCGAATTTAGAATTACGAATGATGAAATATTACAAGCTTTCCATTGACAAGTGTACTTGTTGAAAAACTGGCATGCTAGCTTTTCAAAAGCTTGTCACATTTCATCAATTTTCAAGGACAAATAAAAATAGTAAAGGTAAAAATAATTGCCAAATAAAAATTGCTCGTGTAAATACGTGATATGCAAATATCAACACAACACAACATGGATGCACAACAATTACGTACGCACTATAAACCATGTAACAACATAGCATTTGTCTTTTAAAACTTTGCACTATCCTTGGATCACTAGTTTAACATGCTTCTACTTTTTTGTTTCTGTTTACACTCACTTTAAACCACCTTTGAAAAGCCGAGTTGATAAGTTTTAAAATGAGTGTAAACAGAAATATTTCACTCTATTATTCATTTCGAAATTTACATATATATCGAAGCTTCTCTATTTTTATACACCCTGTAGTCTTGTGCTACCATCACTATAATCATATAACTATAATAATGTATTGTGCGTACAACCATGACTATAGTCTATATACTATGATTGTAGGCTACTATGGCTTTAGTCTACTATGACTATGACTATTAGAACTATAGTCTTGGGTTATAAATGACTGTACTGTTAGACTATTAGGACTATAACATTTAACTATTAGGACCAGTCTTGGACAACCAGGACTATAATCTTGCCCTATAATATCTTTAGTCTTGAACTTTATTATGACTACATTCGTTGACTATAGGATATATGTTTGAAAGCTTCTGTATTTATATAAGTAGCAGATGGTATCCTGCAACATCCATTCTCAATTCTCTCGTTTTGTCTACGAATTATTCCAGCTGGATAATATTATCCCGGCCTGTGCGATATTTTTACTTATGCAAATTGTAGCAGGCCCTAATCTTTTTATAACTCTAAATTATTTAATAATAATATTTTAATTTATAGTGCGCAAATTCCATACAAAATATGCTCAAATGTGCATATATGTTCAACTGCGCATGATTTAAACCTTTTGTGTTTCACTCATTAGAGTCAAAACATAGCAACACTTGTATAAAAATATATTGTAGGTAGAAAAGTTTGCTAATAATATTGTCCATTTCGAAGCCTTATCTTCTGCTGCTTTTCATTGCTTGAATATGGTATAAGGCTAATATTATTCCTGTAAGAACTTTGCTGATTTATGCCTATAAACTCCATATCGAAAGTTCCGTTTTCGTTTTGGAAAGCTATATAGTTTTCTATACTTGTTATAACGAAGCACTGCAGCTTGTGTATTTTAAAAAAGAGCTGGTTGAAAAATTAAAAATGTAGAACTCTCAAGGCAATTTTTTTTTGCATAGGCTGCATCTACAACCAATTTTAGATACTCTATAATAGCAAGGGGATATACACCTTTTGTTATGAAAATGTAATGTCAGCAAGCACGCCCGAAAGCCATCAATTATCCTACCATATGACTGCATGAATATCTAATCAGCTCACTCCACCACATTCCATCTCCAAAAAGGATCTATATCACTACTATAGAGAGCTCAACTACAATTCCAGTGGTTGCTGGTTGAATTCTTTGAATCTGTAGAACATGAAAGACTTACTACCATGAAGCTAAACAAATGAAGATGGTGGCCACATATAAAGTGCTTAATTTAGTTCTGAATATTGCTCACATACCTCTTTCCTTTTTAGAATATCACTTAGCCGTAATTTGCAGCATTGAGAACGAGGACAAATCAAACATGGTTGCATCCTTAGATCAGTTTCGTCGCCAATTTCCCCCACTCACATCAATGAGAGGTATTCAGAATTATTTAAAAGAGCAGCTGGTGGTTTCAGGTGCAAAAATGGTTGGTGATGTTCAATGGGCACCAGCAGCTACTGTTGACATGGAAAAGTGAGTGATGTAAACGCATACATGTAGATATTATTGTTTTACTGGAGCGTACCATTAAAAACGCATAGCCTTGACTTCATTCTTTTGAAAACAGACAGAAACTTCAAACATTACGTAATACTGAATACAATTCAAAAGAATGAAAGAATAAAGTCGAGGCTATGCATGTATACATGCACTGGTTAATTAAAACTTCTGTGCAGATTTTTTGAATAGGAACAGTAATTACTGGTAGTAACTAGCTCCAGTAATTCTTCAAATGGTCTATATTCAGACGATTGTTAAAATTTGTATATTTCCTCGATCTAAATGTACGATCTAAAATACAAACACAAAACTGCTAGTTGTCGCCGTGTAGCGTGTGTTCAGTGTTCAGTTGTCCGTATTTTAAATTGTTGATGTTGTTAGTGCAGGTAAACTTTGTTTACAAATATTTTGTATTTTTGTATAACATGCATGCACATGCATGCACATGCATGTTATACAAAAATACAAAATATTTGTAAACAAAGTTTACCTGCACTAACAACATCAACAATTTTAAGCAGTCAGAGATGGAAAATTTATGGGATATTTATGTGATATTATGGAAAATTTATGTGATACAAAATATCATTTTATCCCAATTGCATTGAGGAATTATGGACAACCCGGACGTATGGATCGAAAGCTTTCCAAAATTTATAAACGTTGTGTTTCCTCCACTTACATGGAGTGTTTCCTACACTTATATTGTCCTGCAAATTGTACAGTACTAGTCCACAATAATAATAGCAATCTCTATTGTTTACTTTTATTTTTAAAGGCTATGTGTTCGTGTGGTCCAGTCGTCCAGAGCTGGCATGGGAAAAAGCTTGATGATTAAACATCTGGCAGAACAATTGAATAACCTACCGAATAACAAAAATCTTCGCAAAGGCTTAGTGTCGTCATTATGTCCTACTATTCCTGTGCATGGAATCTCTGTCGATAGTGATTGTGTTACCCGTGCTCTTCTTTCCCATGCTGTCAAAAGAGATATTCCTGTTTCAAGGATTTTTCATCTGGACATGTCTCAATCGGTTGGTAGCATACATTGTGTCATCAAATTGGTATCTATATTTCACATGATTGAGTGTTGAAAAAAGCCGTGTATGCATGGTAACGCTAAAGTGGCTATGTTCCAGTAGTTGTTGAAATTTTGGTGGCATACACTCAAGCTTCAGTTAAAACAAAGAATGGACTGTTTTGAATAACCGTCATTCATATTCAAAAAATCTGCACAGAATTTTTAAATCAGCACTGTATTTTTCACCTTACAACGTCAACGATAGATTACTGCTATCGAATTGACGGAAACGTAATTATGGTAGCTCCCTACAGTCTTTTGAAAATGGAAAATTTATGATTTAGATCAAACATTTTGAAGAATGTTTATTGTTCGGAAACAGAAACTTTGTGACTTATAGTACGAAGCAATATTGTTACATTGTGAAATTTTTCGTTGCCATGATAACAATGGCGTTTTAATATGACGAATATTTTGGATTTTACAACGTACTTTGTATAGGTAATAGCATGGTTTCGAGTGCAATTTGGAAAAAACATGCAGAGTGAGTTTTTCAAAGACATCAAAATTGCACGAGTCCGAAGGACGAGTGCTATTTGAGGTCTTTGAAAAACTCACGAGTGCATGTTTTTTCAAATTGCACGAGAAATCATGCTATTACTTATTAATAATATACATGAAAAAATTTAACACGAAGAGAATCTTTCCAATCAGAATACTTTATGCAAATAACATGAAAAAAAATGTAACAGGAAGAGGTTTTTTCTAGTCAAAATGATTTTTGTGCAAATTAAAAAAAATTTAAAAATTTGCACTATATTTCCTTTTTTCTGCACTGTATTTCCTCAAAACTGCACTGCTCTCAGCCAATCAGAATTGAGAAATATTTTCATGTATATTATTAACTTGAAAATAGTTGGTTACCCCCAATTTCTATTTCATAAAATGTTTTTCATAAATTTGGCTCAACAAAAGTTTCAGTTAAACTTGTTCAATAGATATTGGGGGTAGACAAGACATTATACATAAAAGAATAAAATGTATTTGCTTACGTTTCGTTGTTTACATCACAACATCTTCAGAGCGTTTAAATTACAAGACTATGCTATATATGTTTACAAATTAATTAAGTAATTATGAAGCAATTATATAAGTATATAAATATATAATTAATCTATTGTATTTATATATATATTTATAAATTACTAAAACGGTTACAAAATTCAAACAAACAAATAGGCAGAAAGAGTAGAAAACAACATGTCAGTAAATTGTTCGTAACAAGTTAATTAACTATTTATCAGTATTAGACAATTAGTAATTAGACCAATTAGATTAAGAGGAGTTGACTTTATTAGTGCTAAAACTGGATTAATTTAGGATATAAAAGGCTTTCACGAATAAGGAGATATGTTTCCGAAGTACCTGAAGAATCAGATGAATAATAAGGAAACAGATATTTTTATTCGTGAAAGCCTTTTGATATCCAAAATTAATCCGTAATGAATATGTTGTTATGTAAACAACGAAACGTAAGCAAATAAATTATATTCTTTCATGTAATGTCTTGTCTGAAAATCGTTTGCTGCATGGGCTTTTATATTAAATACTTAAATCGTTCAATAGACTCCAAATTACGCTCTAAGAATTGATGAAACGTAGTTTATATAGGTGTCTGCTTTTGTTTTGCTTATTTTTATTTTATTTTAAAAATTTCATTGTTTTGGAAATTCGTCATCAGTTCAAATGGTCAATTCTTTGTAACAAAAAAAATTAATTTTAGATATACATTTAAATACATGATATACATTTTCTAGGCAGCCTTGCATATATACGCTGTAAATTGAAAAGAGCTGAAGCAGCTCAAAAAGAGCCGTTTCCCGATCGTCTTTGACCGGAAAACTACACTTTTTGAGCTGTTTCAGCCCATAGTTATAATTCTCTGTCCCTACAGAAGACTACAAATCTTTCTTTGAAAACTTCATTAAGGTTGTAAAAGGACTGGACAATTTCTTGTTTAAACTTCTCATCTTGCGAGCTGTGAAAGATCATAATGGAAATGTCTGGAGAAGAAAACCAACTGATATGTATGTTGTTGAAATTACAACAGACAAGTCGTTTGAAGTATTAACAGCAGAGGATGTTTTATCAGATGGAAGCTACAGTCAGGTAAACGTTGGCTAGATGACGCCAGATCATAGTTAATGACCAACACACCATCATAAAGCAACAACACGCCAAAAGTCTGCGTAAAACACGCAGCGTGTTTAAACAACACAATAGCGGCGTGTTGTTTCGTAAGAAACTAGCGTATTGAAAGAACACGTCAACCTGTTGTTAAAAGCGACAGGGGAATTGACCAATCACGTTGTAAGGTGTGTAGGCGAGTTTGGAGAAGAAACATAACCTCCATATAATTGGCCGACGTTTTCTGTATAGCAAATATGTATATTGTATACTTCTGGAAAATTTCTAGGAAATACTCTCTAGCAAATACGAAAATATCCCTCAAATTTGCATGCTTCTTTCAAAATAGTGTTGAAACGTAAAACAATAGTTGAAACGTAATAAAATAATTTAAACTTACAATCTTTCTGCACTTCTTGAGTGCCTTTTTCTAAAATTTTAACAGAATACGAGAAAACGACTTGCAACAAACAAGTACTCGTTTGTAAAATTTCTACCTCGAACACACTGCTTAACACCCAGGGAAACTTTGGAGAACATACAGCAGAAAAGGATAGGTAAGTTTAACTGTTTCCTGTGCAAAAGGTAATTAGTTTTCGGAGATGGAACTACTATTTGGAGTTTGTTTTTTACTATAATGGATGAAGTTATCGGCAGATAATGGGTTTTGATTATTAATCCCCGACCCGGCGCGAAGCGCCGTGCGAAGGTACTAATTCCGCTCGGATATTTACACCCGGGTATGTGAAAACATTGTGGAACAGTGAACTATAAGTATACTGGAACGCTAACTCCTATGATCAAGTCCTATGATTGGATGAAGCCGAAATTCCGCCAGACATTGACACCTCCCCCCTGACAAGGAGCGAAGCGGCATCGTGTTTGTTCGAAGCGTGGCTGTTTTGTTTTGATGAAATCTTTCATTTTTATATCGATTTTCGCCAAGTTACAGGGCTGTTGAAGCACGATTGAAGTGATCATATAACATGACGAAACATGAAATGCGCCAAAGGACAAAACCTTTTAAAAATGAAAGATTATTTAGCATAAACAGAGTGATTTTGTATGAGGTATATTTCAAATAGTGGCACAAGAAACGGACAATTACACAACAGTCATTGAACAGATAAGTACAATATTTAATATTTGAAATAATCTATAAATGTTTTGACATATTTTATTGATTTTTAAACAGTATTAATTTTGTCAACTGAAATCTATCACTAGGCTTTCCGTTCTGTATGACAGTCTCGCAGAATCGTTTGCCGTAAGTGAAAAGGCGAAGTGTAAAGTATTTGTCAGCAACGTATTTAACCAACTTGACTCTATGGTCGTCTTCGAAACCGATCTCATTCATGCCGAGCTCGTGATCTTCAAAGAGGTTGTCGTTGTCAGATCGGTCAACTATGAAGTGGTGGCAGACTTCAATAATCAATTTACTACGAAGTTTTCCTTCACGATTGATTTGGTTTCCATCTTTGCTCACACAAGCTTTGAAGACTTGCTCCGCATATTTGAGGACGAGATAAACAGACTTCGAAGGAATTTGCAAGCCGCCTCTATTTACGAAATGCGTGAATGCTGAAGCTGAGTCGTCTGAATTGCTCTTAACACCACAATAATCATGGTCAGATATTTGAGAAGGAGCTGGGCAACTTGAAACAAGACTGTTTCTACAAGCTGAGCAGGTGAGTAACTTTAAAAGTTTTGATACGATGAATCCCCCAATGTAGAAAAGGATATTTTCCATGAATTCTGTATGCCCGCCTTCATCCAGGTGCTCAACCATCATACGCTCTTGCGGGGTGAAGCTGGTGGTGACTTGTTTGTTGGCCTGGTTGTCTTTGAGGTTGTATTCTGATGGCTCGGATAGCGGTGAAGTATGTTTTCTTGTGTGGAAAAGTGGGATTATATTAGTTGGACTACCGTCACTAAAATCTGGTCTTGAGAGTATTTGTAAGTTAGCAGATATTTGAATGGACTATCCAAGCTAAAAAACATTTCATTAGCCATCTCAATGGTGGACTTGATGTTGGTGACAAAACCAGTGATGAAGGTTTTTCTTCGATGTGAAGTGAGAAGCTGTCCATCGTCTGTCCGAAGTGAGAGCAAGTATTCTGCTGCGGCTTTAAGACTATTCTCCCATATATCTTTTGAATTGGGTCTGAGTGGCTGCTTATACCCTTCGCCAATAGGATTCCTTGAATTTAACATGTCGAATAGTCTGTCAATTGTTCTTATAAAAATAACAGTTGGTTGCCTATCTTGGAACTCAGGCATTTTCATTGATATGTCTAGAAACTCAATGGCATCTGCTACCGAGGAACTTAGGGTTTGTGCGGCCAACCTAACATTCATCTTATGTTTTCTAAATTCCAGGTGCTGTGTAGTAAGCCGGTTGCTGAGCTTCAAACCTTCGTGTTGTTGAAGGACATGGAGATTGTGAAAGAACTCCCACTTGATTTTTCCACCATTTTGGTCATTAAATGACGAGAGACTTCCAAGAGCGTTCCTAGCTAGTTTCAGCATATGGCATGCGTCTAGTATTACATACACATAATAATCCTGCGACGGATGTTTAAATTTGGTAGTCGTGGACTTGTATGTTGTGCCAAAGATGCATCCAAGCTGTCGGAAAGTGCTGATGTTAACCGACGTCCCGTCTGCTGTTATTGTCCAGACCCGTAATCCTGCATCCGCCGCCTTTACAAGGGCCATTCTAATAAGTTGTGCTTGTGTTGTTGCAGACATCTTATCACACAGGAAGTAGCCAACTGGACACTTCCAATGCGTTCGTGTTCCAACCAGAAGGAATACAAGTGCTTCTGTAGCCAGAGTATCTGGGTCCTCGGGGGTCACTGGTCCATAATTAATAAATCCAACATACCGTTCTTTCTCATTGGGGTCCACTACAGTCTGCTTACGTATGGCCATGGCATCGATCATTAGACAGCAGTCCTTCTTTGTGGGTGAGTTTTTTACCTCCGTTTCTAACGACTTAAATGCCTCTGCCAAAAAACCTGGTTCGCAGTCCACTGAGGCAGACCACTTTCTAATCAACGATGGATTTGGCAACGGTATTATGGAGCGAACATATTGGTAAGCTTTGGGAGAGTAAAAATAAAGTGTCAAAGCAAATTCTTTAATGTCATCTGTATATCTTCTGCCAGTTGGAGAGATGGTAGTATTGTTCTTTGCATTGTGAAAAATAGAAAGTTGAAGTGTGTCGAATGATGTGTGTAATCTGTCGGCTATTTCAGATTTTATAACGAGGTCGTCATGCAAATTATCAATTATATCTGCCATGTTTCCAATCTTCTTTTTGGATCTCCTTAGTTGTTGTTGTAGATTTTTTACTTTATTTTTCAGGGCTTTGTTTGTGAGGTGGAACTCTGTCGCATTGTGAGTTCGAAGAACTTTTGCAGCAGGTGAGGACATTTGAGGCATCCGACGTTTCTTTGTGTTGCTCTTTAATTCTTCGGGCATGGCTACTCGACTCCTAGCCTCTTCTGGGATGTCAGTTGATTCCGGTAAGATTTTAAATATTGTTGGAATTGCATTTTTCTTGAGTCTGCATGTCCCAGTTGCCGAGGGGGGTAATGTGTAGTCGTATCTCTCAAAGTGGTTACTGCATATAAAGCTATGGTTTGTTGCTCTCCATTCTTGCCTGTCCCTCCGTACCCTTTGAACAGCCTGTTCCCATTTCTCCAGACGTGCTTCATCTTTCAGTGGAAATCTATGTTGGTGATTATATAATTATTTATTGTTACATTTATTTTTGTCAATTTATATACCCCTATGACTGTACATGTATAGTGTAAAACTCATTGTCAAAGCTTGTGATTAAATTAAATATGAATAAATAAATCATTTTGTCATTTTGTATGTTTGTTAGCATCGTACTTCATTTCTGTATCAATGTTTTTTTTTGTCAATGGCATGGGTTGTCAAATGAGACAAAAAAACTCACCTGTGAATTGCAACGTAAGGAGTGTTTTCATTTTCTCTAAAATTTTCATCTTGACTCCCACAGACTACACAGGTATATGGCATGCTGTATTACATAATTATTCAACTTATTTTTCAATTTTTAAAATTGTTTTTTAAATTTGTTTACAAATATTTCGGAAATAACAAATTATTGTGCGCTCTGTTTTGAAAACAAAAGACTGGGGCGATTAAAAAATAAAGAATTTCACGATGATATTTTTTTTGCTTTTTAAATGCTTATTTTGGACTGTTGAATAATTCGTGGGTGCTTGAAAAGCAATTTTTTAATGTATCTTATATTTTTCTACATAAATTGTATCATAAAAACTTTTTGGAAAGTCTCATAACTCAGAAAAACCAAACATTTTCGCGCGGTTTTTTGACAAATTTTGTTTTTTTCCAGTAATATTTCAGAAACTGAACGACCTTTGTTCATTGTAAGTACTTGAGTAAAAAGTTTAATTGTTCTAGTGTAGTCAAAGATAAATAGTGAAAGTATAAAAGGAAATTAAAAGGGTAAAATTTTGCAATATAAAAAGTGTATTTTTTGAAAAAAATATGTTAAAAGGGACTGGCACTACCTACAAAGCACGGCTTCAATTTCCCCCCCTGAGCACAGATGAAATATATACAGATGTGTAACTTCAGGTAAAAAGTTGTTCCACGGCCGCCATGTTCCTAGCAAGCGTGCGACAAAGCCGACAAAGCCGACAATTCGTCTTTTCTCACTTCTTCATTGCTTTCAACCAGCTCAAACATTTAACAATGATGCTCTAACTGTTTTATCCAAAAATTTCGATCTAAAAAGGCCACGAAAGAAAAAAAACGTTCGTGTTTTTCACGCCGCCATGTTCCTAGCAAGCGCCATTTGGGGAAATTTTGAGGACACAAATTCCTATGAAGTTACACTTCTGGTTTATCCTTGTTCTGTGCCCTGAGTTAGCGTTCCAGTATACTTATCCCCGAGCCGGCGCGAAGCGCCGTGCGAGGGTACTAATTCCGCTCGGATATTTACACCCGGGTATGTGAAAACACTGTGGAATCCAAAGTCGTCCGCCGCGATGTCATGGACGGTTCAGGGTTTTGTACGTTATACGCATGCGCGAATTCAGGTCGAGAGAAACATACGGATAACATTTTTAAAACTGATTTACGGATAAAGATTTTGTTATTCATCAAAAATGATTTTTAATACTCGGGCTATTGGAAAAACATACCGATAAACAGAGTCTTCAAAACAAGATAAACGAGAAGGAGTCGAATGGCTGAAAAAAGGACACTTTTGAAGTGTTTTAAACGGGTAAGTGTCTATTTTTCATATTTTAGTTTGTGGATTTGCAAAAGCGTATGTCACTCTGTGAGGTTATTATAATATCGATTAAACCTAAAAGGTCAATTTTAGCAAGTTTAAATTTGAATTTTGAAGAAATAACGTAATGTCAAAAACTTAATTTTAAAGATAAATTTAGAAAAAATATACTGTCAAAAAACAGTTGAAGTTTTCTGAATATTTTTTGACGTTTTTGTGAAATGTCTAAGGTTAAATTTTACAACAACCAAAGCTAAAAGAGTACGTAATAACATATCTACTTTATATAGTGGGGCAATTCATAATTTTATAGTTAAAAGTACAAATATTTATATTACTCTTTTATCATTTTGTACCAAAAGTAAATGTTGCTATGGTTACAATGATTGACCGAATACTTCATGTTACAATAAATTTTGGGAAGTATAATTCCTGAGTTCGAATAGGCGAGGGGATTCTGCATGAGTGTATTTCTAGTAGTTCACTGTTGTGGAATGCAAAGTCGTCCACCATTTTTTTTTGTCATGGACGGTTTTTTAAGTTATGCGAGTTAAAGCCGAGAGAAAACTGGTAACTAGCTACATCATGATTGGCTAAGACAACGATTTTGTTTTTATATGCAAACGTCAGAAAAATAACTGCCATTTTAGCATTTTATTTTTGGCATTTAATTTATAAATTATAATGCATTTATATGAAAACTGTTTTCAAAATTGTACTCTGGAGTCGGGACATATTAATTCAGAAAAATATTAAGTCTCCAAAACAAGAGAAGTGAAAATTGTTTAGAGGACTTTTATTTACTAAAGTCAACAAGAAAATAAAGCAGTCGAAAAGCCGAGAAAGGACAGAATTTTCGAGTTTTAAAGCGTTTTAAATTAAACGGGTAAGTGTTTATTTTGCATACTTGTTTTTGCAGTTTTGCCGTCAATTGGCATGCAACTATAGTTTGTGGTTTTGAAATTGCATAGTTCATCCTGTGTGGTCAATACAACATTGTTTTAGTGTTAATTCAAATGCGTTATATAGAAAAGAAAAACATATTTTATCTAAAAAACTTCATAGTATAAAAATACTGTTCAAAAAACAGTTGAAGTTTTATGACAATTTCGAAACGTTTTGTACAGTAAATCAAAGCCAAAAAAAGAACAAAATAACATACCTACTTTATATAGTTGGGCAATTGGTAATTTTATTGTTAAAAGTAAAAATATTATCACAGTTTGTACAGAAAAGAAAAGAAATATAGAGTAAAAGGCAGAGTAAAAGGCTTACAAACTTTTCGAAACGTTTTAGTGAACGGAAGTTTGCATTAAAACATTAATTTGAAGCTTATAGAATGCATAAGAACATACCTACCGCATATATCTCATATTTCTATGGCTAAAACAACTAATATTTTAATTATTTTTGCAGCTTTTGTAAACTGTTTTGTACTCCAGAAAAGAAATTTATATTATTAATCGAGTTGCCATGACTACTGTGCTTCCTCTTCTTGAAACAAAATTTCCATTTTTTATTCTTTCAAAAATTCTGAACCCAAAATAGATTTCCCAAAATATTATTGTTTCCTTCCACTCTTCTTTCCAAACTATTACAGTAATGATCAAAATTTTAATGGCACATTTAAAATGAAGGGAAACAATGTTTACGTCAAGTAAAACATTTCATATGGCGATAGCCTTTGAGTGCGTCGTGAAGAGGGGTGTAGTGTAAGCCAGAGGCCCAGAGATCCAATTCAGTTTTCCAAGCCAAAATTTTGCTTTGAACCCAGATATCTGACTCGTCTACCACCTTTGCATAGCAGATTTTGTGATGAAAAAGCTTAGTAACAGTAATGTTTTGGAATGTAGTGTCTGTCAATGTTCGGGTGCATGGGGCGAGGGGTTACTGCAAGCATGTATTTCTAGTAGATATATGTTATTTACCGGTCGGGGGCAAGGGACGTTTTTGAGACCGAGGGCGTTTTTAATCATATTTTGTTGCCGTACTATACGCGAGCGAATCTCGTTAAATATTCTAGAATTTTACAAAAGGACATTACAGAAAGACAATTAACAAACTCTGTAACAAATATAAAACGCTATAGGAAAGCATATATAGGCCTATACATTTTTTTTGTCAGGTTAGGATGTAAATAGTAACATGCACTAGCCCGCAATGTCTGACCCTAACACTAACCCTTAAGGATATAGCGGATGTTGATCTTTCATAATATGATATACCATGCATAAAAGCTCTGTTACACAGTGCAACTTTGTAAGATTTGTAAAAAATATTTTTGGCATTTGGGTAGACCTTACTGTTGGGTAGACCTTACTACTGTTTACATTTAATTCATGTTTTGTTTGCAGGAGATACAGGATTCGACATGGAAAAGTTCCACAGTGAAGAATACCAACGAACATTTCAGTATCTTACGCAATTTGCAGCAGGATCAAATTTAGACGGATTTTCGTTTATATACGACCCTCGAGTCATCATTGGTGACCCCGTCGATGCTTTGACGATTATAATCAAGTAAGGGTGATTTAAGAATTGACAACCTTCCGTATAAGCATCAACGCAGTTTAGATGGCTGGCCAGCCTCGAAAAACGTGACTGTCGATGGCATTTTTTGTTACAAGCAGGAAACTACATGAGAGTGGTTGCCTGCCGTAATTTTTCTATTGGGATTCCATCTAAATGTAGCATTTGATATTATGGTTTTATTTTAGTTGATTCACTATCTAATTAACATGTGCACATTTTTCCTTTTCTTAATTCCTATAACTCAAAGTGACAAGCTAATGAGCAACATCGTATTACTATTACACTTCTTAAAATACCAGTATGTAGTACTCATTCGTATGTAATCTAAACATATGTGGTTGTTACCTGCCTGTAACACAACAAAAACAGATTGTTTTGGCTTCGTTTCGAAAGATCCTATTTCGTTGTATTTGCGACATGATTCTTGTTAGCATATCATTTTGAATTATACGAACGAAGATTAGCCGAGCTTTACGCATGTTAATTAGATAGTCAGTCAATTAAAACACGATATAAAATACAGCATTCGACACAAATCCCATCCATCGAAAAAGCTACAAATTTTAGCAGATAAATAAGAAAATTTTCGGTTGGCAACCACTCTTACCGTAGTTTTGTAAAACCTTTGCGTAGTTTCGTGCTTGTAACAAAAAAATGCCATCGACAGTGTTTTCTAAACACTTATTTTCAACCTTGGCCTGCCGTCTATAGTTAAATATATTTGAATTAACCCCATGTGAAATAAAATGTTTTCTTTTAGTGTTTTGAATGATTTTGGACATGATCGTCAAAATGTAATCGTAAATTATCAATTTTAAAAATACTGTAAGGGACCTTAAAATTCGAAGTTGCTATATATAAGCTGTCACAGGAACTTTGCACAGAATGTCAGAAATCTCCTCTCCCACATGTGTCATGACAGCGAGATTAGTATTATATACATTTTGACTTAACTTAAGGTAGTCACATCTTAGGTAATTTGACTAGACAACTATCACGTTTCAGATAGATTGTGGCTTCTATTCCGCTCACAGTGATACAGCCACGCTTCAGTGAAAGTCTCGAATTTGCTTGGGTACTCTGGTTTCCTCCAACAGGAAAGGTTGACAGGTTGAGATAGGATAAATAGAACAAGACATATAGTTTAAGGAAGTTGTTTCAAGATTATTGTTAGGACAAATTTTCTACAGTAAGTTAATTTCTACCATAGGTATGCTCATTGCGTAAATAGCCTTAATGGATTAATATGAGAATAATATATGCATGTGTATGTATAAAGTACATCAAAAGTCATTTACAAGCTGGCAAAATTTGTTTTAGATATTGTGGAATCCGTGATCCGTCATGGGCAGAACTTCATCATTTTGTAAACTTTTTGAACATCCAGCTGCGTGACTGTGAAGAAAGCGTTTTCTGTGATGCACAGCTGGTTGGTGACCTCTTACAAGGTTTTAGGACGTTTGCAGTTCGTTTCATGATTCAAATGTCTCGAGTAAGTCTTTTCATCTTCATTATTCTTAATTATATGACATCGATATCAGAGCGATATATTTGGCCGCTGGGCAAGCAATATCCTCTGGCCAGCTAACGGTCATGCATACAATACGGGATTCCATATTGACCTACGACAAGAATTAACATTGAAACTAATTACATTAGAATAAACTTAAGTTTTGCCATACAAAAGGAAATATATTGAAACGGGAATATCAAACTTCGCGTTTGGAATCGTGACATCATTCTCGGTTAGTAACTAGGTAATGTAGTCCAATATACTATATATTAGGATATATTATATGTAAGCTTTCAAACGATTCCCAGCTTACGTGACCAAACGAGAGATATGCATACACACAGACAAACAAACAAACAAACAAACACATAATCAGGCAAACGTAGCGAGTATAATGTTGTATGAACTTTATATCTCGAACAACCAAATTACACGCGAACGTCTACGAAATATAAATACACGCTGATTCTATATATATATGAACTGTATGTATGTATACAGTTCTAAATTATAAGAAAATCGTTACAATCTTTACAAGCAAAAGGTCTAAATGCATATAATGTTCTACCTCGTATTTTTGGCCACTTTCCACATACAACAAATATACGCCATTGCACATGGAAGAAAATGAACTCGTTACATCCGGCCATCTCATGCATGCATATGCATAAACTATAGTACAAATATCACGCTCTCGATCCTACATTATGGATAATATGTTCTCGCTCTGTAGGATTTTGCCACCAGATCACTAAGTGACAGTAATTTGGGTGCTGATGATGCATCTACATCAGAAGAAAATGATGATTTAGCTCCATTTCAAATACGGAGACGTTGGGAATTAAGGTGCGTAAAAGCTCTTTTGCAAAATATATGTGCATGCACAGTCCGTGAAAACTATCATTGTCTATTTTGGTCGCATGCATGCATGGTGATACTGAACACGTCTAGGTTTGCATAATCACGTCTTGTTATAATATTTCGACCATGCAGTCCTTTTACTGAATAAGATTTTATCAAGTGTTATTGCATATTAGGCAAATATGTGTGAATAGAATTTCAACAATTGCATGGGAGAATTTCATGTCATTCCAAAACCTTGAGGCCGGGTATGATTTGTACTCCTTGCAATTTATAGCATGCAGTTTTTGGCTTTGCATGAAACTGGAACTGCTTGGAAAAAGTTAGAAACGCAAAATTTGAACTATTTTAGTTCTCTCTCTACATAACGTGGTGTTAGAAGGGTAAAACGATGAACATTAATGATCAAAGCTCATTATCACAACAAACTGAGGTGGGCGAAAGGCTCCTGGGTGACCTATACCAATTATACACTCATGCGAACGTTAGTTTAGCATGCAAACGTTACTGTAAAATCCTCTCAAAGCACGCACTGTCTAGAAACTTTCGTAAATATTTCTAAATCTTATAACATTTTTTTCTTGCAGTCCCCACCCTTACATCTTTTTCAACCATGACCGTGACAGCATGACTTTCCTCGGATTTCTGCTCAGCAATAATGGTGATTTGCTTGATCCCGCAACCAATAACGTTTTAGAACAAAGGTTGATGGACCCTACGTTAAGAGGACAACTTAAACATCAAGGAGTTGATTTTGATGTAAACTACGAGAAACGTAACAGGTTGGCCTGAATACAGTAATATATTGATTTTTATTTCACTCCATTGTAGGAAAAAATGTAACGATTAATATTTTTAATTTTTATCAAAGGATGGCACGTATTGAGAACTTATGCAGCGTCATGGGAATTGAGTATTTATATGAACCAGATCCCACATACGAATTAACCATAGACAATGTTGAAAAAATTCTGGCAATTCACATGCGATTCAGGTTAGTTTGCAGCTTAATATTATTTATCCAAAGTAATCTTTTAATATCTTTGTATCAATTAACTAAATTTAACTACTATCTAGAAACTTTTAACTAATTTATGTCAATGAACTTTCTAATTATCATATTTATTCGTTTAGTGTTTTTGATGCATGCGGCGATTATTTGAGGGTGGCGCTTAGTTAGTATTATTTTTGTATCTGCTTTCACAACGGAAAGGAGAGTTAAAAGACAGAACATTGAAATATACTCACTTTGAATGAAAAACAATGTAATACAGGATAATAATTAAAATGTCCGAGGCTGAGTAAAGATCGAGATGTACTGTAGTTGTTTTCAGGCATTCAGTTTGAAGAATTCCGTCTAACCGTGTTTCGATTAAGCACCGCGTTGATCAAGTGCGGCGTTTATTCGAGTGCGGCATTCTTTAATATTTGTGCTTTCTTATGTGGCGCAATGTGGCGCTTATTCGGTATCTTGCTTTACCAATTGTATAAGTTACTTACATCCTGCTTCATTAATTTAGATTAGATATTTCATTACTCTGGTTTAAGTATAAGTGAATGTAATAGCATTTCGACACTCCTAAATATACACTATGTATTTTCGGTATTGAACTGACACATGAGTCCATTCCAGCAAAAAGTATATTTTTTATTCAAAAAAGGTGTGGCATACCAGTAATTATCATGGGGGAGACAGGATGTGGCAAGACTCGTCTTATTAGATTCATGTGTGAACTTCAAGCTGGACCTGATGGACCGAAAAATTTGCTACTCATGAAGGTTTCTCTATACTTGTTTTAGTATCTTAGTCCTTACTTAATTCACAAGATAGAAATTCGAATCTGGTCGTTTTGAATTCAATTGATTTTTAGGACAGATCGTTAATTGAATGACAATAAATCATAAACCATAGAAAAGTCCATACATTTTTCTGGAGTAATATTTTGGATTTCTTATCAGTTTGTATAGCCTTTCATAATGAAAAGGAATCTAAGAAATCTCACACTCTTTCGGTCGTTTAAATTAAAATGCTATAGGGGGTACTACATATTTTTACCTGAACTTAAAATTAGAAATTTGCCTGAGGCTGAAATGTAATCTTTTGTACAGTAAAAATACATTATTCATAAATATTACGTTTCCATTGGAAAGTAATTTTATTTTTATGTATAACGAGTACTATGGTTTAAATATTTAACGATTTTTAATGTACACCCACCTTTGTTTACTGTGGACAATTATAGTTCCGAGGCTTGGGTGAATATTTTTGGCAGAAGGTGGATAATTTTGGCGGATTATATTAGCGGATATTTTTTGCCTATATATAGGTACATGGTGGAACAAGTTATGCGGAAATTGAAAAGAAAGTGGAAGAAGCAGAGAAAAGGGCTTTCTTCAATGAGAAGATAAATGTTGATACTATTTTATTCTTTGATGAGGCCAATACAACCGATGCAATTGATCTTATTAAAGAAATTATGGTCGACCGAAGAGTGAATGGACGAGCTATTAATCCTGAACTGACGAGACTGCATTTTATTGCTGCTTGTAATCCATACCGAAAGTAAGTTAAAACAGTTAGAAGTAAGTTTCTTACTTTTCTAGTTTGACCCGTTATTCATTTCTTGCTTTTCTAGTTTGACCCGTTATTCATTTGACCCGTTGTCGTAAAGAATTGTTTTCTCATTTTTATGTTTAATGTTGCAGAGGTTGAGAACAGTTTTGTGTTTTAATGTTGCTTTGTTACAAATTGCTTTCATGTTTTTTTTTCATGCATCCAAGCAGTTCTTTAACATTTTCGTATAAAAACACGGGATTTTCCGCTAGCCTTGAAGAATAAAAATACAAAAAAGTTTTCCTTGTGATATATCACTCTTAGAAGTAATATATACAAACCGCACAAGAGGTCTTTATCAGATTTAAAACATCGAGGCGCAGCCGAGTGTTTTAGATCTGATAAAGGCCGAACTGTAAGGTTTGTATATGACTTCTAAAATGACTCGTTTTGTATACGCTCACTGGCGTTGGAATTTTTAAGATTGATGTTATCTACGCTGTAAAAATTGAAGGAGAAAATTTGAGCAAGTCTATATCAAATATATAGATCCGCTACGGGTCATGAGTTTCCTTTGTATTTTGCCTATGAATAATTAATGAATTTTAGAAGTAAGTTTCTTACTTGTCTAGTTTGTCCCGTTATTCATTTCTTGCTTTTCTAGTTTGACCCGTTATTCATTTGACCCGTTGTCGTAAAGAATTGTTTTCTCATTTTTATGTTTAATGTGGCAGAGGTTGAGAACAGTTTTGTGTTTTAATGTTGCTTTGTTACAAATTGCTTTCATGTTTTTTTTTCATGCATCCAAGCAGTTCTTTAACATTTTCGTATAAAAACACGGGATTTTCCGCTAGTCTTGAAGAATAAAAACACAAAAAAGATTTCCTTGTGATATATCACTCACCGAATAACTAATATTATTATATGGCTTTATGAAATCCGCTGTTCTCATTGGCTAGCGAGCGGTCCGATAAAAGCCGTATCCGGACCGTGATCCGGATAACTAGTTATCCGGACCGGTGTTCCGGATTAAAAAATTAAAAATTAAACATTTTTAAATACATTTTTTTTATTTTTTTTAATTTTTAAAAATTTAAATTTTAAAAATTTGCAATTAATAAAACAAAAAAAAACAATGCCCATCGTTATGGAAGCCAAAGTGCCAAACTGACAAACAACCGTCTTTGTTCGAAAAAAGTAACAGAATAGATAATGAGGAAGCCATTTCCTGTCTCAACATGAAAGGTGGCGAAAAATTCTTGTTTATGCCTTAATTAATTTAAGAATCAATCTCAAGAGCCATATAATAAACAGTTTATTGACCTCGCTTGTTCGGTCTGTACAGTGAAATATCGGACCTCTGTTTTTTAGTACGGACCCCGCTCGCTTGGTCCGTACTAAAAAACCTCGGTCCGATATTTCACTGTACAGACCTCACGCTCGGTCAATAACCTATTACTATTTTAACTTGATACTTTTCTGGGAATATGTATATACGAAGAAGTGTTCAAGTGATCAAGTTTAGACTAATTTCGTGTGACATCCAATCAATTAGGTCAAAATTAAACAATGACAACTTTGACATGAATATGGCGGATACCATGCTGGAACCTATATAAGATAACTACGAGTTATTTATATATAATTTTTCAAATTTTAACAACATGCAACTGTGAAAGGTTATACTTGCATATCGAATATCTGAATTTAACTGAGAGAGTGATCAGGCATATAAGAAAAGCATATTCCGAATATTACCGTCTTGTAAACCCGTCTTGTAAACACAAAATTCAAGGTGATAATTCGACTCTTTTTTAAAGTCATTGTCCATGTTTATATCACCTTGAATTATGTCTTCTTTTAAAAACTCGTGCTCAAAACTAATATTCGGAGCATTTTTTTCTTATATTTTGTGGAATTGACTCTTGGTAAAGGATTGTGATCACGCGTTTTCACGAGCATTCTTTACACGACACAAATTGAATTTCAGTGGAAAAGGATGCCCTGTATTGTTAAGGATGAGAATGCCAAGTAATTAGTTTCGATGGTTGTTTTAGGCACACAAAAGAGATGATTCAGAAACTAGAATCTGCTGGGTTGGGGTATCATGTTTCAGCTGATGAAACGGAAGATAAATTAGGTATGATGGCGAACAGCAGCAAAGTAAAAATGATGCTACAATTATTGGTAAAAATATATGGCACACTTTCTAAAGGTTGATCCTTAATGTTCTAGGCCAAAAATGCCGAACAAAGAACAACATTGAAATGCATGGGGTTTAGGGGTGGAATTATAGCAACTTAAAAACGAAAGCTAAATCTGTGACTTTTACTTGACAATGTACCACGATTGTTGACCAGGACTGTAGGTCGCTTCTAGCCAACCTAAAATTACAAGGTCCATAGCAAATAATTTTTTTGCATGTTTCATTTCTATAATCAAATTCCTCGTCATTCTTCAATTTTTTGTTTTTATTTAAAATAACCAACTCCTTTAACAATTTTGTTAATAATACATAAATATATTATGTTATTTAGGTATATATTATATTCTTATACTTATCTACAGGCTCAATTCCACTCCGTCAACTTGTGTATCGTGTCCACCCTTTGCCAGAGAGTATGAGACCGCTAGTGTGGGACTTTGGCCAGCTTACAAATCACACAGAAGAACTTTATACTGCGCAAATTGTTCGAAGGTTCATGGTTGCGCCAACGCCAGATGTAAGTATTTGGACACTGGACAAGTGCATTATTGTACATAAAATGTGTACTTCAATAATTGAAATTAAATTTTATTCAATCTATTTTCAAGCAATTTAAACAAATTTTCGAAACTGAATACCGAAGAGAAGGTTTCCCGTGTTTTACTTTTAAACAAACAAATGGTGTAAATGATCTTGTTTGTTTTCCGTTGAAAATTAAAAAACACGTAACTGTCCGATAACCACCTATCAGACATTATGACACCCTCACATACAATCGACCTATCACGAGTCTTAACTAAGGTCACGCGCTGGTCCAATACTGTATATACAGTGTGTATTTTTTGTTCTAAATGTTTTTTCGATATAATAAAACACCTATTGCATGAATTCATCTTAATTCGTTCAATATTTCATAATGTAAGGTCTCTATACGTACAATATTGGGCGCAGAAGAATCCATTGAGTAATAACATCAGGCAGGCGTTTTTCCCGGCTGATTGTGAAGTCGTGGTTGGTCAAAAGATTGTGTGCATGAAAGGGTATAGTTTAAAATCTCAATCATGCAACAAATTAGTGTGAACCTTTCACGTATGTATATATGTGATGCAGACATAATATCAATTAAGTCCACGGTGTATCGCAGGTTTACCGTATCAAAGAATTCATCTAAGAAATCGTTAATTGTTACTATAAGGAAAAGACAAATATGTGATATAGATTTATTTAATTAAAATCGTATACTGTATAATTTTGTTCCTTTTCCTTTAAAAGCTTGTTTCTGCCAGACCAACCACAGAAGGTTTTCATGGAACTGATGCACAAGCATCTTGTATCGCCAAAGTGTTGTCAGCTTCACAGAAATATATGCGTGACCAAAAGGTAAAGAATGTTTTTTCTGCATCAGAACTTATTCATTGATTAGCCATATGTGACAATGGACATTTACCATTTATTATATAAATGACGTGTAAATTTATTATATGTGAAATAGTTAAAGTCGTCGCAAGTGTTTAGCTGATCATATAGCCTACTGTGTATACATAGTCGGGCTGCCAACTTCAGATGGCCAGCTTCAGGTTTATTCCATCTGCACATGGCGGCAACACTCATTCTATACTTCATTGAATACATGCAACCAACCTGGTTTTACCAAATGTATGTTTTGCCACATATAGCGTTTAGAACATTTTATGCTCTATAATTAATATAGGCGGGTTGCAACCATGCAATCTCCAGGAATTCAATGTACAAAGAGATCTTCGCCATGTTGGATGAAATTTGAATTGCAAACAAGGAAAATCGCGTTTGTCAAATTTATCCACATGGCGATAATGCCTACCATGTGAACTACACGTTTTTTGCATATTTGCAAAGATCCTATGGTCGATTTCCACCAATTTTATTTCCAGATTATTATATAAACTGATTATGGTTTATTGCTATATCTAATATTTTTATCTTGCAAGCCTTGAAAGAGACGAAAATTAATTAACCTATTTTTACCCGATTTTCCATGAGTGGACCACACAACCACATTTATGTGGAAATTGTTAACATGCAAAATATGCAAAAATATCTAATGTTCCAATAGTAAGTGGATCATACTGAAATATATGAAAGGTAGTGGGAGCGATAATTTTATTATTAGATGTTCATGTAAATCACAATTCAAGTTTTTCTAAATGTTTACTTTTTACATCCCTGTTCTGAAAACCAACGAAAATTACAAACGGATCAAAACATTATTTAAAGTTTCATACATCATCCTTTCCTTTTTTCAGAATGAATGCAGCTTTGTCAGCTTGCGTGATGTCGAAAGAGCGATGAAAGTTATCACATGGTTTTATTCCAACTCGGAATTGATCATCAGGACTATTGGAGATGGAAATAATGTCCGAGATGAAGATAATACCAGTTCTGAAGAATCTAGTGAAGACGAAGGTGATGAAACTGACGATGACGATGAGCAAGTTGAACAAGTAAGGTCCTCAAGGTCTTTCTTTTTTCTATACAAGAACGAGATTTATGTTATCTATGTGACCAAGAATTTGTATTAATTAAGTACAAGCTAGGTCTCTAAAGGAAAAGATCTAGAAACATTTTCGTTCATATTCAGCGACAAAGGTAATATGTGCATGGAGATGGGCTTATAGATTTATAGATTGCCTCATAGATAAGAATTAAATTGCATATGACAGGAAACGTTTTATTATCTTAAACGAAAGAATACTTCAAACTGTTGGCTAAGTTCTTGTTTAGATTTATTTTCATGCTTCGTCGTTCATTTTCCTTAAAAAAGCAATCCAACCATGCAAATACGTAATTTATAAGATATCATTGAAGGTTTTATATCTTTGTTATCATCAAACGAAATTATTTAAGGATCAGCATGCACACTGCTTTCGTTTAATAGATGCAAAATATAACAGTCACAGCATGGTGCCGTACTATTCGAACAGTGAAAATAGAAATCTATGGAAGAAGATTCTTTATACCGTTTAAGAGTTTCTTCGTTCAAGAGAATAAATAGTTTCGTCTCATATGCACTTTAATTACTTGGTATTTTTACTTTTTAGCCTTTAAGTCCAATTGTCCGCGCTGTAATCCTGGGCATTGGTGTATGTTACTATGCAAGATTAAACACAAGAGAAGAATATTGCAGATACATTTCCAGATATTTTGACAATTCATGTCCTATACCTGGAGGTGCACGTAGCCGTAGGATGCAAGATGAAATTATAAGGTAGGTTCATTATTGGATGGCAACCACTGACCTATACTTATAACTGGACTGAGTGTTCCAGGTCAAAAAGTGTCTGCACCGATGCTGACATCGTGTATAGGTCCTCGCGTTAATGAAAATTACCGCTATGGGTTTATCATTGCCAATTTTTGCCGACAACCTTTCCTGGTATCTTACTGAGTAAACGACTGTTTCTGTAAAGTTTTCTACGGCTATTTTTTTCAAAGCATGTGCTGCTATAATTGACAATTGAAAACATACTTGACAAACAGCTAATTTCTTTAAAAACACATTTATTATAAACTGACTTACTTTCCATGATTTGGCAGGAATTTCGCACCTCAAAAACACAAATTAACAATCTTTTTGAGTCTGAATAATATAGAACACGAGCCTTTTCTCAACGCATTTACATGTCAGCAAATTTCCGTATGAGAGCAAGGACCTATATGTGACGTCAGCATTTTCGCGGACACCGAGCTGCAGCCAACATAGATTGAGCACACAGTCCATTTTGTATAGGTACGTGATGGCAACTGGACGTGCTATATTCAAAACAATCACTTTTCGGCGAGATCTACACGTGTATGGAAGGTTTAAGATTTAACAGCATATATATATATATATATGCATGTATATAAATAAGTGCACTCGAAATCGCACTATTACCTACAATCATTTATACAATCCAAATATACAATCCGAAATGTACAATTCATGCAAATATATAATCCAAATATACAGTCAAATTTACAATCCGAAATATACAATCCAAACATATAATCCACATATAGAATCGAAATACACAATCGAAATATACAATTCAAATATACAATCCGAAATATAACCTGAATCCCTTGCCAAAAATGAATCTTCGAACTTGCAATCGATCGTGAATGATATTTCAAATTGGTGCAGTAGGAATAGAATGAAACTTAATCCTACTAAATGCAAGGAATTTCTTATTTGTTTTTGGAAAAAAGATATCCCTGACTTTCCACCTATTAAAATCCAAGATCACCCTGTTGAGAGAGTTAGTGTGTACAAGTCCCTTATTGTTTTCATTAATGATGAGTTAAAGTGGAATGATCATGTTCACCATATTACTACTAAAGTGTATAAACGTCTATACATGTTGTACACTTTGAAGAAAGCCAACGTTGATCCAGTTACTCTCTTGAAAGCCTATAAAGCATGTGTCAGGCCGCTGTTGGAGTGTTGTGCATCGGTGTGGCACTTTAATCTCACTAAATACCTTTCTGACGATATTGAACGAATCCAAAAGAGAGCAATGAAAATTATATTTTCGAACTTGGACTATAACGAGACAATGGAGAAAGCATCCTTAGAATCGCTGGAAGAAAGAAGAACCAACACGCGAAGATGCAAGACTTGCTAAATAAACATCCAGGCAATAGATTCAATTTAAGACATAAAACGAATTTTAACCTGACAGATGTAAAACTGATCGTTTTAAAAATTATTTTATTCTTTCAATGTGTTAGTATATAGTTCTTAAATAGAGTTTTTAATACAATATATATTGTAAATATTAGTTTATTCATACTTATGTTACCAGATGTAATTCAACGTTTGTTGCAATATCTTTTTTTATAAATCATAATAATAATATACAATCCAAATATACAACCCAAGTATGTGCAATCTCAAATATACAATTCCAAATGTACAATTCCAAATATACAATCTCAAATATACAATTCCAAATATACAATCGAAATATACAATCCAAATATACAATCCAAATATACAATCTCCCATATGCTGAGCCCCTTTTCTTCTACACCACTGGATCCATGATCTAAACAAAACAACGAACGTCATTGATTCGCAATGCCTCTGAGAGAGCTGTGATTATCTAAAGATATTACGCCACTGAAATGGCGTCATCCATGGGTCTTTCCTCTAATAGATCATGGCTCTCGACCAACGAACAGGCAGATTGAAATCAGATTATTAATATGGTACACGTCTGCATGTGTACAGTTTTCCTAACGAAATTATTTCTGTTTCGCTAGACGTATTATCTTCAACGATTGGTTTGAAAAATTTGCCATTCAAGAAATTTGAGTTTCGTAATGAACACTTTTCCCTCTATATAAATGCAATTTTACGATGACATTTTCATACAGAAGTTGTTATATTGCCGGCGCCATGTCATGCATCATGCATGACTAGTTTTGAAGTAGCCACTTGTATTAAAATTCTATTAACGGTCCATGGTAGCTAACTCTCCTCCTGACGAAGGACCTTTGCCCAAAACGTCGAGCATGCGTTGTTGTAATGCGCTTCTCTGTCGATAATTTATTCCCTTAAAATATAAACTAACGATTGTAATAATTAGCATAAACCTGTTTCCAGATGTCAACGTGGATTTTTGGAGGACATACAACTGGGTCAAACTATCGCCAAAAATACTGCTCTAAGTGAAAATGTCTTTATGATGGCAATCTGTACGGAATTACGCATCCCGTTGTTTGTTGTTGGCAAGCCAGGCAGTTCCAAGTCTTTAGCAAAAGATGTTATATCGACAAACATGAAAGCTGGTAACTCACAAAGTGAATTGTTCAAGAACTTAAAACAGGTACGCGAGTTATAAAAATCTATTCAGTTCAAGTTTAAGAAGACGTTTTTACGTTGCAAGATTCTTGTTTTATATTGCAACATTTTTGTTCAATGTGTTTTCAGTAAGTTATCTCCACTCCCACATCCAACAATACCATTTCTTTACAAACAAAGGATTTCATAAACATTTACCTACACATATATGCACTCATATCATAAATGACGCAACTTGCTTCAAAGGAAGAAGTAAATCGAAGTTAGGAATAACAAAGATTTCAGTCCCAATATATTTTATCTGTGCATTCCATATTTATCTCTTCATGTGCATTGAAATATTTGTATGCCTAATGAACTCACTAATCTATGTATACGCATCTATTTTCTTGGTTCCTGAATTTGCACAAAAAGGTTTAATTTTTGATCAAGCAGGGAGTGCTTGGAACTCCCATTATCCTCGATTATCCTCCATACTCGAACTACACCTAAAATCGCACAACTTGTAACAAACCTGGTGCAGACTTTTGTTCGGACTGCTTTCATGTTCCCAGTTTGTTGACAAATTGGCAACTGCTTGCTAACAACTAAAAGTATATATTTGTGGTAAATGGAATAAAAATTGCTTAGATAGTGAAGTACTCTTTAGGAACTTGATCTATGAACCGACAAAAATATAGAGGTAGCCTCAGGCGACATTGTCAATGTAGAGTACCGGTACTATCAGGAAACATTACGTCATTGTAGGTGGTAAGCTAACACTAACAGTTTACATCTAAGAAGACGATAGCAATATATCTGCATACGCAGATACAAAAATATAAGCACCGAAACACGATTATTAGCTTCCCGTCTTTTCAAAACAATAAGAAATAGATTGGAAATTTATAAGCGGGTCATGAGAACTTTTGAAGCAGTTTCTGAAATGTTGAAATTAAAATTGATTGGTGTGATTTTAATAGATCCACATGCAATCGTACCAGTGCAGCCCGTTATCTACGCCTGAAGGCATCGTATCTACCTTCAGACAGTGTGCTAAACTACAAAAAGACAAGGACCTGAAAAAGTTTGTGTCTGTGGTAGTATTGGACGAAATTGGTTTGGCTGAAGATTCTCCCCTGATGCCTTTAAAAACGCTTCACCCCTTACTGGAAGATGGCACAGCTACAGCTGAAGAATCAGGAACGACATCCGATCATCACCGTGTTGGTTTTATTGGTTTATCAAATTGGGCATTGGATCCCGCTAAAATGAACCGAGGCATCATGTTGAGTAGAGGAGTACCAAGTGAAGACGAACTGCATAATAGTGCTAGGTTTGTGGCGATTGAATCTAATATATAATATCAAGTCAAAAATGCATGAGGACTAACTGGACGTTGCGAATGCATGAGGTACCTATTGTATTCATATTTACATAAACGATTGTAGGATAAGTTAAATCAGTTTATTAATTTTCTTAATAAGGTAATTTTCTTAATAAGGTAATTTTAATCGTTTTTAATTTTTCATTTTTAGTGGAATTTGTTCCGGTGATGAAGATATTCAGCGTCGTCTTGAGACAACTATCAGGAAGTTATGTAGAGGGTATTTTGACCTATATAAACAACAAAGCAATTCAAAAACACTAGAAAATGCCCAAAAAGATGAATTCTTTGGACTTCGAGACTTTTACAGGTTGGTAGTATATTCAGAATATCATTATACAGTAGGCTGTTTATCTATTGACTATTATTGTTCTTCAGTTTTTTCAACACGAAACACAATCAAAACAGGAGGCTGCTTCTTGTGTTTATGGCGCGCCGAACCCGTCACAATTCTAAACTTCCAAATATAAGTTCTTTACTCTCAAGTAAGGGTTCTAAACTGTCCAAATTCATTTTAAACATAGTATGTTTTGCCAAACGTCAAATATTCTTCTTGAACTTGTAGATTTTTTGGCGAAATTCCAAATATGCTTTTTAAACTTGTATTTGTTTACCTTGCATATGCTCATTTATCTTTCCTCAATTCCAATTATTTTGGGTAAGTTCGTTTTTCCGTTCTAAACTTCAAATATACTGTCTAAACTCGTGTCAAAAATACGTTCTAATTAATATTCATGACGCAACAGTGAGGGCATGCTATTTATAAAGTTAGTCAGTCCTCGACGTTTGTCCAATATTTGTTGTTTGATGAATTTGATGGAAAGAAACGAGAGAAACACTGTTGGGCTAAGAAATTTCTTCGACACCCTTGCTTCAGTTCTTATTGGCATTCGGAATTTGAAAACTGCTGAAACTGGTTTTCCTGAAGCAGAAGTAGTCCTCGCACAGCTCGAAGAAGCAAGCGCGTTTGACGATGTTTATACGCGACACCGTACCACTTAGAGATCTTCAGGAGTTTGTTGCACAGATATACGTTTACACGTTCAATCATTTTGTGAAGACGTTTCTCCTTTAGCTGTAAATACACCGTTTACGTGCGAGACAGAAAGTCCGACAGGAGTGGGAAGACCACGAATCATCATCCAAGATGAACAAATTCAATTTCTAAGAAGCCTGCACATTTCGTGGGAGAAAATAGCATGGCTACTCGGAATTAGTGAGAGTACGCTCCGACGAAGAAGACAGCAAATGCATATGACTGACAATGAGCAGCACAACAAACTCCTGTTCAACAAACTGAAGGGGTTAGATCTCTAAGTGGTGTCGCGTAAACATCGTCAGTATTCTCTAATGCAAGTAGTCGTAATGTTACGCATGCTTCTTCGAGCTGTGCGAGGACTGTCTACTTCTGCTTCAGGAAAACCAGTTTCAGCAGTTTGCAGATTCCGAATGCCGATAAGAACTAAAGCAACGGTATCGAAGAAATTTCTTAGCCCAACAGTGTTTCTCTCGTTTCTTTCCATCAAATTCATCAAACAACAAATATTGGACAAATGTCGGGACGAGGACTGAAGGTTTATAAATAGCCTGTCCCCACTGTGCGTCGTGAATATTAATTAGAACGTATTTTTGACACGAGTACAGTTTAGACAGTATATTTGAAGTTTAGAACGTATAAACGAACTTACCCAAAATAATTGGAATTGAGGAAAGATAAATGAGTATATGGTAAACAAATACAAGTTTAAAAAGCATATTTGGAATTTCGCCAAAAAATCTACAAGTTCAAGAAGAATATTTGACGTTTGGCAAAAATAATGTTTAAAATGAATTTAGACAGTTTAGACCCTTATTTGAGAGTACAGAACTTATATTTGGAAGTTTAGAATTATGACGGGTTCGGCGCGCCATAAGTGTTACCACAACAAATGTAACATGCATGTAAAATCTCTGTTCGTGTTTTTACAGTTTGGTAAAGATGGTGTATGGTTTTGCTGTACAGGCGGAACAAGGTGATCAAATCAGTGATATAGAACTGGAACAATCCATCAGAAGGAATTTTAGCGGCCTGGATGATCTTAATCCAATGAGGATATTTAGTCGGCAATTTCCAAGACTTAAACAATGTCTGAAGGTAATTAAATATAACAAGGGAATATCGTATATATAATAGGTATATATAATATATACAATATTATACATCGGTAATATGTTATCTTCTTTTTAAAGTATCCCTCCCCTGAATGCTTTCCTGTGAATCTTATCCAAGAAAGTCTTGGTAGAACAGAAAATGAAGGGTGAGTTAAGCTGCTGAATGTATTGTGTGTAGCGTATATGAATATTTCGTACCGTATTTTAAATCAGAGGTATCCGATTACATTTTCAGTGAAACCTATACCATTATACGGCTAATACCATTATACCTGCGAGTATTTTCATTCTGGTCCAGCCCAATTATATAGTTTAGTCTCTGAGCATGTTGGACACGCAACTTAATATTTTATAGAAAAAGCTTTTTAATTTTGATGCTATAGACGTCTATATATTTATAACAAGAATATCTACATTTTAGGGAAAGTCGCTATTTACTTGTTCTGACTGAGAACTATGCAGCGCTGAGATTGTTACAGGGGCAGCTTTATGATCACGATCCTGTTGTCATTTTTGGAAGCAGTTTCCCGAAGGATCAGCAATACACACAGGTATATTGTCAATTTCTATTCATTTGCTTGCTGTTTGCCAATTTGAAAGAATTGTTTAGATATATTTCCAAAATATTTTAAATTTTAATACTCCTTTGCATCAGATCTTGAAAAGCATTTAACACATGAGATGACAACCGTATGTATACACGTGAACTTGCTCCCACCAAGCGCATGTGGTACAACACGGTGACATCAACGCATCCAGACATGCGCAAAGTGTAATGGGGCCAGAGTGCTCAAACGACCGCAAGGGAAGTGAGCTTTGCATTAATTGATCGGAATAAAGTGAGGAGATACGTTTGTTGATTGATGAAGGTATATGCTTGATGATGGAAGGTGGGTGGTATATATATATACCGGGTGGGGCAAAAAAAAGTACGACTGTTTGATTTAGTATAACTTAATAACTAAAGGAGCTATTACACTTAAACAATTCGCTTTGCATTCAGCGATGTCTTACTTAAATTTTGATATGTGCCATATTCACATGATAGCTCAGTTTAAACTTGAGTAGACATTTTTGGAAGTGTCGAGAATTAGGTAAAAATTGCCTATCCGATAATTTGATAACCATTAGCATTTTACGCAAGTATTCGTTTCAATGAAGTGAAGTTGAAGTTAGAAGGCCAAATGTTAGAATAAAAGAGCATATCTATTCAAGAAACATTTCTAACTTCAACTTCACTTCATTTAAATAATACTTACGATAAAATGGTAACGGTTATCAAATTAGTTTAACAGGCCGTTTTTAGCTAATTCTCGACAGTTCCAAAAGTGTTTAGTCAAGTTTAAACGCAGCTATGTCAGTCAATATTGCATGAAAATGCACATGGTATATAATTATATATATCAAATTTAAGTTAGACATCGCTGAATGCAAAGAAACTTGTTTTTGTGCAAATAGCTCTTTTAGTTTTTAAGTTATACTAAATCAAACAGTCGTACTCTTTTTTGCCCCACCCGGTACATATATACCACCCACCTTCCATCATCAAGCATATACCTTCATCAATCAACAAACGTATCTCACTTTCTTCCGATCAATTATCCTTTGATTCTGCCGCACCTTTCTATACAGACGCACTCAAACGCAGCAACCATGATGTTACTTTACAATACTCGGCCGGTAATAATTCCACCAGTTTGCCATCTACAAATAGAAGACGCCGTAGAAACATCATTAATCCTCCCTTCAGGAAGACGGTAAGAACAAACGTTGGCCGAAACTTCCTTCAACTGATTGATAAACATTTCCTCATTACAAGTCCTCTTCATAAGATCTTCAATCGCAACACAATTAAAGTTAGCTACTCTTGTATGGAAAATGTCAAAAGTATTATATCTCGACACAATCATCGCCTTTTAACAAGAAACCCCACCGCGCCTAAACCCAGTCAATGTAACTGCAGAAGAGCAAGTGAGTGCCCACTAGACGAAAGTGTTTAGTAAATAACATGGTGTACAAAGCTGAGGTGACAACGACTGATGATGGAATTACTAAGGAATACATAGGGATGACGGCCAACTCATTCAAGGAAAGATACGGGAATCACAAAAAGTCCTTCAAAAACGTAAACTACCCCTCTGAAACGGAACTTTCGAAGCATGTGTGGGAACTGAAGTAAAGCGGAAGAGAATATAGTATGAAGTGTCCATTTTGAGACGAGCGGTGTAATCTCTGTCAAGAGGAGAAATTATGCATATTGAAAGCGGAAAAGAAGAATTTGTTGAACACGCGATCGGGGTTTTTCGCGAAATGTCGCCATATGCAACGATTTAGCGGAGGCAAATTTAAGCGCGCGCAACCAAGCAAGATACCGCGTCAGCGAACCGTTGATGTGTTGACGCAAACAAACAATAAACTGGATTCAGTGAACAAAATCGCCGAAGTTCGTCTCGAACGAACGAGGCGTGAATCTCGGAGTAGTGATCGTAAATTTTAAATGACATGACTTCTGGTTTCTGTTGAAGCTGATCTATTACATACAATAAAAAGTTTAAAATATACAAAATTTTCGGACGCAACTGCGACCCTTCGTCAGAGTTAAAATTACAAGTTGATTAGACACGGCCTTAAATAGCTAGTATGACTATGCAAATTACATCGAGTTCATATAAGCGTAAAATAGCATTCATTAAAGGATTTTTGCTCGTTAATTGCTCTTTTGTCTTTCATAATGACAACTCCCAATAACGACACGTAGGTAGGCCCAATCTGTTTATCTAGCGATTTCCTACAACCGTGCTACCTACAACCGCTGTGTTATGCTACTGTAGGTTGAGGGTAGGGTATTATACTTAGGTTCAGTAGTTGAGTTTTGGCAGTGTTGATGTGCTTGACAATTCAAGAAATGGGGTTGCGGTTGCTTCTCCTCCCTCACTCTTATAGGTTTTGTTATTAAACACTTCTTCTATTTAAAAAACGTCAATGTTAATTTATATAATTATTTCTATTGATTTTGAGGCAAATGCTAGCGATATTAATCAATTCTATTTGATCATTTCCAAGTTGAAATTAAGTAATTCACATAATTGCTTTGATTTAATTAAACGGTCGTGTCATCTTAGCAAATTATTGCAAATTATGTAAATTACTTAATTTCAACTTGAAAATGATGCATGATTTACCATCGAAACGACGCTTTATCAAATATAATTTGGCCCGCTACCATTGATTTCCAAAAAGATTTATATTTAGATTATATATCAATGAATTATTTGTCAAGTCATATATTGGTGTGGAAAATAAATAGTATTTACCAAATTATAGATTTGTCGAAACATCAATCGAATTAAAGTATGCATGGAAACAGGAAGAATGGTGATCTTGCTCAACTTAGAAAGTCTTTATGAAAGTTTATACGATGCATTGAATCAGGTGCGTTTTCCGCCGTATATACAAATGTTTTGTAGTACTTCTCCGGATTGATAAATACCTTCCATTATCAGCATTCAGTAACATTATTCGGTTATTAAAATCTCATGTATATACTGTTCTATCACAATCGTTTCATCAAAGAATACTAAGTGGAGAGAGAGTTATTAAAAAGAATAATGATGTGAGAGAGAGTATTTTGTCGCTTATTAAGCCACTGAACGTAACATTTTATGGTCGATTTGATTTTGATTTTATACACACCAAAACTTTCAAGAATTATGAATGCGTGACAAATTTTAACAAATTTCGTTTGGTATATAGTATACGCCCCGAAATGTTCCATTTTTAAGATAAAAGAGCCTAACATATTTAAACTATTTACCTGCGAGTGCCACATCTTGCGTGGTACAGAATTAATAGTTCGCATATATCCGGTAGGCTTTGTAACGCCATCTTGTTTTCGTTACTCACAAGAGTTATCCTAGCTGTTCCTAGCTGTTAGTAGGAAGAAAATCTGATCGCATGAGAGTAGTTATGTCGAGTGGGTGTCTATAATTTAACTATATACTGAGTGTAGTCATTATTCATGCCCTGCATGGATAGAGTTGAACACCCTCTATTTTATGAATTAAATTTAAACTCTAATTTTCTTTTAGTATTATGTATATCTTGATAAGCAAAAATATGTTGACCTTGGTCTTGGAAACCACAGAGTGAAGTGTCGAGTGGCAGATAAATTTAAGTAAGTTTCTTAGAACGAAATAAGTTGTTACGGCGGTTGACTGTTATGTAAAACTACCTGAACTTCGACGTTTCGAGCGAAGGCCCTTCGTCTGGAAGTTAGTGGAATGGGTCGGGGGAAAAACATGTGCTTTTATAGTGAATACAAAAGCGATCACGTGATAAAAAATAAACCAATCAGATGGATTTAATCAAAACAAACTATAAACAAAATATGGAATCACATCACAAAATATATTAGCATATAAGTAGCAGCGAACAAAGATAACAAAGCAAGAAAGACAGAAAACAAGGAACGAAATATTAGATAAGGTGAGATGTAGAGTATCTGCTGATGGCAGGCATAAACAGATAGGAGTTAAATGTAAGAGAGGCGCTCATTAATGCCGAGAGGATGAATGGTGCCAAGTTGGGAAATGAGACGCATTTCTTGGCTGTTGCCGCTATCATTACTACCAGAAATGGGATACAGAGCTCGAATTTTCATATCTGAAACATTGTCATTGCCAGTGTTGAAATGTCTGGCAACAGGTTGTTTAGCATCATTGTTTACGACAGCACGACGATGCTCACCAAACCTTATCCTTAAATATCTACCGGTTTCACCAATATAGAGCATCCCACATTTACTGCATGAAATACAGTAGATGAGATGAGAGGAGGTGCACGTGAAATGGTGCTTAATAATGTACTTAGATTTGTTGCCGAAATTGTAGTGGAAGAATCTATATACTTACAGGTTTTACACAGCTTCACACCACAAGGAAACGTGCCATTAGGTGACGACGAGTCCTGTGATAGAGAGCTGTGGACTAGGGTTTCACGGATATTTTTACTATGTCGAAACGAGACTAAGGGATTATTGGTGAAAATGGAAGATGTTTTAGGGTCGTTTTTCAAGCTATGAAAATTCTTCCTAATGACATCCCTTACTTTGAAATTGAAGGGATGGTAACCGAGAACTAGGGGTATTTTGTTGTTGGGAACATTAGACGCATGGTCTCTAAGGGTTTCGGATCGGGGAATATTGGAGGCCTTCGAAAAGGCAGTATCTAAGAGGGGGGTTGGATAACCGCGTTGGACAAAAAAGTTTCTCATTTCCTGACTTTTGGTATGGAAGTCCTCATCTTCACTGCAAATGCGGCGAAGGCGAAGGAACTGAGAGAAGGGAATGGACCTTTTAGTGTGGTTGGGGTGGGAAGAAGTAAAGAGAAGATAGCTATGGGAGTCAGTCGGCTTGTAGAACACAGAAGTAACAAGTGTATTGCCATTGATAGATACAAGTATATCTAAGAACGATACACTGGTCTCACTGATCTCCCACGTAAACTGGAGTGCTGGGTGGAACAAGTAAGTGGTGTAGCCATGGGAACCAAAGTGGGTCCCAACTATGCCAATTTATTCGTTGGTTTTGTGGAAAAGCAGATCTTCGAGCAATACACTGATCCCATACCTGATTACCTTGGTAGGTACATTGATGACTGTCTCGGCACAGCATCCTGTTCCCGCGGAGAGTTGGACAAGTTTATTAACTTTGTTAATAACTTCCACCCAGCACTCCAGTTCCATTGCACGTACGTCAGCAGTTAGAAGAGCAACTAAAGCGAGACGAAGCACTCGGAGTTGTCGAGCGTATCGAAGGTCCAACACCATGGGTATCGCCTATGGTCGTAGCCCCCAAGCCCAAGTCTCTTGGAAAAGTTCGTGTGTGTGTAGACATGCGTCAAGCGAATCAAGCCATCAAATGGGAACGCCATGTAACGCCTACAATCAAAGAGATAATCGGTGACTTGAATGGTGCTAAAGTATTCAGCAAATTGGATCTAAACCAAGTTTACAACCAGCTCGAGTTAGCACCAGAATCACGGTACATCACCACTTTTGGTACGCACCTGGGTCTAATGCGATATAAGAGACTGAACTTTGGCATTTCAAGCGCAGCAGAAGTTTTTCAGAAGTCATTAGTGAAACTCGCGAAGGCATCCCCGGGGCTCTCAACATTAGTAACGACATCCTAGTGTTCGGAAAGACGCAAAGCGCGCACGATCAAAGCTGTCTTCAAAAGGCTCAAAGAACGTGGTCTAACAGTGAACAAGAACAAGTGCGAGTATGGCAAACGCAAGCTCGAGTTCTTTGGTTATGTCTTTTCTGGAGATGGTATCACACCAGATCCCAAGAAGATTGAAGACATCGTCAACCTACAGACACCAACGTCTGCATCCAAACAACAAACCACAGCTAGCCGAGAACAGAAGATCGCAGAAGAGTATGTTAACTACATCACCATGACATCAACGCCAAAGCACTAATGGTCCAGGAAACGACAAATAACTGGCAGGAAGGAACTAAGCAATCAGATGTGGGCAGCGTAGCTTATAACTCATTGCAGAAGGTAAAAGATGAGCTTACAGTAGGCACAACAGTACAGATAATTCTTCGAGGAACAAGAATAATCTTCCCCAGAAAACTACAAGAGCGCGTGGTAAGCTTAGCACACGAAGGCCACAAAGTCACTCATACGCGAAAAGGTGTGGTTCCCTGGCATCGACAAGATGGTGGAGAAGAAAGTCCAGTCATGCAGTGCGTGTTTGATCTCAACGCCTGAGTCCAAACGTGAACCACTCAATATGTCTCCACTACCGAAAGCCCCATGGTCGGAAGTCAGCATGGACTTTGCAGAGCTTCCGAACAGCGAGTATCTCCTGATAATCACGGATGACTACTCCAGATATCCGGTCGTCGAAACGGTCAAGTCCACGTCAGCTAACACAGTGATTCCAAGGGTAGACAAAGTGTTCTCTGAATTCGGAATACCAGACGTAGTAAAGACGGACAACGGACCGCCTTTCAACAGCCACGAGTTTCAGTCATTTGCGCAAGTCCTCGGTTTCAAGCATCGAAAGATAACTCCAAGGTGGCCAAGAGCAAATGGCGAAGTCGTGATTCGTAAGAACGATAAAGAAAGTGATCAAAACGGCGACAGTGGAGCACAAGAATTGGAAACAAGAAATGTATCGTTTCCTCAGAAACTTCAGAGCAACTCCTCACACTACGACGAAAGTTCCCCCAGCAACTGC
Source organism: Trachythela sp. YZ-2020 (assembly GCA_016169945.1). NCBI lineage: Eukaryota > Metazoa > Cnidaria > Anthozoa > Malacalcyonacea > Clavulariidae > Trachythela > Trachythela sp. YZ-2020. The sequence continues at coordinate 19,952 of JADLSH010000164.1, read as the reverse complement.
GTTGTTTGGTCGAGCACTAAAGACAAAGTTACCCGAAATGGAAAAGAATCTACAAGACCTAGCAGTTGAGGAGAACGATCGCAAAGCAAAGTCGAAGATGAAGAAATATGCGGATGCGAAAGCATATGTTCGACCTTCAACCATTCATGAGGGCGATACAGTGTTCGTGAAATATGATGATACGAAGAGAAAGAGAGATACACACCATCGACAAGAGTCATACGTCGTTGTATAGAAAAAGGGATCTATGTTGACTGCAACCAACAGCAACGGAACAGTTACCAGGAATTCGTCGTGTTTTAAGAAAGCAGCCAGAGACAATGACGATGAAGAAGAGACGAACGACGAAGAAGATACTGATAATCCTGTGCGTGAACCCGATGCAAGGGCAGTCGAAGCCCCTGAGTTGCCGCGCTATCCCAGAAGAGCGAGAAAGCGTCCGACTAGGTATGCAGAACAGTGACAGTCGACGGCGATGAAACGGAGAACATTATAACTTTATTCATATTTCGTTAACATTAAAAATGTCAGACGTTTATTCTGAAGTTACTTTAAGATCGGACACGAAGCAGCTTTAGTTATAAGTTTCAGATGTTTATTCTGAAGTGACTTTAATATCGGACACGAATCAACTTTAGTTAGCATCGAACTGTTTTTATTTTTTTATTTTTGAACACTTATGTTTTCATAGGTATTCTTTTTAAAAGTTGGGAGAGATGTAGTGTTCACACCTAGTCGTAATCACGTGTGTAACACGTGATAGGAACGGGATGACCATTAGGGAACGAGGTTCCTTGGTCTTGTAAGTTAGCAATGCAAGAGTGAAATAAACAGCTTAAGACAAAACACCACACCTTTCACAGTGCAGAGCTCCATCCTTATTTTATGATTTACTATTCGATGATTTGTGTCAATTGGTATTGACGCTAATAGCTGTTAATCCATAAAACACCGGGCATTTTGACCTTCAATTTTATTTCAATGGAAGAATTATAATCATGGGCGAAACTTAAGGGTGGGTATGGGTGTTGTGATTTCCAGTAGAATAGGCATAGTGTAATTTTTCACAACCATAAAGAAGTAAACTGGAGAAAACCTTAATTCAAGATCTCTGCTATGTCTAAGGCTAATTGTTTATTTAAATCTAGCAATAGCAAGGAATTGTCGGACGTTTTGGTGCGGCTTTTCAGATCGATTTTTTAAAAAGTATGAATGTTTAAGGTATTAAATTAGGCACTTTTTTCTCTTCTTCAGTCTTCGCAGTAAATAATGATTCGTTTGCATAGGTACGATCGGTAGGTTTGGTGATCAGCAGCTTTTCATTCGACCGAATATTTTGGAAATTTTTTGGTGACATTGCTCTTAAATCTTCCCCCAAAGTGCATGAAATGGCATTTCAGAGGCTGTAGATTTCAAAACTTTTCTGGGGGAGCATACCTCCTAAAGGTCTCGCTCCTTCAGCACTCGATTAGTCGATGCTACTCTCACTGCACTCTCGGAGATCTTTAGCTCCTCAATCCAAAAAATGCTCCGTGGTTCCTCACAGCGCTGCAGAGCATCATAGAGTTTGGCAGGGCAATTCTACCAGACACCCCTCAACGAAAAGGTGGTAGTTTCGCCCCTGATCATAATGGAGGGGCGACTGCCATCCCTACGTCTCTCCCCTAGCAAGTATCTATACATTCCTGACTCCTATATGCACGTTCTGAAAATTCGAAACCCTTGAACGCACAAAAAAAACGGAAGGGTTTTTATTTAAATTTAGACTCAACGACAAATAATTATTTTGCACTTTTTACAAAAGGTAATGAGGAAAGTTAGGATGTAGGTACGGTTGCATGCCAATTATACTCTCTTCAATAACATGCATTCTAAAGAAAGTCTTGAAATTTTTCCTGGTGATGAAATGCTTGTCATAAAATGATATTTATTTTGTATAGATTGATTGTAGTTGCTGAAAAAGATGTCGTTTATCAACGTTTTCCAATTCCTCTTATCAATCGACTGGAAAAGCATTTACTTGTAATGTCGACTGGTTTAACGAAACGTCAAGCTCGGTTAGTTAAAGAACTGGAGGCCTGGGTCAAACTCTTCTCGGAAGCAAAGCCTGAATATTCATCTGACGAGAGGTACGAACAATTATCTTTGAGATCTTGTTGTGATTATATAAATAATTTCACGATTAACCATGCCATAGTTATAGCTTGTTTAAAATTCCTGGACTTTTTCAATAAGGAGTAATATGTTTAACGTTAGCCGAAGTATAACACCAAAAGACAACGTTGTTCACTCTTTTGTATATTATTTTATGGACAAACAAGCGAAAGAACCTTGTAAGCCTTTTTCATCCAAGGGATTTCTATGTATGAAACTTTAAATCCTTGGGGCTTAATAGCCAAAAAATTATAATAGTTAAACCAGCACAAAAAGGAATTTCGTTACTGTAATAAGAATACAGTTACTGTTATTTTTTCTATAATGTACCAAGAAGTAAATTATTAGACGAATTGAGTAGCTAATCGTGGTTATGATTATCATTTATTAAGTTAATTAAGCTAAGATTACTTTTGGTGTTGCTGCGCTGAGCTATCGACTGGCAATACTATCGATGAAGGTTGTACTCAGAAGATAAAAACTCAACACCACAAAACATCTACCTCTTGAGAAGATGGAGTTTTTATGAGTCTTTCTTTATCGGTTTAGTGTAATTAATAATTTTGGATTTATCTTTAAACCGGATATGTTTTGTTGACGCAACGATTCGGAAGTTACTTCTTCCATCAACATGCGTGGTGTGGCTGTTTTATATGGTCACCTTGGAGGGGGGCGTCTGCGAAGATGGTTGATCGGTGTGAAATTCTGCGTGGTTGTATTTTGTCCGTGATCCGTTTGTTGACTCAAGGTTGTTGAGTGAAGGTTGAGATTGTTAACCCCATGGACCACGGATCATGGACAAAATCTCACACAGATCAACCATTTTCGCAGATGTCTGCCTCCAAGGAGACTATATAAAACGGTCACATCTCTTCATTTCACCACGTCTGATGGCCCTAATGATGGAGGACGTAACTTCTGAAACGTTGCGACTGCAAAACCCATCCACGGTTGATGACTATATAAAGCAAACAAAATACAAGACTATTAAGGTGGAGGTTATTTTGTGCAAAATGGTGTGATCAAATAAAGGCATTAAGAAAGACTCGTACTGTACCTATACGAGTTTATCTCCACGTTTAATAGAGGTTCTAGTACTAGCTCTCCATTAGCTTTAATTATAGCTATTGATAGAGAACAGGAGAAAATATACTATCAAATAATTAAATGGGCTTTGTATATAACATCGGTTATTATGGCTTAAATTCAAAAAACATTTATTACCTTAGCTTCCGCTCACCTTGTTAACTCGAGGCAAAAGTGCCTGTGCATTATAGAATTCAATTTTGTGCCATTATATAGATTAGGTACAATAATTTTATGACAGCTTGCATGCTAAAAATGCAATCGCCTTTTCTCTGACATTATAGCTTATTCAAGCCTGGTGATTGCTTTGTTGGTTACCATAGCGACACTTCTGCTGCGGTAGTTATTAAGATTTCCAATCTTGAAAATGATTGGTCTGATGAACAGGTAAGAATTTTTCTACATTTAAGATTTAGTAATATATGTATTGTATTTCTTTCCTGCATATATAAGTTTTAATTTAGATATCTAAATTGTTGGGTTTTGTATTGTTGCCATTGCTCTATTTCGATTACGAAGCACAACATACAACTTCAGAGTTCAGAGTTTTACAAAAGAATATATTTTATCAATAATTCACTCGTCTAGGTTAAAGTATTTTTACATACCACATTCTTTCACCATATAAGTGGTTTACAATTTGGTACATGCAAAACTATTTGTTACTGCAGGTAGTTTGCAGTATTCAGTTCGAATGTTTTGTAATATCTTTCTTTTTAGATTAATAGTAATATTCTTAGTTAAGTCTATTACAACATATAACTCTTAATTATAAATGTCATGACAGTATACTTATGAAGATATCAACAGAATATCAGAGTATATTCTAACATATATTCATTATAATATTGTTTGCATTTTGGTCTTTGGATAAATACTAGGCCTATATAGCTAAATTTCATATTGCACGGCTAACTTAACTTGGCTAACGCCTTTATATGGCACAATTTCTCTGTCCTGTCCAAATCAGTTCTTTCGAACAAATGATACGGTAGTGTTTCTCCCTAGATTCTTCTGCAATCAAAAAACACGTTGTTGCAGTGTGCATCACCTGACGCTATTGCTAGACTACCAGCAACAAAACTAAAGCGCGATGCAGAGGAGCTTTGGACAGAATATTTTAGAAATCAGAAACATGGAAGTTTGAAAGATTACCTGGTTCATTGTTTGGGAAAGAGTAAAGATACTGCAGAAAAGGATGGTTCTCGTGTCCAGGTTAGTTTTCTATAATACTGGATAAGACTGCATTCATGCAGTTTTCAATATATGATTTATGCACATGAAGCCTACTGTTTAGGAGAAATTGACTTCTATATCTACTGCCCATGCAAATGTGAAGCAGCCTAAGTACTACAGTATAGATACAACCGGTACCGGTTCAATCGAAAAGTTTGATGTTGTCGGAGGTTGACATACCTATACACAATTTAGCCGTTTTATTTTATGGATACAAAAATATTTAAAAATAACTAACATGCTTTGATAAGTCATTATGTGAAGTAAATTCTGTACATTTCTGTATAATTCGTGAAATATCTCAAAACCAAGGTGAAGAGACGAAAATCTTTAAAAGAGATATGTTATGTATATATTTGAGACCTAACCTGCAGGAGCAGTTGCAAAAAATGCAACTCTGGCAGGAATCAAACCTGCTGCCCTGCGATTCCGGTGCAGCGCTTTGCCAACTAATAAAAATTATTTTAAAACTTTTTTCGTCAGATAACCACACACTCTCGACTGTTATCACAAGCAAATTCACGGGCCATAGCGTCAGCTGCTGAGTTTACAGGTCCACGGACTCGTTGTATTAGCCTTCAAGAATTTCATACAGAGCAACAATTCACCAAGACATTAGAGTAAGTGTTGACCTTACGTATATAGGGGCACAATACTTCTTCTGGTAGGTAACTAAATTGTAATAAATATGCCCAGTCAAATTTGCCTTTGATCAAGTGTAAAATTCATGCATGCCCAACATAAATTTAAGAACGTAAATTTAAGCCTACGAAAACAATATGTTGTGTATAAGAAATATATTACAAGGTTTTGAACGATGGCTTTCGTTTGGAGAGTTGATAGGTAAACAGAGACAAACATGCTGCCCTTATTGTTAAGCTACAAAGGCAGTCATGTAAAATGAAAATGCATGGGAGTCGCTCAACGACACTAGTTGGGGTGAATGACGTGCCAAGTTTCAGTAAGGGACGTTGTCCCAGCTGCTTTTTGCTGATATGTTTTCCACCAGTGATGAGATGAATAGTACAAGCCCACCAAGCGCGTGACTACCTTTGTCGCTATAGGCCTACTATAAATGCGGCGTGTTTGTCTGTATCTTCGCACTACCTTTCCTAACGAAGGGCCTTTGTCTCTTAAGACCGTTTTCCACTTCAAACGTATCGTAACATACCGCAGCATTTTCGTTTGTGTAGAAGTCATTAGTTCTACCCGAGTGCGAAGTTATTAGTTCTACCCGAGTGCATGCTGTGGAAAGAAAGTCACGCTACATTTCGGTACGATACGGTTGAAGTGGAAAACGGCCCTTAGGCTGAGTGATTGACATGAAACTGAACGGTTTTTGTATTTCTGGGATGGCTTTATAACATTCTTGGGCATTGAATTTTATACTTCGATTAGGGAGTCCGCTGGATAATTACTCTAAATAGCATCCTATGTTTTTCTTAACCTTTCTCTAGCGACTTCTTTGTTGCACTTGGTGGTGCTGAAGGTCTTCTGCTTGTTCAATGTGATAACGGTGAGGCGAACTTCAACTTAATCGCCTGTTGTCGATATCTTGTTGATGACACCCGGCGTCGTGCACTGGAAGGCTTTCAAGTTCCTGTGAAACCTATCCACATCATCTTTATTATTCAGTTACCAAAGATTGCGGGGGGATGTCAACATTTTGTAGGATTTCAAGGTGGAAAGTGGCAGTCAGTTCATATTGACGAGCTTCTTGAATCGAATGAACAGCTTCCGCAGATTGAACAGCTTATAAATCGCTCAGTAAGTGATCTATTTCAGTCAGCAAACCCTGCAAGAAATGATGACATTCAAGACATGGATGTTGATGAAAATCCTGATGTTAGCTTACCGAGTGGTAGCGCAGAACTACGTGTGGAGAACACAGAGTTAGAGGTAAAAAAAAACATGCAGTATATGATATAGAACAAGGGTAAAAATCCATCTCAAAAGGTGGGAAAATGGAGCCTGCTAATAGTTATGGAGGCATGTGATGTGACACGTTTAAGGTTTTCACGGCATTTTCGCATCATTTATAGACACTTTCCGACAGGAGCGTAATTTGGGTCTAAGCGTAGGTTGGGGTGTGTTCGTTTTGCCCGATTAAAGGGCGTGGCATGACATAACGTTAAAGGGCCGGCCAAAATCAAAACGTTCTATTGGGGTCCCATGCCGCTAGCGGGAATGCGCAGGTATCGAGGGCCGAGAGCACTAGGGTTTTGGAATCTAGAGTCTCTGAAACGCCATTCATGCACATGCGATTTTACAGAATTCTGATGGTCAGAAAATGTCGTATAAGCAAAAGTGAAGAAAAGTGGGGGGTATACTTACATATTAATCCCCCTGTGCCCAAATAATGAGGGGGATTCGTCCCCTCCATCCCCCCCAGGATTAATCCTCCCCACACACAATTAATTGCCGAACAAGCAAAATACACGTCTACTAGATGAATTTTTCAGTTGTTATAAATACCAAAGTTTTAAGCATAATATTCTAAACAAAGCCAAAGTTATTTTCTTAAAATAGTTATTTACATGATATTGTCATGAAATGTTTCGGTGCATGTTGACTATATACGACATCTGCGAGCAAATGTTATACATAGTTGCTGCAAAAATATACACAAGTTTAAGTTTATATATCTAAAACTATCTATTTTAACTATCTATAGAACTATAATATATAATAAAATATATATAGACTAATATATATAAAATAACTATACAGGGTGTCTCAAAAAAAAGGTAATCCAACTTTAGCATGCCATTGTGCGTTAATTACTCGGTGCATGAACGTAATTGTTTCATAATCATAAAGATCTGGCTTTTAGCTTTTGGATGACACGTTTTTCATCCAATATGGAGTGAAAATGAGCAAATACGAGCCCGATAAAAATTGTTTGTTGAAACTGCATATTTTCACCGTTGAGAATTGGGTCTAAACTACTGAAAATTAACTCCCTTTAGGACTTTCACTTCAATAAAATACCTGCGTATGCATAATTATTATAAACATCTTGTAAACCAGCTCTAAATTCATTGTTAAAATGACACATACGTGATTAATTGCTTTTCCTTGTGTTATGGACTGCTTTAATTAGGCACGGAGCTGAAAATATGCGATGTCGACAAACAATTTTTATCGGACTCGTATTTGCTCATTTTTTCTCCATATTGGATGAAAAACGTGTCATTCAACAGCTAAAAGCCTGATCTTTCTTAATATTGGATTACCTTTTTTTGAGACACCCTGTATGTAAGTATTATATATATGACAGATAATTTTAGCATTTTGACCATACCGAAGTTGTTCATCTTATCTCTTATGAAGATGAATCAAAACTGTCGCGCTAATACATTGCCAATATACTTGTTTAATTGTGTAGGATTCCGATGAAAAAGAAATTGATCAGGAAAAAATAAAACCAACATTGTTGTTGAAAAATTGTTTACAAGCTGCTGCAGCAAGAATTTATGATGAGACAGCGGAGGTCGACAGAGCCACGAAACGTATCGAAATATTGCTTGAATGGTTGCCCGAAGATGATTCACAAGAAACAGGTTTGTAAAGTTTATAAATATGTATTAACCAATCCAATGTTACCGATCATGCGTATATGCGACCGTAAAATTTCAAAATCACTTCTTTTGCTCTAGTTTGAACACACTTCAAGCATTTACCATAGTTCTAACCATGATACAACTTTTCCACCTTCTGAAATAAAGGAATGAATGCTTAGGCAAGCTGGGCACTCCTCTTACTTGCACTGTGCCTCTGGTTGCCTAGTATGTAATGAACGCCTCAACAGGCATCTTTTTTTGTCTAACCTTGGCCATTTTTGGTTTGTTTGTTGCATGTTGGTCGATTGGTTAGGAAACAGGTTAGGAATTGTTTTGTAGGTGTTTATTGGTATTTACCTGCTTGGTTGTCAATATCTCGTTGCATTGGTAATCAAGTTGAAAGTGCTTTAATTTGTATATTTACTCATTCTATTTTATTGAATTACCCTTACAATCTATTAAAGTTCATAACATTAAAACTGAAATTGCTGTTTTAATTTCAATTTTTAGAGCTCTCCGAGATTCTTGCGGCTCGTGTTTACGAATTACTCCAGGAACGAGACGAGAAATGTTCTCAAGATCAGAGACTCTGGCTACAGCACGAAGCTCTGTGTCAAGGCCATCTTCAGGAGACTGGAACATTCAGAAAAGCGTTATGGCAGAAACTTTCCTCAATTGTTTCTCCAATGTTATCTGAAGTGATAGCTTACTGTGATCGAAATCACAATCTCAATTTGCTACGTGAAGGGAAGGAATGGAAAACAAGATTGTGGTTCGCAATGCTTAGTGAGGAACAAGTTACGCCCTTGAGTTATGATTCTCTTATTTCTCCTGTATCGCGTAGAGTAAGAGAAAGAGCTTGTGTTCTGAGTACAGGAGCTGGACATCGTTTCAACGGGAAATTTCCGTTTTCATGGATTATTAAAAATATGGTCAGCGTTCTTTTGGTGAAAGTTGGAGGTGAGTATATCTTGCAAGAGCAGTACGTAATAGATTTTTCAGGGTAATGAAAATTTTGAATTTCTCTGCGAGATTATTTATTCCTTTTTATACTGTATGTTTCCCCCAATCCCACATTGCGAATGAAGTGTCATTGGGGCGAATGTCCAGGGGCCGGTTGTACGAAGCCCGTTTAGCTTAAACGGTGGATAACTCGAAAATATAGATCAAGTCTATACATTCATCGAACAACCAAGCTAAAATATTTCAACTTGAATAGAACAATTATATTGGCAACTACATATTAAGGGCATAAGATTTAAGTTCAGTCATTCACCAAATGTGTGGAAGTGTTTTTTAATTTCAGCTTATCCACCGTTTAAGCTAAACGGCCTTCGTACAACCGGCCCCAGAAGTGTTTTAGTGGTGCAGGATTAAGGATCTTGTGAAACCACTGTAACCCTATCGGCGACAAGCTTTGCCTTTACTGGTTATTTAGTGACTTTCTTAACAGAATTTAGGGGAAGCACACTCCCAAATAGCAAAAATAAATTTAATAATAATAATACTACTTTATTCAATATTTCAACATATACAATAATAATAATTTTGTTATCACTGACTAATAAATAATATATCGTAAAGATAAGTATCTGAGTGTTTGTTGATCTGTATAGTATTGATCTGTATAGTATTTTTGTAAGCAAACTAAAATAACTAAAATCATTTATACAGTTTAAAATATTTGAGAGGTAGCGCTCTCGGCGTTCTCAATACTAAAATCAATGTTCCTAATGTCGTACTTGATTTTACTTGCCTTTGAACCCCTCAGGCAGGTAAGTGCCGATCTCAATAAAGCGAAAGAAGTTCTAGCTCTTATCCAACTCATAGTTGTCGCATACTCTTCGCCTTTCTTTATGGCTACCAGCTCTGCCAATCGATTATGGTATCTCGTACACTCTTTGCCCATACCGCCTGTGGTGGGGAATACGAGTTGCGTAAATGTTCCTTGCTCTACTTCGAGGACTCTCCTTGCATAGAGGAGCTTCTTCCGTTGTCATGCATCTGGTAGACTTGGCGTAGCTCCAGGTTCTTATACGAATCAGCATTGGGGTGACAAACCCTAACATCAAAAAAGGCTGATCGTTGACTTTCCCAGAAACCACGCGCACGAATGTCGAGTCTAGCATCAAGTGCTCTGTTGGAACCATCATTAAGTTGCTCTCCCGAAATATCTTATAGGACAGGCTCGACTTGGACATCACTACAAACAATATTGAGGAGTTCCGCTTCCAGATCTCTCAGCTCATTGTGGCGTATAATTACAAAGACTCCACGTTTGCAGATCATAGCATGGTCAACCGTGAAGGCATCACCACATACACATATGGAGGGAATGTGGTCAATTGGCCAATTATAGCGCAACTTTACGGCGTCGCGAAATTCCCTCTTATTCAAGTTAAATCCTAATTCTTTGAGGGGAAGTGTTGTGAGCCACACAGATGATCCTTTTTCCGAAGCTACATCTAATATACGCTTAATTCTTGGTGGTGCACTCTCTCTAAAACGTTCTGCCCTATCCTCCCATTCCTTTTCTGACGACTTGTTGCGCTGATTTTCAATATGCGACTCGTCCGGTAGCTGATGCGACTGGACTACAATCTGATCAACAAGGGGCGCTGTTACTATTTTAGACGAGGCATACTCGCGCCCTGCCTCGTGGCTTGGATTTTCCATGCCCAGGCCACCCAGACGTGCTGGAAGTGCTAGAATGTCCCGATCGAGTTGATTGCACTTGTGTTCTGTGATAGCAGGGATGAGAATCTGCGATACTGCCTTCTCGAGCGGCTCTAATAAATCCTGTATAGACGTCTGGCAGGGTTCTCAAGAAGTAGGTCCAACGATGTTTCAAGCCGAATGTGTATGCGGCATAGGACGCTTGTGGTTGAGATAGCGCAAATTCGGCTAATTTCGTCACTTCGTTGACCCAATTAGAGACCTCATTAACATATTCCTCCAGATACTCTCGTGAACCTAACGCTGCTCCGAGATGTTTTTGCCCTTGCACGGTTACGTCGATAGCCGTTCCATGAAAGGCTTCTCTCACACTTTCTTCCTTATCGGGCTTGACAATAATCCAGCATTTCTCATCTTTCGGAAAATAGCCCAGGTTTGGACCAAGAGTATTCAATGCATCCCACCAATCTTTGATTTGTGTCACACGACCAGTTCCACTTGCATCATCTGCGAACCAACATTGAGGATTCTGCCTGCAGGCTCGTGATTAAAGGCAGGATGCTTATCGCGTAAAAAGCCATAGCCAGCGGATCTCCTTGTGTTGTTCCCTCTGCTGACACATCTCTCTGCCGCCAACAATAAATAGCCGAGCTGGGCTGTCTGTAGGTGTTTATAACATAGGCAGCGATTATCGGACATAACAAACGGATGTTGTGCAATGCCACAGTTATAATAATAATAGTATATTATTATAATAATAATATATTAGTATAATAATAATAAAATAATAATAATAATGGAAACTTTATTAATTAATTTTTCAGATTATATATACAATTGTAAATCTCACTTATATAAGTACTATTTACAACCGGCTACTTGAATCAATAATGACTATAATACTCTATATACACAACATAACACATAACACATACACAGCACAAATTTCAAAATGTTAACAATTCTGGATTTGTCCATTCCTTATTTCGACAACAAAATATATAATATGTTGTTCTGATCGCAATCGTCGTCATTCGTTTGATGCAGAATTTTTGGTGATTCTTTTCAAAGTCAAGATCTTTGAGCATCTCTATGAATGTCGAATATTCGTTTGCAAAGACACCAAGAGAGCTAATCGATAGATTTATAAATTTAGCTGATTTAAAATGTTTACGTTGTTCCCTAATTAATTCTAAATATTTATATTAATTCTAATAATTCTAAATATTGCGTTTAACGTTATTTTGGAGATTTGATTCGAAACCAACAGTTAGTTCAACAATATAGAGACATCCACTTGATGTTGATAGAAGCAAATCTGTACGGTAGATGTCACCAGTGATGATGGATGGACTTTTGTAACCCAGAAGATCCACATAAAGACATGAGCCGCTGACGGTCAGTAGGTTCGTCGCAAGGAAGTTTAAAATAGAGTCATGCCTCCACGTGAATCGCTCCAGATACGACTGGCAACCCGCTACCACGTGTAAAAGTGTTTCAGGGTCTAGGCAATGGGAACAGTCTGACGTTGATAATATACCCCGTCTTGCAAGGTTTTGGCGCGTTGGAAGAGAGTTATTTATGTATCGTACGGTAAAATTAAATATATTTTTCGGCAGATTTGATTGGGACCACATTTTCGTCAGCTGTGAAAGAAAGAACTTTGTAATATTAGTAAAGAAAGATCCTTGACAGGTCAAACGATTGCGAAGTCTATCCTCTTGTCCGGAGCGAAAGTCCTTAAGAACTTGTTTGGTGGAGTTATAGACACCATACTAAATATTTTTGTTGTTGCTAGTTGACTTCCAAAGTTGATTGATTTCGTGGTTTGGAGATGTTTTAAGAGCTGTGCGGAGAACGTTTTGGCATTGGATGAATTTGATTGATGAATTTGAATAATAATAATAATTCCTGATAAATCGTTTTCCAAGATTGATTATGGCATTTCATGCAAGCCATATATATTCTTGCATATATTTTATACAATTTTAGAGGCATATTTCTGTAGCGTAAGAATATTTTTTCTCTTTTATTCTATTTTGATAGCCGATCCTTCCAAGACATTGGTCCAATTAAGAGGTATTTTTTACTCGTCACCACTTGGAAATTTATTAAAACCTACATTTGAGGACAAAAAGTTTAAAGACGAAGCAACAATGAACTACATGAATGATTTCCTACACATGATGTACAAACCTACAGTGGAGGGTGAATTACAGGTAACTGAGATAATATATACTTCTTGAATAAAGATTTATCTATTTCTCCAACAAACCTAGCAAATGGTAATTAATTATGTTATGAGTGTTGGGTTCCAGTGTAGGTACCGATGAACGATATGAGCTTGATGACGAGATTGATTAAATTCTTCCGAATTGCTGGTCGAACGTATAGTAAATTGAGGGGCATGCATCAACACGACCAATTTGACACATGAATACACAAAAAAGATAATTATATACCACTGAGTGAAATATCAAACTCAGGGTTTGGTGTACTGACCGAGCGATAAGTAGTCTAATAAATGAATGCAGCAAATCCGAGGTATGGCAGTTTCTTTCTATAAGTGAATGGGTGGCAAATATTTTCTTTATGGCTTCATAGAGCTTCTACTCTCCTGTCTTTGTTCTCAGCTTCACGTTTCTTATAACACCATCTCGACCGGGATAAAATAGATGAATGGAACGGACTCGCACCATATGGAAGAAATTAGTTGTAGCTATTTGGACTACGGCCGCACTTGTTTAAAGGCAACCAATATACTCAAATATAAATTACTTGTAATTGTCTAATCTCGAAAGTATTTCCTTTTTCAGTTGATATGCGATGCCGTGCTTGCAGCTGCGGGACAACTTCATCAGTCGCTGTATGAAAACGAGGAATTCGAATTGGATATTCCTTTTATTCATTTTACCTACTCTCTTATCGAAGCTCGTTTGGTCAACTTTTCTGAACTTGTTCATGCTTTTCCTAATCTGGTTGAAAAAATTTTGAGCCTACGTGATCGGTTGAATGTTGGAGAAATGGTTAGTCATAGTGACTTCATCATACGTACACATTAATGAAATTATTTTTCAATTCCACTTCTTCCTATAACTGTTTAAGCTGATGGTAACGTGATTTATATCCTGATCTTGCAGATAGAGTACCGCGATAGACTGCGCATGCGCGACCTTCTGGCAAGTTTTCACAAATAAATGGCGATTTTAAAATTTTAGGAAAATATACTGTATAGCCTTGAAGGGACATTATAATTAGGAACAGCTTAGAAATGTCAAGTCTGAGAAATATGGTCGACACAAGTCAAAAGTATAAACTCAACACACTTTCAACAATAAATAATAGCTGTACAGAATCACTTGCTGTTAGTGTTACTGAAATTTTTGTCTGAAATTGACGATAAAAAGCGCCATTAATTTCCTTTAATAAAGCGTTTTTCATTTTTTGAACGGCGATTTCCCCACACTTTCCTGTTTAAATTTCAGCACAACACTTGCCAGACCTTGCCAACACTTGCCCGGAACACTTTGCGTGGCGCGTGGAAAGGACGTGGCTGACGAAACGCGTGTGACACAAAACAATCAGCGTTTTGACTCGAGTTTCATATCTATATATATTTAATATGTGGCGACACCGAGGTTCCTGAAAAACTGCACGTTTCTCATGTTTGTTTTTAATACATCTTTTGTTCACGTAATGGGTTTTTTACAATAATTTTAGATTTTGGATGCGGTCGCACTTGAGTGTTGCTTGCAGCAATTGGAACCAATACCTAAAGATCTTGAAAACGGCGTTAATAGATTGATTTGGTGCAACCGTGTTCAATGCATTCGTCCTATTATACAAGTTTTGAGAAGTTTGATTTCAAGACCATCACAACAACAGAAAGAAAATGGTGAAAATGAAGCTGTATTTAATGCTCAACTTTTTGGAGAAAAATCTGCTCATATTGTACAAAACTGCAGGTGAGTACTTAACCGGTGGATAATTCTATATTCGGCTTTCTGGAGTCGAGTGCTTTTACTGTAAATACATGCACAAAAGTAAACAAATATTCAACATGCACCACTAATATACATGCCTATGAATTTAGCTATTGTATTGGCATTACAGTGCCAATACAATAGCTAAATTGTATAAGTGTTCATTACATAATTATATACATTAAAATAATATCTATTTAGGATACGTGAAAAAGGCCTGGTCATGTTATGGGGTCAGATGCATGATTATACCTTCGACTGCAATATTACTATACTATATTCAACTATAGATTACATTATATAAGATGCCATAATTATAAAGATTGCTATAATTTATGTTTATTGACGCCTTGTCAAAATATCCCCGGAATGTTAAATCTATTAATTCATGCAAACACTATTGCATTACGAACATGGTAAAAACTGACGTTACTCACTCAACCGATAATCACAGTAAATATTTTATTTTTGAGGGACCAAAACCATGCTATACGCGTATTTTGTATTTTTGTAGAATGATGTGGATACGCCTGGATATTGTACGCATGTTTATTGAACATACATGTCCACCCGGTCAGTCAACTCATCCAGCTGATGCACAGAACGCGTTTCATCTGTGGAAGGTAAAGCCTATTCTCCATTCCAAACTTATCGTAACGAAACATAGCAAGGCTTCCTACTTTGTTTTTGGAGCACTAGAGCAGAAATAATGACGTACACACCAAAGAAATGGTTCCAGGGCTATCATAGGTTATTATCATTGGAATTCTTGCATGCACGAAATTTGCGCAAAACTGCAAAATGATAGGCATTAAAAAGAAAAAAAATACTCAGAATCAGTGATGGTCAAACCTAAGTGAAATTACAATAATATTACAAGAGTGTGTAATTTGTAAGAAACTTGCATAATTTGTGCGCATTCAATATTGTTGGATATTATGGAACTTTTGTTTCAGAATTTGCCTGAAAGCCAAGTTGTCAAGAATATTGACATCAATCTTAATAATTAAAGGTTTTTGGCAGATTTATCGAGGGGTTAAATTGCCAAATTGAGGCATGTCTATTTTGAAGTTTGCTGTCATTATGGGTAACCCGCGGTTGGCAGGGCTGAAGGAACAATCTATAACCAGAGTTTTTAGAAAATTCGTACCCCATTCGCCCGCATATAAGCGCCCCCAAGATATAGGCGCATGCGCTTATATCCGGATACATGCGCATGCGCCTTTAAGTTATTAAAATCTGAGTCCATGAGATTGTTCAACAAATACTAAACGAAAATAAGCACACAAGGATAACTTTAATGAGTAAATAATGTTCTTATAGCATGAAATATTGACTTCCAGTATAAAAATATCACTGCCATGCGTTATCGTTAGTTTTTATTCTTTTATCGCTATTATTTATAACACTAGATATTGTTATCTTTCTATTAACTATGATTAGTTGCTTATTTTGGAGGAGAACAGGGGTGCACCTATCCAGGATGTTTATAGGCGCATGAATGCGCCTCTAAACGGCGATTTTCACTCGAAAAATCGTAAATATCCGTTTATAGGCGCATGCGCTTATTTGCGGGGGAATAGGGTGTAATATGCACTCAAGATATATTTTTTAGGCTTTAGGAGAGAATCCTGACTTTTCATCTGTCCATACTATGACGATAATTGAGAGATTCCTCAAGGATTGCAGCGATAGAGTTAGCAAACGATTCATCAAGTATGTATTGAATATTGAACTTAAAAGTGTGTTTTATACAGAGTGACCCAAAAATTATGCATGACTGGTGGGCATTATTGTAAATTCTTCACACGAAGAAATATTCAACTGCTGACTTGGTTATATGGGAAAATTTCAATCTATAACTGTGGTACACCTGTATATTGTATGAAATAACTATCATTTAGTATATGGCAAGCGCTTGTATTGGTGAATTGCGCAATCTGATTGGTCGCTGACGAGGAAGGATTTTCCCGTATTGCCCACGGGCAATACGCAATTTTTATTGCCCTGCGAAGAAAAGCCGAGTTTCAGACAAGAAAATGATCTAAAAAATATTTTTAAATACTCGGAGAAAGCAACAACGGATAAAGTAACAACCACAAATACAAAAATAGGAAAATTAACCATGCTTGTTACCATTCTATGATCAAGTTTGATTTGCTTAAATCGAAAAAAAGGTACTGTCTGGCGCTGAGAATTGTTTGTGTTTTGAGCTACGAAGAACTCTAAAATTCAAGTTTGTAATAAGCGCTTTCTGGAGAATTGTTTGTGTTTTGAGCATACGAAGGGCTACAAAATTCGGGCTTGCACAGTTCAGAAGGAAGCTTAACTTTACCTTTTTTAAGGAATCGAAAAAGAGGTACTGTCTGGCGCTGAGAAATTGTTTGTGTTTTGAGCATGCGAAGGGCTACAAATTAAACGTAATAAGCCAGAAGGAAGTTTAACTTTTTTGAATACAATGCTATCGACTTGGCGATCAGGTTAATATTAGTGTTAAGCTTTTAGCCATTGAGCGACGAGCTTATATAAAAAATAGGAAACGTTAGCCAATCAGGAATACTCCTGGCTTCTTTTACAACGCTACACAATGACGTAATGTTTCAAGCAAATTACACTTCATTCATTTTGCCTGTTCGCAGGCTAGATCCTTTTTTTAAATTCAACATGGCGCATATGTTTTGGAATGTCAAAATATATTGACAAAACGTATCGTTTATTCATATAAAAACGTTGGAAATACGAAGGTTTTCAAAGCACGAAAGTATCGGCTAGAACAGATAACTTTAAAATATGTGGCCAATTTCAAATGTAGTTGCTTTATTTCTGAAGGAGAAACTAAACAGTTAAACAGTCAAACTGTCGAAGATTAAGCCATTAAGGTATATAAGAAAGGTAGAAGGTTTAGGTGGTTTAGGTGGTTTAGGTGGATTTCGAGTGAAATAATATATAGAATATTTTAGACTTGAACGGGAACAGCTGCGGAAAATGCAACTCTAAGTCCTCCGACAGGAATTGAACCTGCGGCCCTGCGATTACTCATTTGAATGTGATAGCCGAGCCTTGAACTCTAATAAATAGAGCTCCGCGTTATTGCGCGTTTGTCTCAATTATATTCAACACTGATATCTAGTTTCTCTTTTGTTTCCCACAAATACAAACAAATACCGACGTATGGTACGTTCGCTCAAACTATTGTTGAGTATAGATGTTTTAGAGCGATTCGCCGTACGATCTTCAAGTTTTGGAGACAGTTGAAGGCGCAATGTTTGTTGTTGGAAATATAATATCCCTCATATTACTTGTCGTCAGGAATGCGTCTCGCTGAATACTTATATCGAGTCTGTTCAAGCGTTTGGGTCAAATCGAAGTATAATAATGAGGAGCTATAGGATCATCTTAAAATATTGCAAGACGTAGGGAGAACTAACCTCTTCGGTTTTCTTGTAAAAACTTGACCCGTTTACAGTGTAATAATCATCAAGAATATGTGACAGCTGACCCTAGTTGAACTCTAATAAATAGATAGAGGATATTACACGGTAGCGAGAAGATATGAATATTATTTTCGAGTGGTAAAAACAATATTTTACCAACGAGCGCAGCGAGTGAGTAAAATATTGTTTTTAACACGAGAAAATAATATTCATATCTTCGAGCCGCCGTGTAATGTTCTTTTTATTATATGGACAAAAATGAAGACAAACTCAATAAGAACAGTCTTTATTTGACAACCGCGCGAGGAAACGGTCGCGTGAGGAAACACACGCATTACATATTTTTTTTTATATTTCACTAGTGAAATATGGAAAATATGAGTGTTTTAGTTTCCGGTAAAACACCCATATCCATATAATAAAACTCGTTATTGCGCGTTTATGTCTGAATTATATTCAACACTGATTTCTAGTTTTTCTTTAGTTTCCCACAAATACAAATAAATACCCACGTATGGTTCGCTCAAACTATTGTAGAGTATAGAAGTTTTAGAGCGATGCGCTTTACAATCGTCAAGTCTTGAAGGCGCAATGTTTGTTGTTGGAAATATAATACCCTCATATAGACTGAAATATATCGAATATTGTACATAGTGCGTGACGAATATCAACATGATTTGTACGTTTCTCGTTCGTATCGCACTTGCATTTATCGTATCGTACCCTTGCTGCGTTATTGATCTGGTTAAAACACAAGTACGTAACTCAAAATGCGCAAGTATTCTAAGTTGCACACAAGAAAATTGCATGCGTTTTGTGCGGGTGACTTGGGTGACCGTGGAAGTGCAAGTTTGTAATCACACCCACAAAAAGCCATGACGACAACGACGAAGAAAACAGACAGGAGAATATTAAACCTACGGCTTGGCTCTGCCAGCCGCAGTAACTATATACACCTCGTCCCAATGGGAATACTTGTCCCTAGAGTCATGCTATTGTTGCTTTATAGTGTTTGGCCCCTTTGCGAAATGGCGCCCGTAATTACGAAATTGCCTATTGTTGAATATTACTCCTTCATGGGCAACTGCGGCATCACCATGAGCAGATACATGTACGCTTAGCGTACCTATTTTTTATTAAGTAATTTAAAGAGTACACAAAAAAATCACTTTATCTTATGAAATGAGTTGAACTAGCAGCTTGTTTTCTGAGTTGTTTTCTGCTCTTTTTGAAAACCTGTTATTAAAACCTGTGTTAATATTTTATAAAAACGTGTTGTATGTAGTAGTGCTTTACTTAGCCAGATACATTTGTACGAATGATATTGACATTTTGAAATTGAACCGGCTTTTGGACTTTCACCTTTGCATTCGCATGACAAAATCTGCGAATGTTTTCCACTTTTACAAATAGCTGCTCAAATAATCAATTGTCATATAATAAACAACTTACTAACCTCGACCGTTCGGGCTGTACGGGAAAATATTAAACCTCGGTCTTGCTGTATTGACCTCGCTATCGCTCGGTCAATACAGAAAGTCCTCGGGTTAATATTTTCCCGTGCAGCCCTCACTCTCGGTTAGTAAGTAGTTTATCATCCTAATACATTGATATTTGAGTGATCAAAATAACCAACCGTTTGCCTTCTAGAATCATTTAAGGTGGCGACACCAAATTATGTTGAAGGTATTTCGAAACTTTTAGAAGGATTTTAAAATCAGAAGATACCTATACCTTTATTTTTTTAAGTCCGTAACTTCAGGTATGTAACTAAATGAAGCCTCCTGATTGGCTACTTACGAGGTCCGTATCACCCGATA